>OZ018408.1:18066873-19272998 GCA_963969595.1 Neckera pumila
GGACACTTAATTGCAGTTAGCCAGTTGTAGCATATACATTTTTCTTCTAGTGGATGGCAACTAAGTAAGTTTAGAAGAGCTGCTTTTAAATTTTTGTTTTTTTGTCAAGACTAAGTTTTAGCAATAGTTATGGAAATCTAACAGTGCTTATGGTGATAATTAAGGAAAAGATGGAAGTAAATGTAGCCCTATGAGATTTAATTTTAGTGTTTAAATGGCAAAACAAATCTCTTCCGTTGAACAAATTTTGGTGGCAGAAACAAATCATGGCCATGCATTGACATATGACCTAGCAAAAAAAATACATCAACGTCAAATTGAAACTTCATCCTACTAGAAAATGTAGAACTTTATAACTTGCTTCATTGAAAGTGACTTCAACTGTAGCAACTTCTAAGTTCATAAATTAAATAAATAAAAACAACAGGGGCACATACCGCTAATTCCACCACTAAAGCCATTATGCCATTCAAGTTAGTAATGCTCTCCATGTAAAAAAAACACCCATAGCAAAGCTACCATGCACATTACACTAAGATATGAAGCCATATCAAGATTTTTTGCCTCCATTCAACCAATCGATGAAGGTGGGAAGTTTTTGAGTGTGATGTAACACTTTAAGAATATTCCCACAACAAGTTGTAAATTATCTTTAAGGTTGTTCCTAAATTTGGATTTGAAAAATTTAGAGCTAAGAAGGTACTCTTATCCTCCATACCACCTAAAACATGTATAAATGCCATTTTTGTGAATTTAAAGGTTTCGGAAAGAGAAATAAAAGTGTATGGAAGGGCCTTTTTGTCTTTTTTGGCTATATATCAAACCCTCTCTACGCAATGGTGTGGATGATTTTGAAGCATTCACACCTTTGCATTGGAACGGCTTAACACATGGCTAAAATGAATATACAATCGGGCACTGTAATCTTACAACCGGCCAATTTGAGCCATCCACATTTTTTTTATAATGTGCAATATAATTGGTGTATTTTGGTAAGCATAATTATCACTCAATATTCACACAATCCCAATCAAGCATATAAAATTTCAGTTTCAAAAAAGCAAAATTCCATTTTTGGTGAATTTGTAAAGTTCATTTTCATGGTTTTACATAATACTTTATTGAGAACAATGGGTGATAAATTTTTTTAATCCAATTGCATAGTTATGTAGGGAACATCTATACGTACATCTTTCAAATTAAAAAACACAGCATTAAGTAATAAAAATAGGTTGTGCAAAAATCTTTGAATGGTTCTAATTAGCCAGTTGTAAGATTACAGTACCCGACTGCACATGCCTCCAAAGCATTTTCAATAACTTCAACATCCTCTATCTTATTGTGCTAAGCAATAGCCTTCAAATATAATTTCAATCAACTTTATCCTAATTTCTACTTGTGATTGGTCAAATAACTATTTAAAGGGTATGTAAGGTGGAAAACTTTAAATTGGAGGGGTATTTTAATATGGATGTAAAATTTGAGTGTCAATATTAAGAAAGGTGGTGATGCTTATATAATTTCAAAATGAAAAAACAAACACAATAGTCAATTTTACATTGACTTGATTCAATAATTTTAGTCAAACATAATAGTCAATTTTACATTGACTTGACTATAATAGGTCATATAGTATTGTAGCAATAGTACAAATCCATTGAAACCATGGTTTTTTTAAGTTGATTGTAGAAAATTCACTACAATAACTTTAACTATTAGAGGACCTGAGCATATTTAGGATATAAATTGTCAAAAGCGACTACTTTTTAGGGCAATGAGAAAAAGTACTAAAAACCAAACTCTTTTTTTGAAATTCAAGTATACAAACTTATAGTAGACTACATGAATGATTGGAATAAATTTGAAAAACTTAATCAATGAGGACTAAAAGATTATAGTATTTAAAGTGAAAAGAAAAGTTTTTTCCAAACATATTTATCAAGGCCCAAAGATTATAGGCAAATCACAAATGCATTGTAAAATATAAGTTCCTTAACTATTTTGAGGTTAGTATCAAAGTGGACAATATCAAGCATCAAGAGTACTAGAAATTATTTGTACAACACATTCAATCAAAGTTTTGAATCTATTTATAGATTCGTGTCAATTGAATTTTGAAGTTTTAACTCAAAAACATTCCAAAAAAACAATTTCTATTTCAAGCATTTGAAGGATTTTATGATTGTTCAAAATTGTAGTCTCAACTGATTTATGAAAGAGGCACACGATTTAGCAATGAGAATATCGGTACTTTCTTCAAATAGTAAACTTTCCAATACTAGGCAAATATTAAACACCTTGCCCTAATTTTCTTATATTAATTTTTGTTTGACTATAGCAATCTTAGTTTTGTGTTTAAAAATAGAAAGACGATTTGATCTAGTTTGTTTTAAGAAAAACAAAAATTTCAAATTTTTGCAGCCCTCAAATTTTGCTCAAAATTAGGCAATGGTTCTAAAATGTTGCTCGAAGTTGTCACTATGCTTGAAAAACTGTAAGCATTTTAATTTTTGATCCTGGAATTTGATTGGAAAATAATTTATATTCTTGATAAGGAGGTACATGTCTATATCTTGTGTGAAAATTTTAGAAAGACTTGTTCTAAATTAATTTTGTAGGAATCTACCCATATCTTTAATTTATCATTCATTGACCACTTGGTCTTTTAGGGGATATGGTTTTTCAATAATAAAATTGTGATGAGGATATAATCTCATTGCACATTTAACCCTCCATAGCCCAGTTGATGACCACATTTGAAATATATTTTGTTTAAATACCATGATCTTCAAGATGCACTTGTAACAATTAAGAAAATTTCATGGTAGATGCATCTTTGAGATATATACAATTCTATATGATTAGAATATTTCATATGCAAATGACAACACATGTATTTTAGGAGATGTGGTCATTTCCTATCATAAGACCTACACTAAGGTAGGGTGCTCTAAATGTGAACACTGGCACAGAGGTACATTTTGCTTTTTTCAATGTACCAAGAGTGTACATTTAAAGAGCTGGTCACTTTTAATGACTAATACATTTCAACTTCAAAAATTTGTAACTAATTCCACGAAGGTCCAAAAAATATAAAACTACTTAGATCCAATGCCAATTCCATTTTTCTTCCTACAAAATTTTACTGAAAATTGTTTACCTTCCCTCCGAATGCAATCAGCTTTTAAAAAGGTCGCTTTAAGAGCAGACTAACTTAAAGGGTCAGAAATATGCGGAGTTTCAATTTTTGCATTCTATAATTAAGTTAACTGTTTACAAATAAGGGTCACTGATACAATAATCAACATGAAAAATGTTAATGATGGATTTCAGGTCTCGCTGCCTAGCCCAAAATGATCATATGGTTGAAGTTTCATAAGCCGACCTTCATGATGAACTACATTGCCAATTGGTGTGTCAAGTGTGAAATCTCGAAGGATGAAATGAAGAGAAATCAGTCGAACAGCTTTACGAAAGGAAAGGCAAGATTAACTCCTGATTCAAGCAACCTACATAATTTCTTATGAGCAAACCAAGTGAATCAGTGCAGCAACTCCTGCTGCACGAGAAATACAAGACCTCAGGTACCCTACTGAACGTAGCTCCATAAGACGTTTCATATGCAGAATATTCGTCCAAAAAATTATTGAATTAGTTTTCAGTTCACTTCAAATAATAGGAGCACAGAGAACTCATTTGACATAGCGCTAATCACAAGCCCTTGGGTTTAAAGTTTAACCATTGGGCAAAATGCCCCTAAATCCCCCTGGACAAGTCAGTTCCCCAACGATTTTGTAGCAAATCATTCATAGCTTCAAAGGATTCCGGGGACACTACTCAAAAGCTTCCAAATTAGAGGTCAAATAGCACACTTGTCTAGAAAAAACCAAGTGCCAATGAGCCTCTATTACTAAGCAATCATTCTCGCATCCATTAGAGAAATTTTCAGTGGCAAATTCATCAGTCGACAGTGATGCCTACCGGGAAATGTCGTTGGATGCACTTGCCTTCGGCATCCATCATCACGTTCCACCCTGGCGAGACGCAACAAAAGATGATTTCATCGGATTTCGAGAATATGTCTACAATAATTTATACTTGGAACTCACACCTTGTTCTACTTCTCCGGTCAACTACAACTCCATAAACCAACAATTTAACTTTAACTAGAAGACTTGCTGCTAACTCACAGTGACTTTTGAACCAGGAACAGGTTATCCACTTGCATTTCTCCCTTACCAAAACTGTGACTCGTGTGAACACCTTTCTAAAAGAATCTAACTGGTTTCCTCCCTACTGTACCAGGGTTAGCAGCCAGACGACATCAGTAGGCGAAAGATTTGACACACAACCTAAAAGACCTTCGCTCTAGTTCAAACTTAAGTCTCTAAGTCCGCCATTCACCATGTGCGTATCAACTTTCTCCCCTACATTACAAGATTCAACGTCTCCATTGTCTGTGTTATTTGAATCCTTAGTGTTTGCCACTCCTAATGTCACAGAGCTTTTGGCGCCCTTAAAATACGTTGAATAAGGGAACAACTTTGCACAACGAGATGTCCACTCTGCAATATCAAATACAGAAAAGTCAAAACCAAATCGCACATGTTGAAAAATCAAAGCTTGGAGATCCTGTACAAGAAGAGGACTGCATATTCGGAGTTTACAAGCTTATGTTTAAACGAGGTCGGAAGTCAGAAATCTAACACTTGAATCGGTAGCAGAGCATGTATGAAACTTGTGAGAATAAATAGAATCTGAGCCTTCTGCAATGTAGATAGAAAATGCTCTTTCATATCAGAAAAGATTTTTGAGCGCTCAGTATTCCTAATACAATGACCATCATAAGATCCTAACAAAGATTCAGTTGGCTTACTTGATGCAGCTTCAGCATCTTTGAAAGAAACCTCCAGCAAATGATGAACAGCTACACAATCCTTGAGAAGCCATTCGCTATCAACTGAGTCTTCAATAATCTTGATTGCATCAGACTTCCCATCTGGGCAGAGAAGAAGATGAATCTCTGCTGCGGCAGCTCTGTGTTTCAGGGAGTCTGCCATTCACGAATTATGGAATACATATCAATATATTTTAGGCTTTCAAAACGGGCTAATGACTATTACAGGTGAAACTATCGAGAAATACAAAACCAGACATTTAAGTTTGTGACAAACTACATCAAGCATAGAAAAACTGTCAAATTAAAAATGAGTAAGGACAATGAAACTAACCACTATGAACTTCAAGAAATTCTCTGTTTGCATCCAGCAGAGATTTTTCTCCAATTTCTCTGTAGAAGAACATATTCAGTTCAAAGTTAAGACAATACACTCTCAAGGAAGATATATTCAGAACTTGAGGTAAGATCAACTACAGTTGAGATGCTGGCAATTGGGACTTAAAGAAAGTCTCATAACCTAAAAAATAGACTTATAAAAGCCCTTGAAATCTTACTTCAGGGATGCTCTCTCCATGAGAATCACATCATTAATAATATTGTCAGCATGAGTGTCTGGGCTTGGTAGCTTGTCCAAGGATTCAAACAAGCGTATCTGGATGTCATAACACAAAAGTATCCCATCAGCAAGGAAAAACAAGAGAGCTAGCAGGAATAAAATTCTCGCAAAATATCTCAGAATCAACCATTGTAGTCAAGATGTGTTTCACATGTGGCTACGCTTGTCGTCTCTCTTCTGCAGGTGTCATCAGATCTCGACAGGGCATAAAGAAAAAATAATTTCGATGAAATCAACTCACCAAACACCGGTGTACATCAGGGCTGCTTGAATCCAATGCCAACTGCTTCTTCACAGCCTGAGAACTCACACCAACTGGGATCAATTACGAGAATTATTTGAGTGCTAAGCGCTAAGATGCAGAATGGGGCAAAACTGTCAGGTCGATGCCATGATTTGCAACTGGTCAGGAGTATTTTACTTGTGAGATGGAAGATAGCTGACGTACCTGAAGAGCAAGTAATTTCTTGCCTTTCCTAAAGTAAACTTCGAAGGCAAGCACATGGGTTTCCAGAGCGTCTGATGAGTGCTCTTGCAAAAGCCTCAAATACTTAAGTGCTTCACTCAAAGGATCTTCAACCTGTATAATTGAGCAAATTTGACACGACCTTAATGACCGCAATTGATTGACACCGCATTACCGTGTTTCTGGAAAGTTACAAGCAACCACTTCATAATTCAGCATTATATAGCGAGAAGATAACAAATGTTGTGGCTATGCATCAAATTTAAATTTCCTGCAAAATCGCATGTAAGAGGAGAGAATAGAGAATGCACATACATGCATCAGCTTGTCACCATCTGGATCTGTATCTACAGGCCGAGCTGTCTGTGTACTCTTCTTCCCTCCTTTGCTTGCCGCAGTAACAGCCATTTCCTCTTCTTTTGCCTTGTCTTCTGCCTCCTGGCATAGTGCAAAAAGAAACGAATGTTACAAGGCACAATGCTCAGAAATGGAACCAATCGTTCTGTTTTGAAAATATAGAAAACTAATGATTTTTAACAGCTCCAGCTTTAAGGTCAAAGTTCGTCACATACCTTCTTAGCTTTCGCTTCAGCTTTGCGTAATTTCTGCCGCATCTTCTTTCGTTCTGCGGCAGGCAAACTCGCTACAGCTGCTTCTTGCTCTTCTGCAGCTGCCTTCGGGGGTGAATCGTAGAGTTTAAGATAACACCTGAAAGGCAAGATAAGTGTCCTCAATCTTAAACACTGAGATCAAGTAAAACATCACGCCACTCAAACCATCGGTAGCAGTAAACAACCGAAGTACATACAAAAAGGAAAAGGAGTACCAAGATTCGCAAAAGTTAATATCCTACACACCTTGCAAAGCAACGGAGCAGAAAAGAAGATGAACTAAGAGATTCCATCAATGTTACAACGAGGCAACCATAGAGAATACCTGATGGCCGAAGTGGCAGCCCTAAAAAAGAAACGGTGAGAATGAAGATGGTCCTGGAAGCGCAGCATCCTGATGTATGCTCGCAAAGTCATTTTGCGTAAGCAGTAAGTATGAAAGTCAAATTGATCCTCAACCATGTCATTGTAGTGTTTCTCCACAGACAAGTACTTCTTCAAAGCTTTACCCATATTTCCTTGTCGGAAATGACTGTCACCCGATGCCAGCTCGTACCTGGAAAACATGACACAGATTAGTGGTCTCTTCGACTCTATCAGACGAATTGAAATATACACCAGCTTGAAAAATTTGCGTTCCACAATTTCAAAACGTATCTATTACTTACCACATACACTGCATGTCAAACAAGTTATTGTGCTGATCACCATCCTTGGTGAACAATACAGCAGTCTTCTCGGCAAGCTCGACCTATGGTAAACCCCGTTGTAACTGGTTCAGTAATTAATGATTACACACCGATAAAAGATAAATATGCAGAGATTAATACTTGCAGAGATGCAAAGAAAGCTACCACCGTACCCAGCTATCAGGGTCGGCAAAAAATAACTTTGAAAAAAGATGCCAGAATTTTAGGGAAATTATTTTTTCAAAAAGTAAAACAGGCATGGAGAAAACACGAATTTCGAAGGAACATTCTTATCAAAGCATCTGCCGAATTGGATTTCCCAACTTTAATTAAATATTCGGCATGAAATGATGACCCTGGTAGCCGGGTACGGTATACTGTTCCTACAAATGAGAATATAATAAAATCAAACAAAATACCTGGTCAGCTTGAAGCATGCGTTTCACACATTCACTGTTCAAAAAGCGGTCAGCAAGATCCATAGTTCGTGCTTCATCCGCTAAAGCTGCAGCGGCCACAGGATCCCCAGCATGCTTCAATATTCTTCCCTGTGAAATATAGCAAATTCTATTAACGCTTCCAAGCACAACAATAGTATGTCAAAAAAACCAGGTAGAATAAACTAGAACATGGCATGTGACAGGACCAACCAAGGCCCACATAACTTCAAAGTTTCATTTTGATTATCTGCTGAGAATCACATGTCAGTAAACAGCATTTGCACTTCGACATACTCCAGCCATGGAGCAGAAGCATGACCAGCTGCCCTCAAGTACTCATTCCAACAATTAATAAAAAGTACCTTCACAAGGTACAAGTCAATAACTGTTGGTGTGTGCTCAATTGCTTGATTAATATGGGAACGAGCCTTTTCATATTGTCGTCTTTGATCAAAGTGCTGCAGATTTCACCACCAGAAACAGATGTGAGATTCGCTCATTGAAAACGACGAAGCTGTCAATCAAAATCAAAAGATCCAAAGTTGAAAGCCTGTGAACAGCATACCTGAGCAAGGAGATAAAGAGTCCACAAGTAGGTTGAAGGAAACTCGACGTCAGAACTGCAAATCGACATAAAATACTCAATGAACTCCCAAAAAGTCTTATTGTTCAAATTTAATTCCATGCATATACTTGATAAAGCTGCAACTAATTTGAAAACAAGCACACATCTGACAACAGGGATTGCATAGAAAAGTGCGAAGGATTTCCAAATCCAAATCGATTGTCATCCTGTGACCGACTAAACCTTCCTCATCCTCGAAGGATTATCCAAACCAAGCAATAAGTTTAAGGACATCATACCAGCCTCGCATCAAGCAAATCACACTGCTCACTCGTTTGAGCTTAGAGAAAGAAAAACATCCGTGAAGTACCTGCCAGGAAAAGTTTTTGAAGTCTCGAGGGAAGACAAGACTTCAAGAAAAACTTCATCCAAAATTTCTACCTGCAAACAGAAGTCAAGATATTAGTGGGAAATGAACATCAAAACACATTTCAACAGGCAAAGCGCCCTGAGTTAGCTCAGAACTATAGTACATTAAAGGGGTGAGAAAGTACAGTGCCATTATGCACGGATGTCCTAATCTGACATATTACTTTCAATAATTATAAACAATAAAAATAAATCTATCCATATATATACTTAACCGATGTGCTGGCAGAGAATGTTATGTAATCAGAAAATCCTGGCGGACTTGATTCCAATTTGTAAATAGGAAAGAAAGAGCGTCGCACCTTTTCGGGATGACTATAAAGGGGACGAAGATCCGTAAAAAGTGAGGGTACGCCCTGGAAATAGGCATCAGCATAAAGTTAGCAGCAAGCATGAAATAAAATCACACAAACCGTTCATTCAAATCACATGAATCACCATGAACTCGAAGACGTTTTCATGTACGGATAACTTAAGAATCAATAGGAGATAAACCTTAGGGAAGAACCCAACCTTTTTCAAAAACGGGCGAACATACAAACTAACTGCTTCTTTAAATGCATCACCATCCAAAAAATCCAAGGGGATACGCTGCACACAGCCCAAAGCCCAACTCATATATTTAAACCAAATGCCAATTTACCCGCCCAAACCTGCTATTCAATATTGAGCATGAGTACCTACAGTACAGAAAGTCTGGCAAAAGCTGTGCTGTTAATCAATGATGATCCAAAGTTAGAAGATAGAGTAAAAAGTAAACCAACTCTTGAAGCATACAACACCAAGAAAAAAATTTAATAAACAAACATTCGGTGCTAGATAACAATCTCCATATCGCCAAGATGAAATATTGAAGCATAAATGTCCTCCAATACTAGAATTGCATAAGATTTGAAGCCTGACCTTAGCGGCAGCAGAGCGAGGATACTTTATGCGAAGGTCATTGTAAAGTTCCACTAACTTCTTCACCTGCTCTGAAGAGTATACATTTCCATCTGACACCAATCCAAGACATTTTTGCAGGCCTTCGTAGTAGCTGCATCCAGGAGGAACTTTCATGTGATTAAAACAGCCGATAAGAGTTCAAATTAAACAAGCATATTATTCTCAAAGCAACAATTGTGTGGTTTCATCACGTGATAAACACCCACATATAGAGTTGATAAATATAAATCCTTCACTTGTAGAACGCTGACATGCTAATTCGTATGTTGAGATACAACTTACTAATAATTGTCAGGATTAACGTCAAGAAGTTTCCGATAGATTTCCTCTGCTTCAGCTACACGACTTGTTTGCAAGTACAGGGATGCACGGTGTTCTTGAAGTCCCAGCTTGTCCACCTGTTTCACGAATCAATTCAATGATTACCAGTATAAAAGAACTATTTTCTACACATACAATCTCCGTGATTCCTCGTGCACTTAAACGACAAGTTCTGATGAATGCATCACAGCAGCTGACTTACAATTTTTCCTTCTTTCTTCGCAAGCTCTTCCAATGCCTTTTCGGGTTGTCCTGCTTCTTCCAACACAGTGGCCTAACTTCAAGCAAATTTTGCACAGTAAATACAGAAAATTATTGTTAGAACTATATCAAGCTTGCTCTATCTCTTCCTCTCTTTCCAAGATTACAAACAAAGAGGTAAAAGAGGCACATAAAAGAGTCAACATTACGGTCACTTAATCACAAAATAACCTCTCCTTCCACAAGTCACAAAAAACAGACTTAATGAGCATGAACAAAATCATGAATGTTATAAGTCGATTAGCTGGGACATACATGACACGTTAGTACATTCCCGCTCTATCAGAATCAAAACTCCCAGTTCGCCTGAAGAGAAGTCCATTACCTTATACAGTAGCATTTCACTGTGCTCATAGCGCTCACTTTCAGGGGGGAAATCCTCTTCCAAGGTCCCTTCATAAGCATCCAAAATGTTTGCGGCCATCCCAGGCCTAATGTATAACACAAACCAATTGATTGTTACAAATTATAAACTTGGTTTTGCCTGACGTTACTTCATACCACAGAATAACTCGTCACAAAATTCGGATACCATAAATGACTAAAAAATTCACATATATGAACACATTCATAGTTGTAGAGGCATTACACATTATTTATGTGATGAGCAATAGCAAAGCCGATCCAATTGTTGCGATGGCTGGGCTTCAATGTTAGCAGCTGTCTCCTCGTCTCAACAAACCCAAGTAGCTCCCGCATTTGCGCCTGTAAATTGCATGATCCCATTCCTTACACATCAAGGTCACCAACTATGTAGAGAACAAGAAGATTACACTCGAGCTCAATTTATTTTGCCCAGTATGAAGAAATTCAAAAGTCAATGATACAGCGCAAGACAACATACCTGAAGCAGTGACAGATCCCTAAGGATCTGAATATTCTCTGAATCGATTCGGAGAGCATTTCGATAACATTTGATGGCCTCCCGGTAATCCCGGTCAGACCGATACAAAAGTCCATAGACATGCCAACACACATGACTCTTCAAGTCATTCTGCATAAACACAAAAGCCGTGAAATGAACATTCAGTTGAGAGAAAAAAATGATTAAAAGGACGGAATTGAGCTCAACGTCAAGAATATGAAAAATTTAAGAGGAAAGCTACCCAAACTTCAGATCACCAAAACCTCGGACACCTACCTTTAAACCTTTACGGACAAGCTCATAAGCTTCTGTTTTCCTGTCCATGCAGTTGAGAGTCAAACCCTTCATCGCAAGGGTTTCTGCATACATCAAACGCTCAAATTATGAGCACTCAAACTTGAGAATATAGCTGAAGCAATACAAAACCTAAAACCTGTAAATACGAATACGAGCTTCTCGAGTTTCCAAGATATTTTTAGATCATACGAGGTTACCTCCATGCTCAGGAAATTTTCGAAGAATTTGATCAGAGGCCTTCAGCCCTTTCTTGTACTGCTTGGTTTCATACGATTTCTGAGCACATCGCACAAAAGAGACATAACTCATCAATTGCACAATGATGCAGCACTTCAAACGTAACTTTCGGTATTCCAAAAATATTACCATAACGGTAATGCGTCGAAATACACTTCCTTCTATCCAAAATATACTCGCCAAGTGACAAACCATCTACCCATCATTAACTGCCAAAATTAATCCTTAAACCCTAATTCTTCCACTTCCAGCCTTTGGGGGGCAAACAATAGAACTTCAAAGCTTCTCCAAATACTCGTGATTGAGAAAAAAATATGCGAAGGTGTTGAGAAACTCGGACCAACAAAGGGCATCCGCTACCATTTCAAGTTTCGACTTTTAAAATATGCCAAGATTAGATCAGTGCTTAAAGGCTCAGGAAACTACTATCACTCGACCTGGCATTACATTATCTTGAGATTTGACCCAGCAGAGTGCATGTAAGGGCATCCTTGCTAACAGAGCTCATTTCCAATATTAAAAAAACGTGGTAGTCGGCACAAAGGAATCCCTGCTCTATCGATAAAAACGAAAATTAGGTCAAATTACTGGTATCACGATGTCAGACCATGAACCCTATCCAAAATTTCCAAATTCAAGGGCGTGCTCTAAAATGTGCAATCCACTGTCAGAACATGGCATTTCAATCCAAACTGCACCCCACACTTCCCTCCTTCACTATTTGCTCGAACATAAATCACAGTAGTAACAATCCAATTAAGCTTCAAAACAGTAACAATTCCCCTTACAGCTGGTGAAATTCATAACCTGCGACAATTGACAAATTTCCAAACCTATAACAAGAGCCAGTCAGCCTGAAACCCCATACGCTGCAGTACACTCCTCTAAGTAAAAAAGAAATCCCGAATACCCTTCATAACCAAAATCTCTTCCAGAACACACCCTCTACAGAAACAGAAAGTGAGAAAACAGGAAAAAAAACTCAAAAATCACCAAAAATCGAGAACATCCAAAAAATCGATCATTTCTGCGACCACATACCACAATGAGCTTGAAGAGATTCGCCTCCTTGGGAGGCAAGACGGGACCGCCCATTGCTGCTGCAGCTGCTGCTTATTCCCGGCCTCACAGGCTCCGCAATCCAGGGCCGGAAGAAGAAGGAACCAAAGATCGAGGGAATCAAACTTAGCTATCAGTTCCTATCCTGCAAGACATCAAATTTCACAGAGGTGACTGGACTGGATTGGATTGGGGCCGTCGACGTTTCTGTTTCTCCGCCGACTGATGGGCTCGCCGCGACGTCCGCCAACCCTAGTCTCTCTCGCTCTCTCGACGAGGAAACGCACGCCTGCCTGCCTGCCTACCGCTCGTCTCTGCCAGCACCACCGACGCTCGGGACGTAATTCTCTTTAGGGCTGACAGGGGATGAGAAGTTGATGTCTGGAACATACCCATCGGGCCGGATATCAGTATGTTCAGGATCTCAATCGTGCTAGTCGGCTGCATCCCGTCTTCAGATGCATGCATGGGGTTTAGGAGAGGTGCGTGCATAGGGTACGTAACGTAAATGCATGCATGGGGTTTAGGTGAGGTGCGTGCATAGGGTACGTTACTTAAATGCATGCATAAGAGAGGCGCATGCATAGGATACATTCACTATACATTCATAAGAGGCAATCATAGTGGAAAGGTATTGAATGGTGTAGTTGCACATTCGATACCTAGCGACATCAAGTTGTATTTATCTAGCGTGAAAGCAGCCTTTCTACCTCATGAAACCTTTGTAGTGTTGTTCAACACAATTTTGTCAAAAGAAAAGGGGCAATCACTACCTATTCCCTTTCCGAATTAGTAAATAAAAATATTTTCCTTCCAAAAATAAAATAAATAAATAAATAAATAAATAACTTTGATATGGATACGTCATACAGAATATGTATGGAAATGAAATACGGAATAGAGATTTCTATTTAAAAAGAACTAATATGGTATGATATATGGTATAAATATCAATGCAGGATAGAAAATACGAAGTTATAATATACAACATATGAATATGTGTACATATATGGGATACGGTTGTTATTCCATATTGATTGAAGCTGAAGAGGTTCAAAAAAATATACACATGGGTGTAATCAAATAATTCAAAAAAAAAAAAAAAATATATATATATATATATATATATATATATATATATATATTAGAATATTCATTCACAAGTTCAATGAGTGAATTGAAATTTTGGGCAATTTGTCACTATGCAATGTACTCAAAAGAAGCAAAAGCAATAACTACTTATAAGACGGTGATTCAACTTTGAATTGTTGGTCACTCTACATTTCCTTATTGACACCATCAAGCGCATCCACCCACATTTCATTTTTGTGAACTATTGAAGCATCTAATTTAAATTGAGACAAGCAAATTTAGAAAAAACACTGAAGAAATGCCCTTGGAAGGAGATGAGTGGATAACAAACAATCCTTCCTTCCAATCATTGAAGAATCTTATATTTGCACTTGGAGATGGATAAGGTTTCTTTGAACTTACATATACCATTATCAATATTGTGACTCCCCTTAATATAATGGTCTCAAATAGGAATCCACTGGACCATCTCAAATTGAAGTCTTAAAATTGAATTGAGAATTATGGTGACCTATTTTTTTTTTCATTTGGACTAATGCTTTGATGCTAAAAAACTGTCAAATAAGCACCACAAAAGCATCCATGTCATGACAAGACAAATTAGAATAGCTCTCATTACTAATCTTGAATTTGAATAATGGTCTAATTCAAGAATTTATGGATCCTATTGGTTGATTTTGGTAGTGTCAAATTAGTGCCAACAATTGGGTTCTAATATAAAGTAGGCATTTATTCACATTATGTGAGAGAAAATAATTCTAAAAGACTTAAGATTTCGCATTCAAATAAGCATTTGTACCAACAGAGAATTTTTTACCTAATCTAGTGTAGCACTAATATGGTGTATAGATCAAGATTATTTTAAATTTCTAGAGGTTATAATTTGACCTCTAGAAATATAATAATCTTTAATAAAAACAAAATATTTGAAGGAAATAGTAAAGACGGAATTTGTTTGTTCCTTGCTTGTCCTTTAAAGATTATATTATTTTCTTTTCTATGAACTAACTATCAATCTAGGAGGGCATCTATTTTGAAATTAGTTTTATGTTGGATTTAAGTTTTTTATTCCTCCTCTATTTCACCCAATGTCTAAATGTATCCAAAGGGTAATACAAGATGACGTATAAATTATATTTTTATGTGTTTAAAAATAATTTGAAAGTTAACTCATGTATCAAAAATAAATATTCCAATCATAGTAGAGATTTCACCATAAGGCCCCCGTGTTTTTTTTTATGCATTTAATAGACATTGACCTGTTTTTATGTTAACAATAGTGTCAAATGTACAATTTTGATGTTATTATAAACCTCTCTAAAGTAATATGGGCGAGACAAGCTTACGTTAGAGAGGTTATCAATATTACATTAGTAAGTGTTATTGCATATATTGTATTGTACAAATAAAAGACATTGGACACCTTGCGCGTACACATGCATATAGACAACAATCTGAGTCACAAAACAAGACCTTCCTTGCTATCCCCAACAATGCAAATTTTGACTTCCTTATCACTCTTGAGTCTGTAAAGGATGTTTTCAAAACCAAAAAAATTGTTTAGAAGCCAATTTTAACTTACTTTGGCTAGGCTTAGGTACAACATATTATATTTTTAATTGTTTGTTGTGGCTAAGCAGCTATCACTTATTAGATTTTGTATGCGATTCAGGTTGAGATTGGACAATCAACATTATCTTTGTTAAGTTATTACTTTAGAAGTTTTATTTAGAGAAGTTTTATTGTATTCTTGATGTTATGTTTGATATTATTGTTAATCTAAAAATAGGTAGACGTCCACAAAAATGCGTAAAAAAACACCGGGGTTCTTATAGTGATTTGTAAACACAAATGATGACATGTAACTTCAAGGAAAAATTAAGGAATGTTCAGAATGACACTTTTTTCATCAATTTTAACTTATCTTTATTTTTCCTTCCAAAACTAACTACTTTGAAGATAATAATCACATTTATATAAAATATAACCTTGAAGAAATTAATATAAAATTCAAGTTGGACTAGAGTGCAGATTTATCACTCAATGCTATTATTTTATTTGAGTTTGAAATCATAACCTCTAAACTTATGTATATTTTTTTTTTGATATAAATGGACAATTCATTACAAAAAATCAGAACCTTGCAAAGGGCCGTAAGTTTTTAATTTTTGGTGCCCACACTGTGCAAATATAGAAAAAAAAATATGTATTTTTGGAAAAAAATGTTTAAATATTTAAATAAATACTAAAAAATTGCCAATCTCACATGGTGCTGATGTGGCACTAGTAGTGCCATGTTAGATTAAAAAAAAATCTAGAATTGCACCGCTACCATGCAAAATTGGCGGCCTCTTTGAAGCTTGAAATTTTTCTTATTGGGTTGGATAAAAGAACACAAAAATTTTCAAACTGAAGTGCATAGCTAATATAATTTTCTTCAAAAATAATCCATACATCAAATTAGGTTGTTTGCATTGTTTGTTACAGTGAGATCTCCCAACCGCACATCTCTTAATCACGTTTTTGGTATTGTTGGAAAGTCCTTAGCCAAAAAAGATGAATGAACTTTTATGTTTCTTGGTGTTGCAACATACGACAAAAATATATTGAAATTCAAAGTTTTTATGAACTTAAAAATTAAAAAATTATTTTTTGTTTTAATTTTATTATTATGTGGCAACAATATATGGCATACTAGTGTGTTTCAAATCTAATTGGCACTTAACACAATATAATTTAATTAGTTCATAGGTAGGTAGTAAGTATAATTTTAGTGCAATTTTTTTAGGGTAGGGACAACAATCGATTTGTTTTAGCTACATAATAGATGAGAGAGACCAAATGCACAAAATGGTTTTGAAAACCAATTCAATGTCAGATTAACATTGTGGGTTCAAGAAACTACTCATGTAAGATGTTTGACACTCTTCATATGTGGACTTTCTTTCCTTTGACATTCACAATGAGTGTTAGCTAAACATGTAAATGAGTTTAAGACCTCAAAATTTATATAAGGGTACAAAACCACTTCAATATTTCATCCATCTCTATCTACCAATCCTGACTACTAACATTCAAAATCAAACTACATTGTTTAATAATAGTTATATAAAACCTTTCACGATCTTATATAAATTCACGTATTTTTAAAAGCTTCGATATGAATTTCCTATGATACTTGCACGATAGCTAATCTTCATATCTATTTTATTTTTTGCAAGGTATAAAGTTTGCACTCTACTACATTCACTTCATCTCCCCAGGCATTCCTTAGGCATTCCCCCAACAAATCTTAATAGAATGAGTCTACCTAAAGAATGAGTGGAAAATCTAGTTTCAAAGAATAATGTGAGAAGGATATAATTATAATCAAGTATAACATTCATTTAAATATCTAATATTTTTTCTTATTGTGAAATTTGGAATATAAATTTAAAATATATTCAAATGAAAAACTCAGATTATTGTGTGGTTTGGATTTAAGCATTTAGAGTTTGATCCTTCAGAAATATATTGAAATTTTGAAATTCTTCACAATATTAAGAAGGGGGAAATTCATCTTGCCAACTTCATTTTCTTTGTTCACATTGTAGTATAAACCGAGATTATAAAATCGATATCTTGAAATTTAAAATCAAGTTTGACCATTTGCTGGATACATGGACAATCATGTTGTAAGGGTTAAAAATTCAAATTTACTTCACAAGCAATGATCTTATAAGTGTCAAAAAATTGGAGTTGAAATTTTTATCTAGGTGAATAATCAAGTTATTTTATGACATTCAATATGAAATTGATTTACAAACTTGTACTAAAATCGTAAACCATTGAGTGGCCAAGCTAGTCACAATATAGAAAATTTTCTTTTTAGCATACTTTAAAGTACTTCATCTTTTTTGTATATTTTGACAATAAACTCTTAAAAATCACTTATTATTCACCAAATGAATGCCAACTTTCTTAGAGAATAAATAACTGTAACTCAAGGACATTTCAACTAATTTTTTTTTTTGTGGAATGACAAATGCTAATAATAGCAATATTGTACAAGATTCTCTTTCTATCCACCCAACCTTTTATGTGCAACTCATTCTTTTTCCAAAAAAATTTATGATCAATTTTTAGAACTTATTTCCACTAATCTTACCCTACAATTATCAAATGCACACCTAGTAACATATATTAGATCCAATTTGTCACTTTGGTGACGAAATAATTTATTTTTGGCGTTTGGACAATTTGACAACTTTATAAGATTTTCTTGACTCTCAGCACGTTGCTCTTACTAATTGTTCAACATTCCTTGTCGCATTAATATTTTTTTTGGTTTCATGTGTAAATGTGTTCTTTGTTCTAAACTTTCTCACGAATAATTTTTGAATATAGTCAAAATTGGCAATAACAAAATTTTCTTAGATTTTCATAAACACTTGTACAATTTTTCATACAATATTTCAGACATGTTCCAATTTTTCCCTAATTATTTACGAAACTAACCTACACGCCGGGTATTGCCGGGCAGCAGTCCCAGTATTCGCCCTTTAACCCAAACGGGGATCAATCCAACCCGGTTCTCAATCAGAACCTTCTTGATTACCTTGAGCAGATGCATGCACCTAGGTCGCGCGTGGTTCGCAGCACTCTCACTCCAGCTGCCCCACACTTGCTTTGAATCTCAAGCTTACTAACCAACTTTAGTAAGTTACTAGTGACTGACTAGTATCCACTAGGTTTCTACTTGCAAAACCCAAGTGGCAGAATCTACAGCAAAAGTTGCTCCACTAACCTCCGGTCTATGAACCTGGACGCATTCTCGGATTGACCCCTGTCCCCTGTCGTTACTTTTAGTACTTTGATCTTCCTGTTGTTCCATAAACCCTTTAGCTTGGTGGGTTAGGGTTTCTTCTTTGAATTGCATTGTACGGAGTATGATATAGGCAATTGCGTGAGCTTTGGAAATTTGAGTTTTGGTCATGTGTGCTGGGTTGGAGCTTCTGGTCAAGACAGAGAGAGCACTCTCATGGGAGGTGGAGGAGTGTTGTTATTGTTGTTGTTGTTGTCGTCGTCGTTGTCGGGGATAGCTTGCTGTAGGAACTGAGGAGTTGGGGTAATCGTTGGAGTGTTTGCAAAACTGTCTGTTTTTTCGGTGGAGGTGTTGTTGTCAGGAGTGAGTTTCTTGTTCATGTTGAAAGGCTTGGCGGGTAACTGAGAGTTTGGAACCGTTGAGGTAATTGTTGGAGTGCGTTTTTATTTCGAAGAGGTAAGATGGATGTGGGAGAAATTAAGCCGAGCCTGTCGCTGGGATTGGTGCAAATGATTCAGCAGCAACAGCAACAGCATCAGCAGATGAATTCTTCGTTGGAGCAAGTCAATAATGTTCAACCTACTTTGTCCAGTGGGAATGCTACTTGCGATCTGCAGGTATGGATAAAAGTTTTGTGGAATTGTTCTAATTAGGCCTTTAGTGGTGCTCAAGCGTCGCAACCACGAGGGATGTAGGGTCTAGTGAGACAACAGAATGACTTCGGGAGGTTTTCAAGGGGAAATCTCGTTGCTCTCTGCAATACCATTTCCTAAATGACCGAGACGCCTAAACTAAGTCTCGCGTTTTTTTAGCACTTTGAATGCGTCATTTTAGGGACTTTCTTTAGTTCGATTTCACATATTTTTGAACGCCGCATGTAATAGCCTCCTTTGGTTTAGAATTTAGCTCCATTTGAAGTATATATTACACAGTATAACTAATCAAATTGGTCATTTTAAACCAGTGAGAGACCGGTCTTTTAGGGGCTATTTCATGTGAAGGAAGCGAAAATCTTATTCACAGAGCTAGGAATGTAGGTCCCTCCTATGTTATCAAAACTCTTCCTAGTAACTGAAAGAGATGTATACGAAAATATCTTAAGGGGAATCTCGACAAGTTCATTTGTCGAGATCCTCCACCCTTGTGAAACCGTAGTAACGCTGGAAAAGAATACAGTTTAAGACTTGCGTTTCTGATCATTCTGAATGCTGAGAGCTGGCTTCATGTTGTCGTCTTTCAATGAATGCCCCGGTGAGCGTAGCGGACGTGCACCGCTACTGAATTTTGGAAGCATTCGGAGTTAGCGGAAGCGAAGGATCTAGACTTTAACTGCAGTATTATGTTCTTCAGCAATTTTAGGGTGAGTTTTGCCCCTGCGGAGTATTAGTTTTATGTTTATTCTGATGTGTGATTTGACGGAATTTGACAGGGAGAGACGGTCATGCAAGTTTCATCTAGGGATGGTGCTCAGCATCTCCTTCAGAGCACGGGTAGCACGATGGGATTTTCTCCAATGAACAATTCTCAACGAGTGAAAAGGAAGGCGACATCTCTTCAAGGTCGTCAGTTCAAAGCTCCTTCATCGCCAGCGACTCAGGTTATGGGAGGGCGGAGTCCTTCTTCTCAATCCTGCGGTCAGCAGTCGCCTGGCATGTATCAGAGTTCAGCTCGGAATTCCCAACCTTTGATGCAAGGGCCGTCTCTTGGTGCCTTTCGTGCTCTGGTTGTACCAGATCATCTTCAAAATGGCATTTCAAGGCCTATGCCAAATCACCCATCAACTTTGGGACAGAGAGGGAGCCGAAACCAGACCCCATATCAGTACCAAGACCGCAAAGCACGAAACCGAGGAGTCCGGGATTGGGGGAATAGATCTCTTTCCGAGGTGGATCCAGATTTATGGGAAGTAATGGAGAGAGAGAAGCACAGACAATGGAGAGGCATTGAGCTAATTGCTTCAGAGAATTTCACGTCGCAAGCCGTCTTTGAGGCACTTGGTAGTCACCTGACAAACAAGTATTCAGAAGGCTTGCCTGGTAGTAGGTACTACAAGGGGAATGAATATATTGATCAAATCGAAACTCTCTGCTGCTCGAGGGCATTAGCAGCGTTTCATCTCGATTCAGGAAAATGGGGTGTCAATGTGCAGCCCTATTCCTGCTCTTCAGCAAATTTTGCTGTCTTTACTGCACTTTTGCAACCGAATGATCGCATCATGGGATTGGACGTTTTATCTGGAGGTCACCTCAGTCACGGATATCAGACGCAGGGGGGCAAGAAGATCTCGGCAGCTTCCATCTATTTTCAGACGTTACCGTTTAAGGTTCAGCCAGAGACGGGTCTTATCGATTATGACAAGATGGAGGAAATAGCGCTTCTCTACCGCCCCAAGTTATTGATCTGTGGCGGCAGCTCCTACCCCCGAGAATGGAATTACGCTCGTTTTCGCGACGTGGCCGACAAAATCAATGCTGTTCTTATGTGTGACATGGCCCACATAAGTGGACTTGTGGCTGCACAAGAATGTGACAGCCCATTTGATTACTGTGACGTGGTTACAACAACCACTCACAAATCTCTTCGTGGACCTCGGGGTGGCATGGTCTTTTTTCGAAAAGGTGTAAAGCCTCTCACCAGATTAGGCGACGGCGTTTACACTTTCGAGAGGGACATCAATTTTGCAATTCATCCTACATTGCAAGGAGGTCCTCACAACAACCATATTGCAGCCTTGGCAGTATCACTCAAACAAGTGTGCTCAAATGAGTTTAAAGAGTACATTCAACAAGTGAAAAAAAATGCTCAAGGTCTTGCAGAAGCTTTGAAGAGGAGAGGGTGCAAGCTGGTCACAGATGGAACCGATAATCATCTACTACTTTGGGACCTTCGACCTTTCGGCATCACCGGGAACTCTTTCGAAGAGGTCTGTGAAGCATGTCACATCACAGTGAACAAAACTGCCGTCTTTGGAGACGGCAGCTCTTGGCAACCCGGTGGTGTGCGCATTGGAACCCCGGCTATGACAACTCGTGGCTGCAATGAAGTAGACTTTGACGTGATTGCAGAGTTTCTCTACAGGGCCGTGCTAATTACTGCAAATCTACACAAAGGGAATATACAGGCGCAGATCAAGGGTGAGGTTTACAGCAATGGCGACATTCTGGAGTTGAGGGGAAAAGTGGAGGAGTTCGCATCTGCGTTTGAAATGCCTGGGTTTGACGTGCCACATTGAGGCAGTTCGTTTAGTTATTGAAGAGTTGGAACCTCTTTCCTGGAGTTTCACTGATTGTTGTTGTAAATTTAGTTCATTGTTACGACAACCCTTCTGGCTAGTGCCATGGCTTTTCAGAATTACAGCAGGTGAAGTTGAGCACAGCTGTGGATATTCAAGGGGAAGGAACTTCTCGAAGCTGAAGCGACACCAGGCGTTGTCTCCTGTGGACTTGCAGATGGCAGCAGCCTCGTATTTTTACTAAGTAAAGTCTCACAACCATATCTTCATGCCTTTCCTGATGTTATATCATACTGTCTATGGAGTAGAGATTCATCTGAATGAAGGGGGTCTGCTTCTCATCGCGCCACCGATCGCTGTTTACAGGCTGCCGCTGAGGAGCTGCTCGTGTACCACTCATGACACTTCTACCAGTCCAAAGGATAACAGTCCACTGATTTCAGGAATTTATGAACGTGGACCAGCCTCCATTGCAAGGTGAACGCGACGTGTAAATAATTGCAAATGGGTTGATGTTTGAACAGGATGGGAGATTTCACTCCCTCATACTTTAGTCATTGTTTTAGAGATTTGCGCTTTCTTGTTGTTGGTTTCCCATTCTTTAGATAATTAGCTCATTTCAAATGAGGTTGTTCTTTAGTGTCTTCCTTGGACTGCTTTTGTCCACCATGCACAAGGGAGACGATTTATAAAAGCTTATCGCAGGTATTGATGTTGTTATTGTTGATGTAACTTGTGTGATGTTTAGAAGTCGTCCCCCACAGAATGACAGTTTGCTGGAAAGCTTGCTTTCAACATTCTCGTGTCTGTTTTTTCTGCTTGTTTCGAACTTGGCCGTTTATTGCTGGGATGCATGAGTTTGGGGTGCCTGAAGCTGGGAGTTCACACTTTAACTTAGATTAAATTGATGGAATAATCCTCTTTTTGAATGAGAGCTGGCCATCAAACGGACGTCGAGCTTGTCCTGGACAAGCTGGACAATAATAATACAGTCAGTGTGAGAGGGTCCTCAATCATGTCTGGATGGAGTATGACTTACATTGATCTAGGCCTGGATGAAGACCTGGGACCTGGACTTGAAAGAAGGCACTGAGGGAGCCAGAAATAAGATTTTCCCAGAGGCGGCCCAAACTAAACGTATTCGTGTGCTTGTCGTGGAGTTTTCGCTCCTTGAATACAAACTGATAGTGTTGGATCGTATGAATAGAAATAAGTGTTAATTTTACTTTTTCAGGAAAATTGTCGAATTGTGTGAGGATACCCAAAGATTTTTTCAATTTTGAGAGCAAAGCTTGTACCTTAATTGAGCTAGTATGAAAGATTTTGAATGTTTCTAATTTGCTTTTCAAGTGCTTAGTGTCCATACGCGCTGTTATTTGTTCAGTTGTCTTACAATATGGACTCTTGATATTTGTGTAGAGCAAATATTCTTAGAATTCAATAATGTGAGGGAGGCAACCCATTGCAGTTACACGTATTTGCAAGGCGGGTTTCTTCAGTGGGGAAATTTTCCCGTGATATACAGTTTGCATTTTTTTCTAGATTTGTTTTTCTCAAAACAGAATTACTATGAATTTTTCGGCAGAAGATTATTTTCCTTCCATACAAGTGATATTGGGTTTGCAATTTCTGACCATAGGTTGAAAACAAAATTGACCAAGGGCTGGTTGCATTATTGATGTGCAACAATTGCCCTAGGAACTTTGCCATAATTAATCATTGTTCATCTCTTCCTTTACGGAGAGAGATCAATGGGGGTTGATGAAGAATGGGTTGATAAAGCAAAAGTCTAAGATCAAATCTTAATATATCTCGAAGAAAAAAATACATTTGAAATTCATGTAAAAAATTGGTAAAGTAGATTTTGAAAAGTTGTAAATTGATTATTGTTATGTATGGTATGTACTTTAACCTCATATTCCATATTTTTTCATGTAAAATGAGGATTGAAAGACTTCAAATTATTTTCATAGTTTTAACACCCTCTTATCAAAACTTGAGCTTTTTGTTTAGTTTTGAACAAACTTCAGAAAGCTCAAAAAAAATTGTAGACATTTAAAGGTTAATATTATGAATTGTGGTCCATTAAATATTTTTGAAGAAGTAGTTTCAAAATATTTAGAAAGTATTTTTTTAGAGAAAATAGATTGTCTTTATAATAATTCTATTTACAATAGGTTAAATTAGAAATATGGATATGGATACGTTGGTCATTTTTATTCTAAAATATAATCTTATTACTGAATTTTTGATATTGATGTGGTTTAATGATAAATGCTTATAGAAGCAGTGCAATTAAAAGATGTAGATTGTTACAATAATTAATCATTCATATAATGATTCTATAGAACTCTCACTATATATTTCAATATATTATTTGAAAAAAGTATTTGAAATAAATTCAAGCAAAAATTTAAGAGTATCATATAAAACATACTGATGGAAGTTGGCATTTACATATATTTTTAAACATTTATTCATTGATGCCTATGAATAGTTTTTAGTATTAGGAATCCCCTTATGATACTTTGTAAATGAAAATTTTCTTTAGTAAATTAAGAACTACCCACTCTAACCAATAATTTATTTATTTTAGCAATGAAGCCAACAATGTCATTAGAATCTATGAAATGAAACATAATTAAGTAACCACAATCCGTTCAAGCACTTAGGGCTTGTTTCCACCAAAAAACTTTGAGTTGCAGTCCAAAGAATGCAGTGTTTTGATTGGAAGATAGCTATGGGCACATAGTAAAGACCTAATCAAAACACTCCATTTCTTTTGGCTCCAACTCGAAGTTTTTGGGTATAAACTAGCCCTAGGTGATCTCTTTTTTGTAAACCAAATGCCTAACAATGTGTAATTGCATTTTCTCCTAGATGATGGAGTTGTTGATTGAACTTTTAATATTTAAATGTTGTAGAACATTCTCCCTATTCATATTGAATGATGTTACTCCAATGAACATGGCCTTTTCTTTGTCAAAAAATACTCAAGATTGACATTTCTATTGCAAAGAGACAATAATTGTGAAAATTTAAAAATTGCATATTTAATTGTAGAATCTTGTATTAAAGTAGTGCAAGAATGTGTGAAAGAAATTTCATAAACTTTGGCCGCATAGATTGCAAGATATATGGGTTTAACTCCTAAATGCCCAAGGCATCAAGTTCTAGTGTCAACACTACTTTAGAGTTAAATAAAACCTTACCAATTTACTATTTTTAGTAGTTTGTAATTTTGAAAACTTCTTTTGAAGTCTAGTTTTAGCATCAAAATCAGATTTTGAAAATGAATAATTATGATTTTCCTATTCAAGATAAATTTTGTGCAAGGGTGTCCATTGCAAATCTTAATTTTTTAGTATTGAGGATTCTTGGAAATGAGATTCAAATACACTAGATCTTGGGGAAAAAATCAGATTAGAAATTTATTTTTAAAATTGTAGAGTAGATTTTGAAAAGCTATAAATTGATTGGAATTATGCATGTTATGCCCTTTAACCTCATGTCTTTTTGGTGACCTCAAATTTAGATTTGACATGTGAAAAGAAGACTGAAAGACTTCAAATCACTTTCACAATTCTAACACCTTCATGATCAAACCTCATAATCTTTCAATCTATAAGTGATATTGTGGTGTTTTTTCTCATGTGATCTTTAACATATCTAGTTTGAATTTGTATAGTTACAATTCAAGAAAATTTGATAAAATTTATGACAATGATGTCTTTTTTTTCAAAGTAGAGCAAATTCCAAAAAGCTCAAAAATAGCTTGGGCATTTTGGGGGTAAAGTGAAGAAAACAAATTTTGTGCCTTGCATGACTAGGAAATTTATTTTGAACCTTTTTGACTTAATTTTTTGCAATACAAAGTTCAACTTAAAAAAAACATGCTATGAAGAATTGAATTAAGAATCTAGGACAACTAGTTAAAATAAAAAATCTTTAATTTTCATTCTTGAAAAAATTATTAAGTAGAAGCATGTATGAGATAGAAGGAAAAATTTAATTGTTAATATCTCTAAGATAGAATTGAAATACGCTAATTCCAATGGTGAAATTGTTCTAGCACGTAAAATAAACCATGTGCAATTTGTTTTTAAATTATGAAAATTGAGTTAAAAAACAAATCCAATACATTATTTTCTCAAGAAGATATTATGATTGCCTCCAAAACAAGATGTTTCATAACTTTCACATCACTAATCCAAATAAAACGATACAAATCTTTCCGTGTAGAAAAAAATATGATCTATTAAAATCAAACTTAATGAATTTCTCTTGCTACCCGATGAGGTGAAACTGTGCTAGGATGGATGACTTTTGCTCCTAAGCACTAATTGAAATAAAATATAAATTCCCGGAAAGCCAATGTATTTTTCTATCTTAAAAAATTCAAAAATTGTGAAGAAAACTGAGACCTTAGGAGCTTGCCTAAAATCCATTTTGTCCCCCAATGGTCCTTTAGGGGTTAAAGTAGAACTATTCAAAATTGTTCACCCACAAACTTTCTGTGGAAGGACCTTTTAAAGTGTTGACTATATCTTTTTAAACAAACTATTGAGGAATGCCTACAACATTATACAAAATACAACATGGTACTAATGTAATTTAGCCTTTAGTGAGTGATTTTCAGTCTTAATGAAAGAGGATTCAAAGATGCATCTATATGCTAGTTGAGTTTGCGCGATAATGTCCCGCAAAATTCTCAATCATTATATAGGAGTGGCAACTCCGGATATTATAGTAGAATGGTTGTCAAAAAAAATACTAGAGGAACATGTTCTTTCAAATTGTAACTTTTGAAATTTTCACATTATTATTAAAAAATTCAAAAAAAAGGAGTCTTTAAGTCATTTTGGAAAGCTACAATATTTACTTGCCTACAAGTAAAAATAAATTATATTTTTGGCTCTATCAAGGTACATTAGCCTAAATGAATAGTTCAGATATTAAGGTAATTGCACCAAAAAATTGTTGGAATAAACATCTAAGCATACGTTCCTATTACTAAGCAATTTAGTTTTTTGTTGGATATTTTTGAAGGTCCACAAGAAATGTTGTAACCTCTTGGCATACATTCTATTAGTATCATGCATGAAAAGATCACAAATTCTAAAAGTAAAAAAATATAAATATACAAAATTGTCCCTATGCTCTCATGAACATAAGTTGAATATTTGAGGCCAAATTTGTTATAAGTTTGGTTTTGCAAGTAAATCACAATTAATCCCTTAAAGATGAGATCCATTGCAAATTGGTCAAACATCATATCTAAGCTAAACGTAGCCTAAATGTAGATTGCGTTCAAATATCAATCCAATATTTTTTTTATTTGATATTATAAATTGTATATCATTGCCAAAAATTTCAATTTGTTTCGTGAAAAATTGTACTTTGTAATTGTTATCATTTTTGTTGCAAAAACTGAAATTAGATAAGTAAAAATAGCAAAATCCATCCAAATCATTTGAACGTTTTTTAAGAGGTAGAAGTAGAAATGGAGACTAGTATGGAATTTTTTCAATTGGTTATTTAATATTTCACACCCCAAACAGCCATAACAATGACCTTGAAGTGAAATTTGGCTACCAAACCAAATTTATCCTTCTATTTAATTTGTATATAAAATGCTAGACCATGAGTTGGAGTTTGAGCAAAACACAAGACGAAACTCCTTGAAACATCCAAATTGGGGCCAAATGGAGTTTAATGTTGTGTTTCTTTTCCGCTATTCTTAGTTAAATCTTCCTCTAACACTTCTTTTACAAACTGGGGTTCACTTTAGTAGTAATTCTAATGTCCAAGTAATACATGCTAAAGAGCCTTCGATATTAATACTCCTTTTACAAATCGGGAGTCAATTTAAGATTAATTCTAATGTCCTTATAATACATGTTGAAGAGCCTTGGAATCCTCGTTTGCTTGTCAACAAGATACAATAAGTATATTATATTTTTTATAATAGTAAGTGTGTTCAAGTGTTGCTAGCATTGGTTATAGGTGCACTTTCTTTAAGTTCAAATGCAATTTAGCCCTCAAAGGACGCAAGTCTATATGACCAAGGTAATCACCAAAACTACTCCCATTATTGAATCGATAGATGCATTCTTTGTTTTTACAATAAACAATGAAGTCACCCATCAACCAATTTTTTTTGTCTTTTGAACAAATGGGAGAAACCATTGCATTAAAAAGAGAACCAAAAAACAACAGCCAAACCAAGAAGTTGGCCAATGAGAAGAATAAGAGCCATAAACCAGAACAGTAAGAGAGAGACTTACCCCTAAAGGACCAACCTGCGTTTTTTTGGCAACATAGCAATTTTGGGCAGCTCATTACAAATGGAGTTTTTATTTTTTTTCTTTGAAAATCTTATGTCATGTGTGCCCAAGGAGTAGCTATAAGGCCCAAAAATTTCCATAACTTTCGACTACATAGTTAAAATATTATTGTATGATATTTAATTTTCATTGGGCAGCGGGCAGCCCGGGCAGCTCAAAAAACTTATTTAAAAATTACTTAAAAAAAAAAAATCTGAAATTGGTTCTTTAGATTTATATAGAAGTGTGAAGCTTTGAATCATTCAATTTGGATCTATGAGTCAAAAGTTATGAGGAGTTTTAGTTTGTGGGTAGATATAGGTTTGAAAGATTCAGTAGAATACAAAAGGGGCCCCTTCTTGTTCCAAACAATGGTGTCTCCTAATCTACTAGCTAACACGAGTGAATGGAACCAAATGCTATAAAATTTTGACCAAATGGTATCAGCCCTTTGAGGTTGGTGTTGAACCTTAAGTTGAGCCTTCAATTGAGCTGCATGACCAAAATTCAATAGGGCATTCTACAAGGCTTCTTAAGTGTAGGTTAATCCATTTATGTTCGTGGTTGTTTTGGGGGGCGGGCATTCAATCCTGACACTCTATGGACGATATCTTTAGTGCAGTCTAGTATTGATGCCTATGGGAAATCCAACTATATAATGGATTCGGCGTGGACGTTTTACCCTGTGCACATGACTTGCTGGACTTCACATTGCGGAATCCCGTTTATTATGATGCATCTATGTTTTTGTATGTATGGAATTGAGTATGCGAGTTTGGGCGTATAGACGGGATTGTATTTTTTGGGGGCGACCTCTTTCTCGTTAGGCTATTGACTATGAGAAAACACTTTGTTGTTGCATAAAATTTGTTTAACCCTGGAACGCCGCGGACGCCACTCTGTGGCGTTCCAATGACAATACTATTGAGCCAAAAGAGTTCAAAAGCATTTTTCCATCCTCTTTTTCCTTGTTGACCTTTCACATGGGGTTATGAAGAGTATCTAATTGAGTTTGTACTCTTTCTAATTTTTGTCTTCACGGAAATGAGAAGCTTTTAAAAAAAACGGATCACAAAATATGCTATTTTAGGATATTTTGGGAAGTTGTTGCTCCTTACTTTAAATCTGAAATTTCTCCACAAAAATGATATTTTTTGAGTTTGAGTCAAACTACCAAAATGAAGTTCATTTACTCTAGTTTCTACTCCAGTTCAAATTTTGAAAAAATTCCTAATATTGCATATTTTATTGCAATTTGAACATAGGGTGTATTTTCAATGTCTATTTTTTTCTAATTATAGAATGACACGGAAATTGAGTTTACACCATGATGTTCGTCATTGTGATATACACTTATGGTGAAATTTTTCAGATTTTTTGAAATATTTTTCTATTTAATATGATTGTTCTTCACTTTTTCTTCAAAAATCCTTGAAAAATTTATTTTTTCACCAAAAAATATAAATTTTTTCTCAAGTAAAGAAGACATATACTTTCATCTCCAAAAAATAAAAATAAATTTTTTCATACATATTTAGTTGCAAAATGGTAGCAAATTGAGTGATGGACAGTGAAGTTTGAAATCAATGGTCATGGGTCCATCATTTAGGGGTTAATCCATAAAGAAGAACCCCAATCCTGCAAGGGTTAGGATCCAAAAAATTTGGAGCCCCCCCACACTCAGACCCCAGTTGAAAAATAAGAAACAAACGGCAGCTTTTGAGCTCTGACACAAAGATTGAAACAATTCAGGGGTGTGTGGCACAGCCCACATGCCACAAATGTCCA
Source organism: Neckera pumila (assembly GCA_963969595.1). Lineage (NCBI taxonomy): Eukaryota > Viridiplantae > Streptophyta > Bryopsida > Hypnales > Neckeraceae > Neckera > Neckera pumila. The sequence goes on from OZ018408.1 coordinate 18,096,817, forward strand.
ATTCCCACAGGCCAACTTAGCTTGAAACACAAGCAACTTTTAGGGTTAGAGGTCATGCACCATTCAGTCCACGTGGCTTTCCTTAACTGGTTGTTGGTTCTCAAAGATACAGCTTTTAAACCATAAAACATTAAAATGTAAAACTATATTCAAACTATAAAAACATCAGCCATTGCAAGTAACAGAAGTACACCAGTTCCTTACTGTAGATATTACTCAGTAAATTGTAATTATTGTCGAATTCATAGCTGATTGCAGCATACTCCTAAAACTATGTGCAAAACCATAAAACTAATTTTGCAATCTCTCTAAACAGGGAATACTTTGTGTTTTTGCCCTTCTAGAAAATTCTTCACCATAGCAATTTGACATAACTTAACCCCCGAAAGGCCCTAGGCCTTTATTCTGCCAAGAAACACTCAAAACTGCCATTTCTATAGCAAAGAGTTAAAAAAAATTTAAAATAGTTTTTTTTCCACATCTAACCGTAGGTGCTTACACCTAAATAGTATGAGAATGTGTGGAAAAAAATTCAGAGTTTTTGACCGCACAGATTGCAAGATATCTGCATTTAAAGTGGAAAAAAAAAGTTTTCGGCACATAGCAGGACTAGATTATTTGACTTTGAATTTTCTTAACTTTAATCTTTTGCACTCCAAGTTTTGAGCTTTTAATCTATGGTAGAGAGTTGGGTTGAGAGTCTAGGGGAAAAAAAAATTTCAAAAACACTTAATTTTCATACTTTAAAAAATTGTTAAGTAGAAGTAGGTACAATAGAGAAAGAATATCTAAATTATTAATATCTCTGAGATGGAATTAAAATCCACTAATCCCAATGGTGAGATTGTTGCAACAAGAAAACTAAACCATGTGGTTTGTTTGTTTTTTAACGCCTAAAGCCCATAGGCATATTTGGGGCAAAATTGTGAAAAACTGCCACTTTTCTGGGCAATGAGAAAAACATGAAAAAAAAAATTATAGTGTTTAAAGTTAGAAGGAAAAGGTTTTTTTCAGCCTTGCCCAACAAGGCCAACAGACTTTAACTCCTCCTAGAGTGAGATTTTTACACTACGTATGCTTATTTTTTTTGCATCTCGTACCTTGTAAGTTACATGCATGGCAAATTTTAAGAAGTTATGAGCTTTTTTGCAAAAGATTCCCAAAATATTTTCACATTGCTCGAGCTGCCAGAAAAGCTCAAAGCAGCATAACTTTTGATCCAGGCACCCAATTGGAAAAAAAATTAGATTTTCAATAAGGGGATACATATATACACCTTGTGTCAAAATTTCTCGAACATCCGACCAAAATTGACTTCATAGGAACCTACCTGATTTTTCCATTGTCCATTCCACGGACAATTGTCTTTTAGGGGTTAAATTATAAAAATTGCATTCAAACTCGCATTCAAAAATGAATCCCACTCCGTACAAGTTATTTTTCCAAAAAGATGCTCTAATTGCCCGAAAGACAAGATTGTCCATAATTTTCTCATAACAAATCCAAATGGAATGAACAAAAACTTTCCAAATAGACAAAAATAAAATCTATGAGGATTTTCTTTTTTTTTTAATTTCAAATTTTTGAAATTTCTTTTGCTGCCACTCTCCTTTGTTTTGAGCTTATTTGGGCGTAACTTTCGTTCCCAAGCACATATTGAAAAAAAAATTATATTCCCATGAAGCTAATCAATTTTTCTATCTTGAAAAAAAGTTTCAAAAAATTAGGACAAAACTTCAGTCCTTAGGTACTTGGCCAAAATTCCATTTGTTCACTGAAGGGACAATGGGCCTTTAGAGGTTAACATTGTTTACCAATGAAGTAAGGTTCCTTTTGCATCCTTAAAAGGGCCCCTATAGTGAACAAAATTGTCTTTTACACCTCCTCAACCAATTCCAATCCTTAGATTAGTTAATGAATTCTTTCACATGCACGTAAGGAGGCATAATACCTTCCCAATATAGGCAGAATGCTTATTTGGTTATGCATTGTTATGTGAATACTAAAGATAGACATCTACTAATAGAAAGATAACTCAATTTGTAGAATCATTAGGAGAGATTTGAGGCCTTAAGAATCCCATGAGTTATCTGGAGTTCCCGGACTGTGGGAACTTGCCACATCAACAATCTGACGTGGTCAAGACTGTGCCATGTTAGATAATATATTCTTTGGGAAAAAAAATTGAAAGAAAAAATTCTTTTAATTTATATGTGTATATTAAATCTAAATTTTTGACAGCGCATCGCTAATTCAAAGCAGGAGAATAGGCCTAAAATAGCCCTTCCTTACCACAATTTCTCCCCTAGTGTTGCCCTTTGTGATTAGAAGGTTGGACCCCAACAACAATAAAGTCGTGGTAAGATTTGAGTGGAGCTCCAATCAAGTTATCCACATCCAAATATCTTGTTATCCACATCCACATCCACATCCAAGAGTTCTCTGTTTTTAAGGGAAATAGAATATTTTTCAAGTATAAGGCATATGCAAGTATGTCACATGCTCTTTAGTGACATTTCACTCATGGTAAGGTTTGAGTACCATTCCAATCAATTTATATACCTCTAGTATCTCAAAAGAGATATTTCTCTTTTTAGGATTCCAATATAATAATCTAAACTATTCCCCATTGGAGATAAAGATAATCCCTCCCTAGATCCACGAGAGGAAATTTAGTTAATTTATAATCTACAAAGAGTCATTGTCTCATTAGGAAGTTGGAATACTAGTGTCATTGGCTAGCTAGGAAGTTACAACAGTCCGGGCTCCTACTTTGGAGAGAGCAAAAAGGACCTGCCTTCCCTCCCCCTAATGTTGATTGATAATGTTATGGAAGGGAGGTGGAATATCACTACTTATAAATGTTGGCTAGGAAGTTGCAACCCTCGAGGCTCTTGCTTTGGGGCGAACAAAAGAGAATCCCAATGTTGGTTGATAATGTTATGGAAGGGAGATGGATATCTCTAGTTAAAAACGTTAAATAAGATATATGCAAGCATATGACATCCCAAAGCTATGTTTATTTATCTTTGTTCATTTAATTCCTAAAGGACCAAACAATGTTTTTTGGCAACATAGTGATTTTTGGCAACATAGTGATTTTGGGCAGCTCACTATAAATAGAGATTTTTTTTTCTTTGAAATTTTCACACAACATTTTCTTGGGAAGTGGCTTTAAGGCCCAATAATTTTCATAACTTTTGACTACATGGTTAAAAAGGTATGGTATGATATGTAATTTTCATTGCTCGGCGGGTAGCCGGGCAGCAAAAAGAACTTCTTTAAAAATCATTTTTTTTGAAAAATAAAAAATTGAAATTGATTCTTCAAATTTATATACACAAGAAATGCTTTGAATCATTCCATTTTGATTTTCTGAGACAAACATAATGAGGATTTTAAGTTTTGGATGGTTCGCGGGTAGTTATGGAATCTCTATTTTTAAATAAACTTTGAAGTCCTTTATTTAATTCAATTTTCAATATTTTTGGAAAAAAATATAAATATAAGGTTTAGATTGATGATCACAACATCACAACCATTGAAATAAAAAAATTTCAATTCCATAACTAAATTGTTAACATTTTAGTATTTTGAATCATTATCTACTTCTTTCTACTTACTATTTTTTTCCTGTATGGTGTACAATTCCAAATAATTTGAAAATTTTCAAACATGTAGCCAACTTACCTTGAAGAATGAATCCAAAAAATTATAACCATTTTGGACATTTTTTCATACATATGTGACCTTGTGAAGTGCAGCTGCCCAATTTTTGTTAGGGACAAAAAAAGGGATTTTGTCCCTTCAAATTCTAATATCTTGCAATCTACACGACAGAAATTTCTGAAATTTTTTCCACACTTTTTTTAACTACTTTTCTACAACATCATATAGTTACATGTGTCCAAAAATGTTTTATTTCCAAAAATTGGTACCTGTACTAGAAATGGCAGTTTTGAAGCGTTTTTGGTGAAAACATAGTCAAAACCTTTAGGGGTTAAGGTAAGAGGCTCTAAAATCTCACGGGCATTAACAACCGCCCTTATAAATGGTTGTGAAATAGACATGAAGTGGTTCCAAAATTGACCTCTATAGTCATTGAATGAGTTGAGGAAAGAAGCATTGTTGATTGCAAGAACCAATCATTCTCGTATCTTTTTCCATCTTTTTTTAGAATTGCAAGTGAATGCTTTATGGAAGACCTAGGGTCATAAATAAGCACCTATGGCACAACTCGTTTCAAAATTCATAACTAATTCAATAATGCTTTGGAAAAGTATGAAACCACTTGTGTTAGATTCTTCATCTATCTCTCTATTTGAAAAATGAGCCCAAAATATTCTCATCCAAGTAAATACATGAAAAAGGCAGACCAACCCTTAAATGAGTGGATTTTTGAGCCTCCTACCTTATCTTGGTTGTAACTACACAAAATAGTGAAATTAGGTTGCCTTGTCAATTAGGTTGTCTTACCAAAGATAAATTACCTCATGGATCAATGCTTGTTCCCCATGGAGGTGCATGCCACTCTCTAAACCAAGCCTTGAACTGGTGCACAAATCTATGCCATACACATGGCTCTAAATTAGCCCCTAAAGGACCAAGGTGATTTTCCTACCAAAAATCACTCAAAATTGGCATTTCTATTGCAAAGAGAAAAGAACTTTAAAAATTATTTTTTTTGCATATCCAACCATAAAATCTTACACTTGTCTGGTATATGAATATGTGGAAGAGATTTCAGAAACTTTAACCATGTGGATTGCAAGATATATGCATAAACAAGTTTATAAACAAATTTATAAACAAGTTTTTTTGCACCTTGCTTGACTAGCTTTTTTGGCTTTGAATCTTTTTTGTTCAAATCTTTTACACTATTGATTTTGATTTTCTACTTATTTATATTAAACAGTTGAGTTGAGAATCTACAAAAAAATTTAGGATAAAAAGCACTTGATTTTCATTCATTAAAAATTTATTAAGTAGAGGTGGTTTCAAGATTGAAGAAAAAACTAAATTGTTAATAGCTTTTAGATGGAATTGAATCACAATAGTTCCAATGGTGAGATTGTTCTAGCAAGAAAGTCTAACCCTATCAAAAAATTTCTTTTGAAAAATTCTAAAAATTGCATTAAAAAATGAATTCTACAAGTTATTTTTTCAAGAAGATGCTTAGATTGCCGAAAAACTAAGATTGTCCATAACTTTCTCCTTATTAGTCAAAATTGAATGAAACAAAGCTTCACATATAGACAAAAATATGATCTTTAAGAAAAAAATTGAAAAAAAATTATTTTTACTTTCTGTGATTTTTTTTGTGCTACCCAACAAACTTCATTTTTGCTTATTGTGCCATAACTTTTGCTACCGGGCATCAATTAAAATAAAAATTATATATTCACAAAGCTCTTGCAAAAATACACAATCTCAAAAAATCCCAAAAAAACATTACTAAAAATTGAGATAGTAGGAACCTGTCCAGATTCAAATTGTCCCCTGAGGAGACAAATGGTCCTTTAGGGGTTAAATGCATCATTGTTCAAAAGCAATGAATATTTCTATAGTGTGGATTGTCGAGAAATTAGTGTGAAACAACATAATTTCACTAGTTTGTGTACACAAAATTATTGTCACCTACAAATTTAGTACCACTTTAGTTTATTATTTTCTATTTAATTTTTGCAATGCAACACTATTTCAGCCTGCACTAAATTATGATGGCCGTGACTTTAATAACTTAAAGCCACACGCACACAGAAGTAAGTCTGCGCTAATGAGGGGAATTAAGTTAAAACCATACGGTAATAATAATGCCAATGAGACGGACGGAATGGAAAGTTACGGAAGAAGTCCTGTCCCACGATCGTCACCTCGATTAGGTCCCAAACCCCGGAATACCGCCACCTCACATACCCGGCACATACCCGTCCCCCCTCCGGTTCCCCCAACTCCCTTCCTCAATCGCAGTGCGACTGTTTTGTTGCAAAGCTTCTCAGTCCTGCTCGCTCTTCAGGGTTAGAGCTTTGCCCTCGCAATCGCCGCGCATCAGTCCTTTTCTCCTTGCCCGATCTCTCTCTTTCTTCACCTTTTTGTCTCAGCATTCCCCGCGGGGTGTTGTCGCCGCCATGGGGCTCACCTTCACCAAGCTCTTCCAGAAGCTCTTCTCCAAGCGGGAGATGCGTATTCTCATGGTCGGTCTCGACGCGGCTGGTAAGACCACCATTTTGTACAAGCTCAAGCTCGGCGAGATCGTGACCACCATTCCCACCATCGGTATGTGCTTCCTTCCGCTCATGTCTGGCTCTTGTTTTTGTTATAGCTTGGGTGCGCGTGGTTGGGTCCGATGGCGAGGGTTTGGTGATTTGGGGTTCGGTTGGGGTATCGGTTGGGGTGAACGCTGATGTGGTGCGCGGGTGTTTGTTTCCAGCGTCGATCGGTTAAGATCTGTGTTTGCGGTTCTGGCTTTGGCTTTTGTGTTTTTGCTTTAGTTCGGATGTCTCCTGATGTGTTGCGATTGAGTTACTTAGCTTAGGTTTTGAAGATTCGTAGGATGTTTTCTGTGAAATCGTGGTCATCTTTAGGCAGTCATTGTTGGAGTGTATTTTGCGTTGCTCAGGAGTGTTTGTGATAGGTTATTTCCAGATGTGCACACTAAGTTGGATCTGTTGATTGTGATAGTTGTTTGTACTTTTCGTGAATGTCATAGACGTGGAGGTAACAGTTTTGTGAATAATTAGATAATGACATGGCGTTGGGCAAGGAAAGAATCGCATGAGCTTTCTTTCGAAGCCTGTTCGCTTTGCAACTACGTGTATATTGATTAAGGGAAGGATTAGGGTGTAGTTTTCAGAACTTAGGTAGACTTTGATTGCATAATTTTATTTTTTTGTTGCTGAATTTATGATAGGATGAGCCGACACTCTTGGGAAAGCTCAATCTACCTGGAGAAATTCTGACGTGCTGCTGTTTTCTCGTGTAGGTTTCAATGTGGAGACTGTGGAATACAAGAACATTAGTTTCACAGTGTGGGATGTCGGAGGTCAAGACAAGGTAATTCTTCTTCTTCTGTGAATATTTTGCTCTCGTGGTTGATTATATTATATTCATTATGGTGGGTCAATGCTGGAATAGCGTGTAAGCTGGCTCGTAATTTACTCATCCTTTTTATATATTCTGCGTTTTTGGGTGTATTCAGATTCGGCCACTGTGGAGGCATTACTTCCAGAATACCCAGGGTCTCATCTTTGTGGTGGATAGTAATGATAGAGACCGTGTTACGGAGGCCAGGGACGAGCTGCATCGGATGCTGAATGAGGTATCTATTGAATTTCTCTGATGTGTCTCATGATTCTAATTGTGCCTCGATAACATTCAAATGATTGTCTCGATAAAGTGGAAGATTTATTCCTTGTCATATTCCTTGAAAAATGGAGATTAAGTTTCTCACAGTAATTTTCTTTTCCGATTGGTATCGCCATAGTTTTAAACTCAAATTCTGGTTGCCTGCTTAGTTAATGTAGGATCAAGGATTCCTTGGTTATAGATTGTCTTTGATACGTGTTTTAACTATTTCTTCTTATTATGAAGGATGAGCTGCGGGATGCTGTCCTACTAGTGTTTGCCAACAAACAGGATTTGCCGAATGCAATGAATGCTGCTGAGATCACGGATAAGCTTGGTCTGCACTCGCTTCGTCAACGCCACTGGTAAACACTGTTCTCTATTATGCATGATACTGTTCTGTATGTAAGCTTTTGACTATCCTCTTTCCGGAATTTGAGGTTCTATTTTACACATTAACATATTTGTGTTACTTTTCCTCTTTTCAGGTACATCCAGAGTACTTGTGCTACCTCTGGAGAGGGTCTCTACGAAGGGCTTGACTGGCTTTCCAGCAATATTGCAAACAAGGTGCGCTCAGTTTGAATACGAATTGCCACTTGAGAGACTGGTCTACTTCAAACATGGTCATGATGGATTTACTTGCTATTAGTCAATGGTCCTAATGTTGTTTCATTTTGGAAATTTTGTGCAGGCATAAATGGGGTGGATATGAGTGCTACTTTTTCTCTTCAAAGAGCTTTTGTGAAACCTACACTGAGCTGGCTCCATTTCATTTGAGTTTTGTATTTGCTGATAACAATCGCAATGATGTTTCTCTCAGTGTCTCTAGAAGAGAAGAATATTGTTTTAATGAAATCTGTGTGGCATATATGCATTTCTTTTACCGATTGCATTTTGTTATGTCCAGTAGGGGCATGCATTATCAGTTCTGTAACTCTTCCACATGCAAATGCATATATTTGCGATCATTCATAGTCCAATTTTGTATTTGAAGATCCTCAATAGCGTCTTATCTGATCAATTATGGTTTGAAATAGTCTATTTTTCATGGATTCTTTTGCGTGATGTTTGAAACTTGTTGATTGGTAGAGTATTATGTTTACCGAATTTCGGGGCGTCTCGTTTAAATGCGAACTGTCATTATTTCATTTGTCCGTGTTTTTTTCTTGCCAAACCCTAATGCTTTTCGGTGGTGTTGCATTGCAATAAGCTCCAGTGTACACTCGTTCAACAATAAATGTGATTTGGGCCACTATGGGTTGACTTATTGGAGTCTTTCCTAATCCATCATATGACCAAAAGAGGAAGATTGAACAAAATAGTGCATGAAATTCAATACCCGAGTCAGACACTTTCAATCTCTGGACACAGTACAACCAACAATCACACAAAGTTGTTACAGCAATCACATGAAGTTGTTACAAGATTAGCTTATACTAGCGGTGGGTGCTTGCTATGCTATGCATTCATCATTAGAATTTTATTAGAATTTTTATGTATTGGATAAAATGCAGAACAAAAATTTCATTAAATCTTCAAATAAAAATTACTAAAATCTTTGTATAATTTTGTTTATAAGTTGGCATATATTGAAATGTACAATAGAAATTTATTAAATGATGAATGAAATATATGCAATGGTGAATATTGTAAAAGATACACATTTGTTGTAGTGCACTCAAAAGTGGACTCAATTGTTACGAACAATAGCAATCCAAAAACTTGGTGAATTGAAAAGAAAAACTTGTAAATTTCAAAAACTTCATAAACAACTTAATTGTTGTGAAATCCAAAATCGCTTCAATTGAATAAATTTCTCAAATCATTTGGTAGTAGCAATAGAATTTTGAAATTATAAAAGCTATAAAATTGATACTACTACTCTATTTCTGTAATATAACATTGTGTGAAAATATTATTTTATGTATGCATGATTGAAAATATTAAAATTAGTTATTTCAAAGACTTATTGAAATCGTTATCATGCATTCCATTCAAATATATCAAAATTTTACTATTATGTGATATAATGAATGCGTAGCATAGCAAGCATGAGCCCCTATTATTAATGGTAGCATTTGTGATATTACAGAGGGAATTACGATTTTAGTAGTATGATGGCTACATCCCACTTTTTAGAATAGATTTACTCGAAATGTAAAAGTTACCAATGCAACTACTAAATCATTCCATTATATACACTACGTCGATTGTGAACACTACATTCATTATGGTACGAAGTCAAAAGAAGTGCGCAAGTCATAAACTACAGTTGGAACTAACCCTTAAAACATGGACATAAATGTTAATGGATGATTTGAAGTTCTTGTAGTAGGACAAAAGTTGAACTATTTAGCCTTGGAATTTTGTTGTGAAAAGGGAAAGATGAACGCTTTTGCAAATTTTTAAGCCAACAATTCACATGGTAATGAAAAGGGATGAGTTCCAAGGTCACCTCTTCGTCCTTTTGAGGATTAAAGGATATTTCTAATATGTAGGTTGAGGTTTCAATGCAATTACACTTGTTCTTGTTGGTTTCATAAAATAAAAGAGAATGTCTCTATAGTCTATTGAATAACTCAAGTAAGTGCTCTGGAAAGCCTTCACTAATCATGCCTAAGTTGCTTGGCTCAAAGCTAAGAAGCTGTATGAACTCTATCTAGCCAAGGTTGACATATTTTTCAGATGCTTCGACAATACTTGGCTCTAATCTGGCTTCTTTGGTGTACGGGATCATTTTACAATGAAATGGAAGCTAGTTCACTCTAAATGGGGACGTTTGTATGAAGTGGCTTGTTGGTTTCTCTTGCTAGCCTATAATTCTTTTGTTTGTTGTTTGCTTTCTAAAAATGTAAAAAATGCCGTTGGGGATTTATTTTCTTGGTTCGTTGTATTGTTTCCACTATGAGTGGAAAATATGCTTTGGAAGCGGCTTCATTTTGATACTCAAGATGGATATTTTTCTCCATTTGAGCAAAACTACCAAAATGAAGCCGCTTCTGAAGTCAATTTTCTAGTCCACATGAAAGCTTTTAAAATGTCTATTGCGTTGTAATTTGAATTGGAAGCGTATCCTAATATGGTGCAAATTTTAGAAGTATGAAGCTTACCTTATATTTGATGTGAATTTCTTCACTTTTTCTTCAATAAATCATAATAATTTCAAATTTTTACAAACAAATATGAGTATTTTCAATTGTAGAAGATATTTGATTTTTATCTCTAAAAAAGTAAGATTCACTATTTATTTCATTCACATATAGTAGCAAAATGGAGGATCTTGGTGATTATTTTTGAAGTTCTACATTATGATAATAGAATTTGAGATCCTTTAAATCCAAGTCTAGTTTTCATATTGTGTGTTCTTTTGACCTTCTAAAACTAAGTGTATTCAAATATTCAATAGAGTGCACCTCACAAATCTAAATTAATCCTACTTGTTGGAGGTCAATCTTTATTTAATCCAAATATTAGAGGTGCTGGTTTGAATGAAATAGAGAATGAAATTCAATATTCTAATGAAATAAATGAACACTAAACATTATGTTGTATTAGATTCATCCTCATTCTTTTTATTACAAGTTGGATTGACCCCTAAAGAACCAACATGCATTTTTTGGCAACATAGAAATTTTGGGCAGGCTGGTGTGAATGAGGGTTTTCAAATTTTAGGCCGAAATTTTAATAGAAGTTTTGGACGAGAAATATCTTTCATGTGCACTAAATTTCATGACATTTAGAAATATGAATAAAAAATTATGGCTTAATTTGTTATTTTTTATTTATAAAAGGGCAGTTTGGGCATACAAAAAAAATCATTCTTTTTAAAAACAAAAATTTGAAATTGATTTTCTAGATTTATATATATATATGGAAAGCTATGTATAAATCCAGTTTGATCAATGAGATGAAAGTTACAAATAGTTTTAGTTTGGGGGCAGTTATGGATTCTCTACTCTAAAATAAACTTTGAAGTCATTAATTTAACTCAATTTTCAATATTTTTGGAAAAAAATAAACTATAGTATGTAGATTTTTTATTACAACATTACAGCCATTGGAATTGGCATTTTTCAATTCCATAACTAAACTCTTAACAATTTAATATTTTGAAACATTTTGTACTTTCTACTTACTATTTTTTCCTGTATGTTGTACAATTCCAAATGATGTGAAATTTTTCAAGCATATAGCCAATTTGTCTATGAAAATGAAACCAAAGAAGCACTACCATTTTGGACATTTTTTTCATAGAAAAGCAAGCTTATGAAGTGCAGTTGCATGGGTTTTCACAAGGGTCAAAAAAGCATTATTGAAATTTCAAATGCTCATGTCTTTCAATCCATATAGAGGAAATGTCTAAAATGCTTTGCATATGTTTTAAATTCAGTGTACTACAAGATCCTACGATTACATGGTCCTAAAATGTTTTTTTTCCAAAATTTGTAATCTATACTAGAAATGGCAGTTTTAGAGCGTTTTTGGTGAAAACATAGTCATGAAATTGTAGGATTTAGAATTGAATACTCACTTGGATTTTCCAGATGCATCTAGTCTAATGCAATATATTTTGCTTTCACTGTTAATCATGCAACTTTGAAAGTTTGATGAACTCATCATCAATTTCCAACATCCAAATCTCTCTTTGGCTCTAAACTCAAGGAAGATAAGCCTTTGCATTGACAAAAGCTACATGTGAAGAAGTTTGAATAGGACCTTTTATCAATACTATGCTCAACCCTCATATAGCACAATAGCTATTTTGTATTCCTTGTCTTAAAATTAATTAAAACCATTGAATGTGCAGGGACACCTTGTGTAGAATGGTGGGATGTATTGTCATGATTGTTGAAAAGACTTACCTATAGCAAGTTATAAGAAGAAAGAAAACATGACTACCAAAGTAGAGAATTAACCTCTAAATCCTCAACCATCTACAAAGTGAATGGTGAATATTTTGACATGTGTACTTCATCCAATCAATATTCATCTAGAATTTTTTATTCATTTTAAATCTTGTAATACATCAATCGAATAGAAAAAGTATACTCTGTATGAATGAATGTCATTGAATTTTTTTAGAAAATATTTCATCTTTGGTTTCAATGAGCACATCAAGTTTAATCCTGAAATGTTGGGGCAACCAAAAATCAACCTTTAACCCCTAAAGGACCAAGGCCTTCTTTTTTTGCCAAAAAACACTCAAAACTACCATTTCTATAGTAAAGAATTAAAAAAAAATCAATGATTTTTTTTGCATGCCTAACCATACAATCTTACACATAGCTTGTATGAAGATGTGCAAAAAAAATTTCAGTATTTTTGACAGTACAAATTGCAAGATATCCGCGTTTAAAGCGAAAAAATCAAAAAAATTCAGCACATTACGGGTCTAGAATACTTGACTTTGAACCTTTTTAACTTTATTTTTTACACTACAAAGTTTTGAGCTTTAAATCTTTGTGGTGGAAGATTGAATTGCGAGTCTAGGAAAAAAAAGGAAATTCAAAAAAACTTAATTTTCCTTATTTAAAAATTTGTTAAATAGAAGTAGATACAAGATAGAAGGAAAATCTAAATTATTAATCCCTGAAGGACCATTGTCCCTTTGGGGGACAAATGGAATTTCGGGCAGGTACGTACAGGCTGAACTTTTGTCTTGATTTTTTGAATTTTTTTGAAGATAGAAATGCTAATTCGCTTAGTGAGAATATAATTTTTTTCCAATTAGTGCCTGGGAACAAAAGTTATGGCCAAATAAACTCAAAATAGGGGAGATGGGGCAGCAAATTTTTTTGCAAAAATATTGATTTTTCTTAAATAATTTTTTTTCTCATAGATTGTATTTTTGTCTATTTGGAAAGCTTTGATTCATTTCATTTGGATTTGTCATAAGAAAGTTATAGACAATCGTGTTTTTGGGGCAACTAGAGTATCTTCTTGAAAAAAATAACTTGTAGGATTCATTTTAATGCATTTTTTGCAATTTTCCACAAAAAGAAGTTCCACATGATTTACTTTCCTTGCTAGTCCATCTTAGAGATATTAATAATTTAGACTTCTTTTCTATCTCGTACCTATTTCTATTTAACAAATTTTTTAAGAATGAAAATTAAGTTTTTTTTGAATTTTTTTTCCTAGACTCTCAACTCAATTCTTTGCTACAGATATTTGAAACTCAAAATTCTTCAATGCAAAAAGTTTAAGTTAAAAATGTTCGAAGCCAAAAAATCTAGTCCCGCAATGTGCTGAAAAACTTGTTTTTTTACTTTAAATGCAGATATCTTGCAATTTGTGGGGTCAAAAATTCTGAAATTTTTTCTGCACATTTGCATATTAGTTAGGTGTAGGATCCTACGGTTAGATGTGCAAAAAGAACAATTTTCAATTTTTTTACTTTTTGCTATAGAAATGACAATTTTGAGTCTTTTTTGGCAAAAAAAAGGTCTTGATCCTTTAGGAGTTAATATCTCTAAAATGGAATTAAAATGCACAAATCCAATGGTGAGATTTTTCTAGCAAGCAAACTAAACCATGAAGATTTTTTTTTTTTTTAAAGTGCATTCAAAAATGAATCCTACAAGTTAATTTTTCAGGAAGATGCTCTAATTGCCCGAAAAACAAGATTGTCCATAACTTTCTCATAACAAATCCATGGAATGAATCAAAGCTTCCTAGGTAGACTAAAATATAATTTATAAGAAAGAAATTGAAAAAAAAAAATTGAAATTTTTGAAGTTTTTTTTTGCAACCCCTTTTCCCCCTTTTTCCAAATTTTGAGCTGTTTGGGTCATAACTTTTTTTCACGGGCACCAAATAAAAAAAATTATATTCCTATGAAGCTAATCAATTTTTCTATCCTAAAAAGAAGTTTCAAGAAATCTAAACAAAATTTCAGCCCATGGGTACTTGCTCAAAATTTCCATTTGTCCCTTAAAGGGACAATGGTCTTTTAGGAGTTAAATGACAAAATGCATCTCTACAAGACAGAAAAGTCCATTTTTTCATCCAAGTTTTTGGTTCTTAAGGATAGTATTGTGCACAATATTCACGTACTAAAAGAGTGTGCATTTATTGTTTTCTAATTTTATTCTTATTTTTTGGTAGTGGAAGAAGCTAAATCCTCAACAACTACAGTCAATGAAGTTTATGGAAGGCAGTTACTGCCTCTTTTGAGCTCATTGTCATTGTCATTGTGACAATGCACTCAAAACAAGTTTTCATTATTTATTATTGATTTTAATCCCCCCCCTAGTTGTCACAAGTTTTCATTTAAATTAAAACTATTATGTGTTTTAACCCCCCTTCCACCACGACCCCTATTTGTATTTCCCAGAAAGTAGTTCCAATGCAATCAATATGGAATATATCCATATTCAAATTTTGTATTTGTACTCGTACCCATACATATATTTCATATCTATACCTGCGTTCAACAAAAATATTTTGCATCCATCTTTATATCCATATATGTCATCCATATTTGGACAGTCAAGATTGTCTGCTTGACATCCATGGCTTTGACTTTTCAAGAAGATTGATGGCATTGGGAGGATGAGGAATTTTTTCTTAACCCCTAAAAGACCGAGGCCTTTTTTCTGCCAAAAAACACTCAAAACTGCCATTTCTATAGCAAAAAGTAAAAGAATTGAAAAATGTTTTTTTTCACATCTAACCCTAGGATCTTACATCTAACTAGTTTGAGAGTGTGTGGAAAAAATTTCAGAAATTTTGACCACAGAGATTGCAAGATATCTGCTTTTAAAGTGAAAAAAACAAGTTTTTCAGCACATTGAGGAATTAGGTTTTTTGACTTTGAACATTTTTAACTTAAAATTTTTGCACTACAGAGTTTTGAGCTTTAAATCTCTGTAGTGGAGAATTGAGTTGAGAGTCTAGGAAAAAAAAAAAAATCAAAAAAACTTAATTATCATTCTTTAAAAAATTGTTAAGTAGAAGTAGATATGAGATAGAAGGAAAATCTAAAATATTCATATATTTTAGATGTAATTAAATGAACTAATCTCAATGGTGAGATTGTTCTAGCAAGTAGTATAAAACATGCAAAAAAAAGAACACTGAAAAATGTGAAAAATTGCATTAAGAAATGCATTATAGAAGTTATTTTTCCAAAAAGATGCTCTAATTGCCCAAAAAACAAGAATGTCCATAACTATCTCATAACAAATCCAAATGAAATGAATCAAAGCTTTCCAAATATACAAATATATAATCTATGAGAAAAAAAATATAAAAAATAAAAATAAAAAATTTTGTCCATTTTTTTTGATGCCCGGGATGCCCGCCATCCCCTGTTTTGAGCTTATTTGGTCATAACTTTTTATCCTGGGCACCAATTGTGATAAAAATGATATTCCCACAAAGCTTATCAATTTTTCTAACTTCAAAAAAAGTTTCAAAAAATCATGACAAAATTTCAGCCTGTAGGTACCTGCCCCAAATCCCAAATGTCCACCGAACCGACAATGGTCCTTTAGGGGTTAACTCAAATGCTGCTGATTTTTCCAGGAGGGGGGAGGGAGAAATTGAACTTGGAACATCACGTTTGCCTCTTTTTATTATGAATGTGTCAATGAAGATGGTTGTAGGTGTTGTGGACCCGTTGCAAAAACAATTAACTAGGCAACAAAAATGTCTCCTCTACCAACAAATTCTCCCATACAATCAATTTTTCCATCTGCAGGAATCCTGAAAACCTGTGAGATTTCTTACCCACGCGGGCGGTTGTAAGAGTACTGCCAACTTCTGCTCTACGGTAAGCAGTTGGAGGTACCCGGGCTAAAGAATGGAGCATTGGGTTGGGAAGTTGTGCCGACTTTCTCATAAAATAAACGAGGTGTCCTGGTCTTCGGAGCGCCATAGCAAATCACCATGAGCTTACAGTAGCAAAACTTGTCATACAAGTGTTGCAAAAGTCAGCAACAAACTCTCCCAAAACATTGGGTAGCCTCCATGCACGTTGCCTCAACTTGTCCACTTAGTTATTGATGAAGTATTGGTGGGTGTGGAATACTTTACACCATCTACTGTGGAGCCAATGCATTGACAGTGCATGTTATTGAATGTTATGCTTGTTGCATATTTTTGTTCGCATTTCCTTGTTTGCAAAAGATAGGGGAAATGTATGCATGATGACGAATTATAGGGAATGCTCATTGCGCTCTAAGTTTGCATTGTGAACGTCAAATGGAATAATTGAATGATATCTCTTTGGAATGAAAACATGACAAATTTTGTGACAAGAGTCACGATAAGGACCGTGACACTATGTATTTAATCCTCAAAGAACATTTTGTGCCCCTCGGACCTTCTATCCAAGGAATAATAAGAATTGCAGGAGCTGCTATGAACAACTTTTCAAAAATTGTTTTGTTTTTTCCCCTACTCCCTATAGGCATCAAATGCAGTGGAACTACTTTGAAATTTCCATTGCCTCTGAGAGATTGCTCTAGATCGGCAGATGCTCAGGTGGAAGAAGGTTCTTTTGCGAGGTTGTCCACAAGAGATGGAGGTTGAGTTCTGACCGGCACTGCCGGCACAAAGCCATTTGCTACGAGTTATTCTCCCGCTTGCCCACCTTGGAAACACTATAGCAGATTCCACAGGCTGCCCCTCAAGGAACAAAAACTGTCCGATCACTTAAAGGATTTTACAGCAAATGATGAGCAATTTAAGGTGCAAGAAATTTTTCCTCCGTAGAAAGATAAGAAATATGGGGATTCCCAAATTTATTCCCAAAATTGAAGTTACTATGAATTTTGGGAGTTAAGAAGTTGTTCAGACTAATAGTCAGTGTTTAGAGTCATCCAATTCCAATCATCTAAAAACTACTCTCTCGCTCAACTATTTCCTATTTTCTTCCTCACTACTTTGGGACATGTGTCATAACCTTATTAATCCCAATCTTAGAAAAACACATTTCAAACTTTTCAGCCTCAACTGGAAATAGTGCACCCTATAGGTTGGCTATGGGTTGTGATCAACTATGGATACATTTACCTTATACTCCATATCATTTTTTGAAGCGGGATCGGTTGTTGTGTGTGTCCAAGCAAACCCAAAGGCGTGGATGTCAGGAGCAGGTGCTTCTCAGGTGATCACTGTACTTCCCAAATGAGCTCCCATGACCCTCCTGAAGGAGTAGAATTTCAGGTGGACTGATGAACAACAGTACCAGTATACTCCTTATTTTTTCAAGTTGTGGGTCCAAAAAGGGGCTTGGAAAAGGGAAGGGCCAAGTTAGCCTTGGGCAACTCCCATGATTGGGACACAGCGTGGAGTTTGTTTGAAACTCAAGGGAACAGAACAACGGTGCTACGGAGGTTTCAAACAGCGGTCTATATATTACTCTATATATTTTACAAACTAAAGTGTCATGGATACAGGCAAGTAGCTTTGGGTATCAAGGTCTATATGGACTATTGTAGATAATGATTGAAGAGTCGGGAGGCTCGAGAGCATTATGGGACACAATGCCAAGTCTAATAGTTCATCACAAACATCCGTTTGTGTACTTTTTGCTAATCTATGGGTGTAGAAAGAGGGGCTCTGTTATGAGTTATAAGGGCAATCCCACGTGACACGGTAGGAAGGGACGCCAAGGCCCTTCTTGGCGTGCCTGCTGAGCCCGGCCAGTGTGAGCAACGAGCACCCCACGGTGACACTAGCTCGGGACATGGAACTGAGTCAATAGAAGAGATTTGAGGCCTCCCAAAGCCTGCAAGTTATCCTGCGCTCCTAGACTGCAGGAATGCAGGAAAGCTGCTGGCTAATGTAGTCAAGACAATGCTATGTCACTTTTAAAAAATAAAAAATAAATAAAAAAAATTGGCCTATAAAGATATTTGGGAGAGAATTTTTTATTTTTTATTTTTTCATTCTTTTTGAAAAAAAAAAAATTTGATAGCCTGTACTGGCCCATTCCCCAATCTGGCCAAATTGGGGAACGGGCCTCCAATGCCCTCAAATCTCTTCTAATGCTGTAACTTCTTCGTTGAGTGCCACCTCAGTTCTTGGTTGTTGCGCCTACTTCTTGATAGTTGAACTTGCTTTGAGTGCTGCGCACGCTACGCCAATTGTGTTTGCTAGATAGAGTTAAATTCTACGATTTGTATCTTGGAAATTGTGACAATGCAAATAGCGCGCCTTTGCAAGACTCCCCATTTGGCCTGGCGCTCTTCAAATTTTGAAGAGGCCAGCCATATTTGATCTGTTTGAAGAGTCGCCGTGGAGCACTGCCACAACTCGAGTACGGCCAGTCATTGTGTTTGGTTTGCTTGAAGAGCCCCCATGGGGTTGCTCTAACACTTTTTTGACTATTCAATGGAATGGTGGCAAATCTACTTGGATAACTAGACATGGCATTATGACGTAACTATCACACAGTACCCTCTTCATTCACATGGATTGCAAAACCTAAAAAAAATACATTATTGGCTTTAACTTGGAGGGGAGGAGGAATTGTGTCTATAGGTCTAGAGCTGAAGTAGACAAGCCTCTTACCATGCAAACTAGCCATCTCAATATCTTGGGGTCAACTCCAAGAGGGGTACATAATTTCAAAGGTGAGCGCTTGATTTACGAATCAAATCCAAAGGAATTATAATTATCTGATGAAAATTGTAATTTTTGTGGACTTTTGAAGTGGTTTGCTCCTTAAACTACAAAACTATTCATAGAGTGGAGTCATGAGCATCCTATAAACAACCCATAACCGTTCTCCCATGTATAATCTAGTGGCACTTATGGATGTTTAAGATGTCATGCAATGCCTCTAAGGTAAACAAGGCTAAAATGATTATGTCTCCAATATGCACCCCACCCGCATCTTTTTATAAATGTAAAATCATTTTGCCACTGTCCTAGTTCAATCACGTAGTCATTGCAAGGATCTTTTTAAAGACTATCTAGATTTGGATGATGTACATGACGGTATTGGGGCCAAAAGTATGATGACGGAATCAAATAGCAAACAGAAATGCATTGGTTTACCTTAAATGTGAAGAAGTTTGAATAGGACCTTATTCAATGAGAGCAATGGTATAGGGATGGAGCCTCTTGTAGAATAGCTACTTGTTCTTATATAGCTTCAAATCTTGATATGGAACAGGATTTTTTTTTCAATTTTAATGGAGCGCCAAAGTGGTGATATTGAATGTTACAATAGTACTCCAAATTTCAACATTCATCCACATAGTGAATAGAAAATATCATATTAGTATATATCACATATTAGTAATTCAATTTTTGTCCACAATTTGGCGATTTTATCCAAGATTTTTTTTATTTGAAGTTTTTTTGCAATTTTCCAACTTTTTTGTACCATTTTTTTCTATAGGCGTGGTGCTAGGCCATAAAATTTGGTGCAGATTTGCACCAATCGCCCAAATAAAAAACACTGATATGGAACTAGGGACTGACATCTATTCTATTGTCATTAGATGATATTCGGGGGTCTTGGAGGGCCGTTTCAGGCCCATTCCCTGATTTGCCCATATTCAATGAACGCCGATATGGGTGTGTCAGAATTTTTTTTTCAAAAAAAATAAAAAATAAAAAATAAAAAAAATGACGTGGCAGTCGATGTGCCACGTCAGCCAGCTGCTGTTGTGTTCCCGCAGTCTGGGAATGCAGCAGACAGCAGGGGAACTCAGAGCCCTCCAAAGATCCCAAATCTCATCTAATGTGACAACACAAACATCACCTTTACATTAAAACGAATGTGAGATAATGAAGAAAACTTCATCAACTCAAATACTATTAATGTTTGAATTAGACTGGACGTTTAACTTGTTATCTATGGCAATTCATTATCATAACTTTCAACCAATCAAGTAAGTCTTTTTAGAATGTAGAAAGAATAGGTGTGTCATCTTTTATTATGAAAAATTGTTAATATATCTACATTATTGAATTAATATTGAGTTATATTAGTTGTTTTTTATTTACCTAGACTATTGTTTTCAAAAAACAAGTGATTTTATACTTGTACATTGTTGTTTTCTTTTGCACTTTTGAATTTTTATTTATAGATCTTTTTGTTTTATTTGAGCAAAACTATTGATATGAATATTTCCAAATTCACTAAACACTCCACTTGAAGACTCCAAGAAATTCCTTTAAATGAGTGATTAGTATTGCAATCTGAAATTGAGAGTCTCTAAAATCACATTTTTAAATTTTTAGTGATACAAATTTTTTATTTATGCCATATTTTTTGGCACTGCTAAATACACATAAAGATCAGATGAAGAGTTTTTCAATCTAATTTTCATTTATAAAGAAAAAATCATAATTTTCTTCAAAGATTCAAAATAATTTCAAATCTTCATAAAAAAATATAATATAATTAAAAAAATTAATTGATATGACATCTTATTTAACTTGTGACAATATACCAATTTTTAAAAGTTCATTATATGTAGTGCCAAAATAAAATGTCCATAGGAAAAGTATTAAAGTTTCAAAATATAATATGAAGTTTCATCCTTAAATAATGATTAAATAAAGACTATTAGAAGTGTAGTGATTGGAGGACACACTAAGAGGAAGATAATCTTAGCAAGAGAAAGGTTTCAAGTTTGTCTTCTATAATGGTAGTTTTATTTCCTCTCAACTAATTGGAAGCTCATTTTTTGGTTCTTCAATCCAAAAATCTCGCCATTGAAAGTTGGACTAATTGATTTTTCTTGATTTAAAAAAAATGAGATCATCACTTTGCAAAAAAAAGTCAAACCATTTATATATTCTAAATTCAATATTCTTTTCTTTCCTTTTGGAAAAAAAATTGCATAAAAGAAAGAAAAAAGATACTCCTACTTTCATTGCCAATATGGTCCAATTTATCTAGGGACCATACAATTTTTTTGCTCACTTTTCATTGACAACTATCCTTCAATGAAGTCCAAAACTTATCCCAAACTTTTCATTTAAAAATAAAATGTTGCAATGAGCCTCCTTGAATTTAATTCTCATTATTTTCTTCAGAAATTGTGATGTTTATAGACTTTCAAGCTTACCCACTTCATCAATGTTTAAGCATATTATCCCATCCATAGATATTATAATTGGCATATCACCCTTTCTTAGACATGATACACAAACACTAAGAGTCTTGCACCCTATACATTAGTCAATTGTCAATCAAAGCATCCTTATTCTATATTCTTGTTATAAACCCCAATTGTCATTGACAAGGTTGACTCCATCATAAATCTGTTTGCAATCTATCCATGTCAATGGTGTGGAGATGGTCTGTAAGATAAAGACATTGATTTATACTATTTATAAAATAAATCTTTCGATTTGTGTTTCATAATTTACTACAATAAGAAAAAATTGGTGAATCCTTAATCCTCACTTAGATAGATTTAGATAAATGCATTAAAAAAAAAGTCCCAAATTTCCTGTACTCTTGTCATAATGCATTAGAGGGAATTTGGAGGTCTTAGAGGTCTGCAAGTTCCTCTGCATTCCGAGACTGTGGGAATGCAGTTGCAGGATCTGGTTGACATGGCACAACAATTGCCACATCATTTTTTGAAAAAAAAAAAAAAAAAATTTTTTTGCTTAAAATGGTATTTTGGTAATTTTTATTTTTTTATTTTTTTCCACCGTTCACTAAACCTAACCAAATTAGGAAACGGGCCTGAAATAGTCCTCCAAGGCCCCCGAATCCCCTCAAATGGCTTGGGGCAATTCAAGTTTTTGCAATAGATAGACAAAACAATACAAGATAAAACACCTAATTGTAACACTTTAGGGGTTAATTGTAACATTAACCCCTAAAGTTTCATGACTATGTAATCACCAAAAACGATCCAAAACTGCCATTTCTAATACAACTACCACGTTTTTGGAAAAAACAATTTTTGACACATGTAACCGTAGGATCTTGTAGTATGATATTTTGAAAACATGTGGTAAAAATTTCAGAAAATTCCACCGTGTGGATCATAAGATGTAAGCATTCAAAGTCTTGAAAACCATATTTTCAATTCTGCAAAAAAATGGGCAGCTGTACTGTGCAAGCTCACTTTTCAATGAAAAAATGCCGATAAAGGTAGTGATTCTTTAAATTCAGTTTCCTGAACTAGTTGTCTATATGCTTGAAAATTTTCACATCATTTGGAATTGTACAACACATAGGAAAAAAATAGTAAGTAGAAAGAAGTAGAAAATGATTCAAAATATTAAATTGGTAAATTTTTAATTATGGAATTTAAAAATGCCAATCCCAACGGTTGTAATGCTGTAATAATCAATCTACATCCTAGGATTTTTTTTAGAGTAGACAATCCATATTTGCCTGCAAACCAAAAAACCTCATAACTTTTGACTCATTGAATGAAATGGAATGACTCAAAGCTTTTTAAGTATGTATAAATGTAGAGAACCAATTTCAAAAAAAAAATCTGGAAAAATTGATTTTTTTTTATTTGCCCAAACTGCTCAGTTACGAAAAAAGTAACATATTAGGTCACAACTTTTTACTCGTATTTTGAAATGTCATGAAACTTGGTACACATAAAGATATTCCTTGTCCCCACCCTCTATTAAAATTTCAGCCTCAAATATGGATATCTTTAGTCACATGTACCTGCCCAAAATTTCTACATGGCCAAAAAACGCATGTTGGTCCTTTAGGAGTTAACACCTAAAAAGTGACCTTGAGTGAATACAAACTTCCATAACTCAAAAGCACCACAACTTTTCAAAAGCAACCAATGAGAGGTGAAGAGTTTTTTGAAGCAACCAATGCCGAAGTTGAGACATTTTGTGCTTCAAAGGAGTCCATTCAAGGTGAGCCCGGTGTTATGTAATGGCTACCCTATATTTCCAACTTTGAAAATTTGTAAAATATTACTAGAACATTGGAAAATTATGAAACCACTGGAGATGCATTTCTCTTGAGTTTGGTAATAGGGTTTCATCAAATTTCAATGAAACCCATCAAATTTTTTGGTCATTCAACCTCTTCGAAGTGGGAAAAAAACCGCTTGCAGGTGTCCTTACCTTGTCCTGCTGTGCTCTGAAATTTCTTTCATTTAAGTAAATAAATTTAATTTAAACTTTTGAAATCTAGCAAGGTGAGGTGGAATTATGATTGCCCTCCTCCCTATTTTTTTTGTTTAGGTGTTGTTTGGTTTTTGTTTTTGTTTTCTTGGTTGGTTCTATGCTCACTTTCTCTTCACTGTCCAGCTGTGAGGCTTGGCTGTTGTGTATTGGGTTCCGTTTTTTTTAATGCAGTGGGTTCTCCCATTTGTTAAAAAAAAAAAAAACTTTTGAAAGATTATTTAATTCAAACTTATTAATGTCGGTGATCCAGTAAACTTGAGCCATTTGTAGAAATGTGTAAATATAGATCCAGCTCACTGAATGGCATATTGGCATTCTGGAGGTCAACTATTGTACGGATGGCTAGGTCTTCCAACCAATTTATAAGTCAAATACGGAGTATTTAATTAGACCCAGTTCTTTATCATTAATGTTCTGAACATGTCCTTCTTACCATGATTTCGTAATAACTTAACTAAAACGAAGGAAATCTGATTTCAAAAAATAATTCAAATTTGACCGGTTTCAGACTTTCAGGGGAAATGGCACTTGTCATTGAGTTTCGTTTGGATGATAGTTTGAGGGATGAAATTGAACTGTTGCTGACTGAAGTTGCTTTGAAATTGGTACACTATTTAGCATTCCAGTAGCACTGTAAGACACGGGCTTATCACGAAGGGAGTCAACAAAGAATTCAACACATTCATGGATGAATAAGTCCATTCTATGTTTTTGCAGTTTCTTTGAAAGTCATTCATTAGAAACTTTTAGTCTTAGGTGTACTTATTGAATTATAGGGATTGAATAATCTTCTGCGAGTGAAGATTAAAATTGGTTTTGAAAAAGAAATTAGTCAAGAGCTAAGATCATTCTAAGAAGTGTGATGCACAACGTTGTTTACTAATGAGGCAAGGATCCATTTTGCATTCTTGAAAAAGGCCCCCTATTGTGAACAAAATTGTCTTATAGATCATTAATATTTCTTTTTCATCAGCAAATAAAAACTCTTTTTACAACAGCCTTCTTTACCAAACTTAAGCAGGTTACTTGCTTCTATTGAAGACATTGCATCAAAAGGGCAAAATCCAATAGAGTATACAAGCAAGCCTTATATACAGACTTAGAAAAGAAACTATGCTAACTTCAAGATCAACCTCACTTGTCTCAGTTACAAGAAGAGGTCAACTCCATGCGTTCCCAAACTCGTTGACTTTGAAGACAAAAAGATTGAAAGGCGCAAGGTTCAATCCCGTGCAAGCTGGAGACTATATGGAGATAGGCTATCCGCGGAGTTTTTCAAGTTTGTCCAAGAAACCCTAGCTACAGCATCAGTCACTGAGCTCAAAGATGACCAAGGGCAACTAAAATGTGATAGAGACAAACTTGACCATCTCCACCGTGTTTTGTACTAGGCTATTATCTCAAGAAGCTAAAAGTCTAGAGGCGATGAATGCAAATGAAGACATCCTCTCATGTGTCCAAAACAAGTTCTCCCCAGTTATGGTTCAGAAGCTCAATTATCCTCTAACACATGAAGAGCTACACAAGGCTCTGCAGCTAATGGCAATAGGTTGTAGTCCAGGCCTTGATGGAATAACGACAAAATTCTTTTGTAGATTTGGAATTTAATTGGCCAAGACTTCACTGCTATGATAACAAATTATGTTGCCCAAGTCCGCCTACCCTCTGGTATGACTTCTAGAACTATATATACTCTAGTATGAAAATATTAGATTTGGAACAAATTTGTATTTTCTTCATTTTTTTTTCTTCAAAAAATCATGGTAATTTGTAATTTTCACAAAAAATATTGAAAATTCTATGACAAATATGAAACACGTGATTTCATCTTTGAAATATACTACCAAAACTTGAAGAGAGATTTAAAACAGAAAAACATTATAATAAAAAAAAATAGACTAAAATAATTGGTGGAAAATAGACATACAAACAAGGTACAAGGTCCTATAATTAGAAGTTGCACAAATTATTACAAAATTTTCTACTCCATCTTAGTTTCACCATGTGTTGTTTTGTAACTTTGCTAAACATACATCAAAAACACTTTGGGGGATAAATGTGTTACCAATATTGTCACTATGGTAAATAATGTCACATGCACTACTAGGATATTTCATTTTAATATCACCTTCAATATCATTATGTCATTTGTGTACTCATACTTAGATTCTACATCTCAAAAATGCCCCCTTGTCATTGTCACATGAAATAGATATGACTTTCATTACAATACCACATTGGATGCGACTTTCATATGATTTTCATATGATTTGAGATTTGAGTAACATTTTAAAAAAGTTACAAATTTGAAAAGGTTACAATTTTATGAAAACTTTTAAACCTTTTTCACTATTGAATTTTTTTAATTTAAAAAGAGCTTCAAAAAGCTTTTTAAAATTGCAACTTTTCTAAAGTTTAACTATTATGAAAAATTTGTGCAGTTTTAGTTCACATGAAGTTCATACGACAATTGCATCTAATGCAATATTGACATTCATCCACTAATAGTCATGTGCGTGTCATATGACAATGAAAAAAACTATTTGGGGAAAGTAATTTTTTCGGGAAAAGAATTTGGTAGAAAAATTAATGCCGTCCACCAACATTTGGGTTCTACTATAGTTACCCAATTCTTGTGACCCAAAGTAAAATTCCCAATCAAGTGATTGAATGTGTAAATATGAGCTTTAATTTTTGAGATTTCACGGTGAGTGCCGTGGTGGTGTTTAATACATTTTTTTTAACTTTTTATGAAGTGCCAAAGTGGAGATATAAAATTTTATAGTGGTACTCCAAATTTCAACATTCATCCACATATTAAATAGAAAATATCACATTTACACATATCTCATGTCGATAATTTTGTTTTCATCCACAATCTGGTGATTTCATCCAATAATTTTTTTTCATTCAAAATTTTAGATAAAAAAAGGTTCACAATTTTTTGCCTTTTTTTTAGCCAAATTATTTTTTTTCTGGTGCAGTCTGGCACGAGAAAGCCAAAAATACGCCCTTGGAGTGACTTGGCTGTGAGTGTGTGGAGGCAGTATCTTCGTTTGGGGCAGGGTGGTCTGGATTTAGACTGGCGGCCCTCAATTTCCACACACTGCAATTGGAGGCATTCAGTTTTTTCAAATTCTCAAAAGATTTGGATTTGGGCTATGGTTTGCTTTTTGTTTTTCTTGAAACACTTAAACAAATTCCATTGATTTGGGCTATGGTTTGGGTACCCATTTTAGTCACCATCTTTGCTTTGCACATGTAATCCAAGTGATTGGGTTATATAGGACTCTTCCTTGTTGAGAATCTCATGCAAACACATTCCAAAAAAATTGCATTTTATGGAACAACATGGCAATAAGAAGAAGGATAACTCCGGAGTGAGACATGCGTGAATGAGCGTTTCTTGGGAATGGCAACATGGCAACCCTGTAGGTAAAAGCCTAGAACTATATCTTTCACTAACCACTCAAAAGATTCACTAAAAAGAGTCAGGAAGCATATTTAAATTAACTCCTAAGGGACCAAGGCCTTTTTTCTGCCAAAAAACACTGAAAACTGCCATTTCTATAGCAAAGAGTTAAAAAAAAATTTAGTTTTTTTTTTCCACATCTAACCATAGGATCTTACACCTAACCAATATGAAAAAGTGTGAAAAAAAATTTCAGAATTTTTGACCGCACAGATTGCAAGATATTTGCATTTCAAGTAGAAAAAACAAGTTTTTCAGCATATTGCGGGACTAGATTATTTGACTTCGAACATTTTTAACTTAAATTTTTTGCACTACAGAGTTTTGAGTTTTTGCAGTGGAAAATTGAGTTGAGAGTCTATATAAAAAAAGAAAAATTCAAAAAATTTAATTATCATTCTTAAAAAAATTGTTAAATAAAAGTAGGTACAAGATAGAAGGAAAATCTAAAATATTCATATATTTTGGATGGAATTAAAATGCACTAATCCCAATGGTGAGGTTGTTCTAGCAAGTAAACTAAACCATGCACAGAAAAAAATTTGAAAAACTTGAAAATTTTCATTCAGAAATGAATCCTACAAGTTATTTTTTTCAAAAAGATGCTCTAACTGCCCGAAAAACAAGAATGTCTATAACTTTCTCATAGCAAATCCAAATGAAATGAATTAAATGTTTCTAGATAGACAAAAATATAATCTATGAGAAAAAAAAATACTATAAATACTATAAAAAATTTGCAAATTTTTTTTTGCTGTCCGCGCTACCCCCCGTCCCCTATTTTGAGCTTATTTGGTCATAACTTTTGTTCCCGGGCACCAATTGTGAAAAAAGTTATATTCATACAAAGCAATTCAACTTTCCTACCTCCAAAAAAAGTTTCAAAAAATCAAGAGAAAATTTCAGCCCATAGGTATCTACCTGAAAACGCATTTGTCCCCCCTAGGGACAATGGTCCTTTAGGGGTTAAGGTAAACTACCTCATTCCAGTCCAAGCTCCCATTCTACAATGACTAGGGATATTAAGGGAACCAAAAAATTAAGGGGACTTACCTCGTAGTGAGTGCATGCAAAATGTAACCATGGAACATGTGTACATGAATAGTGATCAGTGAACATGCGTAACCAGTGAGCCAGTGAACAAGTGTAAATGTTTATATAGTGTGAAATGTCAATTAATTAGTATGGGTTCCCTTAAAATCCCCTTAAAACCCCTATTCAGCATAGACATTTAGGAAAAGATCCACCCTAGATTGTTTGCATTGAAAAAGAGAAAATACAAATGAAGGAATTAATTGCTTGTTTCAGATATGAAATGAGGATAATATGTGTTTGGAATGGGCAAAATCTATGCCTTGATTACACATGCTCATCAATTCACTCTCTAGGTTAACTTCAAATCAATGCAAGTCAATTCATTTTGGTAATAGAAGTTAGTAGTTGGTATTAGGATCATTATAAATTGGATTAAGCATGTGTTAAGTTGGGCATGGATTGGTAGAAGCCCCGCAATAGCTATTTTTCTAACATTGATAGGTTTTATAGCAAGCTTTCATAGGAAGTCCATGGCAACACACTTCCATAAATTTTAAGAAAGCCACATGAAATCCAATAATTATTTTTTCAATTGTAATGATGTTTCTTATTGTTTGTCTACCATTGAAATTTATTTCCACATTTTTGGATAGTAATATCATATTGCACTAGTCATTCTAACCATGATGAGGTAGTTTAACTTACCCCCACGCCCAAAAGACTACTGAGTGCTCACTCAAAAAAAAAATTTAGTGACATATTAACCCCTAAGTGCCCAAGCCTTTCCAAGTGTGTATTTCTTAAGTAAAAAGAACATAGGCTTATAGTTAGCCCCAATTAAGCAAATTGTTTTTATTTTCAAAATCGTCCACATGAATGCTTAAAGAGCTTGCTTATTAATGTGTATACCAATTTTGACTGTGAAATTGCATAGGAATTGTGAGATAATAACAAGAGAAATGTATATTTTTCTATTTTTAGTATGCTATCCCTCCCACAATGTTTGATAACTTTGCATATAAAGTTCTTTGGGATTGGAGGTGACATGATATGACTAAGAATAGTGTTAGTCGTTCAAAAAACTTAATTTCACATGAAGAACTATCAAATTCATTACAAAATCCACCTTGCAATTGTTGAAATGCAATTTTTTTGATAAGTAGAAATCACAAATAACTCCAAATCAACACTTGCATGTTTAAATTTTCAATGGTGAAATTCATTTAACCCCTAAAGTTTTTTGACTATGTTTTCACCAAAAGCGCTCCAAAACTGCCATTTCTAATACAAGTACCAAATTTTAGAAAAAAAAAAATTTTGAACACTTGGAACCATAGGATGTTGTAGTGCACTGGTTTAAGAAGATGTGGAAAAAACTTCAGAATTTTCCACCATGTACATTGCAAGATAACAGCGTTTGAATTGAAAAAAATCCTTTTTTAATCACTGCAAAAATCCGGGCAACTGCCCTTCATAAGGTCATATTTGTATGAAAAAATGTCCAAAATGGTGGTTATTCTTTGGATTCATTCTTCAAGGCAAGTTGACTACATGCTTGAAAATTTTCAGATCATTTGGAATTGTACAACATATAGGAATAAAATAGTAAGTAGGAAGAGGTAGAGAATGACTCAAAATACTAAATTGTCAGGAATTTAATTATGGAATTGAAAAATGCCAATTTCGGCGATTGTAATTTTGTAATAAACAATATACACCCAATGTTTTTTTGTTTTATTCAAAAATATTGAAAATTGAATTAGAGAAAGGACTTCAAAGTTTATTTTAGAGTAGAGATTCCATAACTTCCTTCCAACTAAGAATCCTCATAACTTTTGACTCGTTAATCCAAATGGCATGATTCAAAGCTTTCCAAGTATATATAAATCTATAAAACCAATTTCAAATTTTAATTTCTCAAAAAAGTGTTTTTTAAAGAATTTTTTTGAGCAGCCCGGGCTGCCCGTCGAATGCAAAAGATTACATATCATGCAGTAACTTTTAACCCATAAAGTCAAAAGTTATGAAAATTGTTGGGCCTTGAAGCTACTCTTTGGGCACATCTTGTGTGAAAATTTCAAAGAAAAAAATTAAAATATCCATTCGTAGTGAGCTGCCCAAATTGCTATGTTGCCAAAAAATGGTGTTTGGTCCTTTAGGGGTTAAATACTCTATTCTTTCCATTAGGACGATTTTCAAAGCAAACGGATGAGTACAATTTTTAAAATTTCAAATCAAGTGAACTTGACAAGCTTTGCTCTTCTACTAATGGTATATATATGCCTTTGAGGACCTCTGAAAAATCAAATAATCACCTTTTTTTAATGAAAATAAAAGCTTTTAGTAGTGAACCTTCAATACTACCTATAAAAAATCTTAAAACGGTCAAAGGAATTTAACTGCCTCCACCAAAACAAGCCTAAAATTTTGTAATAACCATATATAGATGCTCAAGCAAGTTAGGGGTTAAAGATGGCTTCACTATACAACTCCATTTTGTATATGTATGTATGTCTATATGTATTTATATATGAATATAAAATTGACTTGTGACAATCACTAGCGAAGTAGTTGTTGAAAGTTTAAACTTGTGTGTAGGTCATAAATGTGAAAATTAGAATAAAATTAAGATATAATTAAAGAGTCCAAGTAAAAGTAAGGCAACCTTGCTAATCACATATAAGTAAAACAACATAATTTATATATCGATAAAAATATATTTTGAAAAGCCCACCTCCATTCTATAAAAAATATATAAAAATCCTCTCATTCATGAAGGAAAGAGGTGGTATTCAATAAATTCTTTTAGGACGTTGTAGTCATTACATTCCCAAGAATACATTGAAAAATGTGGGATGAAGATTTCTTTAGAATGTTATGTTATTTCATAAAATATTATTAGCGCAAACAATAAACCAAACCCATAGTTGCTCAAAATATGACAAAGAGATCCTTTATATGTAAAACATCTTCAACTTTAAGGTCAATATTGAAATTAACAAAGCTTCATTCATTTACCATACATGAAGGTCAGATTCAGCAAAGAGGTGCCAAAATGGAATGTCTATGTCAAACTTTGACAAGTCCTTGTTACCTTGCACTAATCGGTAGATAGCATGTGGCATTTTCTTCTTCCAAAAATGATTAAAATTTGTGAATGTCGAATTTGACCTTTATGTAGGATATTAATTTGAAACATAATTTTTGAATTTGTATTAATTAATTTTAGAAATTATTCCCTAAAGGACCAAGGAGCCTACTTTGGACTTTTTGAAAACTTGGGGCAAGCTCTATTGAATTCATCTATTGATTTCATAATTTGAACCATTCAATTCCAAATAACAAGATAAAAATTACAAAGAGTTTAATTTTGTGGGCAATGAAGGTTGAAAAAAACATATAAAGTTGTCTTTTCTTTCCATTTTGAAAATTTAAAATTTAAATAGAAGATATTATTTTTTTACAAGAATATTCTCACTACTGGGATTAACAATTCTCAAATTTTCTCACACTAGTTTCATCTTTCATTCACTGACACCTTTCAATTTGCAATTTTTTAAAAGATAAACATGAAAGTTTTTTTTATTTAAATTTCTTATATATATTCGCAATGAATTTTTCCAACATATTCACTAAAATGCACAAGTTATAGGACATTATTTTAGTTTATTTTTTCTAAAAATTTTAATAGACAAAACTTTACTACCTTTTGGAAAGGCTATAAAAGCCTACATTTTGAAATTTGGGTACATTAAACTTTTAATTGGTGGGAACATTCACTCTAAAATTTTGGAAGGATGTACTTGAACAAGTTAACTAAAGGATTCTACATTTGCATTTGTTAAAAATAAATATTGATGAAGGTTTTGACCGTACTTTGGAGATGAATGTTTTGAAGTAATTTTGGGCCTCTAAACATGAAATAATTTTAGGGGTTATATATAGTTTACCTTCAAGCCCTCACAAATTAAAGGTAGTCCAAATTTTCAGAAATGTGAAGGTGTGTAGTTTCCAAAAGAATTTTAGTAACAACTTTTCAATAAAAAGTTGCAAACTAAATCATTTTCATGTGACCATTGCACTAGCCAATGTTTAGTAATAAATCTTGAAACACATCATTCCAAAATCCTTCTAAAATTAATTATGGATTCACCTCCCTAATGAGGATTCTTCATTACATTCAGTAGCAGTCAATGCGACTACCTTCTCTGGACGAAATGGTGTGGTATATTCCACACCAAATCAGTAACTACAAGGACACTTGGCGGAACTTGTCAAAACACAACAAGGGGCCTAAGTCAATTACAAGGTCGCAGCTGCACATTGGAGTTAACAACAAATTAAATACATTGAATTAAAGCTGTAAATAAAATAGCAAACTTATTCAAAATGGCAATCAACTTATAGAAAACATTTATCTCAATGCTTGAATTACATCACTTTGATGTGATTATCATTCATATTTTGTGTTTTCAATTGAAAAGACAACTTTATATATACACATAAGGTGGTAGAAGGTAGAACAACCCATGTGGGATAAATAAATTTGAACTTGTAGTTTCTCAAGCACTCATAGTTAAGTCAAAAACAAAGAATTGTATTAAAAGTAGAATTTCAGACCTCATTTAGGCATAGTAAAATAACTTTTCACAAAAAACTTTGAATTAAAAAATATTGATGAATGAAGATAATTTCCACCTCCAAAAATTTGTTTGGAATTTTGAATCTCCAATCAAAAGTCATGGACAAACTTGAGAAAGAAGTTGGAATGGACATGATCAAAATCTGAGAGTTTATGAGGACCTCGTTGGTCGTTGACCTCTGAAATGTTGGATTTGGATATATTTGGAGAAAAAATTTTGAAAAAATTTCATGAATTGATCATACAGTGTCTACATAATGCATGCTAATTAAAGTGCATTGGAATTCTCTTTCAATTGCCAATAACATCCAATAAAAATGATATATATTTATTTAAAAAAACTATGTTCAAGTGTAATTAGTGATGATTATAGTTGTATATATCTTAGCATCTTTAGGTCTTTGTTGTACAAAGTATAAATTCTCGGATTTTGAGACTTATGGTCTTTGGAGAAAACTTCTTCCAACCTTTTATATATCTCATGAAATACTTGTGCAATTCCATGTCATTTATCTCTTTTGAAACATACAATTAGAATATTTATTATTTCTTGTGTGGCATGGATTTATTCTAAATATTCTACCCACTCTTTCAAGAAAAATTAATTATAAAAATCATAAAAAAGCAATAAGCAATAACAATCCATTTTTTTTGGTGGAAGACCATCTTTTTATGTATATACTTGTACAAAAAGAAAAAATCCTAGCAAGGCTTTTCACATACTGGAGAAGTTGTTGGATGGTGCCCATTCGACAGCCTATGGTGAGGTTGTTGGCCTAAAGTTCTCTTGAATTAAATTATTGTATGTTTGATTATACTAAATACGGGGTACAGAATATGGTCACCACATTGATAGACTAGTCAATTATGGCTAGTAGAATAGGGAGTCTACCTCAGTTGTTGATTCTAGCCCAAAAAATGGCTCTCAAATGAGCAGAGTTGAACATACGATACTTTTAACTTCTTTACTTGAGGTGTAATTCCACGAGTTCCAAATGATGTTCAGTTTCTCAATGGAATGAAGTGTCCACTTGTTTCAGATGTATATTTTTATTTGTATAGAAATAAATACATATGCAATAGAACTCATGGCAATGCATGGTGCCAAGACTTATGCAACACTAAAAAAGGTGTAATAATAGCCACCTAACTAATGTCGACTCTAACTGAACTACACTACTATACAGAAAATGTGCTTCAAATTAGACTCACCTATTATCTGCATACTTGATAGTTATGCACTAAAAGAGGTTGTAAGTTTGGACCACCCATTTCCAACCAGGACCAATTCCCAACCAGTAGTGCCCCTATTTCCAATCAAGGCTTGTAATGTGCTTTTAACTTTTCTTTAATCCCTAAAGTCCCATTGTCCCCTCAAGGGACAAAATGGATTTCGGGCAAACTTCTACAGTCTCAATATTTGTTGTAATTTTTTGATTTTTTTTGTGAAAATAGAAAATCACATTAGCTTTCCAAAAATGTAATTTTTATTTCAATCGGTGCCCGGTAGCAAAAGGTTATGGCAGAAAAACTCCAAATTTTAGTTTGGTGGGCAGAAAAAAATCCTCACAAAAACTTTAAGTTAGATTTTTTTAAATTTTTCTCATATAGAGTTTATTTTCATCTACATGGGAAGCTTTGATTCATTCCATTTGGATTTGTTATGCAAAAGTTATGGACAATCTTAATTTTTGGGCAATTAGAGCATCTTCTTGAAAAAATAACTTGTAGGATTCATTTTTGAACTCAATTTTGACAATTTAAAAAAAAAAAGTTGCACAAGGTTAAGATTTCTTGCTAGAACAATCTCACCATTGAGATTAGTATATTTCAACCCTATCTTAGAGTTGTTAATGATTTCATTTTTCCCTCAATCTTGAACCTACTTCTACTTAACAAATTTTTAATGAGTGAAAACTAAATGTTTTTTATTTTTATTTTTTTTTCCTACTCAATTCTTCATCATATAAAATTAGAAATTCAAAATCATTGGAGCAAAAATTTTAAGTTAAAAAGGTTCAAAGCCAAAAAATGTAATTGAACAAGGTGCAAAAAAAATTGATTCCTTCACTTTAAATGCAAATATCTTGCAATCTACATGGTCAAAGTTTCTAAAATTTCTTCCACACATTCTTACACTAGTGTAGTACAAGATCCTATGGTTAACCCATAAAGGACCATTGCCGGTTCGGCGGACATTTGGGATTTTGGGCAAGTACCTACGGGCTGAAATTTTGTCGAGATTTTTTGAAACTTTTTATGAAGATAGAAAAAGTGATAAGCTTTGTGGAAATATAATTTTTTTTCACAATCAGTGCCCGGGAAAAAAATTTATGACCAAATAAGCTCAAAACAGGGGACGGCGGGCAGCCTGGACAGCAAAAAGAAAATAGATAAAAATTTGAATTTTTTTTTAATATTTCTTTTCTCTTAGATTATATTTTTTTGTATTTGGAAAGCTTTGCTTCATTTCATTTGGATTTGTTATGAGAAAGTTATGGACATTCTTGATTCTCGGGTAGTTAGAGCATCTTTTTGAAAAAAACAACTTCTAGGATGCATTTCCGAATGCAATTTTTCAAATTTTTCAGTTATTTTTTGCTTGCATGGTTTATATTACTTGCTAGAACAATCTTACTGTTGGGATTAGTGCATTTCAATTCCATCTAAAATATATGAATATTTTAGATTTTCCTTCTAAATAGTAACTACTTCTACTTAACAACTTTTTAAAGAATAATATTTAAGTTTTTTTTAATTTTATTTTTTTCCCTAGACTCTCAACTCAATTCTCCACTACAAAGCTTTAAAGCTCAAAACTCTGTAGTGCAAAAAATATAAGCTAAAAATGTTCAAAGTCAAAAAATCTAGTCTCGCAATGTGCTGAAAAACTTGTTTTTTTCACTTTAAACGCAGATATCTTGCAATCTGTGTGGTCAAAAATTCCGAAATTTTTCCACACACTCTCATACTAGTTAGGTGTGATCCTACGGTTAGATGTGAAAAAAAAAACATTTTTAAAATTTTTTTACTTTTTGCTATAGAAATGGCAGTTTTGACTGTTTTTTGGCAGAAAATGGGCCGCGGTTCTTTAGGGGTTAAATATGCAAAAAACACATTTAATTTTTTTTTTGCTCTTTGCTATAGAAATGGCAGTTTTGAGTGGTTTTTGATGGTAAAGACTTTAGGGGTTAAGTTTGGAACTAGTAAGAGCATGACACATGTCCTAAAGTATGCAAAAAGTAACAAGAAAGTAGATAGTAGGAAGCTAGTTCTTGAATGATCGGAATTGGAAGACTGTACATGTTGGGAATTGATTCAGAACACTTTTTGGCTCCCAAAATTCACAGAAATTTCAGTTTTGCAAAAGAAATTCTGAAAATTTGACAATCTCAGTATTTTCTATCTCCCTACACGGGAAAAATCTGCATCGCATTCAATTCCTCACCATCTGTGCCACATGAGCAGTTGATTACGTATAAGGTGGGTACACCCAAATGCGCCACTGACCTTAAACCGTCATCTATACTCTCTGTACATCTCCAAAATCAGTTCTGTACCTATGTGGAAGAAACGCTTTTAGAACCAAACTTTGTTCCTTAATAACTTTTGCATACAGTATCCAAATGCTACGTTCTTTGGTGCGTTAGAACCTCCTTTCACTTGCCAATAAGACTGTATGAAAATCTGACCAGCCTAGTAACAATAACTAGGCACAGTACCAATTTGTGGCGGTTTTGGGTGTACCCACCTTAGGTGGTCCGACCTTAGTAACACAAGTTCTATTATATTGTACATAGTCTATACATGTATACATACGGATTTTGTGGTATTCTTCCACATATACAAATGATTTTGCACTACTTTATTTTCATTTTTACTACTGGTAGTCCTCCCAAAGTCCCAATAATTGCACATGTTGGTTTTCACAGTCCTGTTGAAAAGTTACCATAATTTTTTTCTCACTACAGTTTGACTCTTTCTGTTGTATGAAAGGGCGAAAGGGAGGCAAAAAAGTAACTTTTGGACTTCAATACAACACTTTAATTGTTTCCTGTTGCAAACTTGGATAAGAGAGAGCCTAGGTGGCAGGGACTCATAATTATGCAATGTCCGGGATATTTTTTGAGTTTTAAGCTTGCCAGCCATTTTCCATTCAATTCCCATACTATTGAACCGCTTTTTCAAGTACCAGACCCAGTCTAGTTATTTTATCTATGTTTTATTCCAATAGAAATTTTATAGATTTTTTCACCAGACTTTTTCTGATGTTTTCAAATTGCAATCACTGTAGGTTTTTTCCCAATTTCACCGGCTAACTTTGAACGAGCTGCGTTTTTTTGCCAAACACTCATATGCTTTTGAATTCAACATTAGAGGACATTTGAGGCTTCTAGAAGATTGTTTCAGGCCCGTTCCCAATGCTGTCCCGATTCTGCGAACAGCCGATACGGGTTGTCAGAACTTATAAAAAAATAAAAAATCCCAAAATATCATTTTGAGCCAAAAAAAAAATATTTTTATTTTTATTTATCGAAAAAATGATGTGGCACGGTGTCGACCACGTCAGCCAGCTACTTCCCCTACGTTCCCGCAGTCTAAGAACGCAGGGGAACTCCCAGTCTTCTAGAGGCCTCAAATGTCCCTTAATGTTGGTTTTAACCTCTAAAGGACCAGTTGTCCCCTCAGAGGACAATTTGGATCCGGGCAGGTTCCTATTGTCTCAATTTTTAGAAATATTTTTGGGATTTTCTGAGGTTGTATATTTTTGCAAGAGCTTTATGAATATATAATTTTTATTTTAATTGATGCTCAGGAGCAAAAGTTATGGCACAATAAGCAAAAATGGAATTTGGCGGGCAGCCCCCAAAAAATCACAAAAAGTCAAATTAATTTTTTTTCAATTTTTTGACTCAAAGAATATATTTTTGTCTACATGTGAAGTTTTGTTTCATTCAATTTGGACTAATTATGAGAAAGTTATGGACAATCTTGGTTTTTTGGGCAATCTAAGCATCTTCTTGAAGAAATAACTTATAGAATTCATTTTTGAATGCAATTTTTACAATTTTTCAAAAAAAATTGTTAGACAGGGTTAGATTTTCTTGCTAGAACAATCTCGCCATTGGGATTATTGTGATTCAATTCCATCTAAAAGGTACTAACAATTTAGTTTTCTCTTCAATCTTAAACCCACCTCTACTTAACAATTTTTTAATGAATGAAAATTAATTGCTTTTTTTCCTAAATTTTTTTGGTAGATTTCCAACTCAACTACTTGACATTAATAAGTAGAAAATCAAAATCAACAGTGCAAAAATTTGAACTAAAAAGATTCAAAGCCAAAAAATCTAGTCAAGCAAGGTGGAAAAAAACTTGTTTTCTTCACTTTAAATGCATATATCTTGCAATCTACAAGGTCAAAGTTTCTGAAATTTCTTTCACATATTCATATACTAGTCAAGTAAGATCTTACGGTTGGATATGCAAAAAACAACAATTTTTTAAGCTCTTTTATCTTTGCAATAGAAATGACAGTTTTGAGTGGTTTTTGGTAGGAAAATCACCTTGGTCCTTTAGGGGTTAAATTGTAAAACTTTGACTCTAACTATAAATTTTATAGTTTTTTTCACTGGATTTTTTCCAATGTTTCAAATTACAACCGGGTTTTTTCCCTATTCTACCAGCTATCTTTGAACTAATTTATTTTTCTTCCCAAACACTCATAATATATGCTTTGAATGCAAACTACAATTTTAACTCTAAATAGAAATTTTATAGATTTTTTCACCTTATTTTCTCCAATGTTTTCAAATTGAACTAGCTGCCCTTTTTCCCAAACATTCTTAATATATGCCTTTGAATGCAATTGGTTTCAAACTATAAAGTTTTGACTCTAAATAGAAATTTTATAGATTTTTCATTGGATATTTTCCAAACAGTTCAAATTGCAACCATTTTTTCTTCCCAATTCCATTAGCTAACTTTGAACTAACGACCAAACACTCATACCAATTTATTTTGTTAACAAATGGAAAGAACCATTGCATTAATAAAAAAACGGACCAAAACAACCAAGCCGCGAGGCTGGAAATGAAGAGATACTGAGCAACAAAAATGACAACTGAGAGAGACTAAGTAAAGGAACAAGAGGGAGGGCCCCTCAGAGTCCAAATGATAGAATCACCATTTCTAATTGCTAAGACCGAGGATCTAAGCCAAATATTGTCAAATTGGGACCAGATGAAGTCTTTGTGATGGGGTTGACAACAAACGCTAAGTTTATTTTTTATTTTTTATACAAATGAAAACAAGTTTCATTGCAAAGAGGTAAAATACAAGACCCATCAGCCACAGGTGGTCTGATAGGGAGAACTAGGACACAAGATACTACAAGACAAAGACAAGACCGGACAGACTAATGTGGCGGGGACTACTCCAGGAGACAAACGCTAAGTTGAGCTTTGAGTTGGGCCTCCCGTCCGACTCCAAATCTGCAGGACCATTTGGACCCTACTGAGAAGCTCCTCCCTGTGGACTATAAGGTAGAAGGCTTGAGAACAATTCGGGCATTTAGGACCGCTCACCCCATAAATGTATACAATTTGTGCATGTTGTTTTTTCATAGCCTTTATTGATGTACCAACAATGTACATTTCAGAGGTGGGCGGTTTTGGAGCCCTAGGGTAGTTCAACTTCAAAATTTCATAACTAATTCAAAAATGATCCAAAAAAATATGAAACGACTTGGGTTAGATGCTAACTCCTCTTGTCTTTGAAGGAAAATTCACTGAAAAATATTTTGAGAAATGTCACCTGCCTAAAATTCAGTTCCAATGCTCAGATGGTTGGTATATAGACCTTCTACCTTATGTGGACTATATGCAACCACAAGGTGTTTTCACAGAGCCAGTGGCCACCAATTTTTATTCAGGAGACTATTTGGAATACCGGTATGCTTTTGAATGCAACTGGTTTCAAATCACACTGTTCAGTTATTCTCCTGCATTTGGAGCTGTTGGAAGGTGCAAGCCAGGCTCAAATTAAAGCTGTATCATTGTCCATATTTCAAGAAGAAGAAGAAAAAAACAAAAGCTGTATCATGATAATTTACAAGGATTGTTCTTTCAAAACTGCAACTGAACTGTGCATTTGTTTTAGGATCCCAGTTGACTCCCCTCTGCAATAATGAAGCCTTGGTGACCCATCAACAAAACCTCCAATTTTGACATATGTGCACCCACATTAGTTTTTAATTAGTTGTAAATGGGCTGGTCACCGCTACTCGCTTCAATCTACTTATTAAGTTAAGAGAAAGTTGTAATGAATCTTTCACCAACAAACAAGCCTGAATTGGGCAATCATACCCTTTTACCCATCCAACAGTCGCTTTTCCTTGTCATACACACTGGCTTGCGGACTTTGTTATCATACAAATGAAGGAGGACAGCAAAGGGTGACCTAACTTCTTCATCCCAAAGAGTCGTTGCATGGGTCCCAAAGCATGTTTGTAAATTCCTTGAAAACTTTACATGACACCTTTGTGATTTTCATGTGTAAAAAATCAGACTTTCTCTCAATGGTACGGATGACAGAAGGAGGAAATTAAAGCTGAATGGCTGTACCCTGTATAAGGAGATCCTTGTACATATGGAAAGGGTACGTTCCTTGTTGAATTGGATGCACTTCTACTCACTAAGGTGGGTACCCCCAAAACTGCCACTTTTTTTACAACTGTGCCTAGATAATCGTTGGCAAGCAAGAGGAGGTTCCAACGCACCAATGATTGTGACATTTGGATACTGTATGCGAAAGTTAGGATGTGTCAAAGTTTTCAGTTTAGTAGACTGAGGTTCTGAAAATTGTTTCTTCAGCATAGGTACATATTGATTTTGGAGATGTACGTAGAGTGATGATGGCGGTTTTAGGCAGGGTGTGATTTGGGGTGTACCCACCGTAAGCAACATGGACTAAAGCCACCAATGGTATTCATGAGTTTTGGTGTATATTACATGGGGCCTTATTAATTGTGTAATGCCTAAGTTTTTTTTATTAAATTTCCATGTTTTTGTTTATCTCATTTAGCAAAAGTAACATTATTGACCACAATTTCATCAAATTGATTACAAGAGAATACCAATCTTTACAAATTCAAGTAACACTTAGGTATAAATGAGAAGCTTAGAAGAAACTCTTTTTTCCAAGCACTTTGTTCATCATCCTAATTATGGACTTGAGGGCACTCATAGGTACAATATCAACTTGAAGCCCAATTTTGGTTGCAGCATGATGTTTTCTTTTGTATATTGACATAGAAGGTGAATATCCATTGAGGTATCCAACAATAACCAAAGCTTGTCCATAATTTGAATCATTGTTGCACCTCCTACATATCACACATGTGGGAGTCAACTCCATATTGAAGTCAAATGACACATTCTTTCTATATAGTGCCTTATTGAAGCATGACAAAATTTATATGTTAAAAAGGCATCCCAATGAAAGGTGCTAATTGTTGAATTATCAGTCCAATAGTATATTTCTTGTCCTATTTTGGTACGTAATGTTCATGACCAAAATTCTCTCCGCCATGGCATTCTACAATTGGCTACCAGCAAGCAAATTATGATTTGTAGTTTGTGCCATTTGTGACATTCATCAACTCTTGTTTTTGTAATTAGGCTCCTTGTGAAGATTGGCCTATGGGTACCTTCCAACATAGTGTAATTAGCCGATGGGCACCGACCAAAAAGGCGATGGGCTCTGGTAGGAGACGACAAGCACTCGGTACGAACTGATTGACAAATAATGCTACGCCATGTGTTGATAATTTTGGTCATGCCTATTACAAACGATAATGGCCATGGAGGGTGCCAATACAGCTTAAAAGGTCTACTCCCATTGTTCTGCAACTTGAGCAAGCGATCTTGTAAGACTTATTGGCACCTTCTATGGCCACTTTCTAGTTTATAATCCATCTTTTAAGAGTCAAATGGGGATATTATATATGTTTACCACATACTTTTAAGGATTCATTTGAGATATATTGCAAGAAGCACTCCATTTGCATTGGCCACAATTAGTTTATCCAGGTTCATTGATTTGCTTTAACCCCTAAAGGACCAACATGTGTTTTTTGGCAACATAGAAATTTTGGATAGATGTGTGTGACTAGAGATTTTTTTTTCTGGGCTAAAATTTTAATAGAAGGTGGGGATGGGGAATATCTTTCACATGCACAAAATTTCATGACATTTGGAAATATGAGTCAAGAGGTATTGCATGATACGTAGTTTGTTTTTCAACTTGGGTATTTTGGGCAAATCAGAAAAAGTCACTTTTTCCAAAAACAAAAATTTGAAATTGGTTAATTAGATTTATATATAAGTGGAAAGCTTTAAATCATTCCATTTGGATCAATGAGTCAAAAGTTATGAGGAGTTTTAGTTTGTGGGCAGTTATGGATTCTCTATTCTAAAATAAACTTTGAAGTTGTTTATTTTACTCAATTTTCAAGATTTTTGAAAATAAATAGAATTATAGGATGTAGAATGTTTATGACAACATTGCAACCATTGGGATTGACGTTTTTCAATTCCAAAACAAAATTCTCAATAATTTAGTATTTTGAATCATTATGTACTTTTTTCTACCTACTAATTTTTCCTTATATGTTGTACAATTCAAATGATCTAAAAAAATTCAAGCACGTAGCCATCCTGTCCTGAAAAATAAATCTAAAGAAGCACAACCAATTTGGAATTTTTTTCGTAATGTTCTGACCTTGTGAAGTGC
The DNA here is from genome assembly GCA_963969595.1 of Neckera pumila. Lineage (NCBI taxonomy): Eukaryota > Viridiplantae > Streptophyta > Bryopsida > Hypnales > Neckeraceae > Neckera > Neckera pumila. The sequence continues at coordinate 18,139,206 of OZ018408.1, forward strand.
AGCTGCCCGTTTTTTGCAGGGCCAAATAAAAGAAATTTGCCACTTCAAATGCTAATATCTTGTAATCTACACGGTGGAAATTCTTGAAATTTTTTCCACATCTTCTCAAACCAGAGTTTACAAGATCTTACAGTTACATGTGTCCAAAAGTGATATTTTTCAAAAACTTGGTACTTGTACTAGAAATGGCAATTTTGGAGCCTTTTTGGTGAGAACATAGTCAAGGAACTTTAGGGGTTATTAATGTGCGTGGCACTAGTTTACCAAAGTCATACTATTTTTAATTAGTGTAAGTTGATAATGAATATTGCATTGTTAACCCCTAAAGTTTCACGACTATGTAATCACCAAAAACGCTCCAAAACTGCCATTTCTAATACAACTACCAAGTTTTTGGAAAAAAACAATTTTTGACACATGTAACCGTAGGATCTTGTAGTATGATATTTTGAAAACATGTGGTAAAAATTTCAGAAAATTCCACTCTGTGGATCATAAGATATAAGCATTCAAAGTCTTGAAAACCATTTTTTCAATCCTGCGAAAAACCGGGCAGCTGCACTTTGCAAGCTCACTTTTCAATGAAAAAATGCCAATAAAGGTGGTGCTTCTTTAAATTCAGTTTCCTAAACAAGTTGTCTATATGCTTGAAAAATTTCACATCATTTGGAATTGTACAACATATAGGAAAAAAATAGTAAGTAGAAAGAAGTAGAAAATGACTCAAAGTACTAAATTGTTAAAAATTTAATCATGGAATTTAAAAATGCCAACCCCAACGGTTGTAATGTTGTAATAATCAATTTACATCCTAAGGTTTTATTTTTTTTCCAAAAATATTGAAAATTGAGTTAAATAAACAACTTTAAAGTGTTTTTTAGAGTAGAGAATCCATAATTGCCCGCAAACCAAAAAACCTCATAACTTTTGACTCATTGATTGAAATGGAGTGACTCAAAGCTTTTGAAGTATATATAAATGTAGAGAACCAATTTCAGAAAAAAAAATCCGGAAAAAATGATTTTTTTCTGATCTGCCCAAACTGCCCGGTTACGAAAAAAAGTAACATATCAAGTCACAACTTTTGACTCGTATTTTGAAATGTCATGAAACTTGGTACACATGAAGATATTACTCGCCCCCACCTTCTATTAAGATTTCAGCCTCAAATATGGATATCTCTAGTCACACGTACCTGCCCAAAATTTCTATACGGCCAAAAAACGCATGTTGGTCCTTTAGGGGTTAAGGTAGAAACACCCATTCTTGTCCCTGCCCCCATTCTTGGATCCTCAATTGTCACCAAATTTGTCCATCAACATCCATTAACCCCTAAATGACCAAACAATGTTTTTTTGGCAACATAGTGATTTTGGGCAACTCACTACAAATGGAAATTTTATTTTTTTTCTTTGAAAATTTCACACAGTGCCCAGGGAGTAGCTTTAAGGCCCAACAATTTTCAAAACTTTTGACCACATGGTTAGAAAGTTATTGGATGATATGCCATTTTCAATGGTCGGTGGGCAGCTCAAAAAAATTCTGAAAAATCCCTTTTCAAGAAAATAAAAATTTGAAATTGGTTCTCCAGATTTATATATACAAGTAAAGCTTTGAATTATTCATTTTTTATTTATGAGATGAAAATTATAAGGTGTTCTAGTTTGTGGGCAATTTTGGATTCCCTACTCTAAAATAAACTTTGAAGTCCTTTATTTAACTCAATTTTGAATATTTTTTGAAAAAAATAAAAACATAGGATGTATAATGTTTATTGCAACATTGCAACCATTGGAGTTGACATTTTTCAATTCCTTAATTAAATTCTTAACAGTTTAGTATTTTGAATCATTCTCTACTTTTTTCTACAACCTATTTTTTTCCCATATGTTGTACAGTTCCAAATGATCTGAAGTTTTTTGAGCATGTAGCCAACTTGCTTTGAAGAATGATTCCAAGGAGTAACAACCATTTCATACATTTTTTCATTTAAATGTGACCTTGTGAAGTACAGTTGCCCGTTTTTTTGCAGGGCCCCAAAAAAGTTTTTTGTCAATTCAAATGTTAATATCTTGCAATCTACAAGGAGGAAAATTCTGAATTTTTTTCTGCATATTCTCAAACAAGCTTACTACAAGATCCTACGGTTTTATGTGTCCAAAAATGTTTCTCTTCTAAAATTTGATACTTGTACTAGAAATGGCAGTTTTAGAGTTTTTTTTTGGTGAAAACATAGTCTTTGACCTTTAGGGGGTAAAGTGCCCTACAAATGTTTAATTCTAATTCGCTAACGCATTTGAAAACACATATTTACTTCTCATTTGCTGACAGCTGATTATTGCAGATTTTGGTTCAGGGTACACCTATTGGATAGTTTTGGTGGTCTAGGGAGTCAATACTTTGAAAAACCATAGAAATTACATATAGTACTACAACCGAAAAATCTATTTTTTTTTTAATATTCATGATTTTCACTCACCAATACTACACAAATACTGTTTTTAGGAAACGGTGCCTCTAACTATGCTAAATTCCTTATTTTGACTTTTTTGGGTGCCTCCCCAGTAGTACCAATTTACACAAAACCAAGAATTTGAGGTGACCAGCACCCCGGCCAGGCCAGGGTGCCCCTCCCTCCCTGAATGCAGCTTGGCCTTGCCAGATGGGAGAAGGCCATTAACCCCCAAATGCTGGCCTAAGTAGCCTTTGTAAAAGCACAAGGATTAGGCAGGCATGCTGGACACAGTTGTCTGTCTGGGTCGACGTCAGATAGAAAAAATCTGAAGAAACTGTAGCTTAAGGTGGGTACACCCAAAACCGCCACAAATTGGTACTGTGTCTAGTTACTGTTCTTGGCTGGTCAAATTTTCATACTGTCTTGTTGACAAGTGAAAGGAGGTTCCAATGCACCAAAGAACGTAGCATTTGGATATTGTATGCAAAAGTTATTAAGGAACAAAGTTTGGTTTTAAAAGTGTTTCTTCCACATAGGTACAGAACTGATTTTGGAGATGTACAGAGTATATAGGTGGCGGTTTAAGATCAGTGGCGCATTTGGATGTACCCACCTTATGCGACTGATGAGGAAGTTAAGCAAGAGGCTTCCAGTCAGTCTCTCTTGTGAATTAAGCTAATTAAGCTTATTAAGCTTATGAAAGCTTCCGCCTCCTAATGATTCTGGCCACAAAAACAAATGAAAACTCCCTGTTTGGAAACTGATGCATCACAGAAAAATATTCTACACATAATATCTAAAATTAGGTTGCCCCACACTAATTTCTCAACAGTCCACACTATAGAAATATTCACTACATTTGTACAATGATGCATTCATTTTAGAGCCATGTGTATGGGATAGAGAACTGTGCACCAGTTCAAGGCCTGGTTTAGAGAGTGGCATATGCCTCCATGTGGAACAAGCATTGATCCATGAGGTAATTTATCTCAAGTAAGGCAATCTAATTGACAAGGCAACCTAATTTCACTATTTTGTGTAGATCCTTCCTTCAATTGCCTAATTGGGTGGAGGTTCGAGCAGCCCCACTCCTACACGATGAAGCCATCTAAACGATGTGCATCATTGATATCCTCATTGACCAAAAGATCAAAGCCGTGTGTCCCCTAAACCTTATTACCCTTGATAAATTGTATCCAAAGTTGACTACAGGAATGCACTAATAGACAGACACTCCAATCTGGGAGGGGGCCTGAAGACACAGCTTAGAGCCTGTTGCCATTGGAAGTAGGAACTGGAGGCCCGTCCAGCTTGACCACGGGCAGAGCGTGCAAAAAAATCTGAAATCTCCCCCTCACGTACAGTTCACAAAGCAAGGTCCGGCGGAGGCTCCGAAAGGTCCAGTCCTGTTTTTTAATTTTATAGATCTGGAGGCTAGAGGTCCAGGCCTGGACCCCTCCAGCTCCCCAGTGGCAACTGGCTCTTAGCTTCCTCCAGAGCACAGAGTCTAGACTACAGTGTCACAGTGGGTGTTGGACAAGAAACAAGGATCATTCCATCATCAAAACTAGTGTGCTGTTGTTCAGAAAAAGAAAAAAAGAAAAAAGTAGTGTGTTGTTGCCAAAGTGAAAGTGAAAGTCATTTTCTAACTTTCTAATTCATAAAAATATTTGACATTCCATATCTTTTCTTCCATGATTTGGAGTGCCGAGAAACAAAGCCTGTTCAAGTGTACACCCCTTCCTCATTGAGAGTTCTCCAATAACGCAATTGGAAGATGCACAGTCAAGGAGATCTCACTGTAACAAACAAAACAAACAAAACAAAACAATCTTAACCTAAGGTATGGATGTACCTACATACCCTACGTGAAAAGGTGGCTGTCTCCCTTGTTTATCCCCATTTTTTTGTATGTAGGAAAAATACTAAAACTATTTATTGCCACGCATCATAAATTTTGGAAATTTTGAATTCATATTTGCAATCAATCTTAGGCCCCAAATTAGCTAGGAGTGGTGTAGAAAATCAATTCATCAAGCAAAAATTGTGTGGTGGTGGTGGTGGGAGATAACATGCATTACTGAGAAAAAAACCCAGAGACTTCGAAAAGATGAGCAAGGGGGACCAGTTCACCTTAGCTATGAAGGTTAGACTCACCATAAATTGCGTCGTTTTATAAGAGGAAGTGCCACATGTCATCTTGTGATGGTGTGAGGTGGTTTGGCCCTTTGAAAATTTGAAGTGGAAATTCAATTTGGGCACTTGAGTGTCGAATTAGACCTTGAATTAGTTCAGGTATGATACATTTTAGACAGATCTATTGTTTATAATGTTCACCGCATCACCATATCATTGTGTCACCAAGGCGGTATTTTTAACCCCTAGATGCCCAAGGTCCTTTACATTATTTTTGAAGTTCGCTCTAAATTGAACAAGAAGGCAACATTTTTATAAGTTTGGTAAATTATTTTTGAATTGTAACCATACAATTCAAACTAGACATGTTAGAGATTACATGAGAAAACAAAGCACAACAATATCACTTATAGATTGAAAGATTATAATATTTGATCATAGGAGGTTTAAAGGGTAAAAGTGAATTGAAGTCGTTCAATCCTCTTTTCACATATCAAATCTAAAATTGAGGTCACCAAAAAAATACAAGGTTAGTAGACATAACATACATAACCAGATTCAATTTACGGCTTCTCAAAATCTACAAAGTAGGAGTTGTTGTCTCCTACTCAATAAATGAATTGAATCCAAGGTTGTTTGAGGATGAAGAAATAAGAGCTTACTACCTCTATCCCACTAAAAAGCTCTTGATTTTACCTCTTATTTTTTTTAGTAGTTTTGAATACGCATATTGGAAGCTTGCTTGGGTCCAATTTTTAGTTTGGTTGCATTGAACAAATATAATGTTCTTCATGGACTGTGATGATATAAAATTTAGACCATTCTGAATTATACATTTTACAACATGGTCAATGAAATTAGTATAAGAAAAACATGAGATAATATAATCATCTTTAAATAACAAAATTATAAAGTGGAAGGTGGTGTTAGATTAAAGAAAAAATGAAACAGCTAATAAGGAGCTTTTTAGTGGGACAAAGGTAGTATATAAAAATTTAGGAATTGTACCTACTCAAGCCTTGTGTTCAATTTCATTAATTTTAAGGTTGCCTATGTAAATATGTTTTCTGACAATCTTTGAATAGGTTTGGGATGTATCCAAAGACAACTAATTTTCCTATATTTTTTTAGAAAATTCTATTAGAAGTTAAGCTTCTTGTTGAAAAAATTGGGTTGCCTACACTAGTAGAAAATTCATATTTTCGGTTGATTTGGTCGCGTTGATTGGGGTCACTTTTCTGTTGTTTTGAACAATAATTTTTTGATTTCAAACAGATTACTATTCAAATCAACAGAAAACTAACCCTGATCAACGCAACCAAATCAACATAAAATCTGAATTTTCTACTAGTGAGCTACCATGATGTAGTGATAGTTCTCTCTTATCCAAGAACATTCACATCATCTTCAAAGAACCTTCAATATTGTTTTTCACTTTCAATTGTTGGAAACAGTTTACCTCCAAAAGGAGGTACAAAGAGTGGTACTTTCTATTCTAAAAGAGAGTTGGTAGAATCCAAGAGACTCTTCACCAACATTCTCACGTCCTCTTCTTCTAGAAACACTTGAAAATTTTGACTCCTAAACTACCCCTCAACCCACAAAGTTAAAAAACAACAAGAATTATATCACACTAATGAATGAAGAATATAAATAGTTACCACCTATCAAACAATAGTTATTAGAAACATTTCAAACATACTCTTCATTCATTATTCTTCTTTCTCCGGAAACAATCAATACAAAACCAATTCTAAACTCCTAAACTACTCATAAATCCACAAATTTCAAAAACCACTAAAGTTATTATCAAAAAGATGGGGAATCTCAACCCACTCACAAAATGTGAAATTCCATGTCATCAGCATGGAGAAATATACAACAAACCACAAGAACCGCCCAATGCTAAAATCCAATGACCCAAATGCAAAAATCATTTCTATCACCATACATCATTATTTAAAAAATAATAATATTTCACTACATATTTTTGGAGGGAACGTTTGACAATATATGCTTCCATTACAAGTGGATGAATTGTTGAATTGCAACAAACTCTTAGGATGATTTTACTCTTTTTCTGAATGAAAATCAATGTACGCTTTTTCAAAAGAATAATTTATGTTTCATCCGTATTTTACATGTATTATCTATAAGATTCATTGCTCTAGTAAAGATCACTTTCTGCACTGCCCAAAAGAAATTTAACCCCTAAAATCCCATTGTCCCTTTGGGGGACAAATGGGATTTTGGGCAGGTATCTACGGGCTGAATTTTTGTCGTGATTTTCCAAATCTTTTTTTGAAGAAAGAAAAATTGCTAAGCTTTGTGGGAATATAATTTTTTTTCAATCAGTGCTTGGGAAAAAAGTTATGCCCAAATAAGCTCAAAATAAGAGACGGGGGGCATTTTTTAATTTTTTTAATTTTTTATAGATTATATTTTTGTCTATCTGGAAAGCTTTGATTCATTTCATTTGGATTTGTTATGAGAAATTTATGGACAATCTTGTTTTTTGGGCACCTAGAGCATCTTCCTGAAAAAAATAACTTGTAGGATTCATTTCTGAATGGAATTTTAACAATTTTTCAAAAAAAAAGTTCCTCAAGGTTTCGTGTTTTTTCTAGAACAATCTCACCATTGGAATTAGTGTTTTTTAATTCCATATAAAAGATATTAATATTTTAGATTTTCCTTCTATCATGTATCGACTTCTACTCACAATTTTTTTAGTAATGAATACTAAGTTTTTTTGGATTTTTTTTTCCCCGAGATTCTCAATTAAATTTTCTACTATAAAGATTTAAGACTCAAAACTCTGTAGTGCAAAAAGTTGAAGTTAAAAATATTCAAAGTCATAAAATCTAGTCCCACAATGTGCTGAAACCCTCGTTTTTGTCACGCAGATATCTTGCAATCTATGTGGTCAAAAATTCTGAAATTTTTTCTATACATTCTCATACTAGTTAGGTGTAAGATCCTATGGTTAGATGTGTAAGAAAAACATTTTTCAGTTTTTTTTATTCTTTGCTATAAAAATGGCAGATTTGGGTGTTTTTTGGCAGAAGAAAAGGACTTGGGACTTTAGGGGTTAAAGAAAAAAACCTGATAACTCAAGTTAAACCCCGAAAGCTCAAAACTAAACCCAACAGCTCAAAATTGAACCCCAAAAGCTCCAAAATAAACCGAAAAGCTAAAAAAGAAACCCAAAAGCTCCAAAAATTTGAAACTTGAGAAAGAATAAAGTCGAGTTTATTAAAAGGGAAAAGCAAAGGCCTACCCGGCGAGCGGGGGACAGCCCAATCTGCAGGCTCGGGCGCGCGGCGACCGCGTCCGTCGCGTCGTCCGTCATCGAGCTGGTCCAGCGAAAGGGCTCCTGAGCTTCGTCGCGTGAACAGCGCGGGGGCCCCACCAGCTTATCAAGTCTCTCTTGGAGGCAACTCTAGAAGAAGAAGACTGAAGACTAACTTAGTCGAACGCAGACGTTGCTGCGAATCCTTTGTGCAACGGCTGAATTGTGGGGCTAACAGCTGGGCAGCTACGACTACCGCCGAAGGAGGCCACTGTTGGTGGAATCCCACGAATATCGCGGACTTGCATTATTCGGACTCGAGGTCTCAATCAGTTGCTCACACTTCTCATCAATCTGTCTCTTCTTAGAGCTTCTGGGGCTGCTCACTCGTTGTGGTGCGTTGCTTTGGAGGGAGGTTAAGTTAGCGACGCTAGTCTCTAGGAAGAGTCGGAATGATTTTCCTGGTTCTCGGCTTATGAGTTGCAGGTTTTAGGGGTGGAATCGGAAGGGAGGGCGTTGGTGTTGGTGTTAGTGTTGGAGTTATCAGGGATCGCAGAGGTTTCGTGGTGAGGATGCAGAGTGGTGGACGGAAGTGTTGGTAGCTGCTGGTTCGACTGTAGATTTGCTTTGTTGTGGAGGATGGACTTGGATGAAGAGGTCGATCATTTGGAATCGAAGTCAAGCGGTGTTCATCATATGATTGGGCTCGTTCTATGACCTTGGCGTCGTTACGCAACAGGTAGTGAATCTACATACCCGTGTCGTCAATGGTTCTTTCGTTGATTGTGTGAAAGTGATAGTGCAGCCGCTGTCACGTTCTTTGGACTGCTGGTTTGGTAACGATTTGGGATTCTTGAGAAACTACTGAGGGAGTTCATTTCTTTGTTGACGTGATCAGCGCAGATCTTGAATCTATGCTCTCGTCCGCTCTCCGATGTAGTATCTGCTTTCCCGGTGGCAACCAATGCTGCTGCAACACGAAAGATTTGAGGTGAGGAGAATCTGGGTCGAATCGAGAGAGAAGCAAAGAGGACGCGGTTGTGGTACGGGAGGTGGTGTTTTGTCTGAACGACGGTCGCTTTGGTAGCGGAGGCTGGCAATGTGTAATTCTCCAGCGGTGAACACCACGATGGGCGTCTCCCCCAGTGAGACGCTGGAGCTTCCTGCGCCGGCGCCCAACACGCTCACTCTGCCTCCGAAAGCGCAAAATGCGCTGGCCATGTACAACCCCATGTCGCTGATCGAGAAGGACACGGGGCCGAAGCCACAGAAGTACTCGGAAGTCGACATCGATGGCTTGATTCGGGCGCTAAAGAATCCACCGGAGCGAATTGTGGACCTGTACATCCACTACTGCCCGCGCATCAAGTCGGATCACGACAATTGCTCAGTGTCACTGACGCTCGCGGATGAGAACTTTGTTCGCCGTATGTTGTACCGGTTTACGGGTCCGGAGCACGAGGACCGCAAGGTGTGCACCAAGGTCATCGCCGCGCTCGTGGCGTCGCCCGCGGTCTGCTCTGTCACCCTGGAGATTGATTACGTGCAATCGGACGTGATTGTAGCTGAGCTTTGCACCGCATTGCAGTCGAATCGGACGTTGACGAGGCTAAGCGTGTACAGCGACAACCGGTTCCAGCAGCCGTTGAACGCGGAGTGCGTGAAGCACATCGCGGAGATGTTTCTGGTGAACACCAGCATCCAGGAGCTTCAGTTGGGGTTGGTCGACATCAGCAACCAAGTCGCGGACAATCTCGCCCTTGCGCTGCGACGCAATCGGACGCTGCGGGGGCTCACTGTGTACGCGCGCATCGACTCGGACGCCATGGCGACGCTGACGAAGCCATTCTCCGGGGACGAGCCGAACCAGACACTTCGGAAGCTCGAGATCAAGGGGTTCAAGTGTACTGGCGCCCGCGGTGACGGCCAGATTGGGAACAAAGGCGCGGAGCACATCGCCACTGTGCTCTGCCGAAACTCGTATCTGAAGGAGCTTGGTTTGAAGAATTGCGAGATTGACTCCCTGGGGGTGCAAACGCTCGCGCTCGCGCTGCTGACCAACAGATGCCTCGAAGTGCTGGATTTGTCCTACAACCCTCTGGATGTTGATGGGCTGAAAGAGATTGTCAAAACGATCACGATGGACCCCGTGACGAATGTGCAGCCCAACACCACATTCCGGGAGATTATCATCCGCCATAGCTTCATCAGCAGACAAGGAGCCTCCATTCTCGCCAATATGCTCACCACGAACAAGACGCTCGTGAGATTAGACCTACAATTCAGTGTTCGTCTGTGGACGCCCAAGGACGTGCTCGCGATACTCCACTCTTTGAAGCACAATCAATCTTTGCGCTTCCTGGACTTGCGCGGATGCGAAGGTGTCGCTGGGGAGAAAGTGCTCGCGACCATTCTCGACCTCCTGGTGACGAATCCCTGGCTGGAGGAATTGGGCGTGGAGGGCACACCTCTGTCCCGCAAGGGCCACGACGCGGTCATCAAGGCGCAGTTGCGGCGGAACGCCGAGAAGTTCATGGAGGTTTTCAAGGGGATGGGGACTGTGACGCCGAGCTCAGCGCGCGTTTTCCTTTGCGGCATTCCATTTGCAGGGAAGACGACATTCCGGAAAACAATGGTGTACAGCAACATCAAGAGGACATCGACGTCAATTCGTTTAAAAACCTCGGCTTCCATCGGGAACTCCAAAATTCTCAAAGCAGGGCGGAAGGATGCGCAAACCATTGGCATCGAGGTCCAAGTGATCGTCGAAGACAATGTGCAAATCTCCATCTGGGACCTCGCAGGTCATGAGGAGTTTCACGCGTTCCACGACCTGGTGGTGCCCAATTTGAGCTCCCAAGGCAGCGCTTGCACATTCATACTCCTCTGCGACATCTCGGTCCCGAAAGGTGGCAGCAAATTCGAGTTGAAAGACGTGAACGTCATCGACCAGGAGCTTCGGTACTGGCTCCGCTTCATCGCGTCCAATACGCGCCAATCCTTGCACATGTTACCCAATGTGACGGTCATCTTCACGCACTCCGACAAGTTCCCCAAAATCGACCTAATCGCGTATTGCAAGGCGCCTGTGGAGAAGCTAAGACTCCAGTTCCAGCGCGTGATCAACATCACGGAGTTTCACGTGGCCGATGCGCGGTCACGGAAATCGATCGCGCCCGTGCAGAAGGCGATGCAGAAGCGAATCGTGAGCATCCTGGATCGCGTGCCTAAGGTCTTCGACGCGGTGTCGCAATTGCAAACGAATCTCAACGAGTGGAAGAACCAGCATCCGGACAAGCCGCTCATCAAGTGGTCTGATTTCAGTCTCCTCTGCTCCAAAGTACCTGCATTGAAACGTTTGCAAGGCCAGGACCTCATAGTGGCCGATGAGCGTCAGAAAGCGGTGGCTCGCGCCATGCACGACGCCGGTGAGCTTTTGTTCTTCGACGGACTGGATTTCATGGTGGTCGACCCGAATTGGTTCTGCCACGAGATTATGGGTCGAATTCTCAGCCTCGACAGCTCGCTTTTAGTCCTCAAGCAGCCTCTCATCGACAAGAAGGGCTTCACCAAGCGGGAGCATCTGAAGAAGGTGCTGGAAGCGTCCTTTTGCAAGAACAAGAACCCGCTTTTCAAGGGACGCAAGGTCCGCGGCGTCATTCCGGAGGATCTCGTCAATCTGATGGTGAAATTGAACCTCTGCTACGAGCAATTGCCTGGTGACAAAGCCTCTGGGATCTACATCCCCGCCTCCTTGGCGCACCTCAGTGAAGGAGCCGCGCGCGGCGAGCGTCCGCTCAGTTGGCCTTTGGGGTACGAGCACGTCGCGGACGATGAGCTTCTTCACGTGGGATGGAGGCTCAAGTGTGAGGATCCGGAGCTCACAACGCTCACGCTCGGCTTCTTCCCCCGACTGCAGGTAATGCTCGAATTCCACGTCCCTCCTATGCAATTAGGGTTTCGGGTTGCATTTAAATGCGTTATCCCCTGCAGCACAAACACTTTTGGAGGATTTATGATCGGTTATGAATGAAGGCCTTACACCACTGAACCCTGTATATTGTAGAAATCTTCGTAATCATTTCAAGACGCTATCAAACCATTGGAAGCTTTGATGAATTTGAGGAGGCTCTATTTCTGGACAATGTTTTGCGAATGTGGCTCATTTTCTATTGGAATTTCTTAGTAGGATTTTGAGGTCGAAGCAAGGTGTTGGCGTGCGGTACTGTAGGTTATTAATGGCGAGGATGGTGTTTGTGCAGGTCTTCCTGCAGAAGCGATTCGCGGCCGTGAGCGACGCGCGCTACACGATCGAGAAGAACTACATCTCCTTCGTGTTCAGCGGCTTGGAGTTTCTTATCGAGTACAACGGTCCCGAGGATTGTCAAGTGGACATCCTTGTGCGTTCGTGCAAGGACAGCTTGGAGACTTGGACCACCGTGGAGGATCAAGTCCTCAAACCCACTCGTGAGTTTTGCGCCTCCCCCACGGAGGGCTGCCAGGGCGTGGTCCTGATCGAGGAGATCATGCGTCCCCAATGCGTCCGCGAGCTTTGGGTACGCAAAAAGCGCACCAAGGATCAATGCATCGGCGTTGAGATTTTAAAACAGAAGGTCCTCGCGTCCTCCCGCGTGGACTACGAGCACATCTGGAAGAAGAGCATGGAAGAGAGCCACGGCATGAAGACCGACCGCGCGGAGGATCTCCTAGGCCCGGAGAATTGGGAAGACGTCCTCAACCGCCATCTCGACGAGCTCGAGAAGATCGACTTCGAAGTGAACAAGAAAAAACCCTTCACTTACGACAACAATCTCAGCCCGCGCAGCCCGCAACTCACACCACCACCTTCCCTTCGCATCGGCCGCACCGTCTCCCTCCTCCCGCGCCCTTCAGAGATGACAGGCCAGCTCCTCGACTCCCGTATCGCAGACAGAACGCGCGAGATTCGCACACTCCAGAAGAGGCTCTTCCCGGAGCTTTCTCGCAACATCGACAACGTGATTGACTTTCCTTTCCTGCTCCAAGACGGCAAAGTGCCCCACTTTGTCTACCTTAGCACGGGGGGTGACGCCGTGAACAGCGAGCGTCTCGTGACGAAGCTTACTCCCGGCTCGTATTCTCGCAAGCTCCACCTCATGTGTGAGCACCGGGGCGGCATCCACATGATCGACCACCAAGTGGGTGGCATCATGCGCTGCGACGAGAGATCTGTGCGGAGTGTGAGACCACACATGCTTTGGGGGCTTAAGCTGATTTCGATGATGCTTCGCACTAGTGAGCTCGCCGCAGGGGGATTCAGCGCCATGTTGACAGTCTCTGAGCGCATGAAGCTCATGGGCTTGGGGACGGAGGAAAGTTCTGCGGAGTCTGTGGATTGGCCGGACGTTACGGGAAGACTTGCATTCACCCCCGAGGAGATGATGGCCGCGGAAGATTGGCTCATCCATTACATGAAGAGCAAAAACATCGCGAGCTTGTTTGGGCTCTACAAAGTCGTCTACCTTGACGATGAAGGACTGCCGTCCAAGCACATGGCGTGGGTCTGCGACAAGCACTTGAAGTATGGACTTCATCACGGCACTGTGGAGCAGCTGCCCGTCTAGGGTGGAAATTACGCACTTGACCGTCTGGTCTTCATTACGGGACTTGATGGAGACCGTGGAGCAGCTGGCCATGTACGCTGGAACCTCAGACATCCATGATTTATAAATCTCAGCAGGTTGCATGTATTCTGGATCTCAGCAGGATCTGGAATTCTCTGCAGATGTTTTGTGTTACGACGCTGATGGTTTCGGTCACAACCAATTCTTGAGGTGCGCTACTGCGGCCTCGTATCGGAGTACATAAGGGCGCTCCCAAAGCTTATGCCCGTTTAGGATTATTACAACTCTGCTACACTAAGGTCTTCGCTTCAACCATCAGAAGCCCTAAACCACTTCCAAGGTAACGAACTTGGGATGCATTCCTTTTGGGGGAGCTTGCAATTTTGAGGGTGATCTTAACGTAGTAGAGGAACAAATACTGTAAGAGTGTAATTTTGGGGAGATTAGTAGAGACTTCACTTTGGGTACAAGACCCGAATCTGTGGAGATCAATTTTGTATCATTATGTAAGAGTTTCCAATGGTAATGCATCCCCCAAAGTGGGAGTTTGTGGACCCCTACTGAAGGAGGAGTTGTATGCTCCACTGTGTCTGAATTTTTTTGTGTGCGTTTTTGGCAGACTGTGGAGATTTCAGGGGGTTGAGCGGAGACTATGTTGCCGTTTTTTGCCGGCCTGTGAGGTGGTAGGGAACTGGAGAGTCAGTAGTATCCTACATGTAAGTAGCGAGTATAGAATTCCTCGGTAAGGAATCGGTGTGTAGTTCTGTAGCAAGCCGGGCGTGCTTTGAGTTTTAGGTTCAGGTTTGTTTGAATGTCAGCTGCTCCAGTTTTCCTCATGGTACGTTCTATTTACTCAAATTTTCTTCGAGGCCGTGGCCGTGGCCGTGAACCTTGGTTAAATTATTCTCGCAGTGAGTGCTCGGAACTCTTGTTCGCATCGTATCAATGGTCTGCTTCAGTGTCCTCATATTTCTTTTCCAAATTCTACGGCAGTTCTTCAATTCTAGAATGCAAAAGCTGGTAGAGTTTTGCACTGGTCCCATGACCTTAATCTGAAAATGACAATCTTGGTTCATTCAATAGTGTCTTAACTTATGCTCCAGAGTGTGATGTTGCACTGTTCACTGGAACCAACATCCTAGTTGCAAGTGGTTCATTATTCAGGGAAAATTCGATTCCAAAAACTTCAAACCCACTGGCCCATTTTGCATACCCGGCATTTCAAATCCATTGGCCCTCGCAGAACCAACTTGTTGACGAGCTATTCTAGGTCTCACTGTATTTGCTTTTGTCATGAGAAAACATGTTGGGATTCCATTCTAAATACAACTTTTTTTCTTTCTTTTTTTTTTTTTGGGACATAAACAAAGGTTGACCTTTACTGCAAGAAAAAAGGAACAAGACCCAGCCGCAAGCAACAAAAGCAAGACACAAATACTCTAAATACAACTTTGATTCCATGCTTTAAAGGAACTGAACGCTCGCTATGGTGCAGTGTAATAAACTGCCAATTCTTATTTAACAGTAACAAGAACTCCCTTATATTGAAACATGTGATGAACATGGGTTGGCAACTTGGCTTGGAGCCTTGGATAGGCCCAGAATATGCTGGCCTGCACACCACCTCTCGATTGGAAATTTGGAATATTTTAGGATGGGACTGGTGGAGCTCCAATTCTGGACCTGGAATCGTGCAAGCAAGCTGCCTTTGACCAAGTTGAATTGTTCCGTCTGTTCTGTTTGTCCAGAATTCCAGATGTGTTCGTTGAAAGCTACTTTAGTAGTCCACAAAATCATTGGATTTGAAACTGCTTTTCAAAAGTAAGGACATGCAATTATTGGGGGTCAGTCAGTCGGTCTCTCGGGGGTGATGTAGATGATGACCGACTGACTGTAAAAACAAAAAATTCTCCAAGATAGTACAATAAAGAATATTGAGAGAATTGAACCTCTAAAGGTTTTGACTATGTTTTCACCCAAAATGCTCCAAAATTGCCATTTCCAGTACAAGTACCAATTTTTGGGAAAAAAAGCATTTTTGGATACATTTAACCCGTAGAAAACTAGTTTAAACTAGTTTAAGAAGATGTGGAAAAAATTTCATAAATTTTCGTGGTGTAGATTGCAAGATATTAGCATTTGAAGTGACAAAAACCCTTTTCTTGTCCCTACAAAAAATCGGGTAGCTGCACTTCACAAGGTCACATTTGTATGAAAAAATGTCTAAAATGGTGGTAATTCTTTGGATTCATCTTCAAGGCTAGTTGGCTACATGCTTGAAAATTTTCAAATTATTTGGAATCGTATAGCATATAGGAAAAAAATAGTAAGTAGAAAGAAATAGAGAATGATTCAAAAATACTAAATTATTAACAATTTAGTTATGGAGTTGAAAAATTCCAATCCCTATGGTTGTAATGTTGTGATAATTAGTCTACACCTTATGTTTTTATCTTTTTCCAAAAGTATTGAAAATTGAGTTAACCCCTAAAGTTTCATGACTATGTTCTCACCAAAAACGCTCCAAAACTGCCATTTCTAATACAACTACCAAATTTTTGGAAACAAACAATTTTTGACACATGTAACCAAAGGATCTTGTAGTACGATATTTTGAAAACATGTGGTAAAAATTTCAGAAAATTCCACCGTGTGGATCATAAGATATAAGCATTCAAAGTCTTGAAAACCATTTTTTCAATCCTGCGAAAAACCGGGCAGCTGCACTTTGCAAGCTCACTTTTCAATGATAAATTGTCGAAAAAGGTGGTGCTTCTTTGAATTCAGTTTCCTAAACAAGTTGTCTATATGCTTGAAAAATTTCACATCATTTGGAATTGTACAACATATAGGAAAAAATTAGTAAGTAGAAAGAAGTAGAAAATGATTCAAAATACTAAATTGTTAAAATTTTAATCATGGAATTTAAAAACACCAATCCCAACGGTTGTAATGTTGTAATAATCAATTTACATCCTAGGATTTTTTTTTTCCAAAAATATTGAAAATTGAGTTAAATAAACGACTTTAAAGTTTTTTTTAGAGTAGAGAATCCATAATTGCCCGCAAACCAAAAACCCTCATAACTTTTGACTCATTGAGTGAAATAGAATGACTCAAAGCTTTTTGAGTATATATAAATGTAGAGAACCAATTTGAAAAAAAAAATTCCGGAAAAAATGATTTTTTCTGATCTGCCCAAACTGCCCAGTTACGAAAAAAAGCAACATATTAGGTCACAACTTTTGACATGTATTTCAAAATGTCATGAAACTTGGTACACATGAAGATATTCCTCGCCCCCACCTTCTATTAAAATTTCAGCCTCAAATATGGAAATCTCTAGTCACACGTACCTGCCCAAAATTTCTATACGGCCAAAAAACGCATGTTGGTCCTTTAGGGGTTAAATAAAGGACTTCAAAGTTCATTTTAGAATAGAGATTCTGTAACTACCCGCAAACTACCCAGAACTTAAAATCCTCATAACTTTTGTCTCAAAAATCAAAATGGAATGGCTAAAAGCTTTCTTTGTGTATATAAATCTAGAGAACCCATTTCAAATTTTGATTTCTCAAAAAAATGATTTTTGAAGAAGTTTATTTTGCTACCCGGGCTAACCATTGAGCAATGAAAACTACATAGCATACCATATTTTTTTAACCATGTAGTCAAAAGATATAAAAATGATTGGGCCTTAAAGCCACTCCCCAGAAAAATATTGTATGAAAATTTCAAAAATCAAATCTCCATTCGTAGTGAGCTATCCGAAATTGCTATGTTGCCAAAAATCACCGCAGTTCACTGTAAGTGGAATTTTATTTTCTTTGAAATTTTCACACAATATGTGCCCGAGGAGTAGCATTTAGATCCAACAATTTTCATAACTTTTGATGACATGGTTCAAAAGAATATTGTATGATGTATAATTTTCATTGCTTAGTAAGCAACTCAAAAACTTCTTTAAAAATCAATTTTTTAAGAAATCAAAATTTAAAACTGGTTTTCTTAGAATTATGTAAATGTGTAAATTCTATTTTGATCAATGAAGTGAAAGTTCTAAGGAGTTTAATTTGCATGTAGTTATAGAATCTCTACTTTAAAATAAACTTTGGAGTCCTTTATTTAACTCAATTTCCAATATTTTTTGAAAAAAAATAAAAATTGTGGGTGTAGAATGCTTATTAAAACATTACAACCATTGAGATTGGCTTTTTTTTTCTTCAATTCCATAAATAAGTACTTAACAATTTAGTGTTTTGAATCATTATCTACTTCTTCTATTTACTATTTTTTTTTCTATATGTTGTACAATTCTAAATGATCTGAAAATTTTCAAACATGTAGCCAACTTGCCTTGAAGAATGAATCCGAAGAGGAACCACCATTTTGGACATTTTTTCATATAAATGTGATCTTGTGAAATGCAGCTGCCCAATTTTTTGCAGGGCCAAAAAAAGGATTTTTGTCAATTCAAATGCTAATATCTTGTAATCTACACAATGGAAGTTCTAAAATTTTTTCACATCTTCTCAAACCAGCGTACTATAATATCCTATGGTTATATATGTATGAAAAAGTTTTTTTTCTAAAATTTGGTATTTGTACTAAAAATGGTAGTTTTGGAGTGTTTTTGGTGAAAACATAGTAAAAAACCTTTAGGGGTTAAAGACTTGAAGACCAAATGACCAAGAATCTTTTTCTAATGCTTTTACCTTAGTTGTTGCAATCTTGCATTTGTATTCTTTAAATTGTAAAAGACCGAGGCACAATTTAGGCTCAAATTGTCAAAATACTGTCACTTTTTAGGGCAATGAGCAAATTTGAAAAATAATATATTTTTTAAATTCAACAATACAAATTTGTACAACAGTATTACAGGAATGTGTGAAAAATTATTTTTGAAACTTTAACTATATAGATTGAAAGATTATAACATTTGAAGTTAGAAGAAAAGTTTTTTTTTTCCAACCTTCTCCAACAAGGTCAAAAGACTTTGATTCTCCTAAAGTGAATTTTTGCACTACACATGGTTATTTTTTTGGACATTTGCATCCTATATCATGTTAATTACATACCTACTACATTTTAGAACTAGAAGACAAGCTTTGCACATGTTACTTGAAGCTACAGTAGATGCTCAAAAGATTTATGGCAACATAATTTTTGATCCAGATACTTGATTGGAAAAAAATAACAATATTCCTACAAAGGGAGTACATATCCACACCTTTTGCCAAAATTTCATGAACATCCAACCCAAATTGACATCAAGTGCAAATACCCAAGATTTCTTGTATATGTTGAATGGTCACTTGGTCCTTTATGTATATGACTCCTTAAGGACCAAGATGACACAATGTTTCTTCTTCAAATTTTCAATGTCAAATTCTTGGTAATGCGAAAAAAATCTCAATATTTTATGGACATTCCTAGTCTTTACTCTGTACAAACAAACAAGGTCTGGAGAAATAATTTCAAATTTGTATTTTTAGCAATTTTAAAAATACAAAGCTCAATTAATACAACAATAATTAAAATGGTTTGAAATTTTTTAGAAGATGTTCCAAAAAATATGTTAATAATATCAATTGTTAAATATAAAAAATTAACACATATAGAGATTTTTTTTTTAACTCCTAAAGTTTCATGACTATGTAATCACCAAAAACGCTCCAAAACTGCCATTTCTAATACAACTACCAAATTTTTGGAAAAAAACAATTTTTGACACATGTAACCATAGGATTGTAGTACGACACATGTAATCGTAGGATCTTGTAGTATGATATTTTGAAAACATGTGGTAATAAATTTCAGAAAATTCCACCATGTGGATCATAAGATATAAGAATTCAAAGTCTTGAAAACCATTTTTTCAATCCTGCGAAAAACCAGGCAGCTGCACTTTGCAAGCTCAATTTTCAATGAAAAATGCCAATAAAGGTGGTGCTTCTTTGAATTCAGTTTCCTAAACAAGTTGTCTATATGCTTGAAATATTTTGTATCATTTGGAAGTGTACAACATATAGGAAAAAAACAGTAAGTAGGAAGAAGTAGAAAATGATTCAAAATACTAAATTGTTAAAAATTTAATCATAGAATTTTAAAATGCTTATTCCAACACATTTTATGTTGTAATAATCAATCTACATCCTAGGATATCTCTAGTCACACGTACCTGCCCAAAATTTCTATATGGCCAAAAAAAGCATGTTGGTCCTTTAGGGGTTAAATTTGTAGGATCCAATTTGGTCAGTTTTGGCTTTCTAGTCATTCTATTTGAAAATATATACATTTTTGAGAGGATTTTTAGTTTTTATTTTATTAAATTAAAAAATATAAAATTTGCATAGATTCCAATACAAATTTTTTGGAGGGGTAGAAAAGCATTATTAGTCTTCTTAAAATTTTTCTTCCTCCAAAGTTCTGTTTCTTGGCTATAAAGGTGATCATCCAAAATTATTATAATCTAAAAATCCCACAGTCAATATTTTTCACAATTATTCCATGTATACTAGACAAAGTAGTCTTTACTTTTGTACAGTTAAAACTAAATATTTCAAGCACATCCATGTGCAAAAAAAATATCAAAATGGAATGATTCACTGAAAACCACCATTGTCAAAAAGTTGTTGGGCTTGAGGGATTAATCATCTATTGAATACTAATTGCACTTTAAAAAGAAGGTACTATAATTGCAATATATATTACAGATTTTTTTTTCATATATCTATCTAATTGTTTTATCCTAATACCAAAAATGACATAAAGAAATTAACTCCAAGCCAATTAACATGCATATGCAACATCTACTTGAAGTTTTAGCTTACACAGTAGTCCCTCCATCCCAAATTAAGTGTCCACTATACTGTGCATAGCTTCATAAGCACATTGAACAATGTGTACATCACAAGGAAAGTAAGTAGGTAATTCCTCACTACTCTCTAAATGATCTTTCCCTTTTGCTTTGCAGCACCTCAAAATTGTTGCCTTGTTTGATTTTCATTATTCTAATCAAATAATGCTGCAAAGATAACAAAATATAGCCAACCTCCTCACATTTAGTAATGAGTTCATTTGTAGCCATAAGCACTAAATTATAGTGTATAAATATAAATTCTTTAA
Organism: Neckera pumila; assembly: GCA_963969595.1. NCBI lineage: Eukaryota > Viridiplantae > Streptophyta > Bryopsida > Hypnales > Neckeraceae > Neckera > Neckera pumila. The sequence goes on from OZ018408.1 coordinate 18,159,820, forward strand.
CTCCAAACCTCTAAACATAAAAGATTAGAGTCCTTTTCTTAATCTCATGGACTTTCATGAAATACAGGGACATTTAATTTAGGACAGAGGGAATAATTGTTGTCCATATCCTATTGACTTAAACCATCTAATTTGTATAAATATGTTCTGCATTCAAATTGACTTTAGGTTTAAAGTGATTTTTTTTGCATATTTTCTATTAAAAGTTGCACCTTTTTTAAATATTTGAATGGTTTACATGCATTTCATTATCTTTTAGGGTGCTTGGAAGGCACTATGTCAAAGCCGTCCTTGATTAGAGAATTAACAAGGAAATTGAATTGAATTCCACCATTTTAACCACATACTTCTCAATCTAACTACAAAGTTTTTAAATGTTGAACTTGAATTACCTTGTAATAATTTAATTCACCTACAGTCTATAGACTTTGAGGTTGCTAGTGCATCAAAAGATAGTATTATCTAGAGTAGCCCAAGACATTGGTAGCTAAAGTACCATGAAGTTTAGGCTACACTACAACAAGTGCACACTACACTTTACCTAACAAATTCCTACATATTTTATGGAATATGAAAAGACATCTGTGTGAGTATATAACTAAGCTCGGTGGATATTGGGTGGTCGGTGAGCTCTTGTTGAGTTGAGCATATTTGTCAAATCTCTCTTCAATGGCAAGGTGACGAGGTTCAATTTCACATCTTTCATGTCTTCTTACAACTAGCCCTTTTTTTAGGATTTTTGAAAAAGTGCTAGGATGGCGATTGCTTAAAATTTGGTGAAGCATTTTATTTCTTTGTACATCCATCTTTTGTACCATAAAACACTTTTCAATCAAATTCATACACTTTTTCATCCAAATTTGACAATTTTTATCCATATATTTTAAATTGGACTGAAACTTTTCTAGCAAAAAAAGATTACTTTTTTCTGGTGAAAAAAAGATTTTTGCTATGAAATGATGCTTTCTGGCTCCATTTCGTTCCCCCCCAAAGGGCTGCTTACAACATAATACCAAATTGATTGGTCTCTTGTCACTCACTATACTAAATTATAATAAAATTAACCTTTTATAGTAAGCAAGGATTGAGAAAATGGTGACTATAAGATCTTTACAGTAACGTAACAAGTCCAGAAATTGCCCACTTAAGAGCTGAAAGTGAATTTTAGGGGGGACAAAGCTTCTTGAAATAATTTTCAATAAACTTTTCTTGATATACAAGTGGAATTGGCATCTCACCCAAGTCATTTCGTATATTTTGGAGCTTTGTGGAATTAGTTATAAAATTTTGAAGTTGAAATGGCATAGGACTCTAAAATCACCCACCTCCTAAAATGTACATTATTTGTACATTGCCGAAGACTATGAAAAAGAAACATGTACAGACTATGTACATTTGAGGATGTGGATGGTTTTAAAGCCTATGCGATTTCTGGACCTGTTACCTTAGGGCCTCTTCACACTATGGCCGTCCAAGTCGAGAGTCCGTCATTTCCACCAATCATATTGCAGGGTCCGTCGGTTCCACCAATCATATTGCAGAGTCCCACGACCTCTCGATTTGGACGGCCATAATGTGAAGAGGCCCTTAGAGAGATAGAATTGTCTGCTTGACCCCGGCCCCCCCAACTGCAAGAGTTGATGTTATGCCGTCCCCTCCTGAACTCATCTTTCATCAACAAGATTAATGCCACTGCCTTTGTGGGAGTACAACTCCCAAAGACAAATTATTGCTGAGAGAAACAATCCCTTTTCAAAGGTGACTGCTTGCTTACCTCTTGCCTGTTCCCCATAGCCCTGAGATTGCTGTGATGACCTTGGCATGTCCAATTCAAGTCTCACCTATTGGTTTCTGAGATATTGGTTTCTGAGAGAGACACTTTAAGGGCCTCTTCACACTATGGCCGTCCAAGTCGAGAGTCCGTCGTTTCCACCAATCATATTGCAGGGTCCATCGGTTCCACCAATCATATTGCAGAGTTCCATGGCCTCTCGACTTGGACAACCATAGTGTGAAGAGGCCCTAAGTAACAAATCAGGTCACATTTGTTACATGGCTACAATTGGCCACATAAGTTGGCACCCATGCTAAATCAACTCCCTGAATTGCCCGGCCAAAGTAGTAGAAATATTAGTGCTACTCGACACTTGAAAGGAATGCCTAGCTTGTAGAAATATGGGTCACGTAGACTAGGAGAATGATTCACAAGAAGATCCACAAGATAAATTTGACTACCGAAGTCAGTGGGTCTTATCATAGTGATTATCTTAATCATCATCTTTTAAGTTTCCTCTAGGATCCTTGTAGATTCCATATAAGGTAGGAGGTCCTTAAATGGAGCGGGTTCTAAATGCATCCCCTATCTAGGAAGGAATGACATATTCTTTGAAAAATCTACTACAGTCATTGATGAGTTAGGTGGGCTTAAATGGTCCATTTATGGACCTCCTACCTTATCATAATTTTGAAGTTAACCTTGGAAGGACACGATCCTCCATGACCAAAGTAGTCACCAAAATACTTCGATTATTAAACTAAAAAGTGCACTCTTTGTTTCTACACTTAGTAGTGAAGTCATCCATGACCATAACCTAATAGGATTAAGCACATTTAGGTTGGAATAGTACAATACAACAATAGGTGACCTCAGGGAAGTCCCCACGATGCTTCCATTTTCTAATACTAAGCACATTTGGATAGCACAAATACACTCTTTTGTCAAATATGTCCATCCTAGCTACGATCCTGGAAGCCAATTCAATACCCTAAATGTGCCAATATGGCGAACTTCATTAAAATGGCACCATTCCAGAACTTTGACACTTTTACAATTCAGAACGGCTGTTCTGAAATTTATACTTGTCTTGGGTGAATGCAAGAAACACTTGTATTATTTTCCGTCACACCTTGTATGCTAACATGGTAATTTAGGCATAACTTTTGTGTATTGGATCCAAATGATTTAAGATTTAAAGGAAAGGTGCTCATATCCAATATAAACCTTGCCTAATTTTTTCGCGATTTTCAAAAATGTTTTATTATATAAAAACAATCCTCGATTTTATGTCACAAATTCCAAATTGGAGGTTTTTAGTACTATTTTGTACCCAAAAAATCGAATTTGGAGTTGAAATTTGGAGGGAATGGTCTTCTAGTAGACTTGTAGCTATATAGGGAAGGAGTTATAAAATTAATTTTGTATTGTGTGGAAGTCCACAAAAAGAGCTTCTTTCTTCTTATATTTTAGAATACATATAATATTCTTTTGGTGGTTCTTTTGGTGAATGACCATCTCCATAGAGTTATTATAAATGGCCTATTTTTATTTAAATATTATTTGATTTATTTTTCTATTTTAAACTAATTTAAGCATCAGAGTGTCTATTTTCTTGAGATTTGGCACTTTTCTAGTTCTCCTACTTAGAGAATTTTTCTATGCTTTTCCTTCCTTGGGTTTCTTCATCTTAAAGGTATATACATTGGCCATATTTTAAAAAAAAGTAAAATTGTTTTTCTAATTTTAAAGTTCTCTAGAAAAAAAAACATGAGTATTGTAAAAACGCAACAAATAGTACAGGTGTTTCTTGCATTCACCCTCCTAGATGGTTCAGAATGGTCGTTTTGAAATCTATATTTGTCCTAGATGATCAAAATGGCACATGGAATACCGCCATTTTAACAAAATTCCCCATCAATTTTAAATATGAGGTTTAATCAAGCATAGAATATTCTCTATGCTCATAGCTATTTAAGCACATTTAGAACACAAATACATGTAGATGATATGACAAATACAAGATTTCTTCATTCAAAGATATAGAGTACAATATATAATTATATTGTAAGAGCATCCCCACCAATCTGTTCTCTATCCCTAAACTTGAAGTCTCAAAGCAGTCAACCTTGACTTTATACAGATGAGACCTCGCGAGTTCTCTAAATGAGCTTCTGGATACAAAACTCGGTGAGAGTTTTACAGAATTCTGTATAATTTACGGATACAGGATTTAAAAAAAGGTTGAAACGATGAAATTTTTGTATCCCTGGCTGCATCTCAGGTCCTCTTCCCTAAACTTTTAGGGAAACGGAACTCCCTGCGGGAATGCTCTAACCACAGGTATCAAACGCACGTTAGTCAATCACAGAGAGATCGGGAGGGCGATACCAGGGGAAGTCTATGTTCAACATGTAACTTCACCCCCCCCCCCCAATCTTTCTTAAAACAGAAATTCCCGGGCGGTGAAGTTACAAGTTGAATCTTATACCCCGGTTATCACCCTCCGTTCTTCCTGTGAATCGGGAGTTCCAAGTCAAAAAACAATTAAAAAAAGAAGTCAGTCCTTGCTGATCTTATTTCTTTATATATGTAAAATTGCATTCTGAAGCCAGTGGCTCAGAGGAGGGCAACCTTGTGAAGCGCACACCACACATGAAATCTCACTAAGTTAGTGGCTCACTCGATCGAAATGACTGCTTGGATTCCGTTACTTCGAGCTGTTATTCAATTCCGTGCTCATGTGTTTGAAGAATTCAAATTACACCTACTGCTGTACAGAACTATACAGTATATCTCCCAAGCAACCTTATAGTACAAGCTAGGGTACTACGTCTTCCTTAGTTCGTACTCTACAGTCTACATGTACAAACGTCCTAATTAATGCGTGACCAAACCTGGTAGCTAACTTCCACATTCCTGCCTTAAGCTCTCTTTAAGTTTCTTTATGAAGTTGGTGAGTATGACAAGCACCCATAAATTCTAAATGAAACCGTTGGGATCGACGGAAACCATGCATTATAAGGTAGCAATTGTGTAGATGTCGATCGATTCCAGCGCGTTGGTGTTATATCAGTTGACAACTCTGCAGTTGCGGCGAACCTCGCCTTCAGGGCCCGTTTTAACCTCAATGTTGCCCATTTTGCCCATCACTTGGCCGAATCGGAATGCCCAAGGAGTACTCGCCAGAGCGTTGAACGCGGTTTCAGTTCGGGTGGTCCTGTCGTCGAAGAGTACCTGGAAAAGGACCGAGTGGAAGGTTGCAAGTCAGCCTTAGTCTTTCAGTTCATTAAAGGACCGACCCATGTTTTCAATCGTAATCGTCCTTTTCGTTGAAATGGCGACGTTTCAAAACAATGGTACTGTTTCTAGATTTCTGTGTACCTCAGATCAATACCGTACCGACCCTACTCTCAGAACTCTGTGCATTTGAAAGTCACAAAATTGCACAAGTTAGGGAGTTTTAAGAGTTTACCATCATGGTAATGCAAAATGCAAGGGAGTGGTAATGGTTCAAAGGAGATGGTAAACCTCTGTTTCATTTCCTCTATGGTGAACTCTTGAAATTCCATTATGCAAAATTGAATTGTTTTAACGAGTGTGCCCATTCGAGTAGTTTCTAATAGGTTACATGGGAACTTTCTATTGTTTAAATTTAATTAGTTTATTCTCTTAGTTACCGACAAATGCAAAGTTCTTCAAGGACTTCATAATATAATTCTATGTTATAGAAACATTTGAAATGATATTTTCACAATATGATCACTCGAACTGGCCATGTTAAGATTCCTTGGTCCTAGACACGGGAGTTTTAAGAGTTTACCATAAACGTCAATTTTGTTATTAAGTGGCATGATTCCGGCACCAAACATTGTGACATGTACTACGTATGTACATAAAGGTGTCACATCTATGACAATATGGATTTACATTTCAGGACAGGTGTCCTGAAAGGTGACAAAGTAATGGAATACTGCCAATTTAATGAAATTGACGTCCATGGAGGAAACAAGACGGAAATTATTCATGATCTGAATTGAACCATTACGAACTGCTAACTGAATTGCTAAATTCAGTTTCATTACCATGGTGCTATATTCTTAAAATTCCATTGTGCTGTATGTGTTCAGTTACAGGTTAATCAGTTGTTGACGAACGGCAGTGACAAGGCTAAAAGGGAGTGAGCTGAATGTGATGGTTAGAATCTGGACGGGTGGTAGATCGATCGATATCCTCACCTGATCGGAGTTCATAATGCCTAGCCCGCCCACGAGTTTGTTGTAATAGTCGGTGTCGAATTTTTCTGGGGTCGAATCCATGTTAAAAACTGCGTCGTTGGCACACCCGAACTTCACAGATTCGCAATGGGCGCGGCCGAGCGTGTGCGCTCCTGTTGGTAACAAGTTCCAGAGAAAATCTTAAATAGCATGCTCAAATAGGTTAAAATGGCGTTCGGGTTACCGTGCTCCAACAATTCAAATGCCACGAGCTTGCTCTGAAACTAGGACCGCCAAATATCTAAGCAAGGTTCCAATCTCCCAAGGTTCTGAAACTGCGCCAACCTTACGCCATTATATCAAAATATGATTTAGGTTTAGCCACAGGCCGGAGTAATTCAGTATCGATATTAGACAAATGTCCTTTTGTGTCCAAATTCCATTCCTAGGGTATCCTGGTGTATCTTATTCTAACATCGCTAGACATTGGCTATGGAATTCTTCAAATATTCTACAGATGTTCTGTAGATGAATAGTTTGGTTTTCTCCTGCAACTAGCTGGAGCACAAGTTGCAAGAACCAGCAGTGCCATACATGATGAAATCAGCGAGATGGCTGCAAGATTGATCAGTGGAATGAATTTGGTTACCTGAGAGAACAACCATGTCGCTCCTTGTCAAGCCCTTGCTTGCAAACATGGAAGTGAGCTGGCCGACGTTGAAGTTGGAGTCCGGTGTATTGGCCTCCACACGAGCGGCACTGGAAAATCTGCCGTCCAGTCGACCTCCTGGCACTGAATAGCTTAACCCTCCCGTCTAATTCCCCAAGCAGGAGCACAAACACGTGACGCAATACAATTAGTCTTGCTCGCTACAGATACAGAGAATCCTAGCTCCATCGATCAATCTTCCATCCATGTGAAGTAAGGTAGATAGAGAATCAGCTACGGAAACATATAATAATGAAATTCGTTGTTTAGCTAGCTTACCAGTACCACAGCGTCGCGAGCACCGAAGGCCAGAATGTCCGCACACGAGACCACGCCTGGACATGCCGTCTCCAGGTCTGCCTTGGCCGAGTCGATCACCTCGTATCCTCGCAGAGTTAAGTTGGGCTGGGCTGATTTCTCCGTGTTAGCTCCATCCAGGAGCACTGATCCATCACATCCCTGCATTCAGTCACGGCCTTTTGTAACTCAATTTCTCGACCTTGACAGAGTGCGTTTTGACAGTGCCTTTGAATTCTCTCCCACTAATTATTGAATGAATGATGCTCAATTTTGTAGAGGTTTTCCTGAATTTGACAAAGCAATATGTATAGTCGATCGTGTGAACATTAATCGACCGTCAGGTAATACTATGTGAGCCAATTGACGTGCACTCGCACTAGTAGCTATGGATGACGTTTCGAGTCTCAATAGGATTAGAAGGCAAAAAATGGTTGCATTAGAGCTGATTGAAGATTTTTCGTTAAAACATTACGGTGAGTGCGAGCTTAAGCTTACCGTGTTGGCGTGATGTATCTCAAAAGACACCGACAGAATTGGAATTGGAACAATTTAAGCTACAATTGAGCAGTCACGGAAATTCGAACCTCAACGAAGCAGTCGTGGAAGTGGAGGCGGAGGACACCAGGAGCAGTTCCACTGTCCTGCTGCATGCCTCTTATCATGGCATTCCTCACAATTTGCTCCGCATTCGGACAACTCAGTGCGTAATACCCCACACGCAACGATGCCACCACACGCAGCTGAATTATCATCACCACCGCCATAGCCCACAAGCCGGGCGACACTAGAGTCTTCTCCATGGGAAAAAATCTGTCCTTTCGCTGCTCGTATCTGCGTACCGCTGCCAACGCCGGCAAGGCAACCTCACAAAGCTGAAATCCTTGCTAGCTGCCTCCCTGATTTGCAACTTGACAGTGCTGATGGGTCAATCACTAGTCATACCATAGTTTCCTAGACCTGTGCACTGCTATCAGTGTCGAAAAACTAAATGAAGCGAACCTTCTCAAAGCCTGTAAGTACTAGGTGCTTATTGCCATATTCAGGATGAATTCAAACCTTAAGGAATGCAGCTGATGTACATCTCAAGAACAAATTCAGTCGACGGACTTCAGCTCCGTATAGAGCAGATCGAAATGCTCTATAGACCAGAAATTGGAAGCCAGCTGTACGTCGACTAGAGATGAATTGAATGATTCTGAAGAGACGATTTCGGTGATTTCTATGGAGCTCAGAGAGAGTGAGAGATACAGCAAGCTAGCTAAGGCTCATTGTATGATCGATGGTGAACAGCAACAAGCTAGCAGCCGAGCAATCCCGAGGCAACTAGTGGCACAACTGATTGCAGTACAGTAGTTCCGAAATAGAGGTGGAGGCTCTATACATTCAATGTGGTTCTGACAATGCTCCCGGAATGAGAAAGCTATGTGCGCACATGGATGGCGAGTTCTGCTCTTTATAATGCAGTTCGTTCGTGCAAACCGGTTGCTGTTCAGAGGATAGGGGGAAATCAATTCAAAGCTGGATATACTTTCTAAAGTATATCTGCCGTGGTTAGAGCTGATCGAAGTGACAGTACGTGTACATACTGAGAGCTTTTGATTAGCTAACCTGACTTAGCACTGGTGAGTATCCTGGGGACATGGATTCTAGAGCTAAGTGAACATTTCAAGTACAGTATTGGTATTCATAGAAGAGCTAATGTGATGCTGGCACCATTTTACTTAACTGGTTAAAATGTACAGAGGGCATTCCTTTCAAGTGACGATTCTGGGTGCACACACCTTACATTCGTTAAACTCGCACGTTTCGAAGCGTCAATATTGTGACATTGAAGTGCACACTCTAGTACTATAAACTTGGGCAGGTATTGATCTGAGGTTCCAGAGCTGTAAGTATCTTTAATAAGTCCTTGAAATATCGTTTTTTTGAGGACCATGACTATCTAGCTAGGCTTGATCTATTTTATTAACTCCTGTTCATGATGAAAGACAATAGATCCTCCCCTAGATAGGACCTCGGTTGGTTTAGCACGAAGAAACTCCAGGCCTGCCTCTTCAAGGCAGTTGGTGGCAAGTTTGTCCAGTTCATGAAAATTGCAGTTGCAAGGGTGATTGATCAATTCTCTCCCTGTATCATCGCAGTACTGTTGCACCACCTTCCACCGGCTATTCATTCCAGCCTGGATCACGTCTTTCTCACCTCACCTCAAGTCGGCCAAGTATGTGACTTATGTCCCAATCAATTCGCTCGATAATGCAACACTTAGTTTGATTTCTGCACCACCAATGGAGCTCCAATGCCTCACTTAGTCTTGGCACTAATTATTTAGTTCTAACCCAGACGCTCGAGCTTGAAGCTAATCCTCACATTTGAAGTCCTTGAGAAACGACTCTGATGCCACTGTAGTTGTTTAAGTTTGATGACCTGTATCGAGAATTGAGTCGTGACTTACAATCAATCACCTGGTATGCTTCATTTTTTCAGTCTATATCTAATAGGGGCCTTCGCTATCTATGGAAGGGTTATGTGTCTAAATAAGTTTACACAACTCTTCAGTCCCATGAAGTGCAAACTTACCTGAAATCCACAAGAATTTGTTACATTATATGCACAGTTTTGCCTGTGAGAGTGCATTTAAAAGGACAGCCCTCACCCTTGTGTTTCATTAAGTTAGAGTGGACTCAGTCATTGTGTGTAACCTGATGAGAATCTTTAACTTAATCACGGTGGTCAAATATAGTACGTACTAGAGTAACTGATTGGCTTCTTAAATGGGTTTCCTTAAGGTACAGTAATTAGATTGAAAATGCCTGCGGATTTTAATTGCCGGCACTCACTCAGTAACGTTTTCCTCACACCAAAGGAGTGAGTAAGTTGAGCGTACTGCCATGTGGCCGGCTGCGGATGTGGCTCAGGTTCCACAAGCAGACACCGAGGAGGAAGGACAGCACACGATGGTTGTGGGTTCTGACAGTCTGTTTGTTGAAATGAGTGACCTCAACTGACCTCATCAATTGGACCTCGGCAGAAACTAAGTTAGCTACGTTAGAAAATACATACTTCAACTGGATGTCACACAAGTCAAGACGGCCGGGTGTTCCCAAAGTCCGAAGCGTATTTGACGCGGCAGACGCGCTGGCTGGCTCCTTGTATGCGTACCCAGATGTGCAGATAGTGCACTCGTTGTGCAGCACAGGACAGGGAGAACCTGGAGTTAGTTACTGTACATGTATAGGTACAGTACAGATCATGCGCGGCGTATATACGAAAGTGCGATATGTGCTACAATTCAATCTTTACTCTGTACTGTTCAAGCAAAAATGTCAAGAATTGTCGTAAAGCGACCATTGAAGAGCTGATTGCCTGGGATGCTAACTTGCTTGAAACAAATTGAAACAAATTTCAGTACATTTTGGTAGGAAAGAAAATGGAATTGGCATCTAACCCAAGTCATTTCATGTTTTTTGGACCTTTGTGGAATTAATTACGAGTTTTTGAAGTTGAAACACAGTGGCACTAAATGCGACTACCTCCTGAAATGTACTTTGTTGGCACATTAAAGAAAGCAAAAGGTACTCTTGTATCATGATCACCTTTACAGCATGGGTGCCTTTAGAGCAAATTACCTTAACTGAATCAATGTTTGGGGAGAACTCCCGATTAGTTCATTGTTAGCCAGTGCCTTTGGGAAAAGAACTGGTTGGAGTTTGAAAATGGAGGATCCAAAACCAGACAAAAGATTGGTAGGACTCGCAACCAACTAGTGTGCAAAAATGAAAGTTGGATATGCAATTGCCGCTTTTGCGAAAATTTTGAATTTTAGCTACTGACTATTTTGAATCTAAGACTAATACTTCAGTTGCTACTTGCTAGAGGTGGGTATATTCTTGGATGAGGTGGGTATTGCTTTAGGGTTGGTCGTTGAAGGGCTTGGACAGGGCAGGGGTGAATACTGCTTTGGAGTTGGTTATAGTGGCCAGCCCTTATTCCATCATCCATGTCTACCCACTATAATGAAATTTAGATTTTAGTTTCAAAACCAACGTGCTTTGAAAGAGGAGGATTGTAGCCTTTACAACTTGAAGTTGAACGAAAGTGGCTAGTGAGAATTTGATATTTGGAGGAAATGAATGGGGAGATTTTGATGAGGGGAGGATGTAACCGGTGCCCTTTGGAAAAACCTTGCTCCTTCTGCAAAGAAGAGGCAAATTGTTGAGGCAGCTCCAAAAATTGAATCATATCAATAAGTAATCCAGCATTCCAGCAATAATAGAAAACTATAGATATTGACTGGTTTGGCTTCAAATTATCCCCAGGCAATGGTCGGCTTGGGGTATCACTTTTTGGACACACTAATTACCTTATTTTCATTTAAGGCCTCCAAAGTTTGTCTAATTTGGTCATTTCTATCAAGTAAAAAGGCCCTAAAATTTAAACAAAAAATCCGTGCGCCTCAACAAGATCAAGATGTATATTCCTAATGAGTTTTTTTTGAAAAAATTAAAATTTTTGGATCTTTTCATAGATGTGAGAAAAAATGCTGAATTTTGGGATTTGCAGGCATCATAGTGCACAATTTATTAAGTTTTTATTAATTGAAGTTAATTATTTTATGTATTGTACCACTCAATGTAAGTCACATCCAAAATTGATATTAAAATAATATTATTTGATATTCCAAATGCTTGTTTTTGAGGATTCTAGGTGCATAGGACAAAACTTACTTTTTCAACTAAAAATTCATTAAAATTCTTTGATTGTAATGAATCTTTTTTCTTGGTACATTACAAGTGTAGGTAGCTAAAACCACATTTTGTGAAATCACACTTTATTATATTTAAGAGATGAAGTCGTTTGACACAATGCAGTGACTGACATTATATTTCAAACAACATTTTTGGGTATCCCAAGCTGACCATTGCCCCCCTAGTCATTCTTATTGCACTATTCATGTTGCTCATTTTGTCACCCATTATTTGCAATATCTGATTTATTTTTATAGCTACAATATTATTTTTTGGCAATTCACAATGAGTCATAAGATGGTCCAAGAATCAGCAGCCTTGTGCTGCTACTCATAACATTGTTTAGCAATGAGGCAGGGTTCCTTTTGCTTCCTTAACTCCTAAGTGCCTAAGCCTTTCCAAGTGTGTTCTTTCTACGAAAAAAGAGCATGGACTTATCGTTATCCCCAATGATGCAAAATTTTTTTTTTTTTTCAAAATCTAACCTTATAGATGTTTAAAAGAGCTAGCTTATTAGTATGTATACCAATTTTGAGTGCAAAATTGAATAGGAGTTGTGAGATCATAACAAGATAAATGTATGTTTTTTACTTTTAGTATGTTGCCCATCCCCATAATGTTTGAGAAATTTGCATATAAATTTGCATATAAATTTTTTGGAGGATTAAAGGTGAAATGAACAACTACAAATCATGTTAGCACACTAAAATACACTTTCAAAAAACTTAATTGCATGTTTAAATTTTCAACAGTGAAAATCATGAAAACACTTTACTCTTTCTATTGGGACCATTTTCAAAGCAAATGAATAACTACAACTTTTTCGATCTCAATTCAAGTAAACTTGGCAAGCTTTGCTTAAAGCCAAGAAATCAAGTAAAATTTGTAAGCTTTACTCTTCCTCGATGAGACATATATGCTTTTGAGGACCTCTCAAAAATCAAATGTTTATTTTTTCAATGAAAAATAAAAGTCTTCAATAGTTAACCTTCAAAACTGCTCATAAAATTTTTTTAACCAGTTAAAGGAATTTAACTACCTACCCTAAAACAAGCTTGAAATTTTGGATTGACCATATTTGGTCGCTCAGGTAGTTAAAGGTTAAAAAGAGACTGTACAATGAACAAAATTGTCTTCAATGGCTCCTCAACCAAATCCAATCCTTGAATTAATTGATAAGTCCTTCTTAAGTCTCTAGTAAATCATGGTAAGGTAGTTTGCTCAAAAAGCGATCGTGTTCTAAACGCAACTTCATCAATGACAGGAATAGATATTTCAAGGAACATGTCATTCATTCCTAGGTAGGGATGCATTTAGAACACGCTCAATTTATGGACCTCCTACCTCACCTCCCAGCATGGGGAAGCCCATTGCTTGGTTATACAATATTATACTCAACCCTAAATCCTATACCTAGTCAACAATAAACTAGATTCTTTCACTAAATTGAAATATTCACAAGTTCCAACTATGTCAAAATTGGGGAATAGTTAGACCAATGACTACTAACCCTAAAATGATGTTGAGGACAATTTGTATGCTCTAAATGATTTCAATAGAGATTGTAGGATGAAAAAAAATAGTTTTTCATCTAAAAAAATTCGGGGGAGTTATTTGAGTGTATTTTAAATGAAGAAAATTGAATATTCCTTCATTATTGTATTAGTCATTTTTCAAAAAAGAAGATGCTTAATTCATGGATTATCCTTGTAGTCAATACTTTGGCCAATTCTTGCTCTGTTTTCTTGTTGTGAATTTTAGCTATAAAAATGATCTTTTTTGAATTTGTCCCCAATTAATAAAATGAACTTTCTTAAGATTAATTTCTATGAATTATATATTTTATTGCAATTTGAACTTTAGATCTATAACTCTATAAGTATTGAGATTTGTACCCCATTGTCTACTATCTTAGAGATTTGAAGTGCCGATTCTTTATCTAATCAGTTTACAAAATTGTGTATCATCAATTAATTCAATTCATGTCTCAAGTCTCAATCCACTATAATAAAACTATTGCTAAAATCCTCCTAATAAATTTTTGAAAATAATTCTATTATTATATTGTTTAAATTTTTGGTGAATCTCATTAAGAGGCAAAAGGAGATTCCAAATTCTCTTTGTTTGCATTTAAGATATTCTATGAAGTAATTATCAATTTTCAAAGTGCCAAGAACAAATGTATCCTAAATTGCTCCCAAGCTCTAGATAATGAATAGTGGTTATACATTTTAGGCAAGAAAAAAAAGGTAGGTTTTAAAAACATATCACAATTAGTTGTAATTGCCTTAATTTCACACTCGTTTCATAATATTTCGCCACATCTACATTTGTGTGGTATAGATGTTGATAATAGAACTACTTCAACTAATTCTTCACCTACCAGTCATTCAAATGGATATAAAACTTATGCTACTTTTCTTCTTTTGCCACTAAAACATATTCTTACAAAAATATTTCTATCAAGTTAGCAAGAGCCGCATGCAACATGATCTACAATTTTATAAGAGTTTATTTGAGACTTTACTTTAACTATTGCCAAATTGTCCACCTTATTTCCAATAGAAACTCTTGTAGATGTCACCACTAATGTTTTGACCAAACTATAATGGGTTTCTTGATCTAACAAGTCCACCTAAGTAAACCATGAAAAATTCCCCTTCTAAGTCCTCTTGGGGCTTGACACTTTGGAGGCTGTTTGCTATTGAACTTATTTAGAATTTTTGCATTCTTCCACACCAAATAAAGTCTCACAAATATCTAATGGATTAGTTACAATTTGAAAATTGAATTCAAGCTAATTAAACTTAGATTTGAATTAAGGCTTTTTTTTTAGATAAGGATGTTTATACGCTATAACATTGAAGTTTTTTTTTGTCATGTTGTACTCAAAAAATAGTGCTATGAGAGTGCTATTAGAAAATGTCCACAATAAATGCACATTGAACTTGAGGTGGAAGACAATTTTTGGAGGAAATGACCACCTAAACTACTTGGCCATCATCCCCCTAAAATAATTCTTTTTCAAAGTACTTGAAATTAAAATTTTACATTGAAAAATTACATCCTCATGGAGTCACAATGCATCACATATACTAAATTTAGAGATCTTATTGGAAACTATTGCTATAATTTCATAAAAATTAATTTAGATTTTTTCAATTGAAATAATTATATTTTTTTAAGTTCATTTTTTTTTGGATTTTTTGGATATTCAACTTTGAAGTTCAAAATCTTACATTTGATTTAAGAGTTTCAAAAAGGATTAAAAAAATTACATATTCAATATTTATTCTATAAAAATTGTAAGGATGGATTTGTCTTGAATCTCGTCTTGAATTTTTTGATTGAAAGACCTCATGAATTATCTTTGAAAAAGAGGTAAATATGCTAGGAAAGTTTTTAATGCAAATAGCGTAATTTCAGTACAAAACTAGTGCAAATTGAGCATTCTCTTAACCCCAAGTGTATGATGGGACTTTGTGTATTGTAATGTATAATTATCCATAACTATGGGATTGAAATATTTGAAATATTTGGCAACTTTTTTCATTTTGAAAACATTTGATATCTGGAAGGCCCAAAATTATGATATAAAGAGTTGTAAAAATATGTTTACCTTTGGTGTTATAAATGGTGCGGCATTTTTAGGTTCATTTTCATCCATCTTATAAAGGGTAACAAATTGGTACACATGTACAATTATACATGCAGAGCTATAGAGCCAAACATTTCATACATCAAATGAAGGGCAACAAATCAAATCTTGTAAGGTAGGACTTCCAAATGGGCTACTAGCTCAAAAAGTGCCATCTTCACTAGATGTACATCATCCAGCTCTAGTAAAAAATCGGTTTTGGAACATCTATTACCTTAAAATACAAAAGGGGCGTTGAAATCCTCTTTTTGTTAACAAAAAGAAAATACAAGAATTTGACAAGTCTAATAGCAGTAAATATCATTGCTTTTTTTAAGGCAAATTACTGTCCAATTGCTTCAAAAAATAGGCAGCTTCAAGCCTATAGAAAAAAGAGGGTAAACATGTTTATAAATGCCATTGTAAACTTAGCCTTGCATACCGTTGCCACAATTAAACCTCACTTCAACCGTTGTATAGAGCCAACATATCCCAAAATTGCATACCAAAAATGCATATTTAAAATTAGCTTCTTTCAATTCAAGCACCCCCCACCCTCCACCTCCACCCCCCTCCCTCAAATGAAGGAGCCATGAAACTCAAAACCTTCTTGAAAGAAAGCCCACATAACCATTCATTATAAAAAAATATGTGTTTTATGTGATACTTTCATGATTTTAGGAGATGGATTTTAGTGGATGTCTTGTAAAACAACTTGTGTTTTTACGCCAATATAAGAATGTCCAATGTAACATTACGATATGTTCTAAGAAAGTTACATAACTATAGAAAGATGTTATATTGGACATTCTTATATTGATATAAAAAGACAAGTTGTTTTCTGGGACGTCCACTAAAATCCATCTCCTAAAATCATGAAAACATCACATAAAACACGGGTTTCTTATAGTGACTGGTCCAAACCCCTCTAAAAAACATTGGTATAGGAATTAACCCATTCCTATCTCTCTCCCCCCCCCCCCCCCCCCCCCTTCTAACAATGTAGGTTGCTCTCTTAGAACTATATAGGAAGAGATGAACAATGATTGATTATAGTGCATTCCCAGTAAAGTTGTGGCGTATTATGATTGACTACAAGACTCTCAATATTGCAACCAACCCTTAGTAGATTTGCATCAAATCCTTGGTCCGAAATAGCAAGACCTATATCACTAGAGTGGAAGGAATAGAATCTTCTGCTAAAAAATTTATGGTAAATAATTCTATTTTGCAAAAAAAAAAATCTGAAAAATCTGGAAACCTTTCACTATCTATTTCTGCACTGGGGAAAATTTACCCACAGAAGAACCCCGTCCTGCAGAGCTCAATGGGTCAGAAATGGGTTGCCTCGACCTTAAGTATGATCTGACAGAACCAAGCCTGGCGCTTCGGGAAGCTCCTACCTTTCCATGATTGTGGCCGTTTCAAACTCCCAACAGACGCCAACCTTACAACAGGGTTCCAAGTTTCTCTTCTTCAATTCCGCACTTCAACAAACATGAATCAATCATCCCAATCGGCTGTTGCTGTTGCTCACTGATTCAGAAAAATATACTCAGTTTTATCCACCAGACGGCCGGCATGCCGGTGGACACCAGCTACAGGTATATATTTCCGTTATAGTCGTGCACAGGAATGCCATGTTTCTACTTTTCAATGTTGCATCCCTTTTGTAAGCTTCCAAACAAATGAGACAAGGAATTCAAGAACTAGTGAAGGCTCTCATAGGTGCCACCAATCTACTAAGGGCCTCCTTCCATGTGAGTCGGGCAGACAAAAGAAGTACTAGAAGACAAGAAGATCCCACCAATTTGTCTTGCTAGCAGCAACAGTGAGCGGAAAAAGAGGAATTCGTGTTTCACCGATCATAGGTGGACAACCCCATTGGTGGAGATTGGTCTACCTTGAAGGAATCATTGTGTGTGCTATTCTTACTGACTCTCTCCCCACCCACCATGTCCGCATGGAAGGACAATTGCCTGAACTGACCCTGCCAAGTTTGCCTGACCGACTTGGAACTATGGAAGAAGGGCATAAGCTTGGTAAGATGGTGCCTTACTGTATTCATATTGGTGCCTCCTCTGTCTGTCTGTCTGGAGGTATTAGCAGCCGCCTTGCCGCAAACTCGTGCTTGCCTGATCGAGCTCTACGTACACTGACAATCGCCGTCAATCAGCTTCAATCATACACGCAATACGTCTGTCAGTTTCCATCTGTGGAATGATGAAATAACTTTTAGCAGCTCGTTGGATGCATCAGTCAGTCCGTCCTTGTTCGAAAATGCAGGTCAGTTTAGATTGAACTACAGTTCCACTATTCAGTTATTGATGTGGAGTATATATAACTCTACATACTATATCCAGGTAACAGGTGTACCTCGCATGTTTGGCCTGAACATCTAGCTGAATTTTTGTATTCCCTTTTTTTAATTTATTTTACTGACAATGTTCTTGTCTTTGTGAGGTACAGTACTGTATACTTGACTATGAAAATCTGTATTGTCTTGACTCTTGTATAGGCATTAATTTCTAGCATGCATTACCAGGCTGCAGTTGCGTGGTTGTTGCATTATTGCCCGTGCTGACGATTTCTTAGTTTCTTGTTTGCTCACGTTCGATGCTGAGCGCAGGGGGCTACTGGAGATTGTTTGCAGTTTGCACGCTAGCTTGGCGAAAGAAACTGTTCTCTCCGGCTCTTTCATAAATCAGCAGGTTACCATATATTGACAAGAAAGACACAGGCAGGATTGTCAAACATGAGGCATAACTTATAAGACTCCAAACTTGCTGGTGAAGTTGGTGAAACACTATGCTCCAGTCATTACTAAATATCAAAACTGAGTCATGCATCCTCAGTCAAAACTATGTCGATACACACCACTTAGCTTTGTAATCGCCACTTGTGTTGTGCACATTAGTGCAAGTTCTATTTAACCAGGAGTAAACCGTTACAACCAGTGTTAAGCGTGGGTGTGCGTGTGATCTGGGTATCATACCGGTTCTCAATACTGGTATCTCAACCGAAGACCTGCATGGTATCAAAACCAATGATGTAGCAGTAACTAACTCCCCTGAGAAGTACTCCGTATCATATATGAAACCCTGATTCAGCACTCGGGTGACAAAGTTGAATTTCCACGTCAGATTCTCAGGGGTCCACGTCATCTCACACCATTCACAAGATGACATGTGACACTTTTTTACGAAAATGATTTATGCCGAATCTAACTTTCACGTAGGGTGCCGTTTGAGGTTTCAGGTTTCATAAATTTAATTGTATACCAGTATCATGAGCAGAAGTAAGAAGTAAGAGTATCATTAATGTAATTTACTTTACTAGTATGCGATTTTCAAATCTACTAGTAGTGATTTTGAATGCAAAATTGTTGCTGTTTCATGAAGTCCAGTTGGAGTGGGAGAAATATTGCAAGAACAACAATTTACTTTGCCACTCCAAGTATTTTAATGCACGCATGAAGTTTTGAATTAGTATATATTATTATGAAGTTTTGAGCTTTCTGCACAACTCTGAGCTTTATCGACAAAGTGCGTACGTCACTCGATCTAGAGTAGCTAATCATTTTCTATCAGTTTACCGCTTGAAACAACTTCTTCACGGAGGTTGTGAGTTGTAAGTCTACCTTGCAATCAAACCACTAGTAAGAGGCATGATCATTGTAGGAATACAGTTAGTTACTTAGACAATGCAGCTGGATAGCTAGATTTGAAAACAGTAACTCGGATTCATGCAGTGAGATTGACGATGAGTTATTAATTGTTGGATCTTGTGATTGGTGGTGACTCCGTTCAAGAAACTCTCTGACCCGCACTCTGATTGCAAGGACCGATGTACAATCTCCCATCGATGATCTTGCCGGATGAAGAAGAAAAAATGGTGTGGCAATCACTCTCAAAGTCATTGCATCGGAGAATCAACGAAAATGGGACTCATTACGTACATCGAAATAGTATTGTATGGGCATTCTACCGACCTGTCGTTGAAGATTCAATTGGGTGTGCATCAATTCATTGGTACCACAAACGATGCAATGCATTATCATCCACTGTTGACAAGTACGTTCCAATTCGATCACATTCCAATAAGGCTACACGATCAAGGAAGGGCGTACACCTCCATTTGCGGGTTATCTCAAATGAAGAAGCACTTAGAGATAATTCATCCGGATGACGTCAAGGAGTGCAATGCGGAAGTCTAGGCTGCAAAAGATGTTGCTTCAACTTCTCATCAGAAGTGCAAGAAGTGGAAGGGTTTTGAAGCGGCCTACAGAACAATTTTTTAGTAGCCGAATGCCTTAGCGAAAGAGCCAACATCATTTTTGAGACACTCAATACCTTTGAAGCCCCTCTTGGTGAGATTGTCATGCTTCTCCTCGAGCAATTAGATTTAACATATAAAGTGATTGTATGCATCAAAGATGAAGGGAATACTCTAGCAAGCCTTGAAACTGCTTTGTCTATAGTAGCGAGTTGTTCTTTGTTGAATCCCACACCGTATGTAAGAGTGTGTTGGAGGCATGTTGTGAGTAAAGTTTGTCAATATGGGTGATTGCATGAAAGACCGGTACTGAAACATTGTTACAAACGCAGTGCCGAAGTTTCATTTTGCAATAACTTTAGAAGGATGACTCGTATGAACTTGAAATTTTTAGTGGAGAGTCTTCTTATGAGTGAAATCATATCTCATATTTTTCAGAAATTTTCAAAAATCCTTTTTTATTTAAAAATCATTTAAACTAATTTGTCACGTTTTGAGTTTTAAGGTTTTTACTACGTAAAGAGTCCCCAAATTTAATGATTTGGAGCTGAAATTTCTATGGTCTATTCCCATAGTAGGAACTCATGATTCTACCAAGGGGCATTAAAAAATATTTTATTTTATATCCTCTACGTCCATGCAAAGAGGGCTCTCTTGCACATGCAATTCTGAACATTGAAGATGGTTTTAGGATCATTTTTGTAGTGAAATCTCTTTACCATTAAGTCTTCTCAAGTGGCATTTTTCAGTTTTTTTTACAATTGCTTTTCCTATTTTCTACAAATTAAAATGTTAAAGTATATGTTTTCTTGCAATTCTGCACTTTTCTAGTTCTCCTATTTAAAGAATTTTTTTTTGCTTTTCCTTTATAGAGTATCTTCTTCTTTTAGGTTTATACATTTTTCATATTTTTCATATTTTTATATAAATATTTTTCTGTTTTTATAGTACTCCCGAAAAATGGCTGAAAACGGCCAAAGTGTAACAAAAACGGAAGGTCATTCATGCAATGACCCATATGCTACTAACTTTCTCCGTTCCAAAATGATCTTGTCGACCTTAATTTTTTGTTCCAAAATGATCTTCTTGTTGCACTTTGTGATGTTGCACATTGGCTAGATTTGTTTTTTTGATTGCTATTTGGGACCAACAAAACAACTCCAAGTAGTATTTCCCCGACCATCTATGCAATCATCAATCAAAAAACAAATGAAATGACTAAAGGGGTCAATCAACATTGTTTATTCTTATTTTTTGCGTCTCTTTGAATACTGCCCAATTGAAAGAGATGAAGCTATGGGAGGCAGAACAAAGGGCCACACATGGTCTTTGACATCAATAGAGAAAATTGCAGGCCTCTGGAGGGGTGTTCTTGAGTGATCCAACCAATCTATTACTTGAAAGTAGGCATGTAGCCACAACAAGTAGTCAGAGTGTGTGAATTTCGGGAAGGATGGCTGGCCGCTCCAGAGTGACCCAACCAATCTATTACTTGAAAGTAGGCATGTAGCCACATTGAATAGTCAGAGTGTGAATTTTGGAAAGGATGTCTAGGTCCAAATGAGGTATTAGGAGCCAACTTGGACCGTAACCACTGCTTTGTTTTTACCTTTGTTGATTGTGTAGCTCAAACTTTTTAGATTTCTCCAAAATAAATATGCTTCATGTTTAATAAATGTTATAGTGTCATGTTTTACTATTATGTAGTTTATGATGTCATCATTTCATCTTAATTAAGCACAAAAAAACTCTTGTAACTAGTGCCTTTTACTTCTTTGTTGAATTTTAGATTAGATGATTTAGAAACTTATTCATTAAAATTGATGATCTTTTGAGTAGAAGGGTCATTCTTGACAACTTTGAATAATCTTTAGAACTAATTTTGATGAAATTGATATAGTTTTTGAGTAGAACATTTCAAAAGGAAACTCCAAAAGGACCCTCTTCCATGTCGTGAGTGGCTCCTAATACCCCACTTTGACCCGTCTGGCCGCTCCAAAGTAATCCAACCAATCTATTACTTGAAAGTAGACATGTAGCCACAGTGAGTAGTCAGGGTGTATGAATTTCGGGAAGGATGTTTGGACTCACTAATGTGACTGTAGTACATGTCTGAGTAACTGGGTAATTAATCAAATTCAATCAAATTAACCAAAATGAAGTGGACTTTGATGCAAATTGTCAAAAAAATTAGAAACACTGGTGATTTCGAACTAGCTTTGTAAGCCAAATAGTTTAGTGAATTTTAAGTTGAGAAGGGAAGATATTTATACAAGTGGGATAGTAGTAGGCACAAAAAGCCATGTGGGATATGTAAATTAGAATTAATAAGAGCACAACCACTCATAGTTAAGTAAAAAGCAGAAATTGTGTTAAAAGTCAAGTTTCAGACCTCATTTAGACATAGTAGAATAATTTTTTTCAAAAAAGTTTGAACTAAAAAATTGTGTAGAATCAATGTAGTTTCATCTCCAAAAACTCATTTGAGGTTTAGAGCCTCCAATAAAAAGTTATGGACAAAATTCTAAAAGAAAATTTTCTTTGAAATTTAAACACACTTTTAGAATTTTGTCCATAACTTTTTGTTGTAAGCTTTGAACCTCAAACAAATTTTTGGAGATAAAAACTACATTGATTCTATATCCTTTTTTTGGTTCAAGGGTTTTTGAAAAAAATTATTCTACTATGCCTAAATGAGGTCTGAAATTTGACTTTTAACACAATTCTTAAATTTGAACAATGAGTGATCTCTCTTCAAAATATCCCATATTCTTTGAGATTTCACCATGGACAATTGATTTTCTATATAAACAACTACTTCACCCTTCATTTTCACCAATTGTCAATGAATTATGACTATTACATTGCCACTAAAAAAGATCTTGATAGTAGATGTCATTTGACTAATTTTGACATTTGATTTTTTTTCCAAAACTTGGTTAAAGTACAAGGTTTGCAATAAACAAGGTTAAGGTGCATTATAATACCTGAACCCTGATTATGTAATGCCTTGTACTTGGATATTGAACCACTGACACATCCAACTTCGCGATACAAGGTGAACACTAAATCCTAAACCCACTATAGAAGAAAAATGCCACATTTAACTACTTTTGGACTTTTAAAGAGTCTAGAATTAATATTTGGAGAAGAAACATCAAGAAATAATCATTGGAAGATTGTATAAAACATCTCGAGATCTATACAAAGCATCTAAAGATCTATACAAACATTTGAAAATCTTTGAATGTTATCATCTAGAGATTTTTGAACGTTTTGTCCAGAATTCAATTGAAAGTCTAGAAGTAGTTAAATGTGGCATAAAAGCAATCCTGTATCTAATTTAAATGTATTTTGGGGTCGTTTCAGCTACTCAGGAGCGGCCCACTTGAAGCCTGTAATTTTCTGTAACGTATACTACATGCCTACTAAATGATGACCTCACACTCAACAATTAATCAACTAATGGTGCTCCTTGAAAATGCCCAAAAAATCCTACTTTCCAATATTCCAAAACTACACTTTGAAAAGGACTCCAAAATTCAAAATTTCTAGAGTGCTACCTAGAAGTGTATCAAATTCTACTTATAGCACAAAATTATTTTCTTAAATGTTATTTTTAACCTTAAGCCTGTACATTTTGTTCAACAGAAAGATCATTTTGGGACGGAGGTAGTATTATAGAGAAAAAGGTGTGCCAACAAATGATAAAACGTTGATCAAAGGCACATAGGTTGCTTTCTAGAAAACGATCATATGGATCAAGAAATCAAGCAAAAGACACATTGAATGGAAAAAGACTTGCATTTAGGTTGGGCTTCCTCCTTGAATATTAGAAACACCTGTGCAAAAACTAGATTTGCATCTAGACTTGTCTTTTCACACAAATGTTTTGTTTTATATATTCTTGTATGCTATATGTTTCTTTATATGAGCTTTTAAATGATTCTTTTATTGCCCTTAATACATATTTTGATTCAAAAAGGCATATAACCATGATATTATTACAAATGTTAGAAGTCACTACTAGTACTAAATATAATTTGGGGGTGAATGCAAGAGATACTGGTATTATTTGGCGTCACAATGGAAGTGTCAAAGTTGTGAACGGCTATAGCTTTTGGAAGGTGAAGCCAATGTGCTTGAAATTTTTATTGAAGATGACAAATTTTATTGTAATTAGAATCATTATTTTTTTAGAAATTTAGAAAAATAGTTTTTGTTAATTTTGAATTTAGCTAATTTGTTACATTTTGCAGTTTAGGATTTAGAGCTATTGAGGAGCTAAATGATCTAGAGCTGAAATTTCTATGGTCTATTTTCATAGTAGGAAGTCATGTTTCTACTAAAGGGAATTTAAAAATGTTTTATTTTATATCCTCCACATGTGTGCTAGCAGGGCTCTTTTGCGTGTGCAGTTTTGAACATTGAAGATGGTTTTAAAATCATTATTTTGATAAAATCTCTTCATCATAAATTTCTCCCAAACTTTTTTTTGTTTTTTTCTTAAATTTTTTTTCCTATTTTTCACAAATTAAAATGTGAAAGTACCTATTTTCATGACATTTTGCACTTTTCATGAGATTTTATAGTTCTCCTACCTAGAAAACTTTTCCATGCTTTTCCCTCCTATGGTACCTTCTTCTTAAGGTGTATAAATGAAATATTTTCTTTACATTTAAATAAATAAAAATTCTAATTATACAATACTCCCGGAAAAAAAAATGAGTACAGTAGAAAACTCTACAAAAACATGTTGGTCTTTCTTGCAACCACCCTTGGAATGTGTCCAATATTACTATTGAAGCAATTTGCTGGATTCTTGAAGGTTAATCAAGAGTTCTATTAGTCTCTATGTTCAATTTAATGCGTACTAGTGTGACCCTGTGCTGTTGGCCCAATTTTCATCTACTCCCGGTTCCACTCCTGGTTCTACTTCCGATTCTACTCCCAGTTCTACTCCCGGTTCCACTCCCAGTACCAAGAACGCCACCAAAATCAAAGTAAAAGTAATTTTCTAATTTTTTAATCAATAAATACTTTGAAATTCAATAACTTTGCACCACCACTCCAAACGCCACGAAACCAAGCTGGTGCACCCCTCCTCGGCAAGAGCTTTCCGACGGTACCAAGCACGCGGCCGGGGGACGCACGGTCAGGAAGTTGTCCACGCTACAAACAAACAAACAAACAAACAAACTCATTTAAGGTATTGATTGTAGTCAACAATAGTTGTGAACTATATTGTTAGTTAATGGCAGTTAATAATTAGTCTCATTCATTAACTCAAATTATTTTGATTAGTGTGTATTTTGATCAAATGAGTTTGATGAATTGGTTTAGATTAGGCAAGTCTCATTGGTTTTGGTCTTGTGCTTATCATTGATTAATCAAAATTGCATTGAGATTAACTTAGTACTACCACCAACTAACCTTAACTTAAACACCCAGAACGAATTGTTGTTACATTATCCATAATATCAAGACTGCCAGCTGGACTTGTTCCAAGTTATCTTTAGTCCTGATATCTGAACAATTCAATCTTGGGAATGATATCCATCTGGAGTCATTGACTCCTCCTTCATTCCAAACTGGGATTGAGTAAGGTAGGATGCTCTAAAACCATTTAAGGGCTGGTCCGCCTTTTTCATAGGTTTGCATGAATAGGAATATTTTTCACTCATTTTCCAAAGAAAGAAAAATGGATGAAGAACGTAACACAAGTGGTTTCATATTTTTTGAAGCATTTTTGAATTAGTTATGCATTTCCTAAGATTTTTGTTGTAGATATCTATTTGTGACCCTAGGTCTCCCAAAATGCGTCCACTTACAACTTCTAAAGTGATTTGAGGATATCAAGGCCAATGACTGGCTCTTGCAATAAAGAATACTTTTTTGGGGGGTTCAATCAATGACTAAAGTGGTCCATTTAACCCCTCATTGCCTGAGGGGACAAAAAGTGTCCTCATGTATAATTCAAAGTGCTGTAACTTTTGCATCCAATATCCAAATTCAATAAAACTTGTTGATAAAGTTGTGCTCTCTCTTCTAGTTTGTGTGGTAAAATTTTCAGATAAATCCAAGAGTTACAAATTAAATGGGAGCAAATCAAAGTTCACAGGTTCAATTTGAATTCACCAAACTGCATTTGATCGCTGAAACTGGTGGTGGTGGTGGTGCTGGTGGTGGTGGGGGAGTATCTCCTTCATACAATGTTTTTTTTTCAATGAAATTCATTGGGTTATGTTCTCCTTTTAGTCTAGTTATTGTGGTAAAATTTTCATGTCAATACAAGCTTCTTTGAATGTTTGGGAGCAATTCAAAATTTAAAATCCAGCCATTTTCAGATTACAGTGAAATTTGGCGGCTTGTAACTTCTTCATACAGTGTCCATTTTCAATAATTTCTTTTGTGAAAGTTGCGCATACTAGTCTAGTTTGTGTGGCTAAAATTTTACATGAATCCAAAAAGTAATGAATGACTGAGATGCTTTTTAGTGGAGGAGGTTTAGCCTTACATGTTGTTTTTTGCAACTTTTCATGCTATTTATTGACATTTCAAATCTGTTTTGCAGACACATTGAGTCAATTGAATGATATTTTTTTTCACCAATGTGTTTATGTGTTGATTTTGAATCACTTTATAGTCTCAAGTTTTTTCATTTGAGTAGGTTTAGAAGTCAAATTTCACCTCCAAATGTGTTTTTTGGAAAATTTCAGCATCTTTTTTTAACACTAAAACATTATAATCTTTCAATCCATGCGGTCAAATGGCTTCAATTTTTTTCTGTGTCATCTACAACATGTTCACTACAATATTGTACGGTTAAGATTTCTATAATTTAGCGACATCTAAATTTACAACACTTCAAAAGCAACGCTGTTTTTGACCTTGTTTGGAACTTTGAACTTCAGGCAATGAGGGGTTAAAGACCAACTCATATCTATTCAGTACCATTTTGTACGGTTGGTTTGAAGAAGCCGGTTGCTTTTAGAGCATCCTACCTTAGTTTGTCTTGACAATAGAAATTCTCGTTCTATCTCTTCTTTTGTTGTCAATTTTAACTTCAGTTGGCATACAACTCCAAAAATTATGCTTTGGTTTATTTTTTTCCAAAAACTGTTTGCTACCTAGGCTTTTGATTTTACAAACTCTAGTTTGATTCTTGTGTTCTTCAAATGGCTGCAAATAAAATGGTTTGTTCCTTTGATGTGTTTTGTCTGCGTGTATTGTACTTGATTCTATATTAGTTTGATAGAACTTAGCTTATTACAATAGATTATCATGCCAATTTTGGTAAAGAAGTTTTGGAGCCATGACATTTCTTTTGTTCTTTCTACTAACACTTGGTATTTTGCTTTCAAGCTAGATTGTGCTAGCTCATCATGTAGTTTGTTCCTCCAAAACATAGGTCTTTATCCAATAGATAAAAATATCTTCAGGTAGATTATTGCTTATCTAAATCACTAAGATAGTTGCTATCGGTGAACCCAAATTAATACATCTTTGCCCCCCATTGATTGAAAATGTTAAGGTGATAGGTATAGTGAAGATACCTACATGTATTGACAATAGCTTGCAAGTGAGCCTACCGAGGGGCAGACATAAATTGAGTGACAACGCCAACAACATAATTTGTATCTAGCCAAATACTAGTAAGGTGTAGAAGGTTGCCTAAAGTGGTTTGATAGTACATAGCATCCACAAGAAGGGATTCTATGCCTTCTTGTAGCTAGTTGCAGTTTGGGGTTCATAGGTACTAAGAGTGGTGCGTAGTCAATAAGGCCTTAATTGTCTAAATTTTTGAGAATATACTTAGAATGGAAAAGGAAAAATGCCCATATCATTGTAAACAAAGGTAACTCCAGGAAAGAATGAAAGAAGACTAAAGAAAGACATTCCACAAATAGATGACAGTTGCTCTTGCAGCCAAGTGATTTTTGTAAAGTAACTGCCCAAGATGAATAGTCATCTATGTATACAATGAAGAATAGGACTAAGTCATGTTCTTAGAAAATATATATGCTAGGATCAACAATGTTGATCGAGGAAGAAGGCATTCAAAGTTTCATTCTAAGCATGGGCAAAAATCCATAAACTGAAAATGGCCTTTTATAAAAGGTACACTTGTGCCTTACATCTCAAAACATGAAGCTCCACTATAAGAAACCCGTGTTTTTTGGGATGTTTTCATTATTTTTTGGAACGCATTTTTATGGACATTAAATAAAACAACCCATGTTTTTATGTCAACAGTGATGTTCAATAAAACATCAATAGAATTTTGACAAAGTATTGAGATCCTGATACTAATGGTGCATAGATTGGTCTACATAGATTAAACTTAATTAGGCAAAGGGGCCAATCTAAACATCTAGCCTAGCATTTTGGGATGTAGCTTGTCAGTTGCTTATGCCTTTGTAGCCTTTGTCACAATATTTGGGCATATTAGTGATTAGCCAAATCTCTTGTAATATTTTTTTATCCTATCAACTATAAACTATGTCTATTCACATTTCTTAGTTGTCTATGCGTTTTATTTCTATGGAATGAATACTAAAATTTGGATGTTCTAGATATTCTAATAATACAATCTAGTGTACTAGGGTTGAACCCCATTTTTGTGATGTGGGCCATCTACTATTTATATTAGGCATCTTTGCATGTTAAAGGATTTATTTAGTGTTTGAAATTCTTGTTAGTTGTCAGTTGATAACTAATTGCTTAGTAGTTGATGTTAGGATTATGGTGGGTTAGGATTAGTCAACATTCATCAAACTAGCTTTCTAGGATTGAGATTGTCTACTTAGAGGCAAGGGCTAGTACCTTGTCTCTCTCTTGATTTTTGATGGGTTTCAGGTGTGAGATTCTCTTGGATGCTAAGTATTTTTGGTGATTTATTATTGAAAGAAGCATTGCTATAATGAGTTTTGGATTTGTGTTTTGATAAAGTGTTGAGTCAAAGCAAAAATTTCAATTTGAGTTTTTGAATAGTTAATCTATAATAATACCAATTTTCAATTCTAAATCTATTATGGAGCAGGAGATATGTGGCTTGAAAATGGAGGTATTTGGAATCTAGGTAGCCAATAAAGGTGTATTTTTGAGAGCTTCAATCTTATAGAGATTTGTGATATAGCTATGAAACTTAGAGGATATTTTTATTAACTTATCTATTATCTTGTATCAAAAACTGGCTACAATGTATGTAAGACCTACAAATTATATATATATATATATAAATAATAAAACAAGGGTGTAGACCTCTGGGAGATCACTCCTTGTAATTTAATGTATGCACAGAAGTTAAAATTTAAAAGGGTTATTGATGTGGGACAATTTACCTTGTTTATTGTATTTATGATGATTTCATTTTTACATGATAAGCTACTAGGGGCATATTTCCAATACCCTATGGTTTTTTTGCAAATTCATTCATGTGATTTTTTAAGTGGGGCTATCATATATATTAAATTTAAGTTTCTAATTTTTTCATGCCCCTAACTTTCTTCACAAATTTTCCCTTCCTTCTACTACATTTATGTATAGGGGATACACCATGAAATCAACAAC
Organism: Neckera pumila; assembly: GCA_963969595.1. NCBI lineage: Eukaryota > Viridiplantae > Streptophyta > Bryopsida > Hypnales > Neckeraceae > Neckera > Neckera pumila. The sequence continues at coordinate 18,189,050 of OZ018408.1, forward strand.
ATTCAATTCACTTCAAGAACCATTGATCAAGTGGCAGGTTCTAATAACAAGTTTACCATTGAGTACCTAAGAATCTCCACTCAAACTATTTCATGAACGTCCCATTCAATATGAGCTTTTTTTATGCATATAGCTAAAAAGTTTGAAGTTAAATAGACTATAAACTCTATCCTTGTGTTGTACAATTTTCAAACTGCTGAACCTACTAAAATAAACCTTTTTATTTGTGCAATGTGACAATTTGTATCAATTGTGGTCAATGGCTTATATTTTTATTTATTTATTTTTCACTATATAATTGTATAAACTATTAGTACCGTAGCACAATTTCAATCAACTATCCTTTGTCATAGATTTTCTTGACTATGTCCCTTTTATCATCTATACTCTTTGTTTACATCTATACTCATTAAACTATTAAAAATTTGCATAGCCCCTATCTGTTAGAGCTAACTTATGAATAAGATTCCTACTACCTAATGTTTTAACAGAGCTTAATTTATATATATTAAAATATTTTGCATTTTAAAGACTCTACATAGCTTTATATATATAATATAAAATCCACCCTCTTTTGAATTAAATGAACCCTATCTTTTAACTCACATAGTTTTCTAAAATATTGATAGTGATCTTTGTGGGGTGTAGACTCCATGACTTGGCAAAAACCTAATAGTAGTAAAAAGTTCAACAAAGTTGAATTGTATCTTCTATTTGGAATAGAATAGATTCATGAGTATTTAACAAGCTAATCTACATTGTGGCTAAGTTTCAAGACATTTGGAATGATTGTGCATCATTTGTCTTAGGTCAAATCTAGGTACATTAGGTTATCATGGGAATTCTAGAATAGGGTTTTTTATAGTTTAGGTCCATGCTATTTTGGACCTATTTGCACATCGTTGTGACACTGCATCCTACAATCTTATTTAGTCTTTGAAAGACTAGACATGGAATGCTATCAAATACTAAAATGAGGACTACATTTTTCAAACAAACTAATGACATGAGATTATAGATGAGATCATACACTAAGTACACATCATGCATTTTTATTCCCTTAGTGCTGAACAGGCTTGCATTCTTTTTACTTTCCATGGGTAAAACATGGCCTATAATTGTTTTGACCACAGAAGGCCTTACTAACTCTTCTATTGTTGTGAACACCTCTAGATTGCCTCCAACACATTTGGTAGCCCCGCTATTTACAATCCAATTATTTGCCTTTTTGAAGTTCATTTTACAAATAGCTACGTTGAAATAATCTACAAAATTTGGTTATGAGTAGACTACCTTTTTGGTTATTATGTTGGAATAGTAAGTTTGCATGCTATGTTCATGTCTTGGTGCTATGTACCTCTCAGAGTGTTTGTTTGGCCATTTCTTTTGCCAAATGTAAGCAATTCTTCATCAAGTGGTTATTATCTTCTCCACAAAAATTGTATGGGCCACTGATTTGTTGCCCTAAATAGTGTTAGTTGAACTATTGTTCTTGTGCCGTAGATGCCACCTCTATTTTGATTCAAAACCATGTTGAGATTTGATACTTGGACTACTAGTGCATCCTTTCAACAAACCATTTCTTGAATTATTTTGGAATGCAGCTATTACTTTTGTTTGTAATAGTCTTGTCATCAAGTCAATGAGAGATGGTAATGCATTGAGGTCTAAAATGTTCTAGTAGATAGAGTCAAAACTCAGAGGGAGGTTATTGACCATTCTTTCTACAAGTTCAATTTTATGCATGCATTTTTGCTCCTAGACCTCTAAGTTCAAATTGCATTTCTTGTACAGTACTTAGCAAAAGCACTCTTTGACCAAAGATACTTCATGCAAATTCATAGAGTTTAATATATCCTTTAGGAGTAATCTTATTGCATTGCCATTTGTCTGATATATTTGAGCTAATCTATTCCAAAATACAAAAAAAGGTTCATGACTCTCTATTTGTAAAAAATGCTCTTTATCTTCTAAAGTTCTTTAACTATATGTCACCAAAAAAACGTTCAAAATGGATACTTTGATGGCAAAAGCCCCCCAAAAAATGACAAATGAATTTTTTTTGCATCTTACCATAAAATCTAATGGGAGACTAATTCATTATATTGTAGTAAAAAAACTAGAGGTTTTGATCACACAGATTGTGAGGTTTTAGTGTTTGAAGTTTAAAGAAATGTTTTTTGAGGGCATCCAAATTCTGGATAACCTGGATTTGGGGAGGCTTCTGTCCAACTTAATATTTTTTTGTTGCTTAAAATTTTATTTTGCTTTTTGTAATAAAGTTGGCCACATATTCAAAAAAATTTGTAACATTTCAAATTAGGGAACATATACCAAAAAATTCCAGTAGGGAACTAGCTTCAAGAAAAGTCTCATACAAAGCTTTTTTTCAGCAATTTATGGCTTGCACATATAGTATTCTTTTCAAAATATGAACAACAGAGTTTTAGGTTTCAACTAGCTCTAGAAGAGGAAAAAATAAAAATAAAAAATTGCCCAAAATATCAAAACTTTGGCAAGCTTGATCAATCTATGTCCAAGCTAAACTGAAGGGCAGTTAGGCACATTGGTGATGAGACTGGGTTAGGATTAGGAAGCTTGACTTTTCACAAATCACTTCTATTAGATCATGTTTTCCTTGATTTTAAAGATGTTACCCTTTCCCTTGATTTTGAAAATGTTCCTTGCTCCATGAACTATAATTTTAGAATATTCAACATTAAATTTCAATGGTATCAAAATATAGGGCTACAATCTTCCATAGCTTATAAAGTCTCATACATCTTGTATTGAAAGATGAGAAGAAAAGATTTTTATACAAGTAGGGTGATAGGGTGTAAAACAATCCATGTGGGATGCATAAGTTAGAATTACTAGGAGCTCAACCGCTCTTAGTAAAGTGAAAAGTAGGGATTGGGTTTAATTTAGAATTCTAAGCCTCATTTTGGCTTAGTAGAATAATTTTTCCAAAAAAATTTGAACTAATAAATTTAGTATATTCAAATAAATTTTATCTCCAAACATTTGTTTGAGATTTCAAGTCTCCAATCAAAAGTTATGGCCAAGTTTGAGTGAGTGGTTGCTTGGAAGGAACATTTTCATTGACACTTTTGAGCATCCTCTCTAAATTTTGTCCATAATTTTTTTCTAGAGTCTCAAAGTTAGACACAGATTTTTGAAAATGAAAGTTAGATTTATTTTCCAACTTTTTTAAGTTAAAAGTTTCTTTAAGTAAATTATTATACCATGCCAAAATGAGGTCTAGAATTCTACATTGAACATAATTCCTATATACAATTGACAATGAGTGGTCAAGTTCTCATCTTCAAATTATTCCATACCCTTTGAGGATTTATGGCAAACAATGGATTTGATTATAAAAATGACCAACGATGCTAGCATGTGAGCATGTGACCGTGAGCCTAAGAGCGGTGAGCGGGGATTGTGTGAGCCTAGAGCCTGAAAATAAAAAACTTGATGTAATTTTTAAATTTATTTGGTTAAAATGTAAAAAGATTGATTTTGTTTATTATATTTAGAAAAGATGCCCTATTACCACTAGACCTATGACCGTGGGTTTTATATCTAAAAGCCTGGAAAGTTGGCGTTATTGTCTGTTTTGGAATTTATATATACATTTAGAGAGGCCGTCCAAGGGTAGACTAATTAAGTGAGAATACATATAATTTAGAGGCAATTTCAAAGATGAGAAGAAGATAAATGCAATGAAAATATCATAGGACGTGGAACACTATGTACATAATAAAATATTCTTTCATTGCAGCAAGGAATACATATTGGAATATAAATATAATATTTTGCTACTCAAATTTGGAGATTTTGAAGATAATATATCGGTACTACATATCTACTTTATATCATGCTAATATCTGTCAATTAACTTGGTCACTCGTATGTCTTGATGATTCCGGCCGTAATAAGCACTTGTTTACCTTTGTCCAAGCTGAGGGTAGGAGCGTGGATGAATGGATGTATCTTATAATCCAATTTGCACAAATAACGAAAGACATAATAAAGATGTTTGCAGTTAACGTACATGCCACGCTTTCCAATGGACATCCCATTCATACTTCCATAATGGGGACAAGTACAAGATGGGAAATTGCAAAGAGTAATGCTGTAAACCTTCTGGTTAGGTTCAGTCCTAGAAGAAAGAGTAATAATAGCACCAAATCTAGGATAAGGAAGGAAGTTTACACCAGTAATACTTGCAGTAACATTCCTTGCACTTTCCCACTGATTGCGATGATTTTCAGTGGGCGCCTTACTATTCCGTCGAACTTGCTTGCCATTTCGAATGGAAGGGATTCTTTCAGCATGTGCTGGTCGAGGATGAGTCCAGAGCATAGGCTTAAATACCCTAGATGAGGTGAATAGACGTCGAGGTGACATTGGCACACTAGATTGCAGGTGAAATCTAGCTTCTTCCAACTCTATGATTTCAGTACGAGTAAGATTGGTACCAATAAGAACAGGCTAGACGTTAGGGATCTCGGGTCGTGTAAGAACATGAGAACGTTTAGGTCATATGACACATCGTGCAATTTGATCTGCACAAAACCAGAAATCCTCGGTCTGAACAGTCGTGCCCTTATATTCACGCTTTTGTCCTTTGTAAGTAGGAGCAGCAGTAGGTTTACCATATCTAACAATTAGTAGCTTGCATTTGGCTTGTGTGTACTTCTGAATGGCAGACACTGCTTCCTTGACTTGTGTGAAATTCTCGCTATGTGCCACTCCGATGTATTACAATCTGTTTTCACCACAGATTGGGTATGGGGCATGACTGTATTAAATTCCTCACTTTCAGCCCCGATTTGTACACTAGCAACGGCTGATCTAATTTGAACTCAAAGATGGGAAAAGTTCACCTTGTCAGGGCGATGAGAATCACCTTCAGAACCGATTAGAAGATCCAATTTTCTTTTGCCGGACTCAAATACCTCTTTTCCCTCCAAATGCGGAATTCGGGTGCAGATGTCTTCCGCTCTAGGCATCTGACTTAGAGCGTCTGCAATTTTCTTCCCATCTCCAGATGCCATAGCTCTCTTCAGTTTCAAATCTTCTTTAGAGGGGCCCTTCCCAAAAGGGCCTTTGCAAACATAAGCCCTATAATTCGTCATTTGCATAAAAGCTCGAACCCAATCATCGCAAGTGGCTACAAACAAATTAGACCCGGGTTTGCCAGAAGCTTGCATCCATTTATTATGCATTGTTTCTGCAAGGTTGCACGTTGGGATGTCTGCTAGTTCTTCAGTTGTCAGTTTCTGCAAAGATGATGATGAAGTCATTATTGGATTGGTTTGAAATGTAAAAAAAGATATGAAAAAAAGAATGAGAGTGAAGATCATACCGTTTCCATGAATCCACTCCACTGTCGATATTGAAAGTGCCAAAAGGCCAGCCAATCCTCGAGTTCACGAATTGCCGGTTCTGATGCAGCTTCGGAGGAATACCACCACGCTCTAATTTCTAGATACATTTTGTCCGCCTCGGACATTGATGTTGCATCCTTGTATTGCCTGCACAGTCGGATATGCTGGTTTTGGAACTCTTTTGCAATTAGCTTCTCTATATGCTTGTGCATGCTTGTTGCCCAGTGGAACAAGCAAGTCCTTTCACGATCCACCATTGGAAGGGATGGATCCCCCGACCCATATACAATGCAAACTCCATTGAAGTTGGCTTGAGCATTATCGCACATGAATCCCTTGAAGGTTGGATCTGACATCCCATTTTGTGCCATGACCTTATTCAGACAACACCAAAAAATGATTTGACCTTCGGTGCCTTCAGTCTGCATATCACAGACGGCAATGGTCATGACTTTGCAGTAGTAGAGTCATAGACGTGACAAGCAATAGTTGTCCATAATTTCACCCTCTTCACATGGTCAAACATGATGAAGCAATTTCCAAGGTCGCCATTTGGTTGCATCCGTCGTACAAGATCAACACCGCTCCCAGGTCCATCCACAAGCATCTTGAACAAATAGACCTTCTCTTGTCCTTGTCCTGGAAATACACTATCATGGATATACTCCATTTTGGCACGTCCCTTCATGTCAAGAATCCGATCAATCTCACCACCTCCTTTGTTGTTGTTCTTAAAAGAAGATATCATATTCCGCACATTCGGCGAGCTAAGGAGTTGGAACTTATCCATGACATTCTCTAATGCATTGCCATGGAGCATCTCCTTTGGTCTGGGTCCATTGTGAATCAGAAATGTATCAAGGAACTCCTTGCTTGTCGCTATGGTAATGGCAAAAGTTTTAGCAGTTGGAGTCCTTGCCACTTCGTGAGCAATCAATCCGGTGATTGCTTCGAGAGACTCTCTACACTGGCCATCAGCAACTGGATGTGAATGAACATCCAAGTGGATCGCTGCACGTGACAAATTTGCAGTTCTCTGTACATAATAAATCCGCAAGTTACATAGACTGAGACAAGTAGGAGGTTGTCTACAAACTTTACAAAGCACAGTAGACTCTAGTAGAGGAATCTGGCCTATGTTGAAAGGATGCTTGGTGGTCCCAATTCACTCAGTTTCGTTACTTTTTGAAGCTCGTGTGTGATAGTCACATCTTGGATTCTCACAAATCAAATGCCCAACACAATGCGACTTTCTGAACTTTAAACCGAGGTCGTTATGGATGTTAGAGGTCATAGTGCGACTCCATGCATGACCATCATACCGTTTATCCATGCCCTCCATGCCCCTAGATCCACATGTGGATCCACGACACGGTGGTAGCTCAAAAAGAACATCGCCATTAAATCTAGCTAGGAGGAATTGGATGTTCTGATATTCAATGGCATCAAAATAAATTTGGGCAAGTTCATTCCGTGATCCGGGCATAGAAGACAATTTTCGTAGACACTGTAATACAATTAGGGAATCACAATGATTGAGAGGAAGAGGAGGACGAGAAAATCCGGACGATGCGGAACTACTAAAGGAAGAACGAAAGGCAGTAGGAACAAATGACTCCACAGTAGGTGGCAAAGCAACATTTGAAGAAAAAGGTTGACAGACTTGAATTGGTGTCTCGCCTTCAGAATCACTGGATAACTCTATGACTAGTTCTAAAGACTCGCGTTTGACATCATTGACATTGAACATAATTATATTCTCAGACCATCCACTAGCTAGAGATTCCACTTTGACTGGACATACAAGTGGGAGTTCAACATTGGAATTATCAGAAAGGGGTGTCAATATTTCAGTTGAAGTTGGCAAAAGCTCAGGCGAGAGACCATAAACTCTGAAGCGCCCTGCAAAAAGAAGCCAGTAGAACCCTTTTTGATCACTACATTTTGATTGCAAGATTGATTCCTTAACAACGCCATAGTCATCTTGGACTTCTTCCTCTATGACAATAGAAGAAGGGGAGAACCCAAAGCGGACATGAAGGAGATGGGCGGACACATGTACAAAACCTTGACTACCTAATGGTAAAACAAATGGGACCTCATGACCTCTTGCAACAATAGTAGCCATACTGAAGTGTTACATAAAGTTGCAGGGAAGTTGCAGCATTAGGAAGCAAGCAATGATGTTTACAAATGCAAGGGGTGTGAATATAAAGAAGAATAAAAGCTTCTACGGTTGTTTGAAATGAACGGACATATATCAGGGATGCCGTATAATTTGAAATTGGATTGATGATTTCAATGCTTGTTATTGTGTATCATATCAAGATTTGCTCTAGAAGAAGATATATCAACAACATTTGAAATGAATTTGGATAAGGCGACGTACTGCGTAGTATCAATTAGTAAATCAGAAATAATAAATGAATTATAATACTTGACAATGTATCATTTTCTGTCAGACAATATTAGTAGAATTAAAGCTGGCACTGATAGGAGACGATAGATCAAAATGCCTTATATTGCATAATCCCTGACATACTTGCAATGATAATTACATATCTTTAGATAGGTAAAGTTTTTTTCATTGATGATAATGTGAATAACAGACATATGAAACCGTCACTTACTTATAAAATTGAATTCTAATTTTGTGGAGAATAGCTGTTGAAGTTCCTTAGAATATAAAAGGTTGCAGAGTGGAATGAAGCAGTATGTAGAAACGCATGTTGCAAGAAGTGGGTGATGTAGTATGGAGGATTGGAGGATTGGAAGATGCTGATATTGTAAGGCCCTACTAGTTTATTATTTCAGATGCAAGGATACTTGTTTTCTCCATTGTTAGCGTTAGACACTCCAGTTTAAGGTAGGAAGAAGAGGAGGAAGAAAAGTAGTTTTCGTTATTCAAGTAGAAGGCAATTGTTAAGGGCTAGAATGACTAGACGGGTGCCTCTAATTAGTGCGGTTGATCTGTCTGGCACAACGAGGAATTTGACGTATGAAGGTATTGTTTCATGTGAAGCAATTGGAGAAGATAACGTGGAAGTTGAACCCGTCTCTTGCGAAGCTCAACCAGATATTGCCTCAAGCTGTAGTGATTGGGATCAAGATATTAACGAAGAAGAGGAGGAAGAACAACAACAACAAATAGCCCCAACAGTAGAATTGGAGCAGGAGGTAGGAAGCACAAACACAATGGTAAGGAAATAATTATCCCAAGTGATATTGAGTTTGAATATATGTGAAATTTTTTCTTAGAGGCAGATTTTGCAACTTTGCATCATTTCATGCGCGTCGAAATCCCGATTCCAGCAGTATATAGCATGTAAAAAACGGACAAATATTGAGTATCTTATGCCCTAAAAACTAATTCAACATCTTAGAATCTTCCCTGAAATGTTCAGTTTCTGATGATTTTTAGGCAAAATCCAGCACTTTTATTTTTAGCAGTTTTTGCTGATTTTTATAAATTCGCTCAAGTGTCCTAAAATTCTGAAAAAAATTGGAGTGAATTTGACGTGTATAATCTATGGGTATAAAAAAATTTGGCTTGAAATCTTAAAAATTGAAGAAGTTATTTAGAAGATTCCCTTGAGCTATATCTACCAATCTCTTCTTTGTTTTTGTTTTTTGTTTTTTTTGGAGACTAGTTTCATCCTAACTCTTGTGTTGTCTTTGAACGTCGTCTTTGAAGGCGCTGAGGCAACAACCAATGAGGGAGGGACAAGAAGCGATCACCATGGAAGAGGCGGAGGTTGCGGTGGAGGCTACAGCGGAATCTGTGCGGCAAGATGGACAAGGAAGAAATCACGAGACAAGTGCAAGCATTGAAGGAAATCCAGGTATGCGGCTTTTTTCTTGGCCTTCCTAGACCCCAGCCGTTAACGGCTGCGCTTTTTTGGGTTCCGATTTAGAATAGTGTATGCTAGGATTCCGTCCAATGGTGCAGTTTCTTTCACCTTCTCACACCCCAGCCGTTAACGGCAGCCCTTTTCGGGAGTCAAACTTTCCTATTCTGCGCATTAGAAATTAGGTCGAACATAGTAATTTTTCACCTTCTCACACCCCAGCCGTTAACGGTAGCCCTTTTCGAGATGTAGAATTTTTTTCCCCCCGGTTCAGATTTCAGATTCATTGCTGAAATTTTTTAGCATCCTACACCCCAACCGTTAACAGCAGCCCTTTTCGGAATGTAGAATTTCTTCCACCGCAGTTCAAATTTCAGATTCATTGCTGAAATGTTTTAACATCCCACACCCCAGCCGTTAACGGCAGCCCTTTTTGGGACGTAGAATTTTTTTCCCCCCCGGTTCAGATTTCAGATTCATTGCTGAAATTTTTAGCATCCTACACCCCAGCCGTTAACGGCAGCCTTTTTCAGAATGTAGAATTTCTTCCACCGCGGTTCAGATTTCAGATTCATTGCTGAAATGTTTTAGCATCCTACACCCCAGCCGTTAACGGCAGCCCTTTTTGGGATGTAGAATTTCTTCCACCGCGGTTCAAATTTCAGATTCATTGCTGAAATGTTTTAGCATCCTACACCTCAGCCGTTAACGGCAGCCTCTTCTAAAACATAAATTTGCTTGCTATGTATATTACGATTTCCTTCAATGCTAAATTTTTGGAGCCTTTCTAAGCTGCAAAAGTTAACAATTGTTATGTCAAATTACATATTAATCTTTTTCTTGATGTCATTACAGAGATCATGACACAAAGAGATCCAGACGCACCGGGATTAGATGTCGTACACCAGCCTCTTTCTGAGGATCAATTGGAGTTACAATTGCATGGCTTTTTGAAGAAAGAGACTGTCAACACATCTTTTCTTCTTGAGCGGTTGAGGTATCAACCAAAGGCAAAATCAAAAATCAACATTCCTTTGTATCGTATGATTTCTTTGCCAGTTGTGAGGCCCTTTTTGAAGAATGATGTTATGAACCTTGCTGCACATTTTGTTACTTGCGGTTACATGGAAGGAAATGGAGTTTTTTATGTGACCTTGGAGGACAATGAAGGAAAGACAGTAGATGTCACGGATGATATTGTTAAATCCTGGAGTGCCAATTGGGTGAGGGCCAATGCTGCATTTGAGAAAGAATTGGAGAATGATGAAGATCTCAAAGTTTTTGCGGGCAAGATGTTTATGGTATGGGATGGCAACCATCGTCTGCAAGCATGGCTGCCTATTATCAACCGCGATCATGCAGATGACTTCATCTGGCATTACGCGGTTGAAAGTATTTTTTTGGAGGTTAAGGGAGATATTGCAACTATGTTGGCAGCATTACATGAAGTGAATTGGTAATCTCTTTTCTTTATTTATCAAAGTTTGGTTCATTTCACTTCTTAGTCACTAAAGGTTGTTTGGTTTGAAACATTGGAATTGTTGCTATTCTATATTTTTTTTCTTTCATGTTCACTTCACAAATTTTAACACAATACATCTTGTTTGTCCAGGAGAAACCAAAAATCCCATGTTTCTATAAATCTTGTTCACAAACTTTATCACATTCAGAGTATTGCTGGCCAACCACTCTCATATTTTGAAAAACTTGTTTCCAAAGATGATCTTGTTGCAGCTGAAGCAAAGCAGAAGTCAAAACAAAGAACATGGTTCACTCTCACTCTTGAGGCTCTAAATGGAGTCTTATACCAGGTAAATTTTTAAAGTTGTATTGGCCACTTCATATTTTGTTTTCAATTTTTATGTCTTCTTTTTGTTCTTATTGTTAATTTGAATTACTATCCTATGAATCATTGTATATATCATTTGTCATCGTGTGTCATTTTTCTTATTCTTATACATCAATTATCTTATGCAGCAAGAGTTGGGAGAGTCTGCTGCAGCTGCTCAAAGGAAATTTTATGAGAAATATCCCAATCCAGCAGATTGGACTCCATCTGCAGTTCATGAATGGGTCTCTAAAGCTATTGACAAGGTCAAGATAGCTTCTCATTCTGAATTGAGGAAACAACTTCCTATTGCAGATCCAAAACACACGACTGCCTTCTTAGAGCAAGTGAAGTTTCACTATGAAACTCACGATGAAAGTCCAGAGATGATTCAAGAGAAACTTTGGATGCTAGCAACTTCAGCAATGGACACTTCTATGAAGATCAAGTGGTTAGAGAGGTGGAACAAGTCTCCTTCTCTTCGCGAAGCGCTCAAATTTCCTAAGTCAAAATTCAATGATATTGACTTCCCCGAGTGGCTTCATAAAGCTACATGGTGGGCTCAAGTGAGTACTAGTCTTGTTTTTTTTTTCATATTCTTCCTTTGAACCTTTTTGTTCAATCATAACATTCTTCTAATCTAAATTTTGTATGTCACAGTTGGCTGTTGAAACAAAAAAGCTATTTGATGCCACAGTAGCTGATCTGGGAGTGTCTATTAACTATCTTCCAGATGGTATGGATCCTTTGCCCACAATCTTTGATTATGTGGAGTCAGTGCGCATATTGTTGTGGGATGCTGCATTTTTCTGTGAATTTGATGTGGATAAGGGGATCCACAAGAACCATAAGATTGATAAACAACTGAACTTCAAACCAGCTATGCAAAGGGTGCTTTACAGATACTTCAAGTATGTCCTTTTTCCTACTAAAGCCATTTCCAAATCTCCTGCTTTCTTTGCAAATTACTTGGACAAAGAAAGTGAAGATTGCATGTTTACAGAGGGGATCATGAGTTCTTGGGATCCCTTGCATTGGAAAAGGTGTGGGTGGTATTTGGATTGTCCTTTCAAAAGACCTCCCACTTTTGACATTGCCCTTCAAGGTTCCATTGAACCTGCACTCAAAGGTACAATCGTAGTTACAACGGTGGATAAAGATGCAACCAAGAAGACAAGAAAGACAAAGGCTAAGCCAAAGAAAGAAATAGTTTATCTTGATGATTCCAATGAAGATGTGCCAGTTGAAGATAGTCTCAAAGACCTTCTTGTTACTGGACCTTCTTCTTCAAATGTTGAGGCTACCCTCCCCCTTCAAAGCGACAAAAGACTATTTCTACTCCTGTGGTTTTGGTGCCAACTTCTTCTCCTATCTTTGAACTTCCTCTCTAACTTAAAGGTATGATGAGTACTTTGGCTCCTTTGTCGTCCCCTCGTACATCCTTGGAGTTGATCTTAAATGATTCTTTTGTTAGAATTATCGAGGAGAAAAAGAAGACTGGTATATTTGGCACGCCATATGACGACATTGTATCTTTTCTATCAAAGGTGAGTTCATTCTTTTTATTGGTTTTCTTTGCTATTTCATGTTTCATTGTTATGAAATCTTACATGTTCTACAAAATTCATCTCTTCGAATCCATAATGTTTTGTGCCTTTAACATCTTCAATTATGAACTAACATTCTATAAATTTGTCTTTGTAGGTTGGTGAAGGCAGGGAGTTTTTTTTTGATGGCAAAGTTCAAAAGAAACCTGCAGTGGATCTCATCATTGCAGATTATCCAGATGGTTTTCCAATTCTAGGGGTTTCAAATCCACCATCTCAAATTCCCCACTGGAATGCCAACATTCCAGGTTTTCTCCAAATAATGATGGCATTTTGTCTCACCTATCTTCATGATGATGGAGCATTCCTTCTATTTTATCCTGATAGTTTGACGGTGAAGAGAGAAGTGGCAGGATTCTTCAAAAACTACAAGTTGAAGGTCAAGGATGAGTGGACTATCGTTAACTGTTTGCACTTGGCTAATCCTATGAATACAACTAAAAAAGTAAGTTGCAATTTCAAACTTTTATTTTTGTCATTGATTCATTTTTTATTGTATTTCCTTCGATTTTATACGCACTTTCTAATTTCATTTGATTTTCATTCCAGACTATGAAGTTCAAGGCTTTATTGTTGGTTCGATCATTTGCTTCTCCCATTACAAGGCAACCTCGGGAGTTTGTGATTACTAATGATCCTTCTATTCCCGAAGTTGATTTAGCCACAAATGACGTCCTCTTCAATTCTGTTACTATAGCAAGTCAATTATGTAGAAAGGAAGATGGCAAGCCATGGAGGGGTGCAAAAGAAAAGTCTGAGGTTCTAATGAAGCTTTTTGTTCATGGCTTGAGTCCTGTAGGTGGCATTGTAGCAGACATGACTGCCTCTACAGGTATTGTAATCTACAATATTGACTTACTTCTTTCTCTATTTTTTGTTTGATTTTTAATTCTATTCTTCAATTTTGATGTTTCATAATTCATATATTGTGTTTCACTCAGGTTCTTCTATTAAAGCGGCACATTCTTCTAATCGCCATATCCTTGCACTAGAAAGTGATGTCAAACTCTTTGATGAGGTACGGAAGCCTCTAAAAACACCTATAACCATCTCCAAAAATCTAGATTCTACTACCACACGTGATGGTATGGACATTGATGATGACTCTCCAATTGAAGACGTTGCACTACTTGACTTATGTAAGTAAGTTCTTATATTATTCTACTTATATTATTCCTTTTCAACAACTTCAATTATAAATCCTATACCTTGTATTTTAATTTGTTACTCCATTTTTGATATATGGTTTATTGTTTGCAGTTGGATGACTCCATTGCCAAGGCAAACCTTGCCTTTTTATCAGCACCCTAGATTTTTAGAAGTCCCTCTCTTAGTCCTCGTGGCTTCCTTGTTTATGCTGAAGATTTAGCATTAGCTTATGCTAATGATTCATCTGATTCATCTTCAATTTCTCAATCTCCTCGTAGATCTTATGATCCTAGAGTATGTTCTTATTTTGAACTCAGTGCATCTGAGTTAGACGAAATCTAAGTTTATTTTCATAATTTGATATTTTATTCCTATTGTCTTGTTTTTCAAATTGAATTTGCCTATACATGATGTAGCAATTTGCAATTTGAACATAGCAATGATGTAGCAGTGTAGCAATTCAAATCCCATTTGCTGCCCTAAAACTTCACCTTGTGCCTAAATTGTCAATACCTTATGAGCCTTGATTTGTACTCCACCACTAAACTATATGAAATTTTAGGAAGTTGAATTTAACTTGGAATTCAATGAAACTACTACCATTAGATTAATTATGTAATCAATTAAAAATAGTTCCCCCCAAAAGGGCATCAACTAGAAAAATAGTGGTTTAGGTCATTTGGGATTTACACATTCATTTGGTATATAAAATATGACTACTATGTTTATTTTATGTATTACATGTTCAAGATATTTTTAAAATTTTAAAGCATAGTTATAAAAATAAAATAAAATAGGTGGACCATTTTCATTCTTTAAATTTACATGAAAGCCTATAGATCAATTTTTGGTACAAAATCACATAGTGGCATATTCATTTGTTGTTCATTTGGATTGTAGATCCTTTCATATAATTCCACGGTCATAGGTCTTTAACAAATTTACAAATCCTAAATTTCCAAAAAAAAATTGAAGGCTCACAGGCTCATAGGCTCACACGCTCACAGGCTCATGCTCATAGGCTCACATACTAGCATCCCCGTAAAAATGACCTCTCCACCCTCCAATTCTACAAATGTTAGTAAGCAATTGTTTCATTCTACCATCAAATTTTTTTAGGATGGTAGTTTGTCAAATGACAAATTGATAATTGATTCTTTAGAAATTTTTCTTTTTTTCCATTGTGGCAATTAGGAGTGACCTCCTTGTAAGGCTAAAAGAAGTCATTGAGCTACCGCTTCTCTGCTGCCACCTCCTAGTACATTGTGTCAAATTTATTAGTCTAAAAATTTGTCAGAGAAGTATCTTGGTCTGAATATGGGGCAAGAGACTGCCCAAGGCCTTGCCCAAGCTTTTTTGGGCATTGCAATGCAAATTTTTCTATAGTATAAAGTACCCTATCCATATTGCCCTTGTCCATGAAAAATGGCATTTTTCCCCATAATTCTTCATAGACACATACAACTAAATTTTTTTTGGTGGAATGTGAGCTCCCAGTTCGTCACTTGGAACTCACAATTTTCTTTTTCTTTATTTTGAATATAGTTTTATATACCAAAAAGCCCAAAAAGAGTGTAAAATCAAAATAGGTATATCACATATAGATGGACTTGCCCACCTTTTGTAGAATTCAATGAGAGATTCTACAAAAAGTTTTGGAATTTTTTGATCCTCAGAAGATGCCTTTCTAAATGATCAACCGCCTTAACCTACAACGGGAATTTTTTAGAAATTACCCAGATTGCGGTAAAATCTCACTGAAAATTAGATTAGCTTGTTTTATGCTAATAAGACACTCTAACAAGTTTCAAGACATTCCAATAGCCAAAAGTGCTTGAACTGACAAGATTCTCTTCGTATCGGCAAAATTGATAATTACGATGGAGTTAACCGGCGTCCCGGGAGCATACAAATTTAGAATGAGATCAAAATTAGGTCGTTTCTTGTTCCCTCATACCTACTAAAGAACATAGGCTAGTTGCTTTTGGTTTTTACCCTTTCTGATGTCCAGTTAGCGCTAAGTTTTAATGAATTTTTGATGCCAAATTAAGAGGTAGGAGAATCCACTGGCAAAAAATGGGCTTTTGAAGCCATTGGTGCAATCCGTTTGTGATTTGGAGTTAATTTCCAAAAGTTAGGAATTGGTCCAGTACAAAAAGTCAAAATTGGTAATTTGAGATTAAAATCTCAAAAGATAAGTTTACCACAAAAGAATGAGAGGAGGTGGGTACCCTTGAAAGAGTATATAAGGGGCACCTCTTCTCCTCTCCTCTCACCCTTTCTAGCCATTTTTTGGCTTTGTAACACGTTGGTTCATTTAGTTGAACTTTTTTGGTCATTTTGAGACCAAAGTTGCAAAACGTGTATTTTGGGGAGCATTTCAAGCTCCTTGTTGCTACTTTTCAAACTCTTTTGAAGGACTTAGGGGTCCTTTTAAACTTAGCTATCTTCTTGTAGAAAGTCTTGTGAGTTATTTGAAGTTTTGGACAATATCTGTTGAGTTTTGGTATTTTATAGACATCCTTGGGTATTTTGAACTAACCTTGCATTAATCCTAAAGAATTTCCTTCCCCTATGACTGGCGATGCCGCTTGGAGAAAATCTCTAGTATTGTTTAAATTATTTTAGCACTAACATACGTGGTAGCTTTCTTGTCCTACTAACAATTCCTCTCCTTTGTGGTTGTCAATATCGTCCTTGTTTCATCTAACATGGCGAAGCTTTGACTCCATTTCATTCAGAAGAGTTTCATAGAAGTTGTATATTTTTGCAAAAGTACAGCAAAGCTTTTGCTTATTAGAGTGTTTATAGAAGTTAGAGACTTTATAAGAAATACAACAAAGTTATAGTCAGCTTTGGTTAGAAATCAAATTAGCGGCAAAGCTTAGTATTAAGTCCTAGAATTTAGGTGTAGTTTCAAAATACGACGGAGCTTTGACTTAGAATCTCTTCCATCCACCCACAAAGTTAGTTGTCCAAATTAGCCTCCTAAAATAAAATACTTGTTGTGAAAATTTCCACAAAAATCCAAATTTGGGTTAATTATAGAGCTAGCCTAAGTTTTCCCCCACCAGGGTGGTCAAACCGTTGGCATGGAAGGCCAAGCAAGGACTGGGTGGCCAAGCCTCGCCCTTGCAGGCCACTTGCTGGCTAGGCAAGGAGCCGGCTAGGGAGGGGGAGTTAATCACCCCCCATTTTTTCATCAATTTTGTTGAACAAAAAAAAAATTGCTTAAAAAAATAAAAAATAGATGAGGATTAGAAGGGAGAAGATTAGATGGAAGAAAACAGAACAAAAGGGGAGAAGAATTAGAAGGGAAATTAAAGTAAAATAGGAAGAGAAAAGTGAGGAATTTAGGAACAACAATTAGAAAGAAGTCCAATTACAAACCCTCCATTTCAAATTATAAAAATTGGATGTTTAGAAGTAGGGTCAAACTCTAAAGGAAGTTTAGAGTGTTTAAACTAGTATTATTTCAAGAATCAGATAAATAATGTTGTAGATCTTGGTTAGAGGTTTCCAAAACCGTCTTACACTTAGGATTTGGAATTGAATTGAAAGAGATATTAGCGGGTGAAGTTTAGGAGTCATGGCGGATGAAATTAGTACATTTCGTTCAAGAGGAACAAGGATGGAAACTTGGGTAGAGACATAAATTTAGAGGTCAAAAGTGAAAGAAAAATTAAAATTCAAGTCATAGGTTAGTGGAAAACCACAAATGAAGTTTTAAACATCGATTAGCGATCAAACTTCATCCATTGATAACTCCTAGTAAGAAGGCCCAATTAGCAAGTGCCTTTAGCATTTTGAAAAGCTAGAATTAAGACCTACAAGGAAAAATTAACAATAATCTAAAAATAATAAATTGCTCAGAGTAGCACCGAGCAACATAAGTAGGACAAGGATTAAACATTTACTAAAAAAGATAATCAAAGAAAAAAATCAGGTTTAGAAATGAGTAGAAGACACTTAGTGGAGTCCAGAACTAGTTTAACTTTAGAAAAATTCTCAGTCATCTAGGAGCAAACAACGGATGAACTTTGGGTTAGGATATGGATGAAATAGAGCAAAATTCATCCATCCAAGTCCAAACTTAGAACCTAGGTAGAAGTTGGTAGTATGGAGTCAGAGCCAAAAATTTGAAGTAAAATAGAATAAGGAAAGGGTCTAAATCCAAGGATAAAATTTAGATAGACTTATAGAAGCTAGAACTTCATCTGTCTATAACTTTTACTAGGAAGGTCGTATGATGTTGAGTTTTATATTTTTAGAAATGGCATGAAATTCTCTATTTCTTTATGTGGCTAAATTTAGACTTTCTCACCTTTCATTACAGCGGCCTAGTTGACATGCCCCAATCAGGGTAAACCTTGCAAATTGAGTAGTTTTCTTGATTTTTCTTGGTTTTAGTGCAAACTTGTGTATGATTGGGATTTAGAAAGATTCATTGCTTGGAAGACACAATGGACCACACCTGGGCACCTGACTAGATTTAAAGAAAATCAGAATTCATTAAGAATCTGGTTGTGTACGGTTATTTACCACGGGTGGGTAAATAAATGCTCACATGGAGTGGCAAGGTACTCCTTGTCCCCACATCCAAAAAAATTCAAAACATATAGTGAGTTTTTGTATTTGTAGTGATTTGCCCAAAATTGCTATATTGCTAAATAAATGAGCTTCATCCTTTAGAAGTTATTTGATATAAAAATCAAATATTAATGGTGCTTTTATTCTCCCTTATCTTATGTCATGTAGTTCTTCTATTACCAACCAGTGGACTATTTCTTGCCAGCTCTATATAGAATACATATTCTCTTTGAAATTCAAGAAAGAGAATGTTGAGAAAGAGTTTCATTCTAACCTTTGAAGTCTAGCCTCTAAAGGTTTTTGACTGTGTTTTCACCAAAACCACTCTAAAACTGCCATTTCTAATACAAATACCAAATTTAAAAAAAAATAAACAGTTGGACACATATAACTATGGGATCTTGCAGCGCACAGGTTTGAAAATATATGGAAAAAATTTCAGAATTTTCCACCATATAGATTGCAAGATATTAGCATTTGAAGTGACAAAAATCCTTTTTTTGTCTCTGCAAAAAACCGGGCAGTTGCACTTCACTATCTCTTATGATTACAGGCCTGGGTGCTTGGCCCCCCTCTCCCTCAATTAATCATGCACACACCTCAACGTAAAAATGCGAGCCCTTGATTCGATTATGACCCCTCTTCTCTATGAAAAAAACAAAAGCCGTTGATTTGATTACAATATGGATTACATTACAAATATAGAATATTGTATGTGAATATTGAATACCAAATACATACATGAAATAAGACAAGTATGATAAAGGTAGAAAATACGATACAAAATATGGATACTGAAATGTCTGTGTGGCAATATCCCATATTGATTTGCTACCACAGGAGTCACTCAAAATTATGTATAGGAGGGGGGGGGAGGGGGGGGGGGGGGGCGTTCAAAAATCCACTTTTAAAAAAGCATTTAATTTAACATCAAAAAACTAATTGATAAACTTATCTTCTAACTAACTATGCACTCAAAAGACAACCTCCAATTTATAAGCATACATTTATATGAAAATATGTCAAAAATGGTGGTTACTCTTTATATTCATTATTCAAGGCAAGTTGGCTACATGCTTGAAAATTTTCAAATCATTTGGAATTGTACAACATATAGGAAAAAAATAATAAATACCAAAAAGTAGAAGATGGTTCAAAATACTAAATTGTTAAGAATTTAATTATGGAATTGAGAATGCCAATCCCAATGATTGTAATGTTATAATAAGCAACCTACACCCAATGTTTTAATTTTTTTTTCCAAAATATTGAAAATTGAATTTAATAATGGACTTCAAAGTTATTTTAGTGTAGAGATTCCATTACTACCTTGAAACTAAAACTCCTCATAACTTTAATCTCATTAATAAAAATGGAATGATTCAAAGCTTTCCACCTATATATAAATCTAGAAAACCAATTTCAAATTTGTATTTTTTTTAAAAGTGATTTTTTAAAAGGGAAATTTTGAGTTGCCCGGGCTGTCTGTCGAGGAATGAAATTATGAAAATGACATATCACAAAATAACTTCTGAACATGTAGTCAAAAGTTATGAAAATTATTGGGCTTAAAGCTACTCCTCGGACACATGTTGTGTGAAAATTTTTAAGAAAAAAATAAAAATTTCATTTGTAGTGAATTGCCCAAAACCCTATGTTCTCAAAAAGCATATTTAGGGCATTAGGGCTAGTATTAGGAAAATCTAGACTCTCTAGAAGGCTGTTTGACTTTCGATAGACGTACAAAACTATAGAATTAAAAAAGTTTTTTTTTTTAACCCCTAAAGGACCGGTTGTCCCCTTGAGGGACAATTTGGGTCCGGGCAAGTTCCTACGATCTCAATTTTTAGTAATATTTTTTGGGATTTTTTGAGGTTGTGTATTTTTGTGAGATCTTTGCGAATATATAATTTTTATTTTAATTGATGCCCGGGAGCAAAAGTTATGGCACAATAAGTAAAATTGGAATTTTGCGGGCAGCCCCAAAAAAATCACAAAAAGTCAAAATAATTTCTTTTCAAATTTTTTCCTCAAAGATTATATTTTTGTCTACATGTGAAGCTTTGTTTCATTCAATTTGGACTAATAATGAGAAAGTTATGGACTAATAATGAGAAAGTTATGGACAATCTTAGTTTTTTGGGCAATCTAAGCATCTTCTTGAAAAAATAAGTTGTAGATTCATTTTTGAATGCAATTTTTAGAATTTTTCAAAAAAATTTGTTAGACAAGGTTAGATTTTCTTGCTAGAACAATCTCACCGTTAGGATTATTGTGATTCAATTCCATCTAAAAGCTATTAACAATTTAGTTTTTTCTTCAATCTTGTATCCACCTCTACTTAACAATTTTTTAATGAGTGAAAATTAAGTGCTTTTTTTCCTAAATTTTTTTGGTAGATTCTCAACTCAACTACTTCACATAAATAAGTAGAAAATCGAAATCAATAGTGCAAAAAATTTGAACTAAAAAGATTCAAAGCCAAAAAAGCTAGTCAAGCAAGGTGGAAAAAAACTTGTTTTCTTCACTTCAAATGCATATATCTTGCAATCTACGTGGTCAAAGTTTCTGAAATTTATTTCACATATTCATATACTAGTCAAGTATAAGATCTTACGGTTGGATATGCACAAAAAAAACAATTTTTTAAACTCTTTTCTCTTTGCAATAGAAATGACAGTTTTGAATGTTTTTTGGTAGGAAAATCACCTCGGTCCTTTAGGGGTTAAGAGATATTTTTTAGTTCCCAATTTTGCGTGGCACCTCAAGTATTTACATGGGTCAATAAATAGATTATTTTTTTATTTTTTTTAAATTGCAAATTTTTTTAACTCTTTTTATACTATACAAACATTGATGCTATTGGCAATCTTAAGTTATCCATATCTCATATTAAGCTTTGTTTTTTGTTTTTTTTGTTTGATATGGTGAGATCTTGGGTGCCATGAATCCCTTGTTTGCGTTCTTGATACCATTAGAAAGACTTTTGCAAGGAGGGGTGCACAGCTTTGTTTCATGCGTTCTGACTCACAACAGAGAAGATATTGAATTTTGAAGTTTTATGAATTAGAAAATTAGAAAGTTCCCTTTACTTTCATTTTGGTTGTAGCAATAGTATAAAGCTTTGTTTTGTTACATTTGAACCTACAATGTGAAAGTTATGAATTTTTCAAATTAAAAAAATGAATTAAATTATCATTCATTTTAGAAAAAATATAACTTGTACATCGCGTGTCCAAACGCCATGAAACAAACCCTTGCACTCCTTTGTGTATAAAAATTTCTATTTGTATCAAGAACACAACCTCTTACACCGCAACAAAGTGAACAAACTAATGGTGCATTGACTTTTTTTTGTGGCGTTCTCACTGACGGCACAAAAGATATTGAATTTTGAATTTTATATGAATTAAAAAATTAGGAAATTACTTTTATTTCTGTTTTTTATTTTATGATAATGTAGCAATGGCATAGGACACACTAGTATATTTTATTAGGTTGTTTGTTTTATTATGTTTTATTTTGTTTGTTTGATACGCCAAGATCTAAGAATCATGAGTCCCCGGGCGGCGTTCTTGGTACTGTTGGAAAGCTCTTTGCAAGGAGGGGAGCATGGACTTTGTTTTGTGGCATTTAGACCTACAATGTAAAAATTATTGAATTTCAAACATTTTATGAATCAAAAAATTGAATTCAATTATCTTTTATTTTGGAAAAAAAAACCTTTCACATTGGGAGTCCAAACGCAAAGAAACAAAGCCCTTGCACTCCTTTATGCATAAAAGATATTAAATCTCAAAAATTTTACAAACTAAAAAAATAACTTTTTCTTTTATTTTGGTTGTGGCAAAAACAGACGGCATACTATTGTACATAAAGCTTGCTCTAGAAAGACATGCGACAAGAACATTAATTGCAAGAAACAAGTTATTCCAGCTCTTATACCAAATAAGCTTAGAAACACACATTTAGCTTTGTAATCACCACACAGGTGTTGTGCACTTTAATTAGTGCAAGCTCTATTTAATTTGAACTAGTGTATGTTGTGCCGTTGCTACAACCAAACAAAATAAAAGTAAAAATATTTTTTCTATTTTGTGAAAACTTTGAAATTCAATATCTTTTATGCACAAAGGAATGCAAGGCAGGGCTTTGTTTTATAGCATTTGGACCTGCAATGTGAAAGTTATGGTTTTTTCAAATAAAATATTTTCTAATTCAATTTTCTAATTCATTAAAACTTAGAAATTAAATAACTTTCATACCGCAGGTCCAAATGCCACAAACAAAGTTTGTGCACCCCTCTTTCCTTAGAGCTTTTTAATGGTATAAAGAATGCCACCAAAAGATTCACAATTTCTTAGATCTTAGTATATCAAACAAAACTAACCACCTAATTTAGGGTATAGATTTAACTAGGAGTGAAACCATTTACTTAATGGGAATACCAAGTATTAAGGTTGGAGGCTCATGTATTGCTCATCTAAGAAAAAAAACAAATGTGTTGTCGCACCAGCCTGCCCAAACATTTCAAAAATAAATCCATAGAAGGAAGAATGGAAAAAAATTCAAAGCCTTTTTTGGGTAATTTTGGAGTCATTGAATAAACTAGTGTGCTCTATGCCGTTGCCACAACCAAAACAAAAGGAAACTTTGGAATTCAATAACTTTGGCACAGTAGGTCCAAACACCACAAAACAAAGCCCATGCACCCCTCCTTGCCGAGGGCTTTCCGATGGTACCAAGCACGCCCCCGGGAGATGCACGGTCCAGGAGATCTCAACATAACAAAACTAAACAAAACAAAACAAAACAAACTTTTCTGGTACATCTATAGAACGAGTACTTATCTAATCTTTTCTATCCCATCACATTGACATTTCTATAAAAAATTCTTTTCAAAGAAAGTGTTTATTTTCAAGAGAAGTCTGGAACTAAGTAAAATCAATCCCATGCTTTTGACAGTGATCATGTAGTAAGCAAATATGTAGACAACTTACTCATATGCCTTGTGTAAACATGTATAAATAAAACAACATGTATATGAGTAGAAGAAATCAACTATTAGAACCTCTTGAAAAGAAGTCTAATTTTTGTAACCAAAAGTACTCCATCTAATGCAAACATTTTTCTATGGATCATTGAGAAAGTAGGAAGATAATATTCTTGTGTAAAGAAAGCTCCCTAGCATTTTCGAGAGGAAGTGGTCCTCACCTGTACCCGTCCCAAAGACAAATCACAAAATGACGTCAGTGAGGTTGCATCAGGTGTTTGCAGACCACTACACTTGCTATCGTTTTCACTTGAAAAAACTTGGAACTAAACATTTACCTCAAAGTCCAGTTAACAAACACATACAAGCTCAAATCGTAAACCACAAACATAATCGAAACCTGACTGTGAGCAGAAGACTGTGAGGAAGCCATTTGATCAGAAATCCTTGTATGTAGCTTAATCGGTATTGAAGTACTAGTAAAGGCAAGTATTCAATCAGCAACTTCTTACAATGTAGGCAGTAGTTTTCTACAGCAAACAGACTCTCTGTAATGTAAGCTCAAGAATCACTCAGCTCAAAGTACCAATGTAAGCTCAAGAGTCACTCAGCTCAAAGTACCAGTAGGATCAATACAGTTTATATTGGAAAATGGTAAGAGCCCAAATGAAGGGAGCCATCACTTAATTTACTCCAACTACCTCATTAAGTTAACTTTGTAATTGCCTGTGTTCAAATGGAGGCTAATTATACACATTTCGAGATAGTTCGTCCCATGGCCATCATGTACTATACAACCCATTAGTCATATTGCATGAGCTTAGTAGTTAGCCAGCTTGGGGGCATAATTAGCTTCCTGTAACAAGTTTGGCCAAGTTCTAAAGTTTGCATTTCAACAGCCAAAGTGACTGTTATCTTGCCAGTGTGAGATTAATTGTCCAAATAAGCTGCACATGTTTTAATCAATTAAAGAATAGCTTAAATACCTTGAGAGATAGTTAATCTATGTCTCAATGGTAGAAGATTTGGTATCATGATAGACAATCCAAATCATTAATTTAGTTTGATTCAAGCACCAAACTCTAAGATATGTGCCATAATCATTAAGGGTATAGAAAAATTAGGAAAAGGAAATAGTATATCCTAATAGGAAATTACAATGTTTTCTAAGTCAAAGTAACTCTTTTCTATATTAAATGTAAGTTTATAGGTTTTTGAAGTTTTTGTTTTAAAGCTTTGAAACTTTAAAGCAAAGATGTTTGAAGTTTTTCCTTTTGCTACCACATATACTATGACATGAATTGTAATAGCATAATATAGTATGTAAAGCCCTTATCTAGGTAATAGGCTTGAATTATGAATCTGGAAAAACAAAACAAAACAAAACAAAACAAATTTTTTTTGGTACATCTCTGAATCGAGCATTGATCTGGACATTTCTTAAAAGTAACAAATTTGATCTTACAACAGCATTCACAAAGTAACATATGAACTTCATATGAACTTGTAAATGTCAAGTCAGCTTATAGTCAGCTTACCAAACATGAAGCAATATATACCAGTGTCCATTTTTGAGCAAATAAGCATTAATAGTAAAAAAGCTTCATAGCAAGCAACAAGATATTTGCTATGACTTCCCTAAAATTGAGTATGTAGGAATCAATCGTGTTGTGTCAAATGCTCCAAGAACATTCCAGAGGATGTAGACCTCACCTGTGCCCGTCCCAAAAACACCATAAGAAAATGGGGTTAGTGAGGTACAGCAAGTGTCTTAAGTCCACAATCTCTTGCTATCGATTTCACCAGAATAACTTAGATAAGACACATTCCCACACAATTTCATATAACACACAATGGAAATAAAAAGAACCTGACTAGACGAAGATGCCTGTGAAGCAGCCATTTTTCAGCTATGCCTGTCCCCAGCTTAAGTTTCCGCTTTGGTATACTAGTTGCACTAGTTCAGAAGCAGCAACTCAAAGCAAGTAAATCTCTTGTGATTGATAGCACGATGCACATCAACCAGCAAGCTAATCGATACAAAATGGTATCTCTACTCAGTGAGCAAGGCAGCTTGTAGCCAGCAAGCTTCAAATGAAGGTCCAGAACATATCAGAAGCCGATCAATCAAGATGAAGCCTAAATTTGCTGTTAAAATGACCAAGCCATGAGTCCACATAGTAGCATCCATCACCTTATTGAAGGCTTGATTATGTGGAAATTAATGTGTTTAGAGGCTATACCCTCCAGTTTCAAGCCTTAAGAATGTACTTACTGTATAATTATGTAGTACATAGGCAAGATCTAGGTCCAAGTATGCTCAGTATTACAGCCTGAACCCATTATTAATATACTCAAAGGCTGTTGAGCTTCTGGTCATTAGCAGAGAATTAAATGACTTGATGGGATAATCAAATCAAATTATAAAACTAGTCGCTAACACCACCCTAAGAGGTAGTTTAACCCCTAAAGTTTCACGACTATGTAATCACCAAAAACACTCCAAAACTGCCATTTCTAATACAACTACCAAATTTTTGGAAAAAAACATATAACCGTAGGATCTTGTAGTATGATATTTTGAAAACATGTGGTAAAAATTTCAGAAAATTCCACCGTGTGGATCATAAGATATAAGCATTCAAAGTCTTGAAAACCATTTTTTCAATCCTGCGAAAAACCGGGCAGCTGCACTTTGCAAGCTCATTTTTCAATGAAAAAATGCCGATAAAGGTGGTTCTTCTTTGAATTCAGTTTCCTAAACAAGTTGTCTATATGCATGAAAAATTTCACATCATTTGGAATTGTACAACATATAGGAAAAAAATAGCAAGTAGAAAGAAGCAGAAAATGACACAAAATACTAAATTGTTAAAAATTTAATCATGGAATTTAAAAATGCCAATCCAACGGTTGTAATGTTGTAATAATCAATCTACATCCTAAGATTTTATTTTTTTCCAAAAATATTGAAAATTGAGTTAAATAAACGACTTTAAAGTTTTTTTTAGAGTAGAGAATCCATAACTGCCCGCAAACCAAAAACCCTCATAACTTTTGACTCATTGATTGAAATGGAGTGAATCAAAGCCTTTTAAGTATATATAAATGTAGAGAACCAATTTTTTTAAAAAAATCCGGAAAAAATGATTTTTTCTGATCTGCCCAAACTGCCCGGTTACGAAAAAAAGTAACATATCAGGTCACAACTTTTGACTCATATTTTGAAATGTCATGAAACTTGGTAAACATGAAGATATTCCTCGCCCCCACCTTCTATTAAAATTTGAGCCTCAAATATGGATATCTCTAGTCACACGTACCTGCCCAAAATTTCTATACGGCCCAAAAATGCATGTTGGTCCTTTAGGGGTTAACAGTAGGATACAGTTGGCAAGTTAGGGTCAGTATTGGTGATATGAGTCATGAGTCTAATCAAGGACAATCTCCAACTTTATCACCATAAAAATTGAAGGGGTGGCACAAATATCCTCTTAAAAAAGGATCTCAAAAAATCATCTAAGTAGGTAATTTCTCAAAGTGCATTAGATTGAGTAAACCATGACATAATATTATGCCATGTCAATGTAATTTTATATAGCTATTCAAGCTTATATGTAGGATTAAAGCTTGAATCAATAGTCTGGAAAAACAAAACAAAACAAAACAAAACAAAACAAACAAACAAACAAACAAACAAACAAACAAACAAACAAACAAACAAACAAACAAACAAATAAACAAACAAATTTAAGGTATGGATTGCATTTTTCAAAGGAATAGGTGCATAAGACACTATTGTTGTACATAGGCTGTAGCAATTATCAATTCAAACGTCCCTATTAATGCAGCAGGTGAGTCTAAGAATGATGAACAACAAGTTCAAGATGTTTATAGAAGTTCTTAAAAGCGCCCTGAGAATGCCAAAAATGGAGCACCGAACATATTTGCCGTGGCTATTTCAGAAGGCGTGACAATTCAACACTATAGTGCAATTTCATATAACCTTCTCCATATTTTATTTAATTTTATTGTCGTCATCTATATTTTTGTTTAGGCTCTTTAATAATGTTTTCATGAGTCACAAACCGCACATACTTGCAGTCCCTATTAACTAATAATGGTTAATTTAGTGCATTTGTACTTGAAACCATGCATTTGGAATCAATTTTAATCACCTCTCAAAACCTACTCCTTCTCAAAAACCATTTGCTCTATTTTGCATCATTTTTAGGGGTAATTCAAAATGCCCATGCAATTTTAGAGCCTCCTCCTATAATTGTCGGTGTATTATTTGTGATATCAAGACTACTAGTTAGACTTGTTCTAGTAAGTTGGTCTCTTGTAGCTTTGTTAACTTGGATTGTTTCAATAGAGGCAATGAAGACATTAATCCCTTGAAAAGAGAGACCTATGACTACTATATCAAGCTTTAAATTTCCTCTCTTTGTATGCTCTTATTTTGGAACTATCTATGAATGAATTTTTTGTATTTCTTTTTCAAAGATGTGATTACATATCTTCTATAAGTTGTAAAAAATTCATATTTTTTTGTGAAAATTTAGAATTATTATGAATTTTGGAGAACCAACATTCTCTAAAAATATCACTAATATCATTCACTATATAACATTTAGTAGTAGCTATCTTTTTTTCTCTTGACTCTTGAGTCTTCATCGACAAAGCTCATCACAAGCATATTATAAAGAATTAAAGAAATAGCTACAATATTGGTATAGCATGTGGCAAAATTAGCTATGATTGACATCTGAACCACATATTTAATGTCATAGATTTGTGTAGGCACATATTCTTGTGGCGGTTACTTGCCATTTCTTAATGACACATTCAATTTGATTTAGTTATTTTGAGATTTGATGTATAAAAGAATGTAGAACACATTATATTGGTGCAATACGCAGCTACTAAAGACTAATTGGAGATAGATACGATTGGCAAGCAAGTATTTTGGGATTCAAACAAGGGCATGACAATATATCCAATTGACAATATGTCAAGCAATGACATCACTACAATGACAATGACTTGCTAAGAGCATGCAACCTACTTTCAAAACAAGTAGAAACTTTCCAAATATGAGGATATTCATATTGCATGCATTGTACTTCCTTTGTCTCAAAAATAAATCTATGCTAGACATACTTCTATAGTTTCCAATTAAAAACCACATATATTTTTTGGAACAGAGAAAGTATTGTTTAGAATTGCATCAAATACAATAAAGCTAGAGCGTATAACATACTTTTGCAAGAGGTTTGCAAAATGGAGCCCTTACCATAACTTATAAGGTATATGACATGTTTTCAATGAGGATCCCATTTGCGCAAGATAGGGTGTCAATTAATTAATGAAGGGAATATAATGTTGACCAAGTCCTTCATTATTGTGTGACAAATAACACGTTAATATCTAATGAAGTTACTAAGACTAATTCTTAGTTTTGCACTTCTCAAAATAAGTTTACCTATAGATGAAGAACAAGTCTGACTAAAATCTATCCTTCCTTAATTTCTACTCAATCCAAACTTGAAAATTAGCAAAAAAAAAAAAATAGGGCAATCTTCATTATTTCTATTCCTTGGTTGGAGAAAATTATCCCCCACTACCGTTGCTCAATCAGACATATGCTAAAAACACTTAACATTATTTGAAATAGGTCATATATCTTAAACAAACACTACGTTCTGAATCTACCTTTCAATACCTTGTAAAATCGAGTGTAAAATGTGTGAAATTATTCAGCACATAGTTCAATTCCTCTTTGAAGCCAAGGATCATCCCTTTGAATGCTTCTACTAAGCGGCTAAGCCATTC
Organism: Neckera pumila; assembly: GCA_963969595.1. NCBI lineage: Eukaryota > Viridiplantae > Streptophyta > Bryopsida > Hypnales > Neckeraceae > Neckera > Neckera pumila. Next base: position 18,218,296 of record OZ018408.1, read on the forward strand.
AATTTTTTAATTGAAGCCAACCAAAGCATTCATGTGTACAGTGAAAAAGTGGCACTGCCACATTCAAAGTATCTTAACCCCTAAATACCAAAGGCCTTTCTTGAGCTTCTTGGAATTTGCTCTAAATCAAACAAAAAGCAAACATTTTCATAAGTTTTATCAATTTTTTTTGAATTGTATTCAACCATACAAATTCGAACTAGACATGTTAGAGATCATATGGGAAAAGAAAACACAACAATATCACTTATGGATTGAAAGACTATAATATTTGATCATGAGGACGTTAAAATTGAGAAAGTGATTTAAAGTCTTTCAATCCTCTTTTCTCATGTCAAATCTCAAATTGAGGTCACCAAAAAACTATGAGCTTAAAGGATAGAGCGTGCATGACCCTCCAATCAATTTATGGCTTCTCAAAATCTACTCTACATAAATTTTAGCATGATTTTTTCTCCAAGATCTAGTATATTTGAGGCTCATTTCCAAGAGTCTTCAACACTGGTAATCAAGATTCGCAATGGACACCCTTGCGTTAAATCTTTCAATAGAAAAATCATAATCATTCATTTTCAAAATCAAGTTTTTGATGCTAAAACTATACTTCAAAAAAAAATTGTTTTAAAAAAACTACTAAAAATAATAATTTAGTAAGGTTTAATTTATTTAACTTCAAACTTTTGTCAATACTTGAATTGGATGTTTCAAGCATATAGAGGTTTAAAGTAATTTGAAACAATTTGTATACACAAAAATTTGCGACATTAGAAATGGTACACAAAGTAGTAAAATTGGGTTGCCTTAATCCTAAGCCCTAAATATGTTTTTTTGAGAATATAGAGTATTGGGGCAACTAACTACAAATATAATTTTCACTTTTTTTCTTTGAAATTTTCATATAGCATGTGACCAAGGAGAAGCTTTAAGGCCCAACAATTTTCATAACTTTTGATTGCATGGTTAAAAAGTCAAATGTTGTATGATATGTAGTTTTCATTGCTCAGCGAGCAACTCAAAAAATTCTTTAAAAATTCCTTTTTTCAGAAATAAAAATTTGAAAATGTTTTTTTAGATTTTTATACATGATGAAAGCTTTGAATCATTCCATTTTGGTCAATGAGATTAAAATTATGAGGAGATTTAGTTTGCAAGGAGTTATGGATTCTCTATTCTAAAATAAAATTTGAAGTCCTTTATTTAACTAATTTTCAATATTTGAAACAAATAAAACCATAGGATATAGACTATTTATTACAAAACTAAAACCACTAGAATTTGCATTTTCCAATTCCATAACTAAATTTGTAACAATTTAGTATTTTAAATCATTCTCTACTTCATTCTATTTATTATTTTTTTCCTATATGTTGAACAATTCCAAATGATCTGAAATTTTTCAAGCATGTAGCCAACTTGACTTGAATAATGAATCTAAAGAAGCACCACCATTTTGGACATTTTGTCATAAAAATGTGACCTTGTGAAGTATAGCTGCCCAGTTTTTTGCAAGACCAAAAAAAGGATTTTTGTGAACTCAAACACTTATATCTTGCAATCTACATAGTGGAAATCTGAATTTTTTCCACATCTTCACAAACTAGCATTCTATAAGATCCTACGGTTATATAAGTCAAATTTTTATTTATTTATTTACTTTAGTATTTGTACTAAAAATGGCAAAATTAGAGCGTTTTTGGTGAAAACATTGTCAAATTCATTTAAGGATTAACAATTACATTGCCTTACCTATAAAAATTACCTCATGACTCGCTGCAAGTGGAGGTAAATGCAACTCTCTCAACTGGCCTTGAACCAGCCCATGGCACACATGCTTCAAGGTTGATGAAAATTACTGCATCTTTGTAAATATTTATTATACATAGTGTAAAATGTCAAGAAATTAGTCAGTGAGGGTTTACCATACGTGTAGGTCAATTTCAAAAATAATTAGGGAAAATTTGGGTTGTGTCTAAAATTTTAAAAATTGTACAATTGTTTCTAAAAATGTGAAAAAATTTCATTGTTGCTAATTTTGATGTCGACAAGTTCATTCTTGTCCGGCTTTTGAATGGGAGTTTTTGTCCTTTGTTTTTAAATGGCTTTGAAGTGATAGCTTGGCAATTCAAGTGTTAAAGTAAAAAATTGAAGTAGATCATAAGTAGAAATAAACCCAACCATGAATAATTTACTACTTCCTAATTTAATCCCTAAAGGACATTTTAGATCTTCAGTAGGCAACCCAAGGAATCTGTCATAGTGATTTTGCAATGGGCAATAAGAAGTTGTAGATTTTCTAGCAAGTTGTAGAACTAGGCAGGGAACAAAGTTGGATACTTGCTCTCCCTCTGGTAACGTTGAGAAAGAAGTGCCTCCTCTTTTGCACAAGATGATGAACATTGCTTTAAGGCAGACCAGCCCATGGTGGTCAAATGACCCATAGTGGACACCTAATGACCCCACGACAGTTTTTTTGGCCACAATCAATGTCTAACCTGACATCAATGGAGTGATTAGTGACCTCATGAGGAACTCCTGCTTTTTTAGTGTAAATCATTGCAGAAAGTCACTTTTCATGGCCTTCTACATTAGAAATTACTTTGACCACTTTAGGTGATTAAGAAGAGCATATTGGATTCAATTTTTGTTGGTTATGGGATAGTCTACTGACTCTTTTGGACAGATCACTTCAAAAATCCGTAACAAATTCATACTTTGTTTGAAAAATATAAATTCAATTGCTCTCACTATTTCTCACACTTGTTTTCATGTGGAAAAAAATTTGAAAACTTTCAGCAATGGCATGAGGGTAGACTCCAAAGTTTGACCACAATGGGCTGGTTTACTTTACTTGCAATGATCACAATTCCAATGAAGCAAAACCTCATTCCATGCTTCCTCGGACAAGAGAAAAAATGAGAATGTTCAGAACGAATTGTTGACACAAGTTCCTGCAATTCCCATTATTCTCTAGACCACATGCCCCTTGGGCTGGGAATGTCCTTGAAGGGTTAAATGTAATATGTCCTTTTGTTTAATTCTTAATTCTTGTCCTTTTATTGAGATAGAAGGCTCGTTGTACCTACCCTAAGCCTTTGCTTTGAAAACGGGTGCTGCTGGAAAGTGGAAGGAAAGGCATTAGGGAAAAAAGCATCCCTCCAGAGGGCTGCTCCATGGACCCCTTTAGTACCTTGAAATTTAGTTTTAAGGAGATGAAAAAATAATTTTTCCTCTATTTCTGCATAGTTGAAACTGCTGTGGTAGTGGCGCAAGAACCCAAGATTTCAAATAATTTTTTTTTTTTTTTTTTTTAATCTTAAATTTTTTTTATAAATATATATATATATATATATATATATATATATATATATATATATATATATATATATATATATATATATATATATATTAAAAGATAAAAATAAAAATAAATCTGCAAAATATGACTGCTCCGGTGAGCAATCATACACTTTAATTGCTCACCAAGGCACTTTTCCAAGTTGACAGGCCATGCTTGAAATAGCACGACATGTCAATTTGGAACGGCCCTCCCAAGGGCTGATTTTTCTCTAATGGAGCCTAAGCGTTGCATACTAATGCCGCACACATGAACAATTTGGAGAAGAACTTCGCACATAAAGTATTGCAAACTCGATCATGTAACTTAACTTTGTCAAGCACCTATGTCTCCGACTCCGTTTAATTTATATGCCCTTGCAAGTTTGAATTCCTTATGCAATCTAAACTTATATTGATTGTAGAACCACTAGCAGAAGCAGTGAAAATTATAAGAAAAAATACGCAATGGTACTCAGAGCTAGTTTTTATTACAAAAAATTTCAGGCCACTGGAAGACTGCTAGGATGTATGAAAATGTGCACTAAGAGAAAATATCAACCAAAAAGGCCGTCAAGAATCTATAAGGTGAGTAATCAACCGGTGTGCCCTGTCAAATTTCCGATTAAAAAATATTTTTTTAATATTTTTTAATAAAAAAATATTTAAAATAATAATAATAATAATAATAATAATGTTGTTTTTTTCACTGTATTTGCACATTTGCCAAAACCCTAATGGGCCTCTATAGGGCCTATACTTTGTGTAATGAGTTTCCATGCATCTACGTCCTTGACTTTTGGCATTGCTCACACTCAAACCAACGGGTTATTTTTGACGAAATTTTGCACTTGTCAGACTGTTTCAGCTTGTCGGACGCCCTCCCTCCAAATTTGCTCCAGCGGTTTGAAGGCTTATGGCAACACTTGTCCAAAAAAAGAACACTGACTCAAGCAGAGTGATCGGACTTTGGAGACCAAAGATCAATTTTGTTTTCTTTCCATACAAGGCTATAATTTTGGCCATACTTTGGCAGTCCCTCCAAAAATTCCGTGTGGATCATTGGCTATGGGAATAGCCTTGTATCACAAAAATGAAACCGTGCCAAAGATTTCAGTGTGATAGTCAAGCAAGCTAATTAAGGTAAGCATATTCGAAATGATGTGCAATAATTCACGTGAACACTGAATTTGGGATGAAAGGGTTGAAATTGAATAGGAAAGTCACCATCTAATAGATTCAATGAATACTCCCATGCTATAGCTTCTACGCATTGCAAAAGGTTCATTTGTTGTTTCACTGTACCAAAGGGTGCTCTTGGATTTGCATTAGAACCATGTAGGGAATTAAGACATATAAGAATCCAAAAGGACAAGAATAGTTCCCTCCTATAGTCTACAATGGAAAGCTATATCTTTTTGCTTTGATTGCCTACAATGTATCTTTTTTAGCTCAAAATGAGTTGACCAAAATACATCCATACATTAAGTTACACTAGTAGAAAACGCAGGAATTTCGACAGAATTAAGTTGATTCGGACGCGATGTCCCGGTCACTATTCTATTGATTTCAACAAAATATGTTAATTTTAACAGATTTCTCAGCAAGGAGGGGTGCATAGGCTTGGTTTTGTGGCATTTGGACCTATGGTGCGGAAGTTATTAAATTTCAAATCATTTATGGATCAAGAAAATTAGAAAATTACTTTTTTTATTGATTTTGATCGCGTTTTTGGTACCATTGGAAAGCTCTTGGCAAGGAGGAGCGGACGGGCTTTGTCCCGTGGCATTTGGAATGACAATGTGAAAGTTCTTGAATTTCAAAGTTTTTATATCAATAAAAAAATAAAAAAATAATTTTCCTTTTGTTTTGGCTATGGCAACAGCCCAGGGCACACTAGTGCATATGAAATAATCCCTAATTTAGTGTTCATTTGCAAAAAAAATTACAAATCCAAGAATTGTAACTATGTGCAATGATCAAATGGTCTACAATGGGCTCCCTACCTTGCTACCAAATTTGTGCTAGAACCTTAATTTGTTATTTTCTATTGTTACAAATGAAAGAAAGTTTGTTACAAAAAGAGTTAAATTCAAACAAGCTATGCAAATTGAAGTGCATATCCCTAATACATTGGCTATAGGATAAATCTTGTGTGGTAAATCCTTAGAGCATTACCACTAGACTCACTTGGTGACTAAAAAGAGAACCACCCTTCCTAAGTCCTTGCCGAATAATCAACCCACCATCACTCAAACTAGGTTGTTTTCAAGCCATGTACAGGTTTGCAAACAAGCCCCTTTTTCAAGCTCGGTTGCCTCCTCGCTTTGCAAATTGAATGACCTCTTAACAGATTCATCCACTTTTCAAGCCCGGTGGGCATGCTCTTGGTTTTGATGTATCTATTTGAAAAACTCGGATCAGGCTCATTGAACACACTGCTGACTGATTATTGATTTGTGGAGACAAAACCTGATTACTCGGTTTCATTTTCTTATGCTGGCAGCCATCTCAAAACTTTGCTTTCATGACTTTGTGCATAAGACCTAAGTGATGGATCAAAGTTTCCGGAACCTCTTTGCAGCATGGACACTGCCGCACTTCATCTGCTTGAAATTAAAAATCCTAGTCCAACAAGCACTTGTGCCGGCCGCAGATTGTTCATGCCAATAGTTGAGAGCTGAGACGAGTGTTTAGGGCAATCAGAAGATTTTGCTCTTGTATGGTTGAATGCCGCCAAGGGGGGAATGAATTTTCCATATGGGTACTTGCAGCTCTAACTTTCTAATGGGTGTGAACGTGGGCATGTGACACTTGCTACGGTATTGAGAATGGAAAAGCAGAAAAAACGACCAGTCCACACCCATTAGAAAGTTAGAGCTGCAAGTACCACAATCTGAAATTAAAAGGAAACATTGATATACTGAGTGAGGAAATCATGTGTATTTGGGGACCTTTTTTGTTGGTCATCATAATTTGTGGTCTATTTGGGATCATTGAAATTCAACAACTATAGTATAGAATGAGATGCTTTTTCCTGTTACAATTTGAACAAGCTTAATTTTTGCTCCTACATACTCAAGTGGAGGATGTGGGCTTCACAACATTAAATTTCAGAACGTACGTAACTCTGATCAATGTGCACTTGGAATTGTACCTATATTGCCAGCAAGCTTGCACCGAAGAGTATCACATTCCTCTCAAGCTCTCCCTCACAACAAGTGCATTGGATGCTAGAGTGGGTTTTCAAATTCCAGTTTGACATGTGTTGCTTCACACAAAGGGTTGAAGCTTTGACACCCTCAAAGTCTCAGTCCTCAAGTTGCACAACAGAAAAGTGGAGGAATGGGGGGTGAAAGATAGAGATGGAGAAAATATGTCAAAACTCATTCAAGAAGATGCTCAAGAAAACCTTCAAGTCGTTCTGTTGTTGGGTCTACTTTTTTTTAAGATTTTAGCTGTGTGCAAAAAGAGCGCTTGTAATTTTTGAAGTTAAGGTCTTGACACCTTATATTGTCAAAGGTAATGCCGAACTTAACTGCACACGTTAAAGGGGTATAATTTGACCCAACATACTGAACCCTTGAACATGAGACAAAATTATTTCCAGATGTCTTCAAGAAATTCAATATTTTGCAGGGCCTGATGAAACCACTTAAATGAATATAAACCACATGAGGAGAGTGTCATGTAAGAATAATTTCAATGAGATCTAGTAATGTACAAGTGGGAAATAGACATTCACAAAGAGGAGCTGTGTTTGCAATTCAACTGTGACATCAATCACCTCAGTTTGTGGTTTCTATTTTGCATTTAAATTTCTCCACAGTACGTCTTGCATCACCCTATTGGATCACCCTGGATCGATCATGCATAGCTATAGTATATATTCTCATTAAAACTGAGTTAGGAAAGTCATCTAGAGTCCGGTTGTAAGGCAATGAATACATCCTCTACATACTATGTGTTGGATCTCATTCCACAACCAAGCTCCACAAATGATTGAGTTTCTCTAGGGTTTTCCCGTTAGCAATGACTGCTCAAAGTTTTCATATTTAAAGTTGAAGTTGTTACCTAGTACAAACTTTCAGTTGAAAGGAAATTCACACATCGAACTGTCTCCGAACATCAGGAATACCTGCATGTGTAGATAGATACAACGCCTAGTCCTGTGTACACCAGCAATCAATCATTTAGGGTTTGCTCTCTCAACTGAAATTCCTTGAGAAGGTCTGCTATACAGTAGTCATCTGATTATTTGTGATCCCCTCGACTCTAAGTTCTATGTATTCACTATAATTGCACAACTCCTCAAAAACAGGTGACAGACAATTTTTTCTCTCTCATACATGTTCTAAATCTTGGCAAGTGTGGACTAACAACAACCCTCTCTAACAACCCTCTTTCAAAAGGAAAAAAATGGCCTTCTAACTGCAATTTCATGTGTATTCACAGTTCAATCTTCACAATCATGTGAATGTAGTCAAATGACGCTTGTACACAACTTATGCAGGAGTCAGATTGATTTCTCCAAATACATGGACAATGGATGCACAATTCCAGAGTGACATCAGAGTGTGTTGAGTGTATGACTGTTCGACTCATGGATGATTACCCTTTTTGTGGTCGCAGACATGAATTTAGATATGAATTTAGACAGCAGTCAGTGACATACTTGGATGTTGTTCAGGGATGCAAGTTGTGAGTTGTGAGGCCTAACATTGTGGAGATGACTGTAATGGGCTTGTATCAGAGTTGTTATTGTTAGTCAAAGAGTTCTTAGTTGTTCAGTGGAGCCAATGAACATCTAAATTTGAATCTAGATTTTTGGTGTTTGGTAACAACACTTACTCGATAACCTAGTGGATTCCCAAGAGCAAATCTGCAAATGGTGTGTTTTCTTCTAATGTCTACCTGACCTCACTAACTCTTCTGGTATTTGCAAAGAACAGTACATTCCCACTTGGTGTTTGCAGAAAACGGCTTTTAGAATGTAATACCCCACCTAATTTTGAAACGATGTCAGTTACACAGAAAACTGCTGTTCTCCTGGTTCGGTAAATATATTACTGCTTTTAGTTATACAGTATGTTGTTCATACATACATGATATGAAGTTGAAGAATCGCGACGTTCTGCATCTGTGCACACTTTTGAGCTGGTCTCTGCATGTGCGCTAAGTGACTGCAGGCGGCTCCAAAGGCCTTCACTACTTCAGCAATTTCTCAAGAGATCTTTGAATTAGCATTTCAATTCACAGCAACCCACAGAAACTTTCAATTAAGCCACTGACTTCTCTTGAACCCAACAGGGTATCCGCAGTTTGATATCTATAAATTGAAGACTTGCACATGATTTTGCAGTCGGGTAACTATACAAAATTTGCAACACATTATATTTCAGTGATCACTATTAGTAGCATTCTCAATACGGTTTGATTCAAATGAATGCTGTTGTACTGTTGGATCTTGCGATGCATTTTGTGCATGGCAAGTTGTCGATCATCTGTACTGACTTTCATTTTTGCTCTTCAACTTTGTGACGTGATTTGTTTCAGCTTTGTATGTTCTGGTCCTTGCACAATCTTGAGTTGGGGCCTTAGGGGAAGATGAGTTGGGGGAAGAGTTTGATGGCGGTATATACTACTCCGTATTACTGGTGTGCATTTTAGAACTTGAATTTATACACCACCATTACAACATTGCCTACAATGGGTTCACCAAATCCATCAATTTCCTGAGTGAGCCCTGTTCCCGACAGCAACTCAAACTCCTTCAATAATCAATCACACTGGATTAGCCTTCCATTGCTGTTTTTAAGCATGACTGGCAAGTGCTATTTGGGCCACCGATCCTTTGAATGGAAATGATGAGTGGAATTGTCTACTAACTTATGCATGCAATACTAACTTAGTCTGCCTCTTTAATTAATTGATGTCAGGGCATAACAAATTCATACATGGAGATATAATTTCATATCAACAGATTTGGCTTGGCATGGACCCAAAAGTGACGGACCTCTCAGCAAAAGCACAAGAAACTGACAAAGGGTACCTTAGCTCCGCTCGGCTCGGCTCGACTCGACAACCTCCGATCCGCTTTATTTGGAGGTGGCAAAACATCAGCAGATGCAGAAATTTATTTTTGGAAATGCTACATTTGGACATGCTTTTTGGAAATGCTACATTTGCTACATTTGGAAATGCTACAGTTTTATAAATGCTACCTCTTGTTTTCTTATTGCTATTTTTTCCATCCATGTGGCCATTTAAATCTACTTTGTGTTTTTTCTTCTTCCCACTGAATCACATTTCACTCTAAGCTACTACAAAACAATGTCATTGACAGTAGCTACTGGAACTGTGTTCCAAATTTTGTAGAAATCAGCGTAGTGCCGTCAGCTCTGAGAAATTCGACCCCAAAATCCATGACGCAGTTGAGCTTCTGGTCTTTCTCTTACAATTGAAGGATGAATCACTTGAATTCCGGCTGTGTGTCTTTCTTGTGAATTTTAAGCTACCCTGACCAGCAACACAGTCAGGTGCTGAATTCCCAGAGGGTTCAATCTAGTGAGACTGTCAGTCTGTGTTGAACTCGTATGGAAGGACGTTAGGTGTGAGCCTAATTCCAACTTACAGTGAGGTAGTGCGCTAATTCGAACACCTTAACAAAAAAACTTCGAAATTAACCCCTCAAAATCCTTTGCATTTTGAGCCTCAAAGATGTAGAAAATGGCTTCTTTGTCGGATCAAGATTTTGGGGCACTCTTTAATACTTATTGGGTAGTTGGGTGGTGTCCTGCTCCATGCTAGGTTGTAACGTTGAGTTCTAATTAATGAGTCCCGAGGTGAGTCCCAAAGTGAGGTTGTTTGGGCTTAGAGGGGGATTCAAAGGCGGTTGTTGTTGGTGGTGAGTAGTGCCACCACCAAGCGCTTGAACATCAATGGAAGTTCTTGCCCTATGTCATCAAATGACATGTTTGGTGCCTGGTGGGAGTTGAGTGATCAGAGTCATGTGGGATGGGAAATTTGTGATTAGTATTATAACTTAATAGTGCAGGGGCATGGCATGTGTAGTGTTAGGAGATCGTGACCTTGGTGTCACTAGAAGTAAAGTTTTAAAGGGTCATGTTGGTGAGCTTGAAGAGGGAAGTGGCACAAAGGGACACGACAAGAGATGTGACAATGACATAAGGAAGATTCATGTATAATGATGACTCACATCGCCACAAATGTAGAGCCAACGAGCTCATATTTGATACTATTAGAGAACTCTTATGGAGTGTGTGCAAAATAAGAGCCATATTATTTCAACTTGCGTGGTGAATGGTATTAGGCCTCAAAGCTTTTTCACCTAGAATTAAAGATGTAAGTTAGACAAAAGTAGGAAAAAAATCCTTCAAAACTTTTCAACCTTACATTCTCTTTTACTCTATAAGTGTAATATATTGTTTGTAATCAAACAATCAAAATATTGATATGTAGTGTTATAAGTCAAAAAAATATTCACCACGGTCTAAAACATTGGAGATTGTGCTTGTGCAAAAACAAGGAAATCTAGCATGAACTAAAAAAATTTGCATATGTTTAATCCCTAAAAGGACCATGAGTGCACATTTTGAACAACAAATGAACAAAATTCACACCCCAAACTCACAAAAATGCATTTTATCATCCATCAATTTTGTTTGAAGATTCTTGTATTAGTTCTTTAACATTTCTATGGTATGAATTATGAAGATTTTGCTTTGCAAATTTTCTATAATTCAAAAGATATTGGTAGATCTAGCCTCAAAAAGTAACTTTTTAAGTACAGAAATGACCCTTCAAAAATGACTTGAATCAAAAAATTAAATTAAACTTTTAAAATCCTTTTAATTAGAAGTCAACATTTTGAACTTGCAAGAAAAAAAATCTTGTAAAAATCATAAATATTCAATCTACAATCAATTTTAGAAAGAGTTTTCAATTTCTGGTTTCAAATTTTATTGGAAAATATTGGTTTGTATATTTGTTGATCCAATTGTATATTGAAACAATTTAGTATTTTGAATCATTCTCTACTTCTTTCTACTTACTATTTGTTTCCCATACCTTGCACAATTTCAAATGATATGAAATTTTTTAAGCATGTGGAAAACTTGGCTAGAAAAAAGAACCCAAAGAAACACCACCATTTTAGACATTTTTTCATTGAAAAGTGAGCTTATGAAAAAACACTTTCGTAGGGCCAAAATAATGATTTCAATGAATTTGAATGCTTATATCTTACAAGCCACCTAGTCGAAAGTTTTGAAAGTTTTTTCACATGTTTTCAATTCAGTATACTACAAGATCCTACGATTACATGTGTCAAAAAAAAAAATTCAAAAATTTGGTACTTGTACTAAAAATGACAAATTTTGAGCATTTTTGGTGAAACATAGTCATGGAACTTTAGGGGTTAAGTTAGGTTGCATTAGATGGTATTTGGGGGTCTTGGAGGGCCGTTTTAGGCATGTTCCCTGATCTGCCCAAATTCAGTGAACGCCGGTACGGGTGTGTCAGAATTTTTTTTTCAAAATAAAAAATAAATAAAAAAAAAATTTACCAAAATATCATTTTAAGCAAAAAGAATTTTTTTTTATTTTTTTTTAAATGACGTGGCAATCGCTTGACCACGTACTGCTGCTGCTGCTATTGCGTTCCCGCAGTCTAGAAATGCAGTAGACAGCAGGGGAACTCGGAGCCCTCCAAGACCCCCGAATCTCATCTAATGTTTGTTTTGGTTTGTTTGTTTGTTACGGTGAGATCTTGGTCATATTCTAGGTATGGTCAGAAATCTCTTTGCGACCGAAAGGGTGTATGGGCATTGTTTTGTGGCATTTGGACATGCGGTGAAAACACTATTGAATTTTGAAGTTTATATGAATTAAAAAAATTAGAAAATTACTTTTACTTTTATTTTGGCTTTGACAACAGTACACGGCACCTTTTTGAAATTACAAAAATTACATAATTTGATATTTCTACTATAGATTTTGAAATAATCAAAGTATGTTGAGAAAAAGATTTTTTCCATCTGAAAGTGTCAAAGTAATTATCAATAGAACTCATTTTTATAAAGACTACTTTTTTGCTTGGTCAAAATAATAGTCATTAACAAGAGCATTTTGGTTATAAAAATTAAACAATAACTTGAGAATTTTTCACATTATTCTTCATTGCTTCTTGTATGTTTTGGAGAAATTTCAAATTAATTGGATTGCTTTTGTTATAATGACCATTTTGTTTCCACTTATTGCAATATAAATTATATCCATTGGCCATTTTTTCACAAAACTAATGGGTGTTTTCACCTTGATAGACTAAAGGCAATTTCATATACCAAAGATAAACAATTGAAAATCAAATATAAGTTAAAAGGCTAATTGAGCTTAAAAATTATCAATGACCATCTGCTATTGGAACTATTGTAGTCCTTTAGGATCTAACAACTTCTATCTATATTGAAAGGAACAATACTTCCTACATTGTTTTTCCAATTTCTTTGAAATCCTCTAGATTTGCTCTAAACTTTCATTCTAATATTAAAAAGTGTGTACAATATAATTTTAGATGCTTTTGTCACAAAGAATTTATGAACCAAAGATTGCTGTTTGATTGTGGGCTATTCATAATGAAAAATTGGTCAAATTTAATTTAGATTTTAATAAATACAACATCAAGATTTGTAGCTAAATCTTAATAATCCTTGTCAAGATGGTAAAAACTTTAATTTTCAAGAGCTTGTAGTTACTTTATTTTAGTTTTGGGGCAAAAATATAATTATTGGTGCACTTGAGTATGCATTTGATTTAATAAAGAAGTAGGCATGGAATCTTGTACAATAAGGGGTAAAGTATCATATTTACAATTTTATTAGCTTTGGATCAAAGGAGAAGAAGCTTGTTATTGATGGAAGCTATGTGTCAAGAAGTTTGAGTAGAAATTTGCTGGGAAAGCGAGCTATAGCTATGGATTCAAGGAGAAGGGTGATTGCATGAAAGACCGGTATTGAAATATTGTCACAAAAGCAGTGCTGAAGCTTCATTTTGCAATAACTTTAGAAGCATGACTTGTATGAATTTGAAATTTTTAGTGGAGAGTCTTCTTACGAGTTTAACTATATCTCATATTTTTCAGAAATTTTCAAAAATCACTTTATATTTAAAAATCATTTAAACTAATTTGTCACGTTTTGAATTTTAGGATTTTTACTACGTAAGGAGTCTCCAAATTTAATGATTTGAAGCTGAAATTTCTATGGTCTATTTCCATAGTAGGAACTCATATTTCTACCAAGGGGCATTAAAAAATATTTTATTTTATATCCTCTACGTCCATGCAAAGAGGGCTCCCGTGCGTATGCAATTCTGAACATTGAAGATGGTTTTAGGATTTTTTTTTTCCGGTGAAATCTCTTTACTATGAAGTCTTCTCAAATAGTATTTTTCAATTACTTTAAAATTACTTTTCCTATTTTTTACAAATAAAAGTGTTAAAATATGTATTTTCTTGCGTTGATGCACTTTACTAGTTCTCCTATTTAAAGATTTTCTTTTCTTTTCCTTCATAGGGTATCTTCTTCTTATAGGTGTATACATTTCTCATATTTTTCATATTTTTAAAAAAATATGTTTTTCTATTTTTATAGTACTCTCGAAAAAATGGCTGAAAACGGCCAAAGTGGAACAAAAATGGAAGGTCATTCATGCAACGACCCAGAAGCAATCCCTTCATTGTCCAAGCTAGTTTTTTTCTGTGGGAAATTGTGATATCCCCTCCTAAATTGTATTTGGTAAATTTTTTGGTTCTTGTCCTTTTTTTTATGGTTCAAAGTCTTTGACTCCAAGTATAAATTCAAATTTTTCAAAATTTATCTTTAATTGTAGATAGTAAGTAAATTCTCTCCAAAGACAAAAAAAAGGGGGCAATAAAGGGGGCCAATTTATTCCTAAATGTGCTCCATGGAAGAACTTCCTATAGTGTAGCTATTTGTTAATTTAAACTTTTAAGACACTAATTTAGTTCACGTTTGGAATGATGATATGGAGCTTCCATTAGAGAAAATTTCAAGCTATAGGATAGCCACTTTTTTGCATCAAAATGTGCATTTATAAAAAATATCAGTCCAAATTGGCTGTCAAAGAATCTATTAGGTGAGTAGTCAACTGGTATGCCATGTCAGATTTTTGATTAAAAATCAGTTTACTATAATAATATGTATATAATAATAGATTATTTCACTATATTTGCACATCCGCCAAAACTGAAACGGCCCTCAAGAGAGGTCAGATTTTTTGTAATGACAACCTTTCTTTTTGACCAACTTAATGAAATTAAGGAAAAGTGCTGAAACTATTCCTTAATTTCTAAAACGGACCTCAAGAGGGTTTAGATTTTTTGTAATGACAACCTTCCTTTTTGACCAATTTAATGAAATTAAGGGAAAGTTCTAAAACTATCCCTTGGTTTCATTAAGTGTCCTTTATAACATAGAGTGCATATTATAAGTTTCAAAGTACCCACAATGAACATTTTGGATGGGGATGATTTTTTCGATCCTTTCCAACTTCAAGAATTCACAACTAATTTAATGAGAATATGAAAAATATGAATCAAAGTGTGCCAAATGTGGCTTCTTTTCATCTTTCAAGGAAAAATTTACTCAAATACGATTTGAAGTATGAAACATTTCTGAAATTTTGAACCAATGCATGCTTAGAAGGATGCTTTTGAGAGCACTCCACTAAATTCATTAATTTGCAAAATTTTAAAACAGGTATGAGTGTTTCTTCAGATACCGCTGCACTTCAAAGTACATGCACTTGAATGCTGTCAATGGAGTTCCTCCAAGGCTAATGTTGTGCTATTGGCATGATTTTGTTTGACTTGCCAAGGCCTCTATATTTGTTGACTCAGTTTACCAAGCTTTGGTATGATATATTTCCGTTGTCTATTATCCAATTTCAAGTGTGTTTTTCCATCTACTCAAAGTGCTTTGGGATGCGCTAGCTTGTAATGATATAACTTCCAAATTATAATTATAAACTAGTGAAAAGAAAGTTATACAAAGAGAGGGGGCAAATAATCCGGTTGCATACTGGATGCTCTTTTAGAAAAACTGTGCCACTGCACTTCCCATGCTCCTTGACATTTGTGGAATCTTGACCACGGAGGTTGTCTTTTTGCGAGTGCTTAAGGTAGTCTATTCTTAAAGCCACCATTAATTAAGCCTACCAAACTCATCATTGACAGTAATAGATATTTCAAGCAACATGTCATTCATTCCTAGATGGGGTTGCATTTAGAACACAATTGTTTTTTAGAGCAGACTACCTTACTTGGGAGGTGCATGTAAGGTAAAACAAACCATTGTGGTTAGATGACCTATAGTAGTCACCTAGGGAATGACCCCATCATGGGTTTTTTTCAGTTTGTGAGAGCTGGACTTCAATGTGTATCTTACATGAAACAGTAATGTAGTGATTAGTGACTTCATTAGGAACTTCTAATTTTTTGTGTGAGAATTGATTGTAAGAATTGCCTTTTTAGGCCTTCCATGTTAAAAAAATACTATGACTGCTTTAGGTGAGCAAAGTGAGCATGATGGATTCAAAATTTGTTAGTTCTAACTTCTAAGGTAGTCTACAAACTTTTTTGGGCTATGATGCATTGAACCGACTTAAAAAATTCATAGCCAATTCAAACTTTGTCAAGAAAAACATAATTTCAATTGCACTCATTGTTTCTCACACTTGCACTACTGTAGGAAAAAAACTGAAAAATTCCAAACAACTATGTGAGGTCAAACTTCTAATTTTGACCACAATGGGTTGTTTTACCTTAGGTGTGCAAGTGAGTCGCCTTTAGAACACATTCCATTGCTTTTTAGAGCAGACTCTACCTTACCTTACCTTACCTCACCTTACTTGAGACTTGGGAGGTGCGTGTAGGTGTGCAGGGGTTGTGATTGACCTTGGACTTCTGAGGCTTATTACTCCATGCCCAATACAAAAGGCACCTTTTTGCACAGTCCTCCCCTAACCAACCACATGGCATGGACAATTGGAAATCCAAACCCAGAGTCCTCCACTCCATGCCATGCCATGCCCCAGCGGCCGTACTGCAAGCGGCTATGGCAGACTTAGCTTACGAACTTTGCTGCGGATGGAGGAGGTTTCCACATTGCGTGCACATTGATTGACAGCTTGGATGGCAAGAATTTCAATCAAGCTCCCATCAAGTGCGTGAGCAAAGTCAGAGAGTCAGAGTCCCTCGCGCATCTCCCAGTCAGCTGGTGGCAGTTACATCTCTCTCGCTTGCAATTGCAGGCGAACCCACCTGAGTTGAATTCAGTCAGCCAGGACTCCGCCCAGCACTCAAGCAATCAATGACCTTGGAATGCTACTATATAGGTCAGTACATATGGGTCTTTTACAAATGATAAGAATCTTTTTTTCACACAAGTGAAACAAAGTCAGTATGGATCCTAAAAGTTTGCTAAGAGCCAAAGTCAATGACAGTACTGTAACAATAAAGTTTCTGTATTGGATTGTGGGTCCTATGAAACAGTATTGCAACAACACTGACACAATGGGGGGAGGTAGTTCCTGATGTATTCACAGAAAATGCATGTAAGCAGTTCCCCTCCAAAATTGGATGAAAATAGTTTTTCCCCACCCAACAATCCCACTTGAAGTCATCCAAAGGACAAAAAAATGTCTGCAGTGTCCTTGACGAGTTAAAAAGAACCAAGAGAAAAATGCTCTTGTAGCATTTTAAACCAGGCAAAGATCTTTTCCATCATGCTTTGCTAGATACTTTGGAAGGACTTACCAATTAATTCAAAGATTGGGGCTGGTTGAAGAGCCATATAAGGTAGAACCACCCATCCCGATCAAGGAGCCATGACCAACATGTAGGCTACCACTACATTAGAACCTCCCAAAGTTGATCCTCTCAAGGCCAATAAACCTCTATAAACAAATAGGGCCGGGCAGTCCCGACTTTGGGAATAAAATAATTTGTAGCACTAAATGAGAGCTTGCATGGTGGACCTCGACCTTGTCAAGAAAAGATAAAATATTTTCTTGAACAAGCTCCTTTTCCTAAAAATGTGGCACATGTCCCCTTGCGGCAACTTCATGTGTAGTGCAAACCCTCTTTAAAGCAATTAACCTCTCTAAATCAATCTTGTCAGGCGGTTCCGGGCTGATTAGGTTACAAAGGTTCAATTGTGTCTCCAATCAAGGCCAAAAACATATGTCAATCAAAGCTTGGAATGCCTTGGAATGCGGCCTTTTTTCTCCTTCTCAAAGTTGGGACTAATGAGGTCATCACACATGTTTTGAAGTGCATAGGAAGTAATGAAAAAGAAATAGGAAGTACTAAGTGGCAAATTAGTTCTTCTATGATCAGAATAAGATGACCTCAGACATTGGCTATGGATTTAAAACACTTTTTGGCTCCCAAAATTCATAGTAATTTCAATTTTAACAATAAAATTACAGAAAAGTCCCAGTATTTTTCATCTTTCTACATGTGAAAAGTTTCCACTACCCACACAACTTTTCATTTGGCTGAAATCACTTAAGTGATCAGGTATAGGTGGTTCTACTTTAACCCTTTAAAGACCAGTCGACAAGTTTTGGTTTGAAATTGCCACATTTACACTTCTAAGGTCAATTAGTTGTGAATCGGAAGACGGACCAAAGGAGACGGATGTGGGGAATTTCCAACTCCATCCATAGGAACAAAAATCGAGCCAATTGGAGTCTGCATGTAGACTCAAGGTTGAAATTAGTGACGGTTTTTTGGCTGAAAATGCAACATTTGAAACAGAGATGCATCATAATAAATAGGATTGCACCGTAGTTTGCCACAAAATTCACTGTCACATAGTAAACCATTCATCCTTCATCCATCGGTACGGTCGAATCTTTGACATGCATCATTTTGTTTCAACCACAAAAGGCATCGCCCACCCCCAAAATCAACTACGGTCTTTAAAGGGTTACATTAGAGAAATTTTCAGCCCTAAAGAAGGCCGTCCGAAGTTGACATGCCATGCTACTGTTTGCATGGCCTGTCAACTTCGAAATTGCCCTCAGCTCTTGGTGAGCAATCAAGGTCTCTGATTGCTTGCCGAAGCAGTCAAGTTCCGCAGAATTTTATTTAATTTTAATTTTAATTTTTAATTTTAATTTTTTTTAATTTTTTTTAGATTAGAAAAATAAAAAAATATAATAATTTTTTATTCAGAATTTTGGGTTTCAGCGCCACTGCTGCCGCAGTTTCAACAGGGCAGAAATAGGAAAAAAGCAACTTTTTGAGCAAAATAAAAGCAAATTTTAGGGTACCTCGGAGGACTGTGGAGTAGCCCTCCGGAGACCTGAAATTTCCTCTAATGAGACATGAATTTTGTTCCCTGTAGGGATCCAATTTCCAAGGATGCAAAATGGGACCCTGCCGGCCTCATTGATAAACAATGTTGTGCAGCCACCCACGCATTTAAATCACAGTTTTTGTCGCGAGAAGAAATTGTTAGTTACACTATTGCTAAATCTAAAATCCCCTGTTTGTATGATTGTGCAGCATTCAATCAATGAGGCGGTTTCACTCCCAACCATGATCCACTACCAGCAATCATGTTAACGAACTGTAAGTTAGTGGGCTGCTGCAGGCTCAAAGCAAGGGTTTGAAAGTTAGCCTAATAAAGTTAGAGAGAGGCGTCCATTGCGAGCCTTATGCCGCATACGTCGATCTCCGTGCCCCACAGATCTCCACGCGCAAGCAGTCCGATGTCAACGTACGCGCTACAGTAGACTTTTTTTTTTGGGCGCGGGACGGAGGGCACTAGGTGATACAATTTTTGACTGTCAGACAAGGCAACCGACAGAGAGATCGACTCCAGTAGTACTCACATACGTAGTATTCCACAGCCACGCACTGTTCGGTTGGAGCAGTGTAGCACGAAGTTAACTCCTTGCCTACATCCCTTATTAGTTACCTCCACAGCAGACGGAGCGCACGCGTTGAAAATAAATAGCCATGTACGAACTTTGATCGCCATCACCCGGCACCCTTTGCTAATAATTCCGCTGATTTGATTGACTCACGGCAAGTCCAGCCAGACTCACCCACAGTAGAGTCTTCCCTACTTCACCTTTCTGTGGAAATCCATCCTTGGCATTGCTGCAGCTGAGTGTCAAAAAGTTGGTTGAAAACACTTATTATATTAATTACTAGACGATGTGAAGGCCCAACTACAACAATTTACTTAGTTTTACCTGGACTGGACAGTGTTGAATCTTAGCTTGGTTGGTTACTTCGCCCGCAACCGACTTGTGACGGAGCCTGAAGTGGAAGGGTAAATTAATAAGTTTGTTGTCGGTTCAATGAAAGTGGGAGAGGAAGGACTTGAGATTGGCAGCGAAGGAAGCAAGCCAGGCTGGGGCCCGAAAGCAAGCCTGGGGCCCGACCTTGGTGGACTTCTTAATACACCGGTCGGCTACTGTCAAACCAGAAAGGCTGACTGACAAGGAGAGCTCCAAGCAATTCAATAGCAAGTGAATGAATTCTATGAATAACTGAAGACCCTTGTGTGGTAGGAAACGGGTCTCAGAAATCGAGTCTGAAGTGGCGGCAGGCAGGAGCGTCGTCAACGCTGCGCACCACCGAAGTCTGAGATCACCTGGTGGTTGACTGCACGTCGAGCTCTCTATCCTAGCTGCTGCTATAGCATGCGAACTTGCGTGGCACCTACTCTTCCGGTCCATAGCCAGAACGTTCGTTCGCCCTTCTGAATCTTTTACTTTATATACCCGTCGACAAATCTGCACTCCTTTTCCATTTTGGAGGATATATGTAAAAAAGAACACTCTGGCTCCAACTTCGATCTAAAAATAATTTCAAATCTCCCAGTGGTTCCTTAGGGGTTGAAAATTTATTCAGTAGACTACAAGGTTGCCAATAATTTTGTCCAGTTCGCGAATAATTATAATCCTGGGAACTCAAGATGCTTAATTTATGAGTTCGTTCATGTGTAGATATCTAAAATTAGCCACTCTCGAGGATCCCCTTGTCGGACCAATTGCAAACTGCATGATTCAAAGGGAAAGCTCCGCCGTTGACGTCCTTTCAAGCTCGCGAGCTAGCTCCAAAATCTGATACTTTTTCGCTCTCTTGCATGTGTCCTCACAGGCTCACACCTCTTTCGGTGAGAATATTGTAACCATCCGACGCTTTTTCTGGTTTGAGTGTTAACTGCAGGGCATGTGCAAGGAGATGAATGATGATGCAAAGGTGCAAGGATTGACGGGAGAGTGAGCATCAAGCTGGGTCTGCTACGACAGTTAAGGATATAAAGTCAAATAGAAGGACGTACAGCAGTACGAGACTCCTAGGGTGGGGTCTTCAGGAAGGTGAGCTAGCTAGCCATCCAGGCCGCGTAATGTGTGAGCTCCGTTCACTCAAAGTTTTCTCCGGTCGCTCGCTTTCGTCTCTTTTTCCTTTGGAGCCGCCTGGACTTCCACCTTCGTCGTCGCCCTTCTCCGCCCTTTATAAGTCTAATCCTCTTCGCCAATCCTTCATCATCCTACGCACCACCACAAGTCAGCGTGACACTTCCTGTTGGACCGGCCGTAAACCCATGCAAACCTTGTGGTTGGGTTTCCGGATATATCGAATCTGGCCTCTAGCTAACAAGCTCCAAGCATCACGGATTGATTATTTACAGGCAATCCATGCGGAGATCAATATCACATCGACAGGTTACTGAAGCGGCCGTGGGCGTTACGTTTAGCACTAGCCTCGAAGTATAGTTACAGATACGCTCCTCGAATATATGCAAGCTTTTGATTGGAAAGTGTAGTGATCGATCGATCCTATACTACGGGTGCCCAGCAGAATTTCTAGACAAGCTAGCTAGTACCCTATATATTTGTTTGTTTGTTTCGTTGGTTCGGTTGGAACAATGGGGATTCGCAAAGGGTCAATAGTCATACTGGTTTTCCTGCTGCTAGTTGTTGTTGTGCCTGACTCTGTTCTGGGAAGCAGAACTAGGCTTTTAGCTGAGCCTGAAGCTCTTGTAGATTCCCAATCAGAGTCGACAAGTGTTGGCACAGGATCGGATTTTCATTCTGAGAGGAAGCTGATGGAGCAACGTCGGAGACCAGCGGAAGCTGCAGCAACAGGAATCCATCCGCCTCCGGTTGATGGTCAAGTGTCCAAGTCGGTGCCATCTGCGCCTGCAACCAGGCAATCGCGATTTGCACTTTTGTTTCGGAGATTGGCTAAGGGTAGCCCGACCCCTACCCCTGGGACGCCTTCACCAGGTCACAATTGAGGGAGCTTGAATCCATGGTTTGAGATTTCGTCACCAGCAGCTTGTACAGGAAGGATGCACCAGCCAATTACGAAACTCGACTTCACCGACACGAAGCTCTCTCGTTGGCGCACTCAGGGTGAAGTTTGTGACATGGACTGTGTCTTTCCTTTGAAAATCCCCTTTGGAGTGCGAACCAGGTTGCAACCATTACAAGCTGGAAGCATGAATTTTGAAGCGAATTCGTTTTTCCAGCTTTTGAGGAGCATATGAAGATGAGCTCAACTTACTGTACAGATTTTTTCTCTATAACTCAACGTCTGACTCCAATTGAAGGTTTGCCATCTTGTTGATCGAATTGGAATCACCGCACCTTATTGTGAATTCCCGTGGAGGGTTTAACTCCAAGTTAGCAGTGGCTTGTGAAGCCTCATTCCCATTAGATAGCGGTGATCAGCAAGCTAAGGTTTTGTAGAAATTAGAATGATGGTCGACCTTCACCATTAATTTCCAAGAGGTCAAAAGCAATAGGAAGATTATTTTCTCTATTTAATAGCTAGCATTCAGATCGAGTGCATTCAGAGCTTGCTTTCATTTACTGGGTAGAAACAGAGCAAAAGGGTTGGTTTTGACTCCTCCCAAAAACGTTTCACATTGTTACAGTAGTACTGTAGAGGTGAGCTTTTATCTTTTCGATTGGCGTGAGGACACAAGAGTAAGTTACGGCATTCGCTCACGGCTCTCTAGGGGAAACTGACTGATTGATTGTAACTGCAGTGCCATCACACAATTGAGTGTGGTGGTCCCATGGTGACACTTTTTTCAAGTCTGAAAGCTCAGCTATCATGTCAAAGCAAATATATGGTTTCCCAATTTATTTGAGAATTAGAAAAGTTGATGTACTTACTGATACTGTTCATCCCCATCTGGCTATGTCCGCTCGCCATGTGTTCTGCTTCAATTGCATGTTGAGTTCCTCTTTTGATCCGAGAAATTGACAGGTTGGTTGATTGGTTGATTGCTTGATCAGCAACAGACATTGTAACTAAATTAAATGTAACTTAACAGAAGTTGAGATGAAGTGACGCTCTCACAAGTTTTGTTCACACAACTCAGGTAGAATGCGGTAGGCCCAAGCCATATGCCACTTGCAGCCCATGCTGTCGACCTTTTTATAAATGTCAGGTGAAGGCTCAGGTTCAAAAGCCCAAAGAGGAAAAGATCCATCACATGTCGAGGGTTAATTTCTATGCCCAGATGGCACAAACGACACAGTGCAGTGTTCAATGCAATTGCGAATCCTCAA
This sequence comes from Neckera pumila, assembly GCA_963969595.1. Taxonomy (NCBI): domain Eukaryota; kingdom Viridiplantae; phylum Streptophyta; class Bryopsida; order Hypnales; family Neckeraceae; genus Neckera; species Neckera pumila. The sequence continues at coordinate 18,241,281 of OZ018408.1, forward strand.
CAACCACGATGGAGATACACCAAACACATGCTTTATTAGGCCCCACTCGTAATGAAAATCTTACATGTACATTTTACCTTCTCTAGGTTTATAGATAACTAGAGCTTGTCATTATGCTGCAATATAATGCCAAGTCTGAGTTCCGAGGCAACCATGTCACACTTTTTTGGCTGGTCAGAAGAAGGAAAAAAAATCATGAAATCCTCTCAATGTGAACCCCATGACCAAACCAAAAAATACCAGATTTGGATGTTCAAGATTCAAGGAATCGATCGACTTGGCATTGTTTTTAATAATCTTCAGTGAAGATCTACTGTCGACATACCCTCACTGATTGTACGGATCCAATGAGCTAGACTTGTATAATGTCAGCAGTTGACTCTCCATTCTTCTCAAAAGGGAATAGCAATTTCACTCCAGACATGAGGGGGCCGACATTTAAAGCAACCTTGCATTCATCACTGAAGAGCTTGTGTGATTTATTTGGCCACAGCATGCACATATTAATGTCGATAGCTTCACAAGGGCTTTTTTTTTTTTGCAGAGCTTTCAGGTGCATGAGAGACAAAGCTTTTGGAATCTCGTTCTTTTCTCCGCAGTTATGGGGTCTGTCTCTATTCGGATATAAAATCCACACGCACTCGAAGTACTCGAATGCATGCAAAGCTCGGGACAAGGACAAGGACAAGTTTATTGAAAAGAAATTGAAGAGGTGAGTATGTGTTGTACCACTTTTGCTTTGCGCAAAAACTGAAACGTAAAACATTCTTTGAAGGACGTCCCAACAATGTGGACCTATCTGCTCATGCAAAGAAGAATCAAGATATCCAGATGTTCCAATCATCTGACATCTTGTTTCTCTTACAATTATCCTCTTACATTTTGGATTTAAGAATTTTAGGGAGCGAAGGAAACTCTCGACATTAACCACTTCAATCGCTCCCTGGATTGACACTTTTGAGAAAGCAGTTCCAAGAAGCATGCCCTTGCACACCATTTTCAGTCATAGAGATAGAATTCAATTCATTCTCTGGTTCTTGTATATGCTCACTCATAGAATTTCTCATTTCGTTAAATTGGTGCAATTCTTGGCGCCAAAGTTGTGACAAAATGCTCTAAATTCTACGAGTAGTGCATATTTGCGTTTCAGATCGCACGTCCAGAAATGTGCGAAAGTCGTGGAATTCTGCCAATCTAACGACAGTGTGACGTTAGAACATTTTAAGAATGTTATGTAAGCTTGCGCTGCAGATATTTGAGAAATTTCTGCATGGGCACTTTAGGGGATACTTTCCACAGGATCAGAAATTAGAAGCTAACTGCATAAACATTTGTCTTCAATTCAGACAACAGGAGCATCTTTCGAAAATTTTACTGGTGCGAGCTTTTAGCGAACCATCATCCATCCCTCAATATTAATGACTCTCACGGGACACGGTCCATGGCACGCCCATGGCAGCAGATAATGAATCATAAATAAGTCCAGTAAGAGCTCTAAAAGTCCATTAACAAGAATGCAAGTCTCTACCTGTGTCTCAAATAGAGGAAAATCAAATTTATTAAATTGTCCAAGAGTGCCAAAATTTTGACCTCTCTGTACTCTGTCTTTTAAAACTAGGACCAGTAAAGATCGATCTGAGGTTCCAGAAGGGCATCTGAAAAGTGTCAAATTTTGCCATCACTTTAACGAGGATGAAGTTACAGAAACTCATGCGGCTTTTTCACATCTTTCTCGATTCATGTGGGTTGTAGTAGAAGTATCAAAAAGAACATAAGATATAAGTTACGTACGCAGGAGAGTTTGTTTCTAGTGAATTTCTCATGCAGAAGACGCTCAAGGATATTGCTTGTCAGTGTGCCCAAGTACTCTCGACAAATGGCTCTGTTTGTCTGAATTGTGCTTGGAAACTAGCTACTGTAGTCTAGCTCTCCATATGTGACGGAGAATAGAACAATTTTTTCATTGAAATGCAAGTCAATTCAACAATTTCTTTTTGAAGATTTATGCCAAAGACAAAACTAGAACCTTCAGCAAAGTAACGGGAAGATACCAAATCATTTTTTTCTTTAGACTGGGCACTCCATCTCTAAAGCCTGAGTGTGAGGCCGTGGCATGAGTGTCATTGGCATCAGCAAGAATGTTCACGTATTCCACGTGCTTGCAAGAAGAAAGCAATGTTGATTGCATCACAGAAATTGGCAATTAGAAGGGGATTAACAAACATTTCTTTTGAAGGGACAAATGGGCAAGTATGTATACTTATTGAAGGTGAATGTACTGTCTAGTACCCTCCAAGAAGTCTTGCAACCCCATGTTTAGTTCTCAGCCAAGTAGTTTGATTGTAGAACATACTTGTGGCAGGTAAATTTAGATATTTGATTGAGATTTTTTGCCTTGGACAAGGTGAGTCATGTAACTCATTTCCTTTTAGAAATACCTCTTTTTGTGAGAGGAGGTTGATTTGGAAACACGAAGTTGAGTTTAAAGGTGAAAATGCTACACTTCAAAATTTCATTGTTGGAGATCACATGTAGTGGATTTCAACTGGAATTGGAATTGAGAGGATCAACATTACTGTATGCATGCCTTTAAAGATTGTTGCTTGCAGACATAGCCTAGAAGTTTTGTGAAAAAAGATTGATGTTTTGTTAAAGGTATTGTGTATGTGATGTTGCTAATAGTTCTATAAGCAAACTTTGTGAAGTTCAAAGTAGTGTTAGTTAACTTTGCACCATGACATAATGTAAAATTCATTGAATGGCCACCAAATTCTCTTGACCACAATCCTATAGGAAACATATGGAAGCAAGTCAATGATCAAGTTAAATAAAGGATTTCAAAATATACTTTAGAGTAGAGATTTTATAATTACCCGCAAACTAAAACTCCCGTCATAACTTTCATTTCATTAATCAAAATGGAATGATTCAAAGCTTTTTATGTATTTATAAATCTATAAAATTAGTTTTAATTTTTTATTTCTTAGAAAAGTGATTTTTTTAGAATTTTTTTGAGCTGCACATGCTCCTTGCCAAGTCATGAGAATGACATATCATACAATAACTTTTAATTATATAGTCAATAGTTACAAAAACTGTCGGGCCTTAAAGCTACTCTTCGAACACATGTTGTGTGAAAATTTCTAAGAAAAAAATCAAAAAATTACATTCATAGTAAGTTGCCCCAAAACATTGTGTTCTCAAAAAAGCATGTCTTGGACTTTAGGGATTAAATACATGAGTTTGCTTTCTTTTGCCTTGAATGTGTGTGAAAAAAAATTGCAAAATACATTAAAGACTTATAGAGGAAAATTTTACGTACATAGTGTGGGCTTTTTTAACTTGAAAGATTTGCACAATGATGTTTCCTAAATTTATGTGCAATCAAATCTTAAAAAGTCATCACATATACTTTTCAATGAATTATTATATAATACTATGAAAATAAAATAAAATAATTCATCAAAAATGAATTTTTTTAATTTTTGAACATTGAAATTTCATATGTTGGTTAAGGTTCCATGAAGCAATAGATTTAATAGGGTGGTTTTGATAGGATATTTTTTAAAAAGAAAAAATTTGAAGGTCTTCATAGTGGACTTCTTGGTGGGTATCAGTACAAGAAGTATGAAGCAGTTGGTTTGAACAAATCCTCAACAAATTCCAGTTTTATACTGCACCCTAACATTCTTGGCAAAAGTTTTTTTTTACATTGGAAAGAATTTAAGAACTTGTTAAATACAATTAGGTGATTAAATTTGGTAAAGTTGAATTAGATAAGATGTCTCAAAAAATACCAAAAAAAACCAATTTTGAAATAAAAGACATATTTCAACCAAATCCAAAAGATAATAGAGTTAATTATAAAGTGTATGCAATGCAAGATCAAGAATTGGTGTAGAGTAGAGAGAGGTTTGCCTTGGGAAATCTTGAAGATCCTGGCTGCAACTAGAAATGGCTTAGGAACAAAAGAAGTTATAGTCGTGTAAAATCTTCAAATTCAATTGTTGAATCTTTTACTTCACCATGGAACTATCAGTCCACCCAGCTCAGGATGATAAAGGCAAGTAAGCTTGTCATCTGCAATTCCACCCAATACACAAACTACAATGAACAAAGATGATGAAGGCAAATAAACTTATCATCCTCAAATTCACCCTACTAACTAGGAATGGTTTAAGAAGTAATAGTCATGTAGAATCTTCAAATTTGATCATTGAATCTTCTACACTGTCATGGAACTGTTCCCCGTTGGCTTATCATGTATGGCTCTAGGTTGGTTTATGGGTCAAGGTAAGGATAAGAAACCACGGGATACGGACGAGTAGAACCAACGGCATACCTCAAGATATCATCAATGAATATGGCTCCTAAACTTTCAAATTTACAATATGCTAGTCATCAACTCAGTTTCATCTTGAGAATGAAGCAGATCTCGACTATGTGGACGAAGAATCCTACTTTGTCCCCACAAAACAAAATGAAGCAAAGCAATGGTTTAATCCATATCACCCGCAACAACAAAGTTTACAAAGAATGACATCCACAAGCCACAACACACAAGTCTTCAATTCCAACTTCAACTCCAACTCTTTGACTGAACTTTGATTAGGTGCCACCATTGCTTTAAGAGTCCAAATCAAATGAGTGGTAGCTTTTTAGAAAGCTAATACATTTTTCTACTTCTTTTTCAAATCTCATATAATTCTAACATTCTGTCCAATTTCTATGGCTACTCAAAATTTTGGCTCTTAGAATTGAAGGCAACAGATTCTTCTCTATTTCAACACTTATAATTCACTCATAAAAGCTTCAAATAAATTGAATGATACCTTTATATAAAGATAACATTGTTTTTCACATTGTTTCAAATTTTCATTGCAAACTAAGACTTGTCTATCTTTTATGGCCGGTCAAAATCTCTGCTCCTTCACATGGGAGGCAATAGACCTTCTTCCACTCAAACTAGCACAAATCTTGATTCTCAACTTCAATTCAAGCAACAGAGGAATTTTTGGAAATACAACATCATGAAACACAAATTTTTCAATTTTCATTTCAAAATTCTCAATTCATAACACACTATGGTACCTCAAACATTCGACCCTCAAACCAACAATTAAGAAGAAGATGAATAGTGTCCTCTCCCTTATCTCCCACCTCAACCACTCAAGTTAAGTGGACTTCAACCTATACCTTCACCACATAGCTATCCTAACACCCATTGGCCATCATAATTGACCATACAACAAACTTTCTATCTTTATCTTGAAGATAAATGACCTCAAAATTAAACTAAAGGGTAAACTATTTCCATCTTTTTCTTCTACAACTTCATATACACAAAATAAAATTGGAAACTAATTGCAAGTATGAAAAAGTAGGATCTAATATATGCCTACTAGAGGTAATAAATAGAATTTCAAGAAAAATATCACTTCATCTTCCAGTTGCGGTTCTTCATCTTGAGACTTAAAAACCCCCCTCCAATTCAACATATTAAAATTCAAAGCAAAAATAGAAACTAAACTCCATAATTATATAATTTTAAAAATCAAATCCTATCATGTAAATCAAATCCTATCAAAATAGCATATAAATATATATTTTTATATAATATTATGCATTTACAATGCAACACCAGAGTTTGGAAAAAAACACAAGACAAAACTCTTTGGAGCACCAAAACTCACTCTGATGGAGTTTGGTGTCGTGTTTGTTTTGTACTATTTCTAATTAACCTTTAAATGACAAATCCATCACCACTAATTTCAAGCCTCACTGCCCATCACTTAGTTTGCTGACATTTTGCAATTAGATATGTATAAAGAAACACCGACCAAGTTTCCGATTAACTTGGTTTCCGATTAACACAGGACCAACTTTACGATTGATCTAATAACTAAAATTTTAATCTAAATTTGATTACCAAAGAAAAGCATATCTATAAAATTATTGCCAATTCTCAACCATCAATGTGCGGTTTTAGTAAAATTTTAGAAATGCATATTTATACAATTATGTGCTGGTTACTGCCGCCAGAAGGCACGCGGATGGAGATCTGGATCGACACCTGGGATCTCGAATCCTTGGGACCTGGGAACCTTGGGACCTCGAGCGTCAGGACTTGTCGCAGACTATTCCTATTGCTGTCATTTTGCAGCTCTGTGAGAGGCAGTTCCTTCGCTGCGTTTGTCGCTGCAGCTTCCGTCCCTGCGCAATCAAACTTCCCTTTCTGTATGATCTCGCTCCTCACTGTACTCGTGTTAAGTTAGTTTGCTTGTTTTGAAGAAAAGAACAGCATTCGCTGCATTTATCATGAAGAGCACGTCCCAGCCTCTCTTTTGCTCTCCAATATTCTTTCCAACAGTGTGCTCTGTGTTTTTAAGTAGTTTGCGTCGGTAGGGTTTGAAGGGTTTTGTAGGGGATTCTCGTTTGTGTGTGTGGAGGCGATGCGGTCGTGGTAGGTTTCGAATTTCTTACTCGGAAGACTCGAATGTTCGAATGAAATTGTGTCTAATTTTAATTTGACCATTGTGGATATGAGTTTTTTGTCCAATTCTTTTGAGCTTGAGGCTCTCGAAGGCGGTGCATGAATGTGCGATGTAAGTTAACTTATTAGCGAGTTGTGCTGGCGATCGTGAATCTGGTGTCTCCATCCGCGCCTAGAAATTTGTGTGTTATTGGTTGCTGTGTCGTGGTCGGTTTGGAAGAGAGCGGTGGATATTAATCCTGTTGAGAGCATCGGAGCTCGTTTGAAGGATGTTTCTGGAAGCTCACAAATGCGGATTGTTTACTTCTGGTATACTTATGAGAAAGAAATAGTAGTCTGCTGTTCTGTGTAAGTGAGTTATGCGTTTCTGTTGAAGGTTTCCAGTCTGGATTGCATGTGGATCGGCGTGTGAGAAAGAATTTGGTTGCGTATAGCCCTTTGCGTGCCCTGATTTCTAGGTCCCTTCTCCTCTCCCTATCTCTACTCCTTTCTTGAAGTCGACTTTATTGATTTTTTAGGGTTTGGGAAGGAACGAGAGAGGAGAATTTCTGGCGATGGCAGCCGCACTGAAAGAGCTCCAAGTGCAACTAGAAAATCAGGCCGCCGCATTGAATAAAACTCAAAAAGGTTTCTGAAGCTACCTCTTGTTGTGACCTATTCTTTTTCTTTTTGCTGGGTTTTGCAAACCAGGGTTTAGGGTTATTAGGACTAATGACAGTATTGTGCATCCTTCGTTCATAATGCCTGCATTGATGGCTTCTGAAATTCAGGATAGGTCGTATGGAAATTGACCTTTATTTAATCTATGTTATGGTGATCGTATTTCTGTTTAATTCATCCTGTACGTTTCCTGAATCTGACTTGTCGGTAATGGGATTCTGCCACAGATATAGGTAAGAATCATCAAGTGAGACGGCAGTATAGTGTACAACAAGGGGAGAACGAAATGGTGCAGAAGGTACAGTGTGGTTCCCTTGTTTTCAAGCTGTACAATAAAAGTGAACGTTACTTTTTTGAGATCATGGTGGTGGGACACCGAGCATTTGGAAATGCTGATATTGGCAAATGCAGGAATTGGAGCTTTTGGACGATGATGCGAATGTGTTCAAGTTGATTGGCCCTGTTTTGGTGAAGCAAGATTTGGCTGAAGCCAAAGCTAATGTCAACAAACGCCTGGAATACATCACCGCTGAGCTGTAAGATCTTTTCCTTGTGTAAATCTCATTGAATGAATCTACCGGAATAGCACCCGCAACTTAGTCAGTGCTTTGGTTCTGTAGGGTTCGTGTTAATTTCTTGTCCGTGATTTGATACTGGTGATTACCTCATGTTTCACAGGCGACGCATGGATGTAACATTGAAGACGTTGGAAGAACAACAGAATGCTAAGAGGGATGAGGTATATTCTCTCTTCTTTATTCAATTGGCTGTCGGTTGATGATGCTGATTTTTTAGATATTAACCCTTGAAGAACCATGGAGCCTTGGTAAGAAGATGAGTGAATTGATTAATTAAAATGTACAAACTAGAATTCCGATTTTGTCAAATTTTTACATCAGAATCAGTGCAGAACATTGGATGTGTTGGTCAAAAATTAAATAAAATTGGACAAGAGAAAGTCCCTTCATGACCTACTCAGTCACCACTGCTAGAAAAACACGCCTAATTTTGGGCCTCTTGGCCCTTTGGGATTGGTTTGGAGTGGATGAATTTCTGGAGTTATGATTCTGCGTTGTTCTTGCAAATCTTAGCTCCTAATGTTCTGCTGGAAGTTGTGGCGAGCCTGAATGCCAATTTTTTCATTCGGTTGTGACAGGTGATGAAATCACAACAGCGTATACAGGCTGCGCAGGCCGGAAAAGCCAAGTAGGAATTTCCATGTAAGGTATCTGTCATGAATGGTAGTTATTATCAGATTTGGTTACATGTCCAGTTTCTACTACGGAGTACCTTATAACTTGTCACCCAGGCATTCTAGTGCAGCAACAAACATCTGGTCATGGCTTAAGTGGTGGTTTTCAGGAGCAGTTTGAACATTACTTTGAGGAGTGAACGATTGCTGTGAAACTGGTGTGGTTCCACCAGAAAAGTCGTCGTGCTGAGTGTACTTTGTTCATAATGTTGTCCCATAAGTGATTGATTTGCAGTCGCTTTACTTGGGTTTCTGCTGATGCAAGAGCTGTCTATAATCTGAATAGGAGAACTCTCAGGTGCGTGATAAATTGTTGATTTGTTGATGATTCAAACATTGGAATAACTTCCTCAATTTCATCAAGTTGGTCATAAAGAAAGATTGTTTATTAAAGATTCAAGTATCACTTTGGATGAATGAGAAGTTATTTAAACAGAACTTTGTGTTGAAGCATGTTGTCTCGACATACAGACTTTGGAAGTGTTGAGGGGGGTAACCCTCAATGGATGGGCCTATGACCACATTCTGAAAGAGATATTAACTCCAACCATATAGGGCAGGATCAGTGGAAAACAATTATTTTTAAGAATGCTGAAAATTATATAATTTGAACAAGAGAAAATTTTAATTAAAGCAAGAATTGAATGATTAATTTGTTTTAAACAAAAAGAATGTCCAATGTTAGTCAAACTGTCTAAAGTTAAGTCCAAAAAACATATACCATTTAGAATTTTTTTGATAGCAATGGAAAGGAATTTTTTCATTGACATTTTGTGAGAATGAAGGGTAGATAGGTTGTTTTTCTAATGAATTCCATTGTTTGTTATAAACGATATGGAATAATTTTAAGATGAGAGTTTGACTGCTCATTGTCAAAACGTAGGAATCATTAGGAAAAATTTGAATGTGTTCAAAGTAGAATTTCACCTCAAAGGGTATGGGATAATTTAAAGATGCAAGTTTGATTGCTCATTGTTAAAATGTAGGAATTGTGTTCAAAGTAGAATTTCAAACTTCATTTAGGTAATGTAGAATAACTCTTTAAAAATAACTTTACACTAAATTAATGTGAAAAATCAAATAACTTTCATCTCTAAAAATCTTTTTGAGATTTTGAATCTCTAAAAAAAGTTATGGAAAAACTTTAAGGAAGGAATGGTAGCGAATTTTTTTTACATTTTCAAACATCCCCTCCGAATTTAGTTTTTTTAGAAGCTCAAAGTCTCAAATGGATTTTTGAAGATGAAAGTTAATTTAATTTTTTACATTAATTTAGTTCAAAGTTGTTATTAAAAAGTTATTCTATACTACCTAAATGAGGTCTAAAATCTATTTTGAACATAATTCTTGCTTTTGACTTAATTATGAGTTGTATAGCTCCTACTAATTCTAATTTACATGTTCCACAGGAGTTCTTTTACCTTCCACTACCCCATTTGTATATTTATCTTCTCTACTCTATGTGCATCAGCTTAAGTGTCTTTTGAAGTTCCTTGTTGAATATTTTGAGTTTTTTTTAATATATTGTTGAATTTTAAAAAATTAAATTTTAAAGTACCGAATCTATTCTAGAAATTTTAAATAAATATTTGGCATCAATGTGCTAATCGTACCCTATAGGTATGGTATTACGATTGGTGTGAATTGAAAGTTCTTTATTTAATCCCTAAAGGACCAAGGCCTTTTCTCTACCAAAAACCACTCAAAACTGTCATTTCTATAGCAAAGAGTAAAAAATTTGAAAATTGTTTTTTGCAAATCTAAACATAGGATATTATACCTAACTAGTATGAAAATATGTGGAAAACAATTCAGAATTTTTGACCGCATAAATTACAAAATATCTATGTTTAAAGTGAATAAAATAAGTTTTTCAACACATTGTAAGATTAGGTTATTTGACTTTCGGAACCTTTTAAACTTTAATTTCTTGCATTGCAAAGTTTTGAGTTTTAAATCTTTGTGGTAGAAAATTGAGTTGAAAGTCTAGAAAAAAAGAATTCAAAAAAACTTAACATTCTTTAAAAAATTGTTAAGTAGAAGTAGATACAAGATAGAAGGAAAATCTAAATTATTAATATCTCTGAGATAGAATTAAAATGCACTAATCCAAATGGTGAGATTGTTTTGGCAAGCAAATTAAACCATGTGGAACTTTTGTTTTTGAAAAATTGTAAAAATTACATTCAGAAATGAATTCTACAAGTTATTTTTTTAAGAAGATGCTTTAATTGCCCAAAAAACAAGATTGTCGATAACTTTCATAACAAATCTAAATGGAATAAATCAAATCTTCCAATATAGACAAAAATGTAATCTATGAGAAAAAAAATTTAATTGAAAATTTTGAATTTTTTTTGGCTACCTCTTCTCCCTCATTTTGAACTTATTTGGGCATAACTTTTGTTCCCAAGCACCAATTGATAAAGCTAATCAATTCCCATAAAGCTAATCAGTTTTTCTATCTTCCAAGAATGTTTCAAAAAATCAAAAGAAAAATTCAGCCCATAGGTACTTGTTTGAAATTTTGATTTGTCCTCCGAAGGGACAATTTAGGCCTTTAGGGATTAACTAGCGGTTGGCGCTTGCTATGCTACGCATTCATCATTAGAATTTTATTAGAATTTTTATGTATTAGATCAAATGCAGAACAAAAATTTCAATAAATCTTCAAATAAATTCTTTGGATAATTTTATTTATAAGTAAGCATATATTGAAATGTACAATAGAAATTTATTGAATGATGAATGAAATATATGCAATGGTGAAGATTGTAAAAGATACACATTTATTGTAATGCATTCAAAAGTTGACTCAATTGTTACAAACAATGGCAACCCCAAAATTTGGTGAATTGAAAAGAAAAACTTTTAAATTTCAAAAACTTCATAAACAGCTTAATTGTTGTGAAATCCAAAATCTCTTCAATTGAATAAATTTCTCAAATCATTTGGTAGTAGTAATAGAATTTTGAAATCATAAAAGTTGTAAAAGTGATATGACAGAGGTGATTGCAAATTACTGCTCTATTTCTGTAATATAACATTGTGTGAAAATATTATTTTTATGTATGTATGATTGAAAGTATTTTTGATATTACAAAGGGAGTTATGATTTTAGTAGTATGATGTGAAAAGATTAAATTCAATGCTTTTGAACCTAGCAAGCCTTCAATGAAATTTGTATCTAGACTTTTTGCAAGAAGAGGCAACTAAATGTCAAGCTATTTTCATTTGAAAGAATGAAAACACTATTCATTTTTTTGCATCAAACCAAAAATTCAACATATTCATCAACACCCACTAGCACTGCAAGGTTAATGCTTTAGGTCCCATGGCAGCCAAAAATGAGGGGCTCAAAAGTGTATATATATATAATGAGACGAGTTAAAAATTTGTAAAGAATTTGACATTGGCTTGCAAATGGAAGTTATTAATTTTTTATATACAAGATAGAGTTAATTGTAAAGTCATGTTAAAGAAAGAATTCAATATTTATTTTAGAAAGCCAAAAATTTGGAACTTCTTCAATACTTATTCTAAGAAGCATTTGAATTCTTACACTATTTGAATGTTTTTAACCCCTAAAGGACCAGTTGTCCCCTCAGGGGACAATTTGGGTCTGGGCAGGTTCCTACGATCTCAATTTTTAGTAATATTTTTTGGGATTTTTTGAGGTTGTGTATTTTTGCGAGATCTTTGCAAATATATAATTTTTATTTTAATTGATGCCCGGGAGCAAAAGTTATGGCACAATAAGTAAAATTGGAATTTTGCGGGTAGCCCCAAAAAAATCACAAAAAGTCAAAATAATTTTTTTTCAAATTTTTTCCTCAAAGATTATATTTTTGTCTACATGTGAAGCTTTGTTTCATTCAATTTGGACTATTTATGAGAAAGTTATGGACAGTCTTAGTTTTTCGGGCAATCTAAGCATCTTCTTGAAAAAATAAGTTGTAGAATTCATTTTAGAATGCAATTTTGAGAATTTTTCAATTTTTTTTGTTAGACAGGGTTAGATTTTCTTGCTAGAACAATCTCACCGTTGGGATTATTGTGATTCAATTCCATCTAAAAGCTATTAACAATTTAGATTTTTCTTCAATCTTGTACCCACTTCTACTTAACAATTTTTTAATGAGTGAAAATTAAGTGCTTTTTTTCCTAAATTTTTTTGGTAGATTCTCAACTCAACTAATTAACATAGGTAAGTAGAAAATCTAAATCAGTAGTGCAAAAAATTTGAACTAAAAAGATTCAAAGCCAAAAAACCTAGTGAAGCAAGGTGGAAAAAAACTTGTTTTCTTCACTTTAAATGCATATATCTTGCAATCTACGTGGTCAAAGTTTCTGAAATTTCTTCCACATATTCATATACTAGTCAAGTATAAGATCTTACGGTTGGATATGCAAAAAAAAACAATTTTTTAAACTCTTTTCTCTTTGCAATAGAAATGACAGTTTTGAATGGTTTTTGGTAGGAAAATCACCTCGGTCCTTTAGGGGTTAAGGAGTGACAACAAGACATGGCTTACTCAACTTAATTCTTTTGGAATGTTAGCAAGGCTTGCTACATGCAATCTAATCATGTCAACTTGATTTCTTTCTAAATGGAGGTTTTGGTTCCACCTTTGCAAATAGAGGGGATCAAATTCAAAGAGACTCCTTGTTGTCATTCCTCAAAAGTCAAAACATTCAAGTAGTTTTAAGAATTCAAATGCTTTTAGAATAAATATTGAAAGAGGCACTACCTAAATGTTTTTTTTGCATTATTTTATAATTAAATCTAAATAATTAAATAATTAATAATTTTAAATAAATATGCACCCCATCCATCCACTCCGCCCTAATTTAAGACTTTATTTACAATTCATTATTTACTTGGCCATATAAAATTGCACATACCAAATGGGGCAAATTTGTCTCATCTTTAACAAGGGGAGGGGGCCACATGGCATAGTGTGCCCCATGGCAATACCAATCCACCCACTCAGATTTTTTTTTTAATTTTCGTCGTTGCCACCTTACAAAGTTGGAAAAGGGAGGAGGGAATAGAAAGGAAGGAATGGAAAATTAGGGTTTTCAAAGGAGACTATATAGAAAATGAAACCCTAATGTAGCCGCGCCATCTCCTTTAATTGAAAATCATTAATCTTCCCTTCTACAGTTGATCTTTTTGCGGGCCCATGGCAAATTTCTTTTTGGCCAATCCCCTCAAAGAGCTCTGCAAGGTCCGCATGTGTCAACCACAATCGTGTATACAAAGACGGTATCTGGCCAAGTGCAAAAAGCTTAAATGTCATAAAGAGGTTTGGTCTTGAAAATCATATGACTTATGAAAGTTATTAGGTTTTTATTCATGACCATATTTGAAAGTCTTTATATAATTCAACATTTTTTTGGGCAAAATTTTGCACTCTTTGACAAGCCATTTGAGCTATCCCTCTAGAATTGCGCTAATGCTATGAAGGCTTGTAGCACATACTATTCTCCAAAAGATGATGGTATAATTGTGAGGAAGAAGTAAATGATGAAAGACGTTTTCGGATACAATGAATACAAAAAACCAAAGTGAACAAACTCTTATTTTATGCCAATCTCAAAAAAAAATTGGAATTATTCAATCATTCTTTTTTATAATGTTTCGCAAGGCTAATCATAGAAGCCTCAATACCAATATACTTAAAGCCTCAATTCTTGAAATCTAAGAGACAAGAAGATCTACATGAGCATTGCATATATCCAAAGAATAGAAACATTAGGAAAAGTCTGAGGCCTCAAAGAGGTTGCTAGTGTTTGATTTTCGGCACCCCCGCGGTGCAATTACAGAAAAAATAAAAAAATATTTTTTCTTAAAAAAGTATTAGACAAATTTTTAAAATTTAAAAAAAAAAATAAACAATCTGATGTGGCACTAATCAGTGCCACATCAGTGCCCAAATTTTTAAAAATAAAAAATAATTTTTTATTTTCATTTTTTTCCATAATTGCACCGCAAAGGTTGCAAAACTCGTGGCCCCTGCAAGGGCTGAAATTTTTCCTAATGAAGAATAGGGAGTGTAAATCCATTTCTGTTGTATAAATAAGTTTTTGTAATAGACCTAAATTTTTATATTTTAAAAAACTAAAAATCTTGACATGTGTAATCAATTGAATGAGATTCGTTGTTGTGTTAGATAAAAACCATATGAACCAAGATCCTTTGTATAGTGATTGAGTGTGGTTTAGTGTATAAATTTAGGGAGCACAATGTAAACTTCTCTACAATTTCAACCCATCACATGTAATCCAACCCATCACATGTAAAAGATCCATCATAGATACCTACGGAATGTCCTATCAAAGTCTTGCATCAGCCCATGATAAATATTTTTTCAATAAATGAGATTTGGACTACATGAGGTTGAGTTAGTGGCTACAAGCTATTGTTGTCTTGGATGATGATGATGGATTGATTAGAGCCATCATTTAAGTATAAATTCATTACAGAGAGTGAAATTTTTAGACCTTCATATTGTAGCCATATTAGAAAATATTATGACTACTTTAGGGCCTAGCCACACCTAAAGTTTGATAGCTCTTGGTTAAATACCTCTAAACAAAGATAAAAAAAAGGCTTGTTTTTTATGGAAACCCTTTTCTTGAGTTGGTTCAGTAAAAATTAGTCATCACAAGTTTTCTGGTCTTCACATATGCAAAACAACAATCTTTGAGCCAATGTTTGGGATGTTTTTAGTTTTATCATCTATTTAATTCCTTTAATTCCCATATTGAACAATTTTTCAAGTATCGAGTTCATTTTTTCTCTATGTTTTATTCTAAATAGAAATTTTATAGATTATTTCACTATATTTTTCAATGTTTTCAAATTGCAACCAGATTTTTTTTTCCAATTCCACTTGCTAACAATGAACTAACCAAGGATTCTCCCCAAACATTGCTCTGCATGAATTGCAAATATTCGGAAACAATGTGCCTTGAACATGATTCAAAATTCAAAAAAAGTAACGCCAATGATTCCTCACTCATGGTCATTTGCAATGCTCAGTGTACAATAGGGTTCCATTCATTTACAAATTGCCTTTGTGACTACATTTTCCTTTGCTCAATGTGAAACAAAGTTAACATTTTTGGTTTTGCACAATTATCATAGATATTTTACACAATCCCAATCAAACATAACAAATTTCAGTTTTAAAAAAGCAAATCTCCATTTTTGGTGAATTTTTTCTTTAATTTTCATGGTTTTGCATGAAAATTTGATGAAAAAACATTGGTGATGAATTTTTCAAATTTATTTGCAAAGATATGTAGGAAATATCCACGCGCACATACCCCTTCAACAAGCATCTTCAATTTTTTTTAACAATTTCTTCCATAGAGATTTTAGTGGAGGTATGACAGTGCCCTATTTTTTGAAATAGATTTTTCTTTAATGGAATTTGATTTTTGCAAACAAATTGTACCATCCTGCTTAAATGTACAAAATGAGGAAGAGTATGATGGTCAAATAGCAAAATCTAATTAAGATGTAAAGATATCTATTTTACAAAGTTTGGTCACATGATGCCTCACATTGAATTTCTGCTAGACTATATTTTTATTATTTAATGGGATCTTTTTTAATATAAAGGATGTGCGTATGGATGTTTCCTACATATCTATGCAATCAAATTTTAAAAATTCATCACCAGTTGTCTTTAATAAAATATTATATAAGACCATGAAAATTGACTTTAAAAATTCATCAAAATAGAATTTTGCTATTTTGAAACTGAAATTTGGTGTGCTTCATTGGGACTCCATAGGTATTGAGCATTAATTATGCAAAACAAAGAATGTTGACTTTATTCAATATTATTATGCAAGATTTTCAAATAGCATAGAAAGGCAATTCATAAATGAATGAGACATTATTGTACATGGCCGGCTTCAAAGTAGTCGTACAAAGTAGTCCTAATGCGTCTATACTTCATCCCTCAGCAACACTTTGTAAAACTTATTATGCGCCATCAAAGACATCATAAAAGAAATGTCATGATTCCTCTATAGTTAAAAGGTTTGAATTGTTAAGGTAGTGTGCTATAAAAGCAACCCGCTCCTTTAAACCGACTCTATAATTAGTTGTAAAATGGATTGGAGGTGATACTTAACTGGACCACTTTAGCTATTGAATGCATCAAGGGAAAATTGTTTTTCTTATTGCAAGAGCCAATCATTGACCTTGATTTCCTCAAATCACTTTAGAAGTTGCAAGGGGACGGATTTTGGGAGACCTAGAGTCACAAATAGGCACCTACAAATAAATCTTTGAAAATTCATTACTAGTTCAAAAATGCTTCAAAAATATGAAACCACTTGTGTTACGTTTGGTATCTATTTTTCTTTCTCTTGAAAAATGAGCTAAATATATTTTTGATCATGCAAACCTATGAATAAGGCGAATCAACCCTTAACCCCTAAAGGACCATTGTCCCTTCAGGGGACAAATGCGTTTTTGGGCAGGTACCTACGGGATGAAATTTTGTCGTGATTTTTGAAACTTTTTTTGAAGATAAAAAAGCTGATAAGCTTTGTGGGAATATAATTTTTTTCACAATTGATGCCCGGGAAAAAAAGTTATGACCAAATAAGCTCAAAACAGGGGACGACAGGCAGCAAAAAAAAATGGACAAAAATTTTAATTTTAATTTTTTATATTTTTTTTCTCATAGATTATAATTTTGCCTATTTGGAAAGCTTTAATTCATTTCATTAGGATTTGTTATGAAAAAGTTATGGACATTCTTGTTTTTTGGGCAGTTAGAGCATCTTCTTGAAAAAAATAACTTCTAGGATGCATTTTTTAATGCAATTTTTCAAATTTTTCATTTTTTTTTTTTTTTTCATGGTTTATACTACTTGCTAGAACAATCTCACCATCAGGATTAGTGTTTTTTAATTCCATATAAAAGATATTAATATTTTAGATTTTTCTTCTATCTTGTACCTACTTCTACTTAACAATTTTTTAAAGAATGAAAAGTAAGTTTTTTTGGATTTATTTTTTTCCCTAGACTCTCAACTCAATTTTCCACTATAAAGATTTAAACCTCAAAACTCTGTAGTGCAAAATTTTTAAGTTAAAAATGTTCAAAGTAAAAAAATCCAGTCCCGCAATGTGCTAAAAACTTTATTTTTTCCACTTTAAACGCAGATATCTTGCAATCTGTGCGGTCAAAAATTCTGATATTTTTTCCACACACTCTCAAACTAGTTAGGTATAAGATTCTATGGTTAGATGTGAAATAAAAGCATTTTTCAAATTTTTTTACTTTTTGCTATAGAAATAGCAGTTTTGAGTCTTTTTTGGCAGAAAAAAGGGCCGTGGTCTTGTAGGGGTTAAAGGGTTGCTTTTAGAGCCTACTACCTTATATGAGCTCTTGAGTGGTCTCAAAAGACCTCAACAATGACATGGGCAAGCATTGTAGGATTGCCCAGGAAAATCAGAAAGGACATAGTGGTGATGTAGTGGAGCACTATACTTGATCGGCCGCCTCGGTACAATCATTATTATTGTTGTCACGTTTGACTTGGAGTATAGTTTGCGGTGGAGTTGCTCTTATGCAACTGCACCCACCTTGCTTCTTATACTGGAACTCCCGCCCATGTAATAAACCTTCACAAACAAACTAGCTCATCCCATTGTAGATAATCAAGTTCCCTGTATGACGTGAAACCAACACAACAAAGTTTGAATTGGTAAGGAAATTCGCATGCAAATTCATTGCAACAGTGCAATCCAAATCCATTTCCCTCCAAAAAATCAAATATTTGTAGCTCCCCAAGTTTGTTCATAAATTAGTTGGCTCTCACAAATTCCTCTCACAATTCACTTTCACAAATTGCACTCACATATTGCTCTCACAAATTCACAAAGGTAACAGGCTCAGAAACCGCTCATCAAAGGGTTGGTCTGTTTTTTCATGTATTTATTTGGATGGGAATATTTTTAGCTCATTTTTAGCTCAAGTAGTTTCATATTTTCCAAAGCATTATTGAATCAGTTATGAATTTTTCAAACAAGTTGTGCCGTATGTGCCTATTTATGACCCTAGGCCTTCCATAGATTGTTCACCTGCAAGTTCTAAAGAAAGATAGGGAAAGCTAAGAGAATGATTGGCTCTTGCAATTAATAATGCTTCTCTCCTTGATTCACTTAACCCCTAAAGGCCCAAGGCCTTTTTTCTGCCAAAAAACACCCAAAACTGCCATTTTTATAGCAAAGAGTGAAAAAAATTTAAAAATGTTTTGTTACACATCTAACCATAGGATCTTACACATAACTAGTATAAAAATGTGTGTAAAAAATTTCAGAATTTTTGACCGCACAAATTGCAAGATATCTGCGTTTAAAGTGAAAAAAAAACAAGTTTTTCAGTACATTGTGGGACTAGATTTTCTAACTTTGAACATTTTTAACTTTAAATTTTTGCACTATAGAGTTTTGAGCTTTAAATGTTTACACTACAAAGTTTTGAGTTGAGAATCTAGCAAAAAAAAACACTCAAAAAAACTTAATGTTCATTATTAAAAAAATGTTAAATAGAAGTAGGGACGAGATACAAAGAAAAGCTAAAATATTCATATATTTTAGATGGAATTAAAATGAACTAATCCCAATGGTGAGATTGTTCTAGCAAAAAAACTAAACCATGCAAAAAAGAAATTGAAAAATTTGAAAAATTGCATTCAGAAATGCACCCTACAAGTTATTTTTTTCAAAAAAGACGCTTGAACTACCCAAAAAACAAGAATGTCCATAACTTTCTCATAACAAATCCAAATGAAATGAATCAAAGCTTTCTAGATAGAAAAAAATATAATCTATGAGAAAAAAATCCTAAAAAATCCAAAAAAAAATGCAAATTTTTTTTTGCTGCCCAAGCTACCCCTTGTCCCCTGTTTTGAGCTTATTTGGTCATAACTTTTGTTCCCAAGCACCAATTGTGAAAAAAATTATATTCCCACGAAGCTAATCAACTTTTCTACCTCCATAAAAAGTTTCAAAAAATCAAGAGAAAATTTCAACTCGTAGGTACCTGCTCGAAAACGCATTTGTACTTCGAAGGGACAATGGTTCTTTAGGGATTAATGGCTATAGAGGTCAGTTTTAGAACCACTTCATTACCATATCACAGCCATTTATAGGGGCAGTTCTTAATGCCCATGCAATTTTAGAGCTTGTTACCTTATCACAGATTTGCTCTCTCAAAATGCTTTCACAAATTTATCCGCCTCTTGACTGAGATAAAGACACAAGAAAAAATAGATATTATTTTTTTTCAAAGCCCCTTCTATATAACCTTAGAGATCCCGGGGCAAAGTACGCCGGCCCTTGACGACAAAATAGTAAATGTCGGCAGAAGAGAAATAAACAACTTCGCTCATAACGCTTCTGATTTCAACAATTGTCAATGTTGTGAGAGTCAATGAATTCAAATGCATTGTAAATATTGTAGGTTCTTGGCCAACAACGGAGGTGCTTTTCAACAATGATTGTTACACGCTCTACGTAATGGCACCTTTTGCAGCCATATGCATAAAATTGTTATAGGATGCAAATCTATATTATTTATTGATGGATTTTACTTTTTTGATATTCTCAACGGATCTCTTAGAAAGGAAGTATTCTTATCTATGTGCCATCACTCTGATGACCTTTCCATGCTAGACCCCAACTAGGCTCCGCAATTGCAAAAGAACGTAGGTATAAATGGTTGAATTCTCATGTAGTTATAAATCATTTAAAGGATGGAAAATAAAGCCAAGTGTGGACATACCTTTAAGTGAGTAATAAGATGGTCATTATTGATACACTTTTTGTTGGTTTGGGAATAGTCTAGAGACTCTTTCATGCCAATTGGATGATACCTTTCAAAAATTTGTAATAAATTCTTACTTAGCCGAAAAAAAAATTTCAATTGCTTTCTTTATTTCTCAAATTTATCTTTATGTGGATTTTTCTTGAACTCTTCAACAATGCCAAGAAGGCAAACCATTCATTTTCTATGTGATGGACTAGTTACCTTAAGACATCTAGAAGGTAAATACACCTAATTGATTTTGTTATCTTCATTGTTTAATTTTTTGTTGGATCTTGATGGAAGTCACAAGAGAACTCTAGAAAGGAACACAATTTGGTATTGTTACATTAGACTATTTGCCAAGGATAGTATTTGATTTGAGGTGATTTGTTTGATAGGTAGAATTATTTAGATGATTTCCCAAAAATAATGATTTGATTTGTGACAATCTTTTTTACAATGGCAATTTTTTGGATAAATGAAAATATTTTACAAAATTTTTTAGAATCATCCAAAACACTTCCAAAATAAGATGACATTGAAAATCACTTTATTCATAAACTAAAGTTTGAAATTGATTTTCTAGAGTTATATATACGTAAAAAGCTTTAAAATCATTGCCACATTTAGATGAATGTACATAAATTTTGATTAATATATGATATGCAATCATTAATCTTCACATTTCTCAAAGGAAACAATGCATCACACTACAAATTGAAAACAAAATTCCTCGGGGGGCAAAGATATATGAAATCTTAAAATTCTCTACATTTGAAATCTCATATACACTACAGGCCAGCCAAGACACTAAATCACCTTAAAGCAATGATATTTAAAATCTCAGGATTCTCTAGATTTGAGATACCCATCAAATACCCGGTGCTCTATACTTGTCGGGATAATAAATGTTAAATATATCTAAAATCTTGGAATGCTTTAGATTTGAAATGCCCTATGTATTGTATCCACCAAGAGGCTAATCCCTCAAGGACAAAGAGGACACAATATATTTTCTTCAAATTTTCAATGGCAAATTCTCAATAGGGTGAAACAAATCTCAATATTTTGTAAAGTAGGATAGTGTAGAGTAGCAAATTGGCATATTTGTTGCATTTTTTTATTTTCAAAATTTCAATGTGGAAAGTATTTAGAAATTTATTTAAGAACTGTAGTATAATTGAAAAAGGGAGCACAGTAACATAAACTTTTTAAATGAAAGAAAAAGTAGGGATGGAAAAAAAAACATTTTCTTAAACATTTATAGTCTTTATTTTGCACAAAAAGACTAGATCTGGAGAAAAAATTTCAAATTTTTTACTTTTAGCAATTTTAAAAATACGAGGCTCAATATGGTGTGATTAATGCCTAAAATGTATTTGACTATGTTTTCACCAAAAATTCTCTAAAATTGCCATTTCTAGTACAAGTTCTAAATTTTAGAAGAAAAAAACGCTTCTGGACACATGCCATCATAGGATCTTGTAGTATACTGGTTTGAAAAGATGTGGACATTTTTTGAGAAAATTCCACCATGTAGATTGCAAGATATTAGCATTACAAAAAATTTCAGGCCTCAACAAGACTGCAAGTGCGTGATTTTTGGCACCCGTGGGGTGCAATTATGGAATTGATTTTTTTTTTTTTTTTGAATATATATATATATATTTTTTTTTCGAAAAAAATATTAAAAAAATTCAAAATGACGTGACGCTAATGTGGCGCTGACAGCGCTAACGGGGTCAAAATGCAACCACGTCATAGTTTCAATTTTCAATTATTGTTTTTTTTTCCATAATATCACCATGGGGGAGGGGCGGGCTTAGCGGCCTTGTTGAGGCCTCAAGTTTTTTGTAATGCATGTAAATTGACAAAAATCTTTTTTTGGGTCCTACAAAAAATTGGGCAACTGCACTTCATAAAGTCACATTTGTATAAAAAAATGTCCAAATGATGGTTACTCTTAAGATTCACTCTTCTAGCCAACTTGGCTACATGCTAGAAAAATTTCAGATCATTTGGAGTTGTACAACATATAGAAAACAAATAGTAAGTAGATAGAAATAAAGAATGAGCCAAAATACTAAACTGCTAAGAATTTAGTCATGGAATTGAAAAATGCCAATCCCAACGGTTGTAATGTTGTAATAAAAAATCTACATCCAAAGTTTTTATTTTTTTCCCAAAAATATTGAAAATTAAGTTAAATAAAATAAAGATTTTGTAACTATCCGCAAACTAAAATTCCTCATAACTTCATGTCATTACTAAAAATGGAATGATTCAAAGCTTTTTACGTATACATAAATCTAAAAAAACAATTTCAAATTTTTATTTATGAAAAAAGTGATTTTTAAGGAATTTTTTTTGAGCTGCCCGTTGAGTTATGAATTTTTTAATATATCATACATTAACTTTTTAACCATGTAGTCAAAAGGTATAAAAATTGTTGTGCCTTAAAGCTATTCCTCAAGCACATGTTGTGTAAAAATTTTAAAGATAAAAAATAAAATTTCCGTTTGTAGTGAGCTACTCAAAATTGCTATATTGCCAAAAAACGGTGTTTAGGCATTTAGGGTTAAGAACACAAAATAATTAGAATGATTCCAATTTTTTTGAAGTTGTTTTAAACAATATGCTAATAATATCAATTGTTAAATTTCAAAAATTAATGCATACATAAATTTTAAATTTTTTGTAGGATCCAATTTGCTTAGTTTTGGCTTTCTAATTATTTTGTTTAAAAATACGTAAAAATGAGAGAGAGTTTTTTATTTCTCATTTAAAAAAATTTTAAAATGCTAAACTTGTCTTAGATTCCAATACATTTTAGGGGGTGGGGGGGTAGGTGGGGGGATAAAAAGCATTATTCATCTTTTCATAATTTTTCTTCCTTCAAAACTACATTTTCAGCATGTAAAGTTGATCATCTAAAATTTTTATAATCTAAAAGTTCAACGGTCAATATTCGAAATATTATGCCCCAAATAGTGGAGAGGTATGGAAAGGAGGGGGGGGGGGGGGAGAAAAGGCAGCAAAAAAAAATTCAAAAATTTGAGTTTTTAAATTTTTTTTCTCATAGATTATGTTTTTGTCTACTTGGAAAGCTTTGATTCATTCAATTTGGATTTTTAATGAAAAAGTTTTGGACAATCTTGTTTTTTGGGCAATTAGAGCATCTTCTTAAAAAAATAACTTGTAGGATTCATTTCTGAATGCAATTTTTATAATTTAAAAAACAAAAAAACTCCATATAATTTACTTTGCTTGCTAGAACAATCTCACCATTGGAATTAGTGCAATTTAATTCCATTTTAGAGATATTAATAAATTAGATTTTTCTTCTATTTCTTACTTACTTCTACTTAACAATTTTTTAAAGTATCAAAATTAAATTTTATTGAATGTTTTTCTTTTCCCTAGATTCTCAACTCAATTTTCCACTAGAAAGATTTAAACCTCAAAACTCTGTAGTGCAAAATGTGTGCAAAAAATTAAAGTTAAGAAAGTTCAAAGTCAAATAATCTAGTCTTGCAACGTATTGAAAAACTTATTTTTTTACTTTAACCCCTAAAGGACCAAGGCCTTTTTTCTGCCAAAAAACTCTCAAAACTGCCATTTCTAGAGCAAAGAGTAAAGAAATCTGAAAATTGCTTTTTTTGCACATCCAACCGTAGGATCTTATACCTTACTAGTATGACAATGTGTGGAAAAAATTTCAAAATTTTTGACCGCACAGATTGCAAGATATCTAAGTTTAAAGGGAAAAAAAATAAGATTTTCAGCACATTGCGGGACTAGATTTTTTGACTTTGAACATTTTTAACTTAAATTTTTTGCACTACAGAGTTTTGAGCTTTAAGTTTTTATAGTAGAGAATTCAGTTGAGAGTATAGGAAAAAAAAAGAAATTAAAAAAAACTTAATTTTCATTCTTAACAAAATTGTTAAGTAGAAGATAGTACAAGATAGAAGGAAAACCCAATATATTAATATCTTTTAGATGGAATTGAAATGCACTAATCCCAATGGTGAGATCATTTTAGCAAAAAAACTAAACCATGTGGAACTTTTTTTTGAAAAATTGCAAAAATTGCATTCCAAAATGAATCCTAGAAGTTATTTTTTCAAGAAGATGTTCTAATTGCCTGAAAAACAAGATTGTCCATAACTTTCTCATAAAAAATCCAAATGAAATGAATCAAAGCTTTCCAAATAAGCAAAAATATAATCCACAAGGAAAAAAAAATTTGAAAGAAAATTAAATTTTTTGCAAAATTTTTTTTGCTGCCCCTTCTCCCCTGTTTTGAGCTTATTTGGGCATAACTTTTGTTCCCGAGCACCGATTTAAAAAAAAATTATATTCCCACGAAGCTTATCATTTTTTCTATCTTCAAAAAATTTTTAAAAAAATCACGACAAAAATCCACCTTGTAGGTACCTACCCAAAATCCCATTTGTCCCCCGAAGGGACAATGGTCCTTTAGGGGTTAAACGCAAATATCTTGCAATCTCTATAGTCAAAAATTCTGAAATTTTTTCCAAACATTTTCATACTAGTTAGGTGTATGATCCTTCCGTTAGATGTGCCGTTAAAAAAAACAATTTTCAAAATTTCTTACTCTTTGCTATAGAAATGGTAGTTTTAAGTGTTTTTTGGCAGAAAAAAGACTTGGATCCTTTTGTGGCTAATATGAAAAGTTTCAAGCACATCCATGTGCAAAAAAATACCAAAGGGGGACACCTCTTTGAAATCCTCCATCGTCAAAAAGTTGTTATGCCTAGAGGGATTAAAAATCACTGTGCAATCTTTGAAACCTTGGAAAACTCTACCTTTCACATCTCCTGCATCCATCAGATCCACCAGGACACTATAGTCGCTGAAGGACAAGGCCATTTGAAATCTTTGAATGCTCAAATTTTGATATCCCATGTGCACTTCAGCCACGAGGCCACTAAAATCACTCCAGCCTGAGGATATCTGAAATCTTATAAAGGTGTAGATTCGATAAACCTTATATAAGGTTATAAACTAGCTTGGCACTCAAGTTAAAAATAAAAAATTGGATGAAATCGTCAGATTGTGGATGGAAACATAATTATGGACATGTGATATGTTTTAACCTCTAAAGGTCGGAGACTATGTTTTCACCAAAAACACTCCAAAACTGCCATTTCTAATATAGGTAGCAAATTTTAGAAAAAAAACATTTTTGGACACATGGAACCATAGGATCTTGTAGTAAACTTGTTTGAGAATATGTAGAAAAAATTTCAGAATTTCCCACATTGTAGATTGCAAGATATTAGCATTTGAATTGACAAAATCCCTTTTTTTGGCCCTGCAAAAAAATCGGGTAGCTGCACTTCACAAGGTCACATTTAAACAAAAAATGTCCAAAATGGTGGTTATTCTTTGGATCCATTCTTCAAAGCAAGTTGGCTACAAGCTTGAAAATTTTTGATCATTTGGAACTGTACAACATATAGAAAAAATATAGGTTGTAAAAAAAAGTAGAGAATGATTCAAAACACAAAATTGTTAAGAATTTAATTATAGGATTCAAAAATGTCAATCCCAACGGTTGTAATGTTACAATAAACAATATACATCCTATACTTTTATTTTTTCAAAAGAAATTAGAAAATGAGTTTAATAATGGACTTCAAGATTTATTTTAGAGTAGGGAATCCATAATTGCCCCCAAACTAGAACACTTCATAATTTTCATCTCATACTTCAAAATAGAATAATTCAAAGCTTTACACGTGTATATAAATCTAAAGAACCAATTTGAATTTTTTTTTTAAAAAGTGATTTTTCATGACCATTGAAAATGACATATCATCCAATAACTTTTTAATCATGTAGTCAAAAAATTTGAAATTTGTTGGGCCTTAAAGCTACTCCTTGGCCACATGTTGTGTAAAATTTTCAAAGAATAGAAATAAAATTTCCATTCATAGTGAGCTGTCCCAAATCGCTATGTTGCCAAAAAAACACCGTTTGGTCCTTTAGGGGGTAATGTGACATTTTCTAATCAATATGTGGATGAATGTTGAAATTTGGACCACCACTAAGGTGGAAACAAACATTCCCGTCCGTGTATCCATTGTTGCATTGTAGGCTTTCCTTAACCCCTAAAGTCCATGACTATATTTTTACCGAAAATGCACAAATATTGCCAATTTTAGTACAAGTGCCCAGTTTTTGAAAAAACTTTCTTTGACACATGTAACCATAGGATATTGTAGTATGCTGACTTGAGAACATAAGGTAAGATTTCAGAGATTTCCACCATGTGGATTGCAAGATATAAACATTCAAATTTGTTGAAATCATTTTTTTGGCCTTGTGAAAAATAGGGCAGCTGCATTTCACAAGCTCACTTTTCAATGAAAAATGTCCTAAATGATGGTGCTTCTTAGACTCTTTTTCCTAGACAAATTGTCTACATGCTTGAAAATTTTCAGATCATTTGGAATTGTACAACATATAGAGAAAAAATAGTATGCAAATAAATAGTAGTAGAGAATGATTCAAAATACGAAATTGTCAAGAATTTAATTATGGAATTGAAAAATTCCAATCCCAATGGTTGCAATGTTGTAATAAACAATCTACATCTTGTGATTTAATTTTTTTCAAAAAATATTGAAAACTGAGTAAGCTAAAGGACTTCAAAGTTTATTTCAGAAAAAATCACTTTTTTCAAAAATAAAAATTGAAATTGGTTTTCTAGAGTTATATATACGTAGAAAGCTTTGAAACATTCCGTTTTGAACTATGAGTCAAAAGTTATGAAAATCTCTAATTACACATACCTACCCATAATTTCAATGTAGCCAAAAAACGCATGTTGGTCCTTTAGAGGTTAACCCCTAAAGGACCATTGTCCCTTCGGGGGACAAATGTGTTTTCGGGTAGGTACCTATGGGCTGAAATTTTCTCCTGATTTTTTGAAACTTTTTTTGGAGGTAGAAAACCTGATTAGCTTCGTGGGAATATAATTTTTTTTCACATTTGGTGCCTGGGAACAGAAGTTATGACTAAATAAGCTCAAAATAGGGGATGGCGGGTAGCCCGGGCAGCCAAAAAAAAAATAAAAAAAAATTTGAATTTTTTTTTTTAATATTTTTTTTCTCATAGATTATGTTTTTGCCTATTTGGAAAGCTTTGATTCATTTCATTTGGATTTGTTATGAGAAAGTTATGGACATTCTTGTTTTTTGGGCAATTAGAGCATCTTCTTGAAAAAAAGAATTTCTAGGATGCATTTCTGAATGCAATTTTTCAAATTTTTCAGTTTTTTTTTTTTGCATGGTTAAGTTTACTTGCTAGAACAATTTGACCATTTGGATTAGTGCATTTTAATTCCTTCTAAAATATATGAATATTTTAGATTTTCCCTCTATCTTGTATCTATCTCTAATTAACAATTTTTAAAGAATGAAAATTAAGCTTTTTTGGTGGTTTTTTTTTTCCTAGACTCTCAACTCAATTCTCCACTAGAAAGATTTAAAGCTCAAAGCTTTGTAGTGCAAAAATTTTAAGTTAAAAATGTTCAAGGTCAAAAAATCTAGTCCCGCAATGTGCTGAAAATATTGTTTTTTTCACTTTAAACGCAGATATCTTGCAATCCGTGCGGTCAAAAGTTCTGAAATTTTTTCCACACACTCTCATACTAGTTAGGTGTAAGATCCTACGGTTAGATGTGAAAAAAAAAACATTTTTCAAATTTTATTACTTTTTGCTATAGAAATGGCAGTTTTGAATGTTTATTGGCAAAAAAAGGGCCTCGGTCCTTTAGGGGTTAAAGTGCCTTCAAAAGTACCTCGACATTGTGATTGATGCTTACTAGTTTTTTTGGATTACCGTGTCATATCTCAGCAGCTACACTAGAGTGCGGTTTGGAGTGCCCTACGTAATCCTACTTCGAAAATTCATAGAAAATAGATACCTTATCTCAAAAATCTATTTTTTTTACTTGAAAATTCATGATTTTCAATTGCCAGTATTACAAAAATATTTTTTCTAGCAAAAAGTGCCTCCAACAATGCTGAATTGCTTAAACAGACGGGAATGGGTAAATCCACTTTACGGTATACCATTTTGTATCGCCGCTTTGCACTTCATAAAAAATGAAAAAAAACAAAAAACAAAAAACCTTGAATGCGGTGACCAACGGCCAAAGCGCGACCAGCCGCCTTCGCCGTTGCACGCTAACGGCAACGCTTGACGCGAACGGACCAGACTGCTGACCGACCGCCGTCAAACCTCCAGGATGACTTCCATTCCGTCTCCCAGCCGCTGCAGTCACAGTCGATCCCCACTACCCAAAGTTACGAAACTGATCTTCAGCGACCCCGAATCAGTACGTCCCCGCAGTCTCGCGGAAATATTCCTCCGAATCTTCTCATACGTAAGTCCCATGACCATTGACGCCAGCCTCTTGATCAGACTCTCTGAGAGTCTCGCACCTTAATTAGAGGCTAGGACCTCGCCTCAATCCCGCAGTCGGGAAAATTACATACCCAACTTCAGTGTTCTTCCCTGCGCAATTCCCTGTAGAGTGCGTTAGCTACTTAGTTGCTTGGGTTGCAGCTGAGCATGCGCTAGAAGAATTGTTGCGTACTGGGTTTGCGGTGGAGCTCGCTGCAAGATTGAGACGAATTAGGAGTTCTGAGCTTTTATTTTGTTCAATTGGTCTACTCCAGCTCTGTACGTGAGGAGAGATCGCGTTAGTGCTTGGAGGTACGTGGATTGGGTACATTGGAAATTGGATCCGTGATCGGGGTTGGATTGGGGTCGGGTTTATTGGATCCGAGCATTTGAGGGTATTGGGTTTGCGTTTTTGTGAGGAGTCGACCGATTGACGCGCGAGTTGAGATGGGAGCTGGGGCGGACGGCGGAGGGCTAAGGGTAGAGGCCAGTCAAGGTGCGGCAAGGGAAGAATTCGAAATGGTGAGTGCAATGCAGGTGCGGCTTGAATCCAAACTGAAGACGACGTCAGTTGTGGAAGAGAAGAAAAGTTGCAATGCTGCTGAGAACATCTTCCGAAGCAGTGAGCAGCTTCCGCCCGTCACGCACGCCAATTTGGCGTCTTTCATTCTGGAGAATGCAAATGGCAAATTTGCCGCCGACACCGCCATCGTCGATGGCGCCAGCGGCACGCACTACTCCTACACCCAGGTACATCCATCGTGGCTCTTGCTTGGAGCTTAGGGTTTATGACATCAATCAATTGCAAGACAACTGGTTTGTATTGACGATGCAATTATGTGTACTGCTGCACGCGTTGTGCAGGTGAGTGAATGGGTGAAGCGGACGGCAGCTGGACTCGTCGCAATGGGAGTGACGCCCAGGGACGTGGTGCTGATGCTGTCGCCCAACAGCCCTGAGTTTGTGATCGTGTACCTGGCGATTGTCTCTCTCGGCGCGGTTGCCGCGCCGTCGAACCCTCTCAACACCGACGCCGACATCCAAAAACAGATCCTCCAGGCGAACGTGAAGTTCGTGGTTACGGTCCCTGAGCTTCTCACAAAGGTTTACAATTGCAACCTGCCCACAATCCTCATCGGTACGTAAGATTCGAGATCCATGAATAACTGTTCAATCAAACAACTTTAATTCGCAACGCACTTGAATATTCCGTGAGCTCATATATCACAATTACCACCTTTTGGATTCTGCAGGTGACAAAGACGCCGTGTCCAGCAACTTGAAGACGGGGATTACGCTTCTTTCCGAGCTTTCCAAAGATGTCGACGTCGGGGCAATGGAGTACCCCGTGAGCAATTGCAACGCCGACGACACATGCACGCTGCTCTTCTCCTCCGGCACTACAGGACTGAGCAAAGCAGTACAACTCTCCCACCGCAACTTCATGGCGTCCGTGACGGCGTACAACACGCAGGAGCCCGGTCTGTCCACCAGCGCAAGCGACGTCTACCTGGCTATCATCCCCATGTACCACGTCTACGGCTTGGGCATCGTGATGCTCGCCACATTAGAGCGCGGCGCCAGCGTCGTCACCATGCGCCGCTACTCCCTGCCCACGATGTTGCAGTACGTAGAAAGCTACAAAATCACGGTAGCGACGCTCGTCCCGCCCATCTACGTGGTGCTGGTGAAAAGCGCGGAGACGGTGGCGCAATACGACCTGTCGAGTTTGAAGATTTTGGCGACGGGTGCGGCGCCGCTGCGAGCGGACACCATGAACGCTATTCAGAATATGTTCCCGATGTGTGTGATTCGACAGGGTTACGGCATGACGGAGAGTCCGCTGATTTCGTTCAGTGTGGTGGCGAATGAGCGACGGCAGTGGGGGTCGGTGGGGCCGCTCGTGCCGGGGACGGAGGCGCGCGTAGTGAATGTGCAAACGGGAGACGCCATGCCGGCGCTGGGCACGGGCGAAGTCTGGATTCGAGGGCCGCAAGTGATGAAAGGTAACGACGGGACGCTCACTAACGCTAAGACTGTATATCTAAACTCTGGGGCAACATCCTAACCCAAATTCACAGGGGAACTCTAAAATGTCCATCTACGGAATTTTAGGAAATTTCCATGTTCCATGTCCGGTGATGATAGAATAGGATACACAAGGATACACTAGGAATGGAAATTGGACACAAAAGGACATTTGTCCTAAACTCAAAGACATCTTTGGAACAGACCACATTTGACAAAAATTAAGTAGAACTAGCATTATATCACAAATTTGTTAATCAATGGGTCTTTCAGTTTGAAGGCCGGATTGAAGACAGAACTCGAGTCAGTCAGGGGACGTGACCATTGCATTCAAAGCCCCCAATAAACTCCTTGAATTTCATTACACGAGCATTGGAAGAAACGAATGAGAAATTTTCTCGGAGCTCGTCATCACCCTCTAATTTCGGAATGAATTTTGGAATTCAATACAATTTTTTGCGACTCCCCCACTGAGCTCAACCTGAAATGTGCATGTATCCCTGTTTCAGGTTATCTGAATGATCCGGAGCAAACATCGAGTACCATTGATGCGGAGGGGTGGATGCACACTGGTGATATGGGCTACATAGATATGCACGGTTACCTTTACATTGTCGACAGGTTGAAGGAGATGATCAAGTACAAGGCTAATCAGGTGATCTTTTCGTACTTAGATTAATTGACATCATATCGTGTTCTCTCACTTTGGATCTTTTCGGGACTTAAACACGATCGGGAATGAAACTAGTGGATTAATTTCATAGATGGGGTGTTCATTTAGTTTCTGTTGTTTGTATATTTCAGGTTGCACCAGGAGAGCTGGAGGCCGTGTTGTTGAATCATCCTCGCATTCTGGATGCCGCTGTCGTGGGGTAAGTTTGAACTTAACTTGGACATGTCCCGAGCTAGAAAAAATACAGAATGAATAACATTAGATTATTATCCCGTTAAGAACAATGGATTCATGATTGTAAAAAATTATTTCGATTGATCATATTGTGGAATGAGAAATTCATGGGAAAAGTCTTTGTATCGTTAGATTGAGTAACGAACATTTTCATGTGCTGGTTCAAAGAAATGACTATTTGAACAAATTAATATTCTCATACAAACTCTTCAAAAAGCGCTAAGAAAACATGAAGCCATATTTGGGGTTACTCGTCCTCTATATGGTTAGTATTGGTCAGGGTTGATAATTTAACGCGACTCTAACTCTCTCCAATTAGAAACATACTCCTTTCCATTCAAATGTTTGTTGAGAACGTTCAAACATAAAGGTGTCATCTTTATACTAATTTCGGTAACTCATTTTTGTGCTTGAACGATTGGTACTTGTGTGCAGGTTTCCAGATGAGGAAGCAGGGGAGCTTCCCATGGCCTTTGTGGTGGGCCGCGAGGAGCACGATTTGACTGAATCTGAAGTTATTAGCTTCGTTGGAAAAATGGTCAGTTATCATTCAACACACCTCTTTCATGTCACAACAGCCTGCAAGACGCCCGAAATGGATACCTTGGAATTTTCGATGAAGTCAGCAACATCGTGATAACCCTCTCTAATTGTACATCTCAGAATTGATAAAAATCAGTCATATGCTTACACATCTGATTGGGTGGCTTTCACATATTGAACTCCATATTATCACAGTTGCTGGCAACTACTTCGATTTAGTTTTGATCCGAGTAGTAGCCCATTCATGAAGGTTTTGTGAGAGAACAAAGCATGTGTATTAGAGAATGTGCTAATAAAGAGGCTGGATTGTGCTTGGAATCTTTAAATATAAGAGTTTCAACTCTAGGTTGCTGACTACTATTGATTTCCTCTTCGTCTGCAGGTGGCCCCGTACAAGAAGGTTCGCAAGGTGGAGTTTATCGATGCCATTCCCAAGTCACCCACTGGCAAAATACTCAGGAAAGAGCTTAGCTTTAAGATTCGACAGCAATTGGAAGGCTCTCTCGAGGTGGCATAGTCCTCTCAGTACATCACAGATACACTACTGCACAGCTAGTCGATCCTGGCATTTTGGAAATTTGATTGAAGCACAATTTCTACGACAGGCTTGACCGATATCCGCAGTTGGATCGTCGTAGAAAATGATTTCATTCGCTAGGATTGAAATTTATAGCATTGTTAAGTCAAACAGTCCCCCCAAAATAAATGACTGGAGGTAGAATGTTTGTTCAGACTTCTAATCTTAAGCAAAAGAGACAAGCAAGCTTCACTTGGCAGAGACAAGCATTGTTCACAGTGCACCAAAGATACCCTGGGCACATACATTGGTGAATAATGTTTTAATTATACCCAAAACGCAAACTTGAGAAACAATGAACCCATTTCTGTAAGGTTTTCAAATTTATTTCGAACAAAAGAATTGCAGTCTTGTGGTTGGTATGGGGCAACCTAATTTCACTATTTTGTGTAGCTGATGCATGAGATGCATTATTTATGTAAAGTCCCAAAGTCCCTGCGGGGGACTCTTGGGATTTTGGGTAGGCTTGTGTGGTCTCAAACTTTGACCTAGTTTTTAGAGATTTTTTTGAAGATAGGAAATCAGATTAGCTTTCTAGGAATATAATTTTTATTCCAATTGGTGCCAGAGAGCAAAAGTTATGCTACTTTAAGTCCATAAAGCAGCTTAAGGGGTAGCCCCAAAAAAGCACAAAAAAAGAATTTTAAGAATTTTATTAAGAATTTTAAGAATTTTATTTTATTTTTTTGTTATGGCAATCTTGTTTTTCAGGCAGTCTAAGCATGTTCTTGAAAAAAAACTTTTTGTCCAACTTCGAATGCTAATATCTTCCAATTTGTACGGTCAAATTTGATAAAAAAAAATTATCACATGATCTCAAACAAGTGGAATACAAGATCCTACGGTTAGATTCTAAAAACTATATTTTTTCTGCTTTATTGGATGAATGTAGCTGAAATGGCAGTTTTGAGTGGTTTGACAGAAAAAATGGCCTTGGGACTTTAGGGGTTAAAGCTAACTTGATGTAATGGCAGTTTTGAGTGGTTTTTGACAGAAAAAATGGCCTTGGGACTTTAGGGGTTAAAGCTAACTTGATGTAGCATATCAGCATGACAGAATCCAGATACATGTGGAAGTCTGAAAAGTACACAATGTTGATGGGTAGGATAAATGGTCGAATCTCCAAACCCAGGTTGCAGCAAGAGCAAAAAATAATTTTGTATTTGTGAAATAATGAATTACGGACTAGTAGACTCTGTCAGCCCATGCTTCACGATGTATACAAAGAAAAACTCCTATCCACGGACAACTGCCATTGTTGCTCCTTGCAAAGTAAATCTCGGAATTAGCATTGAGCTGAATGAGAAGTATACGAGTCATTTTGTTTCAATGAAAGAAGCAGGTATATAGCAGATATATTACTGGTGGTGGCATGGTGACCAAGTACATTACATGAAAAATAGTCTCAAAAGGAGGAACTTGAAAGCTTATTGCACACCGCAAGCCTTTCTGATTAGCTAGAGTGAAGGAAATTGAAGTTCCTAAACCACAATATATATATTTATCCAATTCCGCAAATGCATGTTCTATAATTTTATCACACAATTGATAACAAGTGCATAGTAGACAAGAAATACTACACCACCACTGTTCAGGATTGACTATCGTACAACCTTAAGTACCAAGTGTGCCTAGAAAGACCTTCGTAAATTAGAGCTTCGCATCCTCGTCATCCTCGTCATGAGCATCGGGCTCGATTCAGAGGTCGTCCCCTTGTTACTATCTCCAATACCTTGAATGATGTTACTGCTACAAGATCTTGTTGACCGTCGTCCATTGGCAACTGCAGCGTGAGGAACCTGAGATGGTAGCTGGTTGTCTCTGAGTAGGGTACCGGCCTTCGCCTCGCTTCGGACTCTACCCCCACGCCCACCAGCCAGCGCCCCGTCGCTGCTGAAGCCTCCAGGCTCTTCTTCATTGAGAATCAAATTGCTGCTGCTTCCAACCCTGCCTTTGTCAACTTTGGAGCTGCGAGGTCCTTTGGTGACAGCTGAAAAATGGCAACCAGATAATTGAGCCCTCAATTTGACTTA
Organism: Neckera pumila; assembly: GCA_963969595.1. Lineage (NCBI taxonomy): Eukaryota > Viridiplantae > Streptophyta > Bryopsida > Hypnales > Neckeraceae > Neckera > Neckera pumila. Next base: position 18,276,062 of record OZ018408.1, read on the forward strand.
AACCCTCGAAATTTTAGCAACACAATTCGCACAAGTCACTACTCACTACCCTAATAGGCTAGATGAAGCAAAAGTACAGCCTTGTTGTGAGAATAAGATGCCGAGGCACGGGAGTGGCGAGATATGGTTTTTTCACAATGAGGCAACACTTTCAGGTTACAGTACAGAAGGGTGGATCCTGTTCAATCAAGCGTCTTTAGATAAGGACAAGAAAATGAGAAAAGAACCTTGGATCCTTCTCAAGCATGGGTCTAAAGAGGACACCAAAATAGAATGCCAAAGCAAGACAAGATTTCTGGGATATAACCATGCTTACTGGTGTCGTTGCTTTCTTGGGATGCTTGGAAGGTCCATACTGGGTCCATATTCTTCAAATGATATTTACACAATTCAAATCAGGATGGTGATTACCAACAAGTATCAATTAACCTAAGGATAATTTCAATGCCGCCAAGCAGCTACTGTAGTAATCAAGAAAATTTCCGTAGTCAGAAAAAGTCCTGGCACAGGTTGATATGATGTGAAGAGTATCTCTGTTTACCTGATGCAAGTTTCGGGTCACCAACGGAGCTAGACCTCCGAGGTCGTAGTTCACGTACACTTCTTGTATTCGTACTGAAGCTGGCTTCTTGAACAACAACGTCATCCACTCCTGTTTCCGTTCTTTTTTTCCGATGGTAAAACAGAAAAGGAGGGGGGGCAGGGGCCGAAACCTCCAGCTCTGGTTCCATCACCTCTTCCTCTACCTCGCTCTGATAATTGACACTGCACGTCTGACGGGACACTGCTGGGTCGATTACAGCGGGGCAAAAGCGTGCAGTTCGCTTCTTCTTTTTCTTCTTCCCCTTCACACGATCCCTCCTGGGAGTAGTAGTTCTCTGCGTGCTTGCAGCAACCTCGTCGTGGGTAGTTAACTTCTCTTCATGCGGCAATTCATCCTCTAGGTGCTGATTGGATTCCTCTCCAGCCAGCTCCACAGTTTCTTTATCCTGTTCTAGTTGCTCTTGAACCACCTCAAGGTCCTCGTCAGGTGGAATTGTAGCACTTCTGTCCCTCTCCTCCAGATCAGCACCATTATTCGCGGCGACACAATCAATCTCCTGAAAGTAAAGTTGATGATCGGTGTCACTCGGTAAAGTAACTACTGGGAAAAATTGGTCGAAATTCGGGGTATCTATAACCTGCTGAGGGTGCGAAGTCTCAATACTTCCTGTTGGCGAGGCTGAATCTTGATCAATATACACTGGTGACCCCTCTTTTGGTAGCGCCGTGTCAAATAAATCCTCCTGGAAGGATAAAAACTCCTCTCTGCTGCACAGTGAAAACTCTCTTGTCTTTAGTCTTGGTGAAGAATCTCTCGGAGTAGTTTCGGGTGTAAGCTCGAACCCAAATGACATTTCAGTTGATGAATCTGACTTGGGGCTACTCTCCTCCAGGTCTCTTTCGAACTGATATTCTGTGTCCAAGTGGAAATCTAAATATGATGCTGGGCTGACAGCACGAGTTGACTTTTTGAATATGAAAGTACTGTACAGGCCTGCCAGCAAACGTAACCACCTCAATCGCGTCAGTTACTTCATAAGCTAGATGCTGACATTTTCGAAATTGTGTACTCAGGATCCTGAATTCAGTACATTGAACCGACGTACGAAGACGGCTTATGAAGAAGAATGAGAATCCTGTAATCGAAGACGACTTCGTTGGCAATAAGTTTCTCCGATCTTTCGACCCCAAAATTTCAGAGAAAACTCTTTAATTAACCCTAGAAGGATCGTGAGGCCCAAACTAGGCCTCACGCTTGTTGGGCAATTTTGAGTAGGTCATTTGAGAGCATTCTTTCGTCCTATTTATATTTCGACCAACACATTCTTCACTGGTTTTGTTGGCCTTTAAGAATTAACGACACGGATTATATGACTCATATCAAGTCGAAGAAATCGAATAACATGCACATGTAAGACAGACTCAGGAAGAGGAGGAAGCCTACTCAATACGTCTGTGGCAACCATGGAAAGTTTGCCTCGAGAATCGACCATCGGCTGGCCCTTCTGATCCAGCAGATTCTTACAACTGCTCTGCAAAGTTGAGGCGAAAGGAACCCTGCAGTGTACCTCAATTCTCAGTACATGATAGTAGTACGTGCCCAACCTTAGCTTCCAATAATGAACATCATTAAATGAAAATTCTTGAAGTTTGAAAGAAATAATTCGGCCTGATGAAATATAAAGACCTAAGGTTTGGGAGATTCCTTTCACAGAAAATAAGAAAGGAAAATACTGGGATTGACGTCCTTGAAGGGAATTTGCATAGTGTGTTACCTGTAATCATCATAAAATTCGGTGAGGTTTTGGATCTCAACGTACTCCAGGCCCACTTCTTCAGCAAGCCTACGCAACAGTTTAACATTCACTTAGAAACCCTCACTCTTGGTGACACTGCCAATCATTGGAGAAAGGCTTAGGAATATCGATTGATCTCTAGCCGAGTAATTAGTCTGCAGGTCATACCTATGCTCTTGACCATCAAAGTTCTTTGGTAATTGATGACAAATCGTGCTTGCAATGAAAGAGATGCAGAATTCATACTTCTAAAGGATACTGAATCACGGACAATCCTACAAGCTCACAAACATCGACCTCCCTGGGTAATCATTTATTGTTTTCTGAAGGTCACGTCAATTAATCGAGATTATTGCAAACTGTCTATGAGAATGTTCCGGGTCTTGTTAGAGCCGTACCTGATGAAGCTGGGAAAGTGAACCAGTTGTTGCATCTGCGCCGGCAGACCATCTACGAAGCGTAATTGGTATTTAGACCCAAAAAACTGAAATCTGAAACCCAGTCCCAGCTTTAGAAATCGATTTACTTTAAATTTTCTGGGAGCATACTTAGGTAAATTAGCACTCTGACTCATTTCTACGACCTATAAGGCTATCACTAACGATCTGGACTGTAATTCATCTTCAGAGGTGAGCTGCCCATCCTGTTGATTGGACAACTGTGGTCTCATAATTCTGGCGTACACTTGAGCAACGGAAACAAATTGCGAAAAATCCAAGTTAAAAGTGAGCTACGTCAAGATCCTATACGTGCTGTTAAAGAGAAATAAGATGGGCAGCACACCGGTCATCCTCGAACGTAATGGTATAGAGCGGGCTCCGAACACGAGGCAGAGTACCATTGACACGTAAGGAACCCACTTTCATTGCTTCCTCGACAGCTTTTTGATACTTGTACCTGTATCAGCATCACCAACGCCGGATAAGTCCCTTATTAGTATTCAATTTTGATATCTAAATTTCCGTCGTCAAACTCAAACACGAGGCACTATATGAAACGCTCTCACTGGTTCATTCTTTATCAAACGGAGCTGCTCCCCTACAATCTTCTGAAACTACATTCAGAACCACCATATCTATACCGTAAGAGATTTTTCACAAACACGTCATCTCAAATAAATACAGACCAGATAGTCGAAGAATCTGGAGTTGTTCCAAAAAAGTACCCCCCCGGCTTAAGAAGTGACACAACGTTCCTCAGTAACAGCCGTACCATATCCTCACTCGCAAAGTAATCCTGCAAAAGATGTGCATACTGACAGAGTGAGAGAAACGAAAAAATGACACAAAACATTGCTTTTGTTAAACAAGCTTTTCAGGAATGAATCAAAAATTGTGAGCGATAATAAAGCAGAAAATGTAGTTTATATCGTTTTTAAGTAACCAGAGAGTTGAGCTTTGGAATTTGAACGAGGAGGAACGGGGCACCTGTAGGTGTGCGAAGCAAGTAACAACGTCAACAGGTAGCCCTGCACCCTGCAATATTTCCAAATTTCCCTGGCCATGACAAATGCAGAAACTCAGTTTTTTCGTGGAGAAGAATCACCCTTCACAGTTCGGTCCCATGAACCTGGAACTCTCTGCTTTCATGTCGCTGATAGGAGAGAACAGAAAACAATAAACATCCCAAATCTTGCTTTAAAAGGTTCACGGCATTGGAAGACAGTCTACTTCAAACTAGACATCAAGTTAAGATATGGAGTCCCAGGCGAGGTAAAGCTCCGGAATTTTGGGTGAGTTTCTTACAGTGCAAGGATCGAGCTCTTGAAACGTGGCGGGGAAAGGTCGACAGTGCTTCTCCCACTGCTCCTTCGCTTCCTCCAAAGCTGATGCTGATAAATCTACGCCATGCAACACAAAGTACATGAAAGTTCGATTCTTCAAGGACAATCGTCCCCAGGTTTCTCATCTCTAGATCAGCAAGTGGTTCAAGACAATTTTTAACGATATCTGGTAACCACATTCTGATTCCTGAAGAATTTGAAACCGCAAGATGTACAATCTCATTGACAGAGTGTTTTAGGTGAAGATCAATATCCTCGATACTGACCAGCCAAGTTTGAGGACCTACTGCATTGTAAACTATGCATTGCATGCACTTCAATAGCAGAGCTTGAGAGTTAAGCTAGGTACCAATGCCGATGTAGTTTCCAATTCCTGCTTGTGCCCAATTTGCCGTATCCGTCCCCCGGCCACAGAAGAGGTCACACACCTGCAAGAATGAAGCAAGTCATCATGGACTGCAGGTGACACTGGCTTTCAAATCATGAAACTATGTGTAAACATGACAGATTCTCAGGAAATGTGCAATTACAGAGGTCTCATCAGAAAGAGTTGTGTGTACGCAAACAGGCATGGCCTAAAGTGTAAATAAAAAAATTGCTGTTTGGATACTACAAGAGGTGCTGCACGCAGGAGACGATCTACATAACCGGCTCATACAAACGGCTTTGCGCATTGATGCAGAGATACATTAAGCATGATGCTCGCAACAAGAGAAGGGAGACATGGGAATGTAAGAGACTCACAGCTGCGCCTGGTGATACCAGTTGCTGCAACAAAGCTCGTTTGACAAACTCATGCAATCGGCCGTGGAGACCCGATGTGCCCCACCCTCCCACCATGGACGACGACCCCAGCGTCATGGGCGCCAGATTGACTACGCCTCCGCGAACTCCATGAGAATGCACCATCTCCACGGACCTCTAGGCCATATAGAACCTCTTCAGCGCGTGACCCGCTTCGTGGTTCGCTACGATTTTGGATCTAAGAGCAAGCAACGCAGATCGAATATTTCAATTTGGGAATCAATCCGCCAACGAGCGATCGCAATGTGAGTTACGGAAGAGGTGAGGCTTCCAATTCAAGCGAAGTAGGGTTATGGTGTGATCGCGCCAATCGAAGCAGCGGTGTAAGACAGAATTCGGACATAACTGATAGGCCCCTGCACACAACCAATTCGTAATTGTCAATGTTTCGATCTCTCAGCCAACTCAGGCACTTGCCTCCAAGTGAAACCAACTCCGAAGTGATCCCGTGTGCTGGTTAAAGCTAGAGATTGGGTTGGAAGTATATTTTAGCTCGAAGAGCTTTTGCTTTAATCGGTGCTCACGAATTACAGATTGCTCGATCGCCATGAAACGACGAAATAGTAAGAGTGATAGGGAATTAAGCAGAGCTTGATCCACCGTGAACACTTAACCCCCAAATTAAGACCTACTAATTCATATTTTCAGACGTCCTTGAGGTTGCTTCGAAAAGCAGCACTTGAAAAGCGTACCAAACCAAGAAGGTGGGTAGAAAACGTTCTCTCTTCAGCTGTAACGACAGTCTTAATTCATAAAGCTCGCGTGCGCGCCAATTTTAGACGCAAACTACCTCTGCAAGTGCAGGTAGAATCCACTGACGATCACTGCAGTGAAGTTCACTTCACTTTTGCTTTTTCGCGACCTGGCATGGCACTGCAACGGAAAGAACTGAGAAGCACTAATGTCAAGAACATCATGGACTGACCTGCCCCTCAGAATTGGCAGCTTTTGCTCCATTTGTAAACCACATCATATCAAGATGATTACTGTCGTTCATGACATCGAAAATCCTCACCACGACGCAGCTAGCAAAGGAACCCCAGCTCCGACCTCATCGCTGCACGTGAGCGCAAACTCATAAACCTAAACTCATCTTAGACTTACTAGAGAAGCACTTGCTGGCTCGCAATGTTGGACATCCCAAGTTCTCCATCGCCGGGAGCTCCATCAGCATTACTACACACAAAAAACTTACCAACGTTTTCGAATTCGAGTCACTCAGGGATCTAATTGGTCTGAATTGACGAAGAAATCCAAGGAGTCGGATTCAATCAACACTATTCCTGACCGCCCCTCTCTTACATAACCCAACACCGAAAGTTCCCAGAGTAAATTAGCCTACCTTCCTTCATCAAGAATTCGACTACAACCAGATCGAATCCCGCTCCGAAGCAGGTGCTGCTGCATTTCTCTCAGTAATGGTTATAATTCCGGCTTCTACCCACCTGCTGATCAAATCCCCAACAACGACACCGCCATGCTCCTAATCCGACCTACGAGAGTCAAAAACAGAGCAGGGAGACCCGTGACGAACAAGTTTCATTCTCCTTCTTTTGTAGACCTTCCAGAGCTTTTTTGAATTGCATGCCGGCGCACGTCAATACGCATTTAGTGTGGCAAATTTCGGCGGAGATGCATTCATTTCAATTTCGATCGCAACCTGTCACTGTTTTCTACATGAGAGCACTCGGGCTGTGGCCATCGCGCATTCTCGCCATGAGTGCCATCGCCACGGCACGGCACAAGCCATCATTCTCAGAGGTCTTCGAGAGCTGCCCACTCCTCACCATGATAACTGCTGCGCCGACTTGGCGATGGTGAATGCAGCTGCTCACGTACTCCCTACTACTCCTCCTACTCCTACAAACACGACGGCTTCTGATTCCACTTTAAAATATCATCATCACCTTCGCAATTTCGAACTATAGGTGGAATGTGTACATCGCAGTAGCTTCTACTGAATCCTGCAATGGCTTTGGTTGATAGTTTCTTCGCATAAAAAGTGGAGGATTGGGTGGCAAGCTCTTGTGCATTGACTCTATGTATAAACTTCTTTGTCTCTATTGCTAAATAAGTTTGGCATGTGAGTTTGGTTTTCATTTGGTTTGTTGAACGAGCTAACGACAAGACGCTAAGGACGTTGCAAACCTTGTTTGTTCAAGATGGACAATGGGGAAGAAGAGAGCGCGTATATTTGACACTTCAACTTCCTACATGCATTGAATATCATTACCTCCTCCAAGTTCAAACCACAACTTCAATGTGCATGTCAAGATGTTCAATAGGGGAGTTTGAAATAGATCATATATGACTCTAAACTGCACCCCTATTCACTTACCGCAAAAAATGAAGAATTGGGTGACAAGCTAGCTGTAGCCAGGGCATTCTTCATACAAACTTTTTCTATAACTTCAATGTGCTTGCCAAAATGTTCATTATCATTAGGGAAGTCAATAAATCTTATGTGATTCTAAACTTCATCCCTATTCACTTGACACAAACAACAAAGAGTTAGATGACAAGTTCTAGAGCATTCTGCACACAAACATCATCATCTTCCATTCTTTGTCTCCGTTGCTTAATGAATACACTACATTTCAACCACTTTGTTGCAACTTCTACCTCAAAGACTCTAAGAAAGCCACATGGCAATTCATTGTCTAGTGCGCGATGCACCAGATCCTTGACAAAGCGTGTACTATTGTGGAAAAACCAGACAATCTAAAGTGAGCTTGCAGAATCGTCACATATCCTGTTTGAATGAGATGCATGATTCCTAGAGCTGCATTGAGGATTTATCACATACAAAGGCAAGGAGAAAGATTGGCATGGATACATAGACTGCAATTGAACAGAATGGATTTGGTATGGATCGAATAAGTTCAGACACAAAAACTTACCTAACAATGATCCATTGATGCATATGCAAGCAAGATGATAACCAAATAATGCATTTCTTGTTTGAAAATCTTCAGCATGCTGTATGTTAAGTTTGCTCCTCCCAGCAGCAACAGCCATGGCCCATTTGAAAGCCACCATTTTTCTCTGGGCCTCTGCTTGGCTCCTTGTGCTCTGCATGCTAGGTAAGGATTTCTGACTGCTGATGAGACTGAAAGCGTTCCTTGCAATTCACTATTAACTTCTGTGAGTTTATTGCCTGCCAAGGCTTGCCGTCACGGTCTTGATGGTTAATTTTGAATGGAGTAGTGCTGCACCCATTGTTGTAAGAACCAGTACCAGCAGCAGCTCCAAACCATGGGCCTGCCTGGGAGAAAAAACAGCCTTGGGCCCCTAGGGGACCTGCCTTGCCTAGGGATAAATGTAAATAATCAGCCTGCAATTCTGTGGTTGGTTGATTTTGTATTTCTTGACCTCTCGTAAATTGTTTATGGTGTTTTGCTTTCAGAATATGAATTCCAATTTTTCAAATTTTATCATCCATTGTAGATAATAAGAGACAAGGATTTCTCCTAGGTGATAAATTTGGACAAGCATATGGGTTTGAACACTTGATTCTCCTTGGTCCAAACCAAGTGGTTTGAAAATGGAGCGAGTACATTACACTCAAGCAATCTGTCAAAAATCGTCCATTACAAAAGTTTTCAAGCCTCAAGAAGGCCGTTAGTTCTGTACCACCCCACCCCACCCCACCCCACCCTTCGCAATTTCGGTGCGATTAAAGAATTTTTTTTATATTCAAAAATTGATCTGATGTGGCACTACTTGTGTCACGTCAGCGCCACGTCAGCGCCACGTCAGCACATCTAAATATTTTAATATTTTTTTTTTTAATATTCTTTTTTGAAAAAAAAAAATTATTATTAAAATTTTTATTTTTATTTTTCTGTACTTGCACTGCCGGGGTGCCGAAAATTAGAAACTGGCGACCTTTTGCAGGCCTCAGAGTTTTCCTAATGAATGTATCATTAGTGGAAAGTTGAGACAAATGGCATCGTACTAGTATCTCATTAAAGTTATCTAAACATTTTTATCCACTTACCAAAAAATCCCATTGCCTTTTAATGGAAAAATGGAGAAAAGTGCCCTTTAATATTGTTGGCCCGAAGGCTAGTTAGCAAGCATTGCGTGAGTCTTTTCATGACTCTTGGTTCTTGGGTGTCAATTAAACCAAAAAAATGAATTACAAATATAGATCTTCAAGAAAACTAGTTATTTAATCCCTAAGCGCTTTAGAGACCATTTTTTGGTCGTTGCCTGACTTTGGACAGAATTTTTGGGCAAAAATAAACTTTTTCTTAATTTCTTTTTCATTTTTTATTTTTTCAAAAGATTGGGTTGTCTTTCTATATTTATACTCATAACTCAGGTCGCTACAATCAAACAAAAATTATAAAAGAAATAGCACAAAGTGTTTAGATTTGCCTAGTATTGAAAAACTTACTATTTGGAGAAAGTGTAGGTGTTTACATTACTAGATCTTATGCATTTTTTCACAAATCAATAGAAACCACGATTTTGACCAACCAAAAAAAATTCAAATGCTAAAAACAAAAATTGCATTTTTGGAGAATTTTTGAAGTTATATCTTCAAAATTCATTTTAAAAGAGTTTTAAAATAATCTTATAATTTTGACCATACGGATACTTTCTACTTTCATGCTTCACATTATATTCTTTTCTATAAACTTCAAAAAAGTTTTAGAACTTATATTTTATAAGACATTTGTATTTTGTCCAAACCTCTTGGGCTTTTAGAGGTTAAAAATGTACGCTGGTTGTTGCAATCCTAGCTACAAGTAGCACCTTGCTGGCTAGGGAGGTCTGCCCCCTCTATTGTATAATAAATTTGCAATTTCTAAATTCATATTTGCAATCAAAGGCCATCAATTAGCTAGGAGACATGAAGAAATATAAAACTTAAGCGGCACAAAATAGGGGGCAATTTTTACATTTATCCTTTGACGGGGCAATGGGAGGGTCAATCCTCCCTAGCCACATTTTGCCAAGACCAAACAAAATCAAACTAAGAAGATAAAGAGAAAGAAATAGAGGTTGCGATAAAGGACATGAAGCCAATAGAACTTTGTAAGGGGGGAATATGAGGCTTAAAAAGAAGCATAATGATAGCCACTCAACTCATAAATGCCTAGAACCTACAAGGATTAGTAAGGTAGAAAATTGAAAAAGCCGATAAAGAAGGTAGAAGGCTTAGAACATGCGGTGAAAAAGAATGGACGGTATGGTACCATTATAAGGTAGAGCCACCCATTCCCAACCAGTGACGCATTCCCAACCTATAGGTGCACGTATTTTTGCCAAGCTTAGAATGAGTTTTTTTTTCCTTTTCAAGGTTGGAACTAATAAATACATGACAAATGTCCCAAGTTGTAAGAAATAATGATTAGGAAAAAAGTTCTTGAATGATTGAAATTGGAAGAGTCTAGACATTGGCTATGGATCTGGAGTACTTTTTGCCTCCCAAAGTTCATAGTAATTTCACTTCAAGCGATAAAATTACCAAATTTTTGCAATCCTTGTCATTTCTATTGATGTACCTCTAAAAAATATTTGTTTTGCCTTCACTACTCCATATCATATTGGAATTCCTTATTCAAACGGTTATGGGTGGCTCTACTTTAGAACACCATCAATCTTAGGATCTTGTTATCCATAGTTATATTGTCATCAATGAGCAATAGTAATGTCGCTGTCAATTAGCTAAGCAACTTTGCTATAAATCTCAAAAGCTTGGAGGCCATAAAACTTGGAGTTCTAGTGATGTTAAAATGCTTCAAGGGGGCACTACCAAAATGTAGGCACTATTTTTTGGCATTACACTAATCTTTTTTGGGTTGAAATATTACACGCAGTAATCTAATTATTCAATCATTGCAAGAAACACTTTTTTTTTTTTTTTTTGTCCCCTTGGCATTAGACATGTGGTTTTTTGCTCATAACTTTTGTATCATATGTCCGTTTTTTATGAAATTTGAAAACAAGGTACATATAATAGTTGTAGACATTATTTTTAAATTGCCCCCAATTGGATGTCTACATTGGCCATTTTGCAGGTTTTCTGTATTATTTCGACCCCAAAATGCAAATTTGAAGGTCAAAATTGGGATACAAGGACTTTTACTGTAGTTACACAAGCCTACAAAGAGATTTTTTGAAAATAGTAAAGTGTCTACCTTCCACATGTGCTCAAAGAGCACTACTTTTGTGCACATGCAAAGAACAAGGTTTCTTTTCTTTTCTTGAAGATGCAAATGGATGAGAAGAAGATTCTTCCAGCTTGGAAAACTAAAAAAAATTTGTTTATTTTTTTTGAATTTTTTTCCGATTTTTAAAAATAAATTCCAAAATATAATATTCTTTTTTTGTGCACAACTTTTAGAGATAAATTTTTCTAGGCTAGAATTCTCACACATATAATATTTTGAATGCTTTACGAATAATGCACATTTTATTTCATCTAAAAAAAATTATCCTACTATAATCTTTTAGTACACCAATAGAAAGCTAGTTTTGGAGTACCAATGAAACTATTAAATTTAGACAATTCTTAATATATTTATTATTGTATCCGATGGTCAAGATCAGCCAAAATTAGTTCTAAAAATACATGCTAAAATTTTTGGAACATTATATTTTGGTAAAAAAAAATTGTATAGGAAAAAATGAATCTTTCTATTTTTAATCATTTGCCAACTTTAACTAATTAATTAGAAGGAAATGTTGCATCCAACTTCCTAGTATAATATCTTTAGTTATAGCCATTGTGTAAGCAATGATCAATTGGAGAAATAACTCTAGATTAATTATTTGGGCCGGTATGAGATTCACAAAGCTCTATCATGCTGAAAAATTTCCTCTCATTAGATAATTAGATTTGAAATGATAAAATATACTATGGCATTAAGCAGTTCTAATATGACAATCTAGGCCCTGCACTTACATTTCCAATAGACAACTCTAAAATAATAATCTATGCATATATTTTGGTAATTCTAAAAAAAGATGATGATCACAAAATTAGTGGGGATAGACTATCCCATGATGATGGTCTATTTTCTATAATTGAAAGTATTAAGATTATAAGAAAAATAAACATTAAAGTCAAAGATTATATGATTTTTGAGATGGAAAAAGAACTCCAAACTATTGATTTTGAAATATTAGAATTAGATAATTCCACTGATACATTTTGTAAATGGATCTGGAAAGCTCCAAGAAGCTTGTCTTTTAATAGATGAATGATTTTAGACAAAAGCTAATATTGTGTACCAAAAGTAAAAATAGGTTTTAAAGAATTTTCTTCCAAGAATACATTTGAGGAAACTTTTTAGTTGTGGAAGGTTCTATCTTATATCAAAATAAGTTTTAAAAAACTTACCGATTCCTAAAAGGTTTTTAGAAACATTAAAACCTCAAAGGGATTTTAAATTTTTTTTGTTCAAGTTGAATGCAATCACTATAATATGCAATCATCTTTTTGTTGTAAAATAGAGCTTAGAATGAAGAAAAACTCATTTTTATTGGATTTTTTTCTTGGGGGTTGATTGATCAAACTCATTGCTTAAGGGTGATGGTTTGAGCCTTATTATTTTGTTTAAGTTAAAGTCACAATTTTCCTTTTAATTGTTGTTTATTTGAATAGATCATTAGTTTTCAATGAAAATTTTAGTTGTGGGTTGTAGGTTTGCTACACCTACAATTGTCATTTGAAGTATCCGTCAAGTAAGAAAAGCAATGTACGTATAGGATTAGAAAGTTAAAGAAGAAGACAAATTTGAAATTTGAAACCATGTCATGTGATGAAACTTTGAATTTGCATGATTGAACATGATTGAATACAAAGAGAAAACAGTTGGTCATAGTCATAGTACCTCTTGCATAAAAACAACAAATCAACCTCTAATAGTCTCCAACAAGTGGATCAACTTTCCTTCCTGCAACTTTCTGCCGCACGCTTCTCTACAACAACTTTGTAGACTTGACAATTTGTAATAGCAAAGACACAACAAGTACAAAACTACCCGTGTTATTCTTGCGCTTCTCAAAAAACACTTTTATTGTCTATTGTCTGAAACGTCTTATCTTCATTCATTTTCTACTTACTCATATCTAAGTTCTTTCTACTCTAAAATGTAATAATTAAAATCTTAACCTCCAAAGCTTTAAATATGTTGTTTTGAAAACATAGCGTTTGGGGGCAACTTACTACACATGGGATTATTATTTTTTTCTTTCAAAATTTCACACAACATGTGCCCAAAGAGTAACTTTAAGGAACAATAATTTTCATAACTTTTGACTACATGGTTCAAAAGTTATTGTATGATATGTAATTTATTGATCTTTGGGCAGCTCAAACAATTCTTTAAAATTTATTTTTTTAAGAAATAAAATTTTGAAATTGGTTTTCTAGATTTATATATATGTAAAAAGCTTGGAATCAATCCATTTGGATTAATGAAATGAAAGTTATGAGGAGTCTTAGTTTGCGGGTAGTTATGGAATCTCTACTCTAAATTAACCTTTTTTTTATATCAATTTTCAATATTTTTGAAAAAACAGTAAAAACATTAGATGTAGATTGTTTATTACACCATTACAATCATTGGAATTGGCATTTTTCAATTCCATATTCAGATTTTCAACAATTTAATTAGTGTTTTGAATCATTCTCTACTTGTTTCTACTTACTGTTTTTTTCTTGTATGTTATACAATTCCAAATGGTTTGAAATTTTCAAGCATGTAGCCAACTTGCCTTGAACAATGAATCCAAAGAGTAACCACCATTTTGGACATTTTTTAATACAAATGTGACCTCGTGAAGTGCAGCTGCCCAAGTTTTTGCAAACCCCCAAAAAGGATTTCTGTCAATTCAAACGCTAATATCTTACAATCTACACAATGGAAAATTCTGAAATTTTTACTACATCTTCTTAAACTAGCGTACTACAAGATTCTATGGTTACATGTGTCCAATTTTTATTTTTTTTCTAAAATTTGGTACTTGTACTAGAAATGGCATTTTTGGAGCATTTTTGGTGAAAACATTGGTAAAAAATCTTTAGAGGTTAATCTAAGTTTGATTATAAAAAAAAAGCATATTTAAAAAAATATTGCCAAATCTCAACAAAGTCCTTGGTATAGCACTTAAAATAAAAAGCCAAACCATATTTGAAATATTAAGGTCAATTAAAATAACTTTCAAGACATAATTTTATTCAATATAATTGAATTTTAATTATTCCTTACAGAATTAATATTATTCTTGAGCTTTGAGCTCTATACTCTAATCCAAAATTACTAACTAGGATAAGAAACAAAACTGTGACAATGTAGTTATATGAGGCTTTCAATGATTATAAATTTGGTGCTCTTGATAGAATAGTTGTATATAATATAGGAAAACCCATTCCACTATGTATTGCATTATGGACAACTAGATATGCGCCCATCATAAGCATGCAACCACCCTAAATCAACCATTCTTAAGTAGTTGAGATTTCGGACTTAGTAGGATGAATAGTGGATGCATTCAAAGCTTTGAATGGCAATGATAGAGTGAGAAATTGACCACAATAGGAACTTCTACCTATTAGGTGTTAAAATGTTATAAAAATTAACTGCTGTAATGCAATACATAGTGGACACTTTAAGGAAATACTGCAATCATTTTAGATGAGTGCTATAACTATTATAACTAGATGCACTTTAGATTAAAGTTTGGAGGTCCTTGTGACTCTTTTGAGTTTCTTGCATTAACTAAAGAGGGTACACCCCAAAAATCAAACCTTGTCTAAACCCGCCATCATTGCCTTGTGTACATTTCCAAATCAATATGTATCTATGTTGAAAATAAAACAATTTTAGAGCTTCTATAAAAAAAAACTATGATCCTTCATAACTTTTGCATATATTAGTATCCAAAGTGTTCTATTCTTTTGTGCTTTAGAATTTCCTTTCAGTTCCCAACAAAAACTTATGACAATTTGATCAATCTAATAATAGAAAATGTGCATTAGTAAAAAACTTGGTGCTTATGGATGTCCCTACCTTATACACTTTAGAAATTTATAACAAATTTGTACCATATTTGAATACATAATCTCTATTTCTACCACCTTCTCTTACATTTGTCTATTTATTGCAACCCCTAAATGCCCGAGGCACCATATTTTGGTGTCAACGAAACTTTGAAGCTAAATAAATTTTTACCAAAGTATTATTTTTGGTAAAGTACATTTTTATTAAATACTCATTAAAGTCTATTTTAAGCATCAAAAATACAATTTTGAAAAAAAATGTTAAGGTTTTTTCTAATAAAGAGTTTGTGCAAGGGTTTCTATTGCAAATCTTGATTTTTTTCATGGTAGGGGCTATGAGAGATGAGCCTTGGAACTTGGGGGGAGAAATCACATTAAAGAACTCATTTACTAAAACTAGTAGAGTAGATTTTGAAAAGTCATAAATTGATTATGGTTATGTATGTTATACCCTTTAACCTCATATTTATTTCATGACCTCAATTTTAGAATTTACATGAAAAAAGGGAACATAAAGACTTCAAATCATTTTTGTAGTTTTAATACCTTCTTAACCCCAAAGTGACAAAGAGGACATAAAGTGTCCTCATACAGTTTCAAGTCAAGTTCAAAGTGCTTTAACTTTTTTATCCAAGGTCCAAGTTCAAAAAAACTTGTTGGTAATGTTGTGCTCTCTCTTCTAGTTTGTGTAGTACAATCTTCAAATCAATCCAAGATGTATGGATTTTTTGGAAGCCAATCAAAGTTCAAAACTTCAATTTGAAATCACCAAACTGCATTTTAGGGCTGCAACTTTGGGGCCTTGTATCTCCTTCATCCATGGTTTGTTTTCAATAAAATTTGTTGCGTTTTATTTCCCTTGAAGCCTAGTTATTGTGGTAAAAATTTTATGATAATCCAAGTTGTTTTGAATGTTTGGGAGCAATTCAAAGCTCAAAATCCTGCCATTTTTGGAGTACATTGAACTTTTGCGGCTTGTTTCTTCTTCATAGAAAACCCATTTTCAATCATTTCTTTTGAAAAAGTTGCGCATAATAGTCTAATTTGTGTTACTAAAATTTCATGTCAATCTAAAAAGTAGTGAGTGACTGAAAAACATTCTAGTAGAAGGAAGTTCACCCTCATATGTGTTTTTTTGCATTTTTTCTTGCTCTTTTTTGACATTTCAAAGCTGTTTGTAGACACAATGAGTCAATTGAATGAATTTTTTTTACTAATGTGTTTGTATACTAGTTTTGAATCACTTTGTAGTGTTAAGTTTTTTCATTTGAGTGGTTTAGAAATCAAATTTCACCTCCAAACCAATTTTTGGGAAAAATCTCAGCATCCATTTTTAATACTAAAATATTATGATCTTGCAATCTATGTGGCCAAATGACTTCAAATTTTGTACATGTCATCTACAACATTTACACTAGAAGATTGTACGCTTGAGATTTGTATAAGTTGAAGACATTTAGATCTATAAAGCTTCATAAGCAATGATATTTTTGAACCCTGGAAAGCAAATGTTACTTTGGGGTTAATCAAACATTATAATCTTTAATTTGATCCATGAGTGATATTGTTGTGTTTTCTTTTCCTATGTGATCTCTAGTCCACCTAGTTTGAATTTGTTGAGCCCAACCATCCAATTGCGGTTGGCATGACCACAGTGGCGGTTGTTTGACGACAGCCCCCATCCTCTTGAATTGGGTCTTCATTCCGGGCAGAGGTGGCAATGTTCTAAATGCAGGCTGGTAACATTTTTTTTTTTTTTTTCTTGAAACACACGGACCATTTCCATTGATAAGGAAAACAAGAGGGCTGATAACAAATTTGAAAAAAGAGGGTTCACTTGAATGGTTGTACCTTGCTTTTGCTTCTTTTCTTCTTTTTTCACACAAATAAAGGGTGACCTTTGCTGCAAGGATTTGCTTCTTCATATTCAACATTATAACTAAGGAAAACCAGCCACAATCAATGTATAATGTTACACCAATGGAGTGATTAGTGACCTCATTAGGAACACTTACTTTTACAATGTAAATCATTGTAGGAAGTGACTTTTAATGGCCTTCTACATTAGAAATTATTGTGACCACTTTAGGTGATTTAGAAGAGCATATTGGATACAATTTTTGTTGGTTATGGGGTAGTCTACTAACTCTTTTGGACATATCACTTCAAAAATCCGTAACAAGTTCATACTTTGTTTGGAAAATATAATTTCAATTGCTCTCACTATTTCTCACACTTGTCTTCATGTGGGGAAAAATTTGAAAACTTTCAACAATGGCATGAGGATAGACTCCAAATTTTGGGCTGGTTTACCTTAATAACTCAGTGAGATTCACTGCTAAGTTATGCATATGGACAAACCGCTGTGAACTCATCATGATAATATTGTTCCTGTCTTTGTCACATTTGTTGTGGCATGCTATGACAAGTAAGGTAGGAGGTTCTTAAACCGCTCGGGCTCTAAAATTGCCCACCTCTTTAATGTTTACCTCTTGTACATGTTGCTTTTTGCAATGTACAAGCAGTGAACATTTGAAGAGGTGGGCGATTTTAGAGCCCTCCAAAGCGTCAAAAATTTGAACTTCAAAAATTCAAAACTAATTCCACAAAGCTCCAAAAAATATGAAATGACTTGGGTTGGATGCCAATTTCATTTTTCTTTGAAGGAAAATTTACTAAAAAATATTTCAAGAAGTTTCACCTCCCCAAAATTCAGTTTCAGTTCTTAAGTGAGCGCTTTATGGACCTCCTACCTTAATAGCAAAGCTCCCCAATCCTGTCATACTAGTAACCGTATTTGTTCAGACTTCTAACACTTACATTGCCAGTGTTACAGCTGGCTAGCTTCTCAACTTGCTTTCCAGTGTAATTTCAAAAACTTGACATTGAAGTGTTAACTCCTACCAGAGCCTAAGTAGTAGGAGAAGCAATGCAGACTCGAGGTAACTTAAAAAAAAGAAATCATGGTTTGAGAAGAATAAAAACACAAAATTTCAATTTTACAATTTTTTTCTCCTTTTGATCTCCGTATGGATTGATTCACAACCTTGCTCAACCAAAATCATGTTGTGCTAAGGTGGGAGCACCCATAACCATCCATTTAAGCAATTCAGCATAGTTGGAGGCACCCTTTTTCTAGAAAGATTTTTTTTTCTGCAGTATTGGCAATCAAAAATCATGAATTTAAAAAAAAAATGAATTTTTGGATAAGGCATCTAATTTCTATGAATTTTCAAAGTAGCACTCCCTAGGGCACCCTAAATCACACTATAGTAAAACTACCCTTGGTTCTAAATCTATAAAAAAATCAGAGTCCACCAGCCTCAGTTAAGTATGGAGATGGTTTCAAGGTACTTTGGGGGATACTTTAAGGGAACCCTATAATGCAAGCGCGGGGATATGGAAAGGAATGGATGCACTGACCTTCAGCAACCAAGCTAACCACTACCCACTCAAAAGAATCAAGTAGTCCATTTCAATTACCATCACATACACACATATACACAAAATAAATGAAAAAGAATAAGTTCAGAGACACATTCAAAGACAAATACAAGTATAGATGTTAAATACATATATGAAAGAGATGCAGTGCGTAAACACTACATTTGTTGAAGAATAGACAAATTTTCAACATATTTGGATTTATATCATTGATATTGTAAAGTTTTCACACAAAGCTCTTGAAATCATTCATCATCCACCTAGTGGATATGGGGACTCTTAGGAACTGAGACAAATTTCAGATGTGATACATGTAAGAAAAGTATATACTACCAACAATAAAAATCCACAAAGTTTGAAACATTATATTTTATTTTGTTAATGGTACATTATTAATACTTTTTATGACATGAAGAACATAAAGTTTGAAATTTTAAAATATTCCATATTTTTCAAAAATAATTAGAATCTTAATATCTTTTAGGAATAATTATAATCTAAATAGCATTTAACTTGTATAGAGGGGTATCAATCAAAATGGCGTTTTTGAATTTGCAGTGAAGAAATTTCAATGCTGCCAATTTCTGGCAGCCTCTCAAGAGCTGAAAAATTGATACTTTATCATGAAATTTTTGTCACAATATCAGATTTATGTTAAAAATGCGTGTACCAAATTTCAAGGTCGAAAGATTGACCAAGAAAAAGATATCAAAAATCTACCAACATATGTAGTTGTGAAAAAAAATTCACTGCTGCCAACTTTGACAGCCTTCCCAAGGATTGAAAAAAAAGTATTTTGCCATGATTTTTCTTAAAAGATCATCTCTATGTTGATAACATGTATGCCAAATTTTAAGCTCAAAATATTTATA
This sequence comes from Neckera pumila, assembly GCA_963969595.1. Taxonomy (NCBI): domain Eukaryota; kingdom Viridiplantae; phylum Streptophyta; class Bryopsida; order Hypnales; family Neckeraceae; genus Neckera; species Neckera pumila. Next base: position 18,295,325 of record OZ018408.1, read on the forward strand.
CAATAAAAGATATTTGAAATTTACCAACATGTGTAGTTGTAAGAAACAATTTCACTACTGCCAACTTTGCAACCTCCCAAGGGCTAAAAAATTGCTTATTTATCTTGAATTTTTTTTCAAGATCATCTCTATTTAATAACATGTGTGCCAAATTTCAAGTTCAAAATATTCATACAAGTATGTGTAGTTGTGAGAATGATTTCTTCAACCCTTAAGATAGTGTTATTTTATGGGTAAAATTTCACATGGATGTAAGAAAATCATTCTCACAACTACACATGTTGGTAGAATTAGCACATCAATTTTTTTGTGAATCTTTTGACCCTGAAATTTGGCACACATGTTATCAATATAGAGATGTTTCCACCAAAAAAAATAATGATAATAAACAATGCTTCAGCCCTTGGAAGGGTGTCAAAGTTGGCAGTAGTGAAATTGTTTCTCACAATGTGTTGGCAAATTTCAAATATCTTTTTTTGTATAAATCTTTTGAACATGAAAATTGGCACACATGTTATCAATATAGAGATAATCTCTTCTAAAAAAACTTATGGTAATTAAAAAAAATTTAGCCCTTGGGAGGTTGTCAAAGTTGGCAACAGTGAAATTTTACTCACAGCTATACATGTTGGTAGGTTTTGTATATTTTTTTTTGTGTGAATCTCTTGACCTTGAAATTTGTTATACATGTTATTAATACAGAGATGATCTTGTAAAAAAAATTCATGATAGAAAACCAAATTTTCAGCCCTCGGGAGGGTGTCAATGTTGGTAGCAGTGAAAGTTCTTTTCCTGGGAATGCAAAAACGCTATTTTGATTGGTACCCTATTGTACTTGAGATAAAATCATTTTCATTCATCAAATCATGATCCTTTCTAAATTAACTTATCAATTATTCTATGAATCTTAGATAAATTATTTATTCATTATAAAAGAAGTTTTGATTCATCTCATTTCTACAAGTGACACTAATTTGATAGGTAATATTGATTTCGCATCTTAATAGTATAAGTTAGTATAGCTTAATCTTTTTCTCAAATTTTATAGGAAGTGATTGTAGACTTTGATTAATATATATATATATATATATATATATAAAGAATTATTATTGCAATAATTGATTTTATATCCTATGCATGAATCAAAGTGTTTATAAAAATAATTACTTTGAACCTTTAATTTATGCCCTATGCATAAGAGCACTCTACCAATTCTTTGCCAATGTTTGGCATGGCAATATTGATTTATCTTATTAGTGATTGTGAAAAAATAATAACACACTTGTGAAATTTGTTTCACTTCTAAAATATTACTTTTTCGTAAAAAAGAAATTTTATATTTGTTATGCTTGGATCAAGTTATATATAGATATTTTATTTTTATTTTTAAGCCCTATGCACAAGAGCATTTTTTAGCTACTAGATATTAGTGTCCGGTAGAATTTAAGCTTTATTTCATTCATAAATAATCTAAAATGCCATGCAAAGTAAAAGTCTAATAAAAGACAATACTATTGTATGCAAAATTTTATAGGAGAAAAATAATTACCTTCACAGCTAAAGTTTTGAAGAAGAAGATAGTAGAATTTTAATTTTTACCTTCAATGACCTTGAAGTTTTTGGAAGAAATGGACTACTAAAATACGTGTATCCATAATCAACCCTAGTAGCAATTCAACATATTTAATACTATATATTATTAAATGTACATTATGATTATTGCATCTTATTGGATCGCATAGATATGCCCCCAATATGAGGTGGCAACAATCCCATTGTGGTTGGTTGAAAAGTTCATCCCATGACCAACTTGAACAAGAACCTATGGGCCTTGAACCACACTGTAGTATTCCACTTCAAAAAAATTCCACAAGGCAAAGCATATCTTGAAATTCAATCAAAAAAATTGCTAGTGAATTTGTAGTTTATTTTATCTTCTATAAATAATTTTTATTTGAAAATTAAATAAAATCTTAAAATGGAAAGCTCAAAAGAAACTTGATGTTTTGTTGAACATCATTGTTGACATAAAAAAATGGATTGTTTCATTTAATGTCCACAAAAATGCGTTCCAAAAAATAGTGAAAACATCCCAAAAAACACAAGTTTCTTATAGTGTACGGTTTCCAAAATCCTATTTGCTCTGCAACACCACTATAACCTTCAACTCCGCTCACTCTATATGCCGACCTCCACAATGTTGATTCTCGGTAAAACGTGTAGAACATGCTACATTTAAAGAAATCGAAATGCTTCAAGACAGCATGTAGTGTCGAATATGGTATTATTTCTTGAAAACTCTTCATCTTCACACACTACTGTCCTGTGCGTACTACAATTTCACTCACCTTCAAGCAAAACATATTGTGCATAATAACTCAAATTTCTTCTTCAACATAGCAGTTGTTGTGCACACCACTAGCAGACCACGATTGTTGACGTTATCCCACAGCCAATATGCAAACGCCAACAGTGAGTACAACATAGCATCCTTGTTTTGCTTTCTTTCTTTGAATCCTTGCCGTGCGATTGCCTCCATTTTCCAATAATTCCAAAGCATAAGCAGACTCTTGCAAGACTTAAGAGACTTAGGAAAACAAATTTTGTAAGTCGGATCTACCATTTCAGCATATTAAGCAACAATGTAGCCTATTCAAATTCCCTGCCTTCCGTCATGCTCCACATCTTCCGCTGCTAAACCTATATATGCAGTCCTTCCCGTATGAACACATACCTACAATTCCTGTGGAATTTGCTCTTTTCTTCTACTTTGAAGGTTGTCACATTCAATGGGAATGTTTACAATGGGTTCACGGCGTTCCTCCAAGATTGGATCATTTGTTTTAGATTCCAATGCTTCCAACCGCCGCATCATCATCGCCACGAATGGGTGTTCATAAATCTGCTTAACTGATATAGACAAAACAGTTCCTTGTACGACCTTATCTCCTCTTTCTTCGGCCTCACAGTCTTGAACGTCAACTTCTTGGCTTCCGTTCTCCAGAGGCTTGTCGTCTGGGTCCTCTATATTCTCTTCCTGTGAATTTGCATTAGGTGCACAAATCCGCGGCAGGTCCATACTTCCTCTTTATCGACCTCCGCTTCCGTGCATGACATTTGAAGTATTTTCGTCCCTTCCACAACGCCCGCCATAACCTTTGTCTCGGGCCATCTTCAACTGGATTTTTTCCGGATTTGGTGATCTTTGTAGATTCTTCCTCAGCCTGTGCCATACTCCGACCTCATCCAAAGGCCCTCTTCTACCAAAGTTCACCCTGCTGGCATTAGCTCTACGGCAGTCTTTAGACTTCTTCATTGAAGCTGGGATGTTGAGCTGCCTTTCCAACGTACGCCATGTTCGATCTGATATTCCAGTTGGCTTTGCTTGCCCATTACAAATTTTCTTCCACAATCAACCCGCCTCAAAATGACACCGTGGGTTATAATTTCCTTTACATATTCAAATTTGACAGGGGAGCTGTATTCCCATGTGTCGTAGCACAAGAAAGTAAAATCCCTCCAGTAGAGGTTCTAATGTATTTAAAAACGCCTTTAGGATGACTCATGTATCGTTTCCTCAGAGATCTAGTTTGTACTTCTATAGTGATGACCGGAACAGGATGCGGAAGTCACAACAACCACAAGTGAACCGGATTCTAGAATGAAAAGCTAAAAATATCTAAGCGACTGCTCTCCATCCGGCTGGACTATCCTTCTTTAGTCCTAATCCGCTCAACAACAACAAGGAAGTGTCTTGAACAATTTACCCCTCCCTTTTCCACTGATAAAACTCAGAACCGGAACCGGAAGGAGTGTTGTTATCCTGTGCCTCTTCCAAATTCCGCTTTCGGATCCTCAAACTTAGTAACCGTTTAGAAGTATAGCCTCTATAGCAAAGGATTCCGTGTATTTTAATTAAAGAAGGCTGCGTGAATTTCTACCCTTCAATGTTTAGAGTGACAGAAGTTCCACTAAAAAGAAGAAAAACAACAAAAGACAAAAAGAAATGGGACTTCAGTTTCTCCTCACAACTAATCTAGAAGCTTAATACAGATCAGAAGGTCACTCAGGAAACCCCTACCATCCTCATACTACTACAACGACAGATTCCCTCGACCCAAGTTCCTAGACAGAGACGCTACTCCCAGAAACTGGATACAGGAAACATCCGAGGGCACTCATATTCTTTCAAAACCTGCAAACACAGCTACCCGCACAAAGTAATGGTTCTAGCATTACAGGCATATCAACCCAATGTTAAGACTTTTCAGATTAACACTTAGGATGTGGAAATCATAATACTTTGCAATGGAAAATGAAAAGAACATAAGTGTAAGATAATATTATCCTATCAAGCCCGGGATTGAAACTAACTTCAACCCCTTAAATACCAAATACATGGGCACCCAAAAGGCCCTATGAGAATCCTAACTACAGACCAGAGAATGACTTCCCTCAATCTCAAAATCCTAATCCCCTGTGTTGACTTCCTAACAGCCGGCCCTTCCTACAAAAAGTGGATCTCAGATCCAGAAAAAACAGATCCAGCTGTCTAGGTGCACGTAACCGGAAAGCAGCTAAAAAGCTGCTTTCTTCCTACTAAAAGCTGAAGTCCCACTAACTCCTTCAATCTGCTCCTATAAAATCTCTACCTACTTCTTCTTTTGCCGCTTGGATGGCGTTGGAGCTGTCTTGACCACACCTTTCTTTGCTGGCTATTGTCTACTACCAGTAGACTTAGTGACTTTCCCCTTTGGAGGAGTTGGAGGTTTACCTTTCCTCTTTTTGCGCGCAGGCTCCAATTCCGGTTCGGCTTCCTCTTCTCCTTCCTTGGTCTCTTTCCCTGATTTGGACTGACTTCCCTCCTTCTCAATGGTCTCTGGCGACTCACCCTCCTTAGATTCGAGCTCAATTGTGGATGACACCTCTTTACTCCTCTTTGATGTTGATTTCCGTTGGGTTGATGCTGGCTTGTCTGACCAACCGGAAAGGGTGCTCTGTGGAGTGCTCTCATCCGATTCTACCATCTTACTCTGATTGCGGGTTTGGGATCCAGGCAATAACCCTTTTCCGGTTGCCGCGTCAATCTTTAACTTGGAGTGGCTGACTGGTGTGGTCTTCCCTTTTGTGCCTGCCTTTGACTTCCGGTCAGCTGAACTCCGCGACGGTGTTGCCTTAGTAGGAGCCTCCTCCTTCACCTTTCCTTTGGCCTTCGCCGGTTCCGATTCCAGGTGCACACCAGCACTCTCCATGAGTTCCCTCAACTCAAACAAGATACACTCCATCTTCTCATGATAGGACACCAAGACTGCAACAACCTTGGGTCCCATCTGAAATACCTCCTTGAGAATCCCGGCCTCAAAAAGTTTGGGTTTGTTAATTACCTCACCCGGGTTCCCAACAAACTTCCAGATCCTATTAAGGGTGTCTAAGATTTCAGCCAAAAGCTGTCTACCTTCACTCTCAGACTTTTTCCCTAACTCCTTCTCAGATCCTTTACTTGACCAGTTAGGCTTGCTATCCGGTTTTCAGACTTTTGGGTCACTTCCTTATCCTTCACTATTTTCTTTCGGATGCCCTTCAGTTCACTTATAACCACCCCAAGAGGGTCAGTCGACTTCGACCAAACCGGATCCTTACTAGTCCCCTCTCTAGCTACTCCCTTGCCTTTCTTTTAGGGTTCCTCCGGATCCTCTTCCAGTTCTGACTCATCTATTGACGCTTCTTTCTTCTCTCCCGATTCCGGACTAATGTCATAATGTAACATTGCATCCGCAGACTTATACTCGGTTACCTCCTTTCCCCTCAATAACTCATTGTGCTCATAGAGGTGGAAGAGAAAGGGAGAGAGACCGGAAGGTTTGGACTTGCCTACTACTGAGACCATTTTGCCCACAACTTCCTTTAACACTAAACCCCAACTCACTTTCCTTTCTTTGGTCAACGCACCAAAAATGGTATTTGCTATGGTAATGGTGGCCTGGGTAGGACAATTGGATTCAAAAATCGGAATTAGAAACTCCAGAATTCTCCTATGCCTCAAGTTTGAACAATCCGCCACTGCATATCCATCCTCGGGATTGACAGGGTTGCAGAACTTACCATTATCAAACTTGTGTGTCCGTCCAGCCATTTCTTCCCCCTCCTTGGAAAAGTTGTACACCTCTCCCCACATCTCTGGAGTCCATCCGGCTGGCTGCGCCAAGATTGTGTGATGCCACTCGCTTGACTGCTTTGTGAGCATCTCCCCCACGATCACCTCGTTCTTCAAATTCCAGGGCCTCCACATGAAGTCGTTGCATCCTAGCCCCATCAAGTCCTCCTGCAAGAGCGCCTTCTCCTTGGCATTCTTTGGCAGTCCGGGCGTCACGGACCGGAGTTTGAGCAAAGGCAACTCTTCACTCACCTCAGCCTTCACCATAGCTCTGAGCAACTACTTGGAGCAAATAACAACCTCTCCACTCATCCTTGCCCTAAACAGTTGCGTCCCACTATTGTTCTTTCTCATAGAGCCAGGCAGTCTCACAATTGCTCAACCGGAACCGGAATCTCAAAGCTTGTACTCTTCTAAGCTCTTTGCGCCACACTTCCTTGAAAACACTCACTCACAATCAGAGAACACCAGAATGAGAAGATAGAATGAGGATGCCTCGACAGGTCCCCTTCCTCTCCGTTGCCCATCCGGTTTCCTTATCGTTGAAAATGACTGTTCCCGTCTTCATCGAGAAATAGTTCTCGCTCAACGGCTCTCCTACTTTCCCAGTAAAGACCGTTAGCTCCTGGTTTTGGTTTTTGATACCGGTTTGACCAATCTCGAATCCTTGAAATCTTGCTGGTGATCCCACATAGGTTTCCAGTTTCTGGTACAAGACAGAAACAATTAAGATCCGTCTTCACCATTTTATCTCTTTTAAGAGATCTTATGGTTGCTAATCTAAAAATCTACCAAACTTTGTACTTCTATCCATAAAACAAAAAAAAATATGGAAATGAAATGTCTTTAACCTAATTTTGTTACAAAATAATAGAATTTGGCATTCCGGGCTCCCACACCACATATGCTGAATCCATTCAACTATCTTTGCTACTGTGCCGGCTGGCTGTCTATTGATGTTTCCAATCACTGGATCAAGTTTCCTTGACAACAACATCAACTCCTTCCTCCAGTCCCCCACTCCCCCACTATACGGCATCTTTGTCAGCTCATCTACTAGAAGGAATTTCTGTGGTAGTCTTTCTTTTCGACGTCTGTCTCCTTCTTTATTGAGCCAAGCTTGTTCTTGCCTCCTATCTTTTTTTTTCTCTACTTCAGTTGGATACATCAAATCGTCCACACCCTTGTCAATATGTATGTCCTCAGCATCTCCAGGCTCTTCATCTTCGTCCACTGCATCCATCTCCTCCTCATTGTCAATAATGCCATTATCGTGGAGCTTGTCATTGTAGAGGCCCACAGCATCTGTGCCTCTTCCTGCCTGGCGCTGAGACATCGGCAATCTATCTTCCTCCAACTCTGCATTCTCCTCCATTGAAACCTGGTAAAGAAATTTACGTCTGCAATTGTGAGCATCTCAAGATCCTATTCTGACTAAGGTCTTCACCTGCCGTGAAGACGTCTACAAGAACAAGCCCGTTCACAATAAAATTCACAGACATGATAACTTGCACATATAATTCATAATGCTTGACACTGTACAATGTTCTTGCTTTTACATAATCAAATTGACATTGTACTTACGTCCTCCTCATCTTCTCCATTCAAAGGCACATCAAATTTGTCATGCCTTTCATGCTCTTCAAGAGGTCCATCTCCTGAGACTGAGGACGTTTTCCCTGCACTTGCATAAGTCTTCCTACTTGCATTAGCAATTCCCGTCTAATCTGTTCTTCCCTCATCTAGCCCCCCTGCAACATTGCAAATCAATTTTTCCTGTTGCGACTAAAAACCTCCTCTGGCACTATGCGCATGGACGGCGTGGATCCATTCTTAGGAAAACTCTCTTTGATACTTTCCCTTATCAGTCCGCCTCGTGAGCATGGGCGTCCTTTCCTTGATGCAGTTCTTGAACAATGACCTGCATTGCTCAAAAGACCTTTATGATAGCAAAACATCATGGAACCAAAGAATTTATTTTAATCAATCTCTACAAAGGCTTCACCTTCCCCTGCCACGTGAAAACATGCACTAATACAGTATGCAGAAATTCTCTAAGAAGGAAACCCCTCCCTTCTCTTCCAAAAAAAACACTACAACAATCATATACAATGCACATCTAAAAACACATGCAGCGAGCTTCAATCTGTTGTTCTGCTTTTTATTCTATGCACAAGCCTACTTACTTGCCTTCTGCGCGTTTACAGTAGACCCTTCAACACATAACGGCCTCCGCTGCACTTGTCAACTCCAAATACATAATTACTTCCACTATTTCATATAATGCTAGGGCATTAGCATTCGCTTCTTACCTTCCATCCTTGGTACGGGCGTCTCTCCAAGTGTGGGTGACGAATGTATGGAGAGTGATGGCTGCCGTCCCTCTCTTTCATTGACACCATTTCTTTCACCAACACGTTCTAGTCCTGACAAAACAACTTTACGAAATCAATGACGTGATGATGGCTTGGGGGTCAACCCTACAGTCATTGACTTTCTTTTCTTTGTCAATCTCCCTTGGAGCTCCGAATTTGTAGCACTCAAACTTGGTCCTCGTTTCTCTACAGCAGCAGTCTTCTTCCAAGGAACGAATGCCTCCATTGACTTCCTTCCACTTTCTCGGTTCATGACGTCCTGCTTCGGTGCGTGCCAGATGAGTTAGCCAGAGGCCCAAGACACGCACTCCATCCTCTGAGATGAAAGTTCGCTTTACATGCATAAAATGACAGAATATCTACAAAATTTTGATTGCACCTAACATAAAATGCATTCCATGCACTACCTGACATAACCACAGGATACATACTTCCTCCGCAGTTCTCGATTTTCCTGTCTCCCGCATCTATACAATGAATTTCCAATTTCAGTAACTTCAGCGTAGACCTTCCACTCTCTTAGGCACTGCTGACATGTACAACATTACTGTCACTGTATTTAAAGCTTCAAAAGACATGACAAACTGTCAGTCGCCTCAAAAACCCACTTTTCCTTTCTTCCTCAGGCCTTCCACATGCCGAACCAAACGCCTTATGCACATTCGTAACCATTATCCACAGCACTCTTTGTGTGCTAATGAACATCTTCCAGGCACCATGTGAAGCAAGAAAAGAAGAGCGGCATGCACATTTGCACACCCGCTATTTCAAATGGACTATTACAGAAGGCACTCTCATTTCTAATGAGTGACGCCACTTCTTTCAGTCCTCCACTTTCTTACTAGGCCACATCCCCTCCTTCTCTGCAAGACTAGCAACTTCCTAAACCCTACCTGAACCAACTCCCTACTTCATTATGGACTTTTACTCTTAAAAACCTGTAACGTCATGGTCCCTTCTTGTAGACGCTGATCCTTGAAAAATGAACTGCCAAGCACCACATTCCAAAGCTTTGTTATCATACTTAAAATTACACCAACATTCATCATTTGACAGTCCACCCGTCTGTACTACTTCTCGAAAATCAATTTCCTCCTCTCCTATTCATCCCATCCCCCCCGCCCTCTCACGCACACACATGCTATAGGACATATTTGTATTTTGAAGCAGCATTGTCCTTCTTAGGACTATGAGTAGTATTCTATGTCAGCACTGCTCACACTCCGTATTAAAGCATCCTATGTGCAATACGGAACACAATTCACAAGACCATGCCTACCACTTTTGTGAAGCTCCTCGTCCACACAAAGCTAGTCTTCAACCGTAGTCGCAAACCTCCTTCAACAAACTCTGTTGAGGTCCCTCTATGAACACAAAATTTGTCTCCTTTCCTACTCCCGAAGCTAGCTGCGACAGAGACCACGTGTCAACAAGACGTTCCTTTCTTCAGTCGACAAAGATGACTGTTATACAACTACTGAAGCAACATTTTCAACAACCAAATTACTCCGTCCTCACTTTCACGGTATTCAAAAGTCGTGAAAGACGACATGCACTACGTCACTGAGTTATCCTACAACAATTAATATGCTGAAACCTTTCCAAAATATAACGTGTTTGGACGTTGAGCATTGATGGTATCATGCCATGAAACCATTACCTGGCCGACAAAGATAGAGTCTACTTCAATCAAAATGTTCTACTCAGTTTTCAGTTGTCAACACCGCAAATCTACTCAACACATCATGTTGACGTCCTGGTTTCTTGAAGCAGAGACCATACTCCCATTCAATCTACTTTGATGCCCGGATGGAATCCGCACTCTACAAAAGCATTACAAAATGTATGTACGCTCAAACCTTTCTACCAACCACAACTCCTTACTGCTCCATGATGTAGTACTCCACGTCCAAATAAGCAGTGCCATCAATGCAAGAGTTCACTTTATTCTGGTGCCTCACATTAGGCCGTCAACCATGAAAACATGCACATGCACTCCAGAATTGGAGTCCAACAGCAATGTAAACTACTCTGCATTCAAGACTACATAACACTGTCCTATATTGACCTATGTTACAAATGATTACTTACCAATTTTTTTAGAAAACACAGAAATTGAGCAGCCTCTCTAAACGACTGTTGTTAGCAATTGCTCACCAAAATGGATTTCTCGGTTGCTTCTGACTCATCTTTTCCAATGATGCCGTTCTCCTCCACAACCTCTTTGGAGTGACTGTTGTCCCTTTCAATGGGCCAATAAATCTTCAAATTGTTTGCTGTTTTCTCGAACACAACTCCTTCTCTCCTACCTTAATGTGTTCGTGATGTCGGATTTGTATTTGATGACACCACTTTGAATGCCGTACAATGCAAAATCACCTGCTCTACAAAAGCCCTATGCGACAATTTGTGCTCTTCTTTGTGAGTTGAATGTTTCCACAAAAAGGATGATCTCCCTGCCTACCTAGTTGGCCCTTCCTTTCCCGAGGGAAGCCCCATTCTCGGACACATATCTGCACACAACATTCAACACAAAAGAGAAAACTTGTAATTCCATGAATTCCAAGCTTCCAAAAAAAGAAGGCGGCGTTGCCACAAAATACTCTCATCAAGGCACGTATCCCTAGATTGTCAATTACAATGGCATTCACAAAGTTGTCTTCGTTCCTAAATTAACCTTCATTAATGGAGGCTACAAAACTGCTTGAACCAGGTGTGCTCACATGGTGGCTTCTCTAGTCATTATGTGCAACCCCTACCTACTTAATTTAGCATGACAAGCATTGCTGTGAGTGAGGAAGGTGCTACAAAGTTTCCAAACCAGTGGGCAATGCACCCGCAACAACCATTCCAGAACCCACAAAATGAAGTGCAAGAATTGCGACCTTCAAGTTGATTTACACTACGGCACGACCTATCGACACCAAAAAGCTCTAAAAATAGTAACCACTTATACCTTCCTCCGAGTAGCTGACTCTTCTCTCATCTTAGCCAAGTTTCTATCAACAACTGCCTGAAATCACTTCAACTTGTACTCAGAGATCAACATGTTGTAACGACTAACACTATCTTCTCCACAATCAGCTTTATACTTGTCCCAAAAGTACAGCCCCCCACGTGACATAAATTTATCTACTTCCTGTTGTACTACTGTCTTTCGCTACACTGGGTCTCAAAGTGATTGATTGTTTTCACAATGTTTTGATTTCAATCAAATAGCAACTTCAAGAGTTTTCACATGTATTTTGATTTATTTTTGAGACCTAGGATGGTCGCATTGTAGGTGATTAAAGCAAAAATGTATAGCTTCTCATTGTTGTCTTTGGAGGGACTATTCTTGTCCATTTGGATTCTCTTGTGGTTCTTTGGACTCCTGATACGATTACAATGGTAATCCAAAAGCATCCCTTCAAATGGTGGGATGATGAAGGAACCTGTCCAAATGTCTAAACCACATATGGTATTCTTTGGAAGTTATAAAATGATAACTATTCAACCCAAATCCACCCCTTCAACTCTAATTGGATTCCCCATACAATTTTAATTATATTAGAATGCAAAGAAGATGCAATTGGGACCAAAAAGTAGGGTGCCATTTTGGATATAGTGGTATACATAGTTTACAAATGAGATAGCTTGACATTGTATTTGGTAACATTTGAAGGTTTCTCGTAGTATCATTTTCCAATATCTATTTCACCAAAAGCATTAGAGGTGATAGCTATAATTAGACAATATATATCTCTAAGCATTTGGGCATGAATATGGCCAGGCAGATGTGTTTAGATTCCAACAATCAATGTCAAATAACTATGTTAATAGTAATCAACAAGTTATAATGTCAAACAAGATCCTATCACCCGCTTAGTAATTCTTTGCAATCTACATCCTTTGGTATTGGACTTCAATTTGTCATAGTCATAGTGTAATGAAGTCCTAAGCCCCTTATTAAAAAATGATGAGTTCCCAAAGGACTCTATATGGTGCCAATTATATTTTATTGCAATACGCCATATCCATGAATCAAACTTTGTGCACTACGGTTACTTCCACGCTTCTTAATACCCTCATTTATGCACAAGAATTGTCATTGTATTGCTGTTTGTTTCTTTTAAGTTATATATATGGTGATTTTCTTTATTTTAATTCTATTTCTTTATTCTAGTTGTGTTTGAAGGGTCATTTTATGGAAAATATATTTTTTGAAGTGAAATATAAATGTAAACTTTGAATTGCTGAATATTCAAAATTCTATAAAATATTCAAAAATCTAAAAAATCTATATCATAGAAATGTTTGAGGATTAATACCAGAATCTTCAAACAACTAAATGGATGGAAAAAAAGTTTAGTGCATTTAGAACAAATTTGTATTCATCTTTTATTCAAAATTTGAACACTTAGTTCATATAGGGGGATTTAATTAAAGATGAAGAGACCTTTTATAGCTACGGCTTGCCTTTCGACAATAAAGGCCATATTCATTATATTGAGACTTTTTGCAGTCTCATTTTTATCTTTGACTCAAAGGTAAAACGTTATAACTATTCAGTTTTAAGACTATTTGGTAAGTTGAGACTATAATATATTAATATATATAAAAACCTTTGATCGCCCAAAGGTTGTAGTCTTATCTTATTGTCGACTCGATGATAAATCACTATAACAAGTTTAGGGTTGAAGTTTCAAAATGTGCAGATTGTCTCATTTTAACAAACAAGGCCTTAATATTGTTCTACAAAAAAAATCCATTTTTTTTTAATATATTTTAAAGCAAGGTATTGTTGGAAGAAAACATAATGAATTAAGATATCCAGTTTCAAAAAATATTAACATGGGAATATGTGTTCTGAAATATTATTCTATTAATGAAAAAAATACTATTATATAAAGTATAAGTAATGATAACATTTTTGTTATATGGTCAAATTCATTACATTGAGACAAAATGGACATTTTGAGACTTCAGCCCTATTATTTGAGACTTCTATTCTAACAAATCAAAAATTTATGAACACATCAACCTTTATAAAATAAAAGATTTGTGAATGTACTAACATATTCAAGTATCAATTCACCAAAAAATTTCAATATCAAACATTTATTATCATCTAAATGTAAAGTCAAAGATAATATGAGACTGCAGAATGTCAAATTTGTTTAGACAACTAATGATATAAAGATGAAAATTTGACTACTTGTAATTTTTTTTATATAAACCAATTTTATTAATTGTATTGGAGTAGTGAGAAAATGAAATTGAAAATATTGAAACTTGCAAGTATAATGGTGACCACCAATCCTCCTTTATGCTATGCCATTGAAGCTTACAAAGGGGTTGGTAACTGGAAAACTACCTTCTCTTGCAAGGCTTCCAAAACCTGTAAAGAGATATGATTGCCACCTTTTATACATTCAAACCTCCCAAATACAATATTGTATTTTCTACAATGGTAGTCAATCCCAATTTTGAAATTTGGTATTGCTTTGGATAATAAATAATTATGCTCTGAAGATTTGACTACAAAAATCGATCTCCAAGGTTGTTAGTGTTTGCACATGTTTATAAATTGAAAGGCCACAAAATCCTACAAATAGTTTGGACATCACTCACATGTCTATGAATGGGTTTTTTGCCACTAGTACTTGGACATAATACGTATACTTTTAATGGATTTAAATTAGATAAAATAAATGGACATGTCTACTATAATAGATCTAGAGAAGAAGATAATTGTATTATTGCCATATTGAAGAATTGATGACTTCTTGGGTACTCTATAAAGGACATCTAAAGGTCATTTTGTGTTCTAAAAGGTTGATTAGTATATTTTGATTATTTAATTTTTTTAATTTTGTAATGAAGAAAAGGAAAATTTACTACAAAAAAAAATATTTAACTCTATAATTGAAAAGTGAAAAGACTAAATTTTAAATTTTCTTAGAATTTGCTTGACAAACCTCATGTGCAATCAAGTTGTGCATTGGAAATTTGCAACTCCCATAAACAACCATAAATGTTCAAGCTTCAAAAAACAATAGTTCTAATGTCAAAAAATAAAATGTAAAATCCAAATCCTACTTTATACTTTCCTCCACCTCTAATAATAAATTGGACATTATTTTTATGGAATCTAGTCATATCTATACTATTAAAATGAACTGTTTGTTTGTATATTTTGTGGTATACATCATGATATTCTAAAATGTGAAGTTGACACGTGTGTATTTAGTTGCGTTGGGAAGGCCTCAGAAAAGCTTACAATGTTCCAACTAATGGAGCCAAAGATATTGAATATCAAAACTTTATAAACTACTCCATAAAAAATTTAATATCAAGTTTGAATTGGGAGGTATTTTGTACTGCCGGAACAACCTCGGTGAGAGGGTGTATATAGAAGCAAATTTATGCCATTCTAATTGATGAAGAGAAAGATATTGAATTTTGGAGTTTTCATATCCAATTTTCAATCCTTTAAAAGTGCAATATTGGCAAATGCTTTTTTAAGTAAACATAAAAGTAAAAGTATTGGCTCAATGTCATTGTGGCTGAAGTATTCTATAGCCCGACAACTATATCTTGATGGCTTGATGTCTCTCCACAACCAAATTTGTAATTTCCATCCAATTTTGTAATTTCTGATAAAATTAAAAATTATATATAATTTTGATTTGGTCACATTGTCCCGGTCACTGTTTTGTTGATTTCAACAAAAATCTTTTAAAATTTGTTAATTTTAACAGATTACTGTTGGAATCAACAAAACAGTGACCGGGACAACGCGACCAAATCAACAAAATTTTGTCAAAATTTTGTGTTTTCTACTAGTGTAATTTCATCAAAAATTACAAAATTGGATGGAAATTACAAAATTGGTTGTGGAGAGACATCAAGCCATCAAGATATAGTTGTCGGGCTATAGAATACTTCGGCCACAATGACATTGAGCCAATACTTTTACTTTTATGTTTACTTAAAAAAGCATTTGCCACTTTTGCACTTTTAAAGGATTGAAAATTGGATATGAAAGGAGATTAAGGAAGGCTTAACATTTATTGATATTGTCACTTTTGTGACAATTACAAATGACAAACAAATACTAATGGTTGTAGCAACGGTATAGGGCATACCAGTCTCCAGTAAAAATCACATCCAAGCAAATCCTACGTAAAGATTCTCTCCATTCTCCATTCTTTAGTTACTACACTATTTTGAATATCTTTTTGTTCCTGCTTTCTATCTCATCTCATATCTTTTTTAAACTTATATGTCATCATAGTTTTGACGTCGCTTTGAAGTATTTGTCTCATTAGAACAAAAAAGATACCACACAAGGGCAGTTTCAAGGTTGTTCCTCAAGTTGTGAATCAGCAGAGTGTTGAATATAATATGATAAAATTAAAAATGATAAAGTATTTTTAAAAATTAATTAAAATATATTATTTGACGTAGTAGTGTCCATGCCATGTCAAATTTCCAACGTGACTAAGTTCCCATTCATTTGAACATAAAGATTTTTTTCTATTTTAAAAAAAATTTAATGATTTCATGAAATTGTCCCGTGCAATTCAGGCTTTGGAGCTTGCCAATTTTTTTTTGTGTTTTTATTTTTATTTTTATTTTTCCGAGGGGTTCAGCCAATGTTCCCTATTGTCTGAGAACTCGCGGCCCTCCTCAAGGCTCATTCTTCTTCTAATGGTATAAATAATTCATAGGAACCTAAAAAGAGGTTGACCACTATCTATAAAGGGAAAACCAACCCTTCTTTGCAAGGTTTCAAAAATACATGTACCTACTTCGGGTTATTACCTTTATGTGTACTATAATTTAAAATTAAAACTTCTGTTGAAATTTTGATTGGTTTTACAAAAATTCAATATAATTATTCTTTACCCTCATTTTCGCCGGTAGTCAATATGCTGATCACTGCCCTGAATGCCGCCAGAAGGCACGCCGATGGAGATCTGGATCGACACCTGGGATCTCGAATCCTTGGGACCTGGGAACCTTGGGACCTCGAGCGTCAGGACTTGTTGCAGACCGACGCCTTCGTATACTTTTTGCAGCTCTGTCTAATAAGCTTAGTAAGCCAGTTCCTTCGTTGCGCTTGTCGCTGCAGCTTCGCAATCAATCTTCCCTTTCTGTATGATCTCGCTCCTCAATTGTACTTTTGATAAGTGATAGTTTGCTTGGTTTGAAGAAAAGAAATTTCTTCCCCGCATTTTCCATGGAGAGCGCGTCCCAGCCTTTCTTTTGCTCTCCAATACGTACTCTTTCCAGCAGCTAGCGCGCTTTGTGTTTTTGAATAGTTTGCGTCGGTAGGGTTTGAAGGGTTTTTTAGGGGATTCTCGTTTATGTGTGGAGGCACTGCGGTCGTGGTAGGTTTCGAATTTCTCACTCGGATGACTCGAATGTTCGAATGAAATTGTGTCTAATTTTGACAATTCGCCCATTTGTGGGTATGCGTTTTTTTGTCCCATTCTTTTGAGCTTGAAGCTCTCGAAGGCGGTGCATGAATGTGCTATGTAAGTTAACTTGTTAGCAAAGTGTGCTGGCGATCGTGAATATGGTTCTCCATCCGCGCTTAGAAATTCGTGTTTTATTGGTTGCTGGGTCGTGGTCGGTTTGGAAGAGAGCGGTGAATTTTAATCCTGTTGAGAGCATCGGAGCTCATTTGAAGGGTGTTTTTGGAAATAGTAGTCTGCTGTTCTGTGTGGAGAAGTTTTTGAGTTAGCGACTCTAGGAAATAGTTACGGAAGGTTGCGATCGCATTCGTATTCTACCTCAAGTTTTACCTGCACTCCGAAGCGTGCTTGCACTTCAATCTCTGTTCCAATTGTCGACATCTTTGGCAGAAATGGTGCTATTTGCTCCTAAAGAGGATAGGCTAGCAAAATTCTGAATGGACCTTGGTTAGGGTGTTCTCTTTTACTTGTTCAATTTTGAGCCTTCGTTGGTTAGAGATTGTCATTCCGGTGTGTATGATCAACTGCCAACTGATTGAACTTGGTGTTTTTGTGTGTGCAGTCAATATCAACATGTGCTTATCAATATCGACTGTAGCACGAAATTTCTGAACACCTTTACTTGGAAATGCTGAGAGCCTTATCTGTCGTCTTCCGACATTTTGGTTTTAAGGCTTGAGTATGCTTGCTGTAATCATGTTTATAAGGTCGAAGGATCGGCCTCAACGTAGCAGCTAGTGGCAGCTCTGGTAGGCGCTTATTAGAGAGTAAGATCAGATGTGGTTGGAACCTCAAATATGAGCTTAGCTGTTTCGTCTGATCATTGAATAGATGAAACGTAAGACCTTCTTGTATGATTGATGAGGATTTGCCGAGTGCTTCTATGTCTTGGAGGTAGCGACCTCAGTGCAGGAGTTATACCGTGCGCAGTCTATGAAGATTACTCCACATGGGAATGCTGAATTCGTCTACTTCAACACGAGTCAGACAACGAGGCTTGAAGATATGGGTTTCTGGAGATTTGTTTCGGTGCCCGTGGTGGTAGTCCTGCTCATTATAGGGTTTGTGTACCATACTGTGGTAGTGCTTGTCATACATCCCTGGTTGAATGTAAGTACATCATCTGGGTTCGCCAATGTAGCACTTTTGACCGTCTTGTGCACTATGGCTCTGCTGTCGTACACTTTAGCAGTGGTACGTGATCCCGGATACATTCCGTCATCCTACCTACCTGATCTGGAGGACGAAGGCGTTGCACTGCAGGAAGTCAAGCGCAAGGTCTTTCCGGTGCCTTTCTTTACTTTTCACAAATCAAACTTGTCATATGACTGCTTCCTGGATTGGGCTAATTCTTGGGCTAATTCTTGAATGTTCAGCTATTTTGCTTTATTTCTGTACTTCGTGATGCCTATATTTTATCCTCCATCTTGAAGGCTCAGATGAAGGCTGTGAAAATTATTGTCAGCTTATGTAGATCGCGGTTAGAGGATATGGCGTCCCCCCCAATGTGCACGAGTGAATTTCTGCTTTGAATAGTAGGACACAATTTTGGATGTCTATGGTGCTCTATGAATTAACAAGATAGAGTGCTGCTCTGAGGACATCCAGTGTATGTTCTTTGGAGAGAATGTACCAGAAGTGTCCATATCAGGGGGGTATCTCCTGAGCAGTTTGACGTCCTATTGGCTATGGGGAACCTAGAGTAAGTAACTTGTGCAGTTCGCTGAAGGGACTAAATTCTTTAAGGTGAGTACAAATTCGTCCATTAAGCCAGTAGCCAGTTTTGTAACTGATGTCCTAGTGTGATATTCATTGCAGGGTGGAGATCGGTACTGCCAAAAGTGTGAACAGTACAAGCCACCTCGAGCTCACCATTGCCGAGTTTGCAAACGATGTGTACTTCGAATGGTAATAATAATGCTCATTTTTTCGAGCTCTCAGTGATTTTAGCAGTGATTCATAAATAGAATCGCGTCTCAATTAACTGGGTGGTCTGAGACAGAGGGAGTAATTACCTCTTGAAGAGGTGATGTTTTGTGCCTATCAAATCAAACGTACTGAGGTACAAGCACAAGGAACAAAAAAGGACGCTGACAAGCGTTGAAAATAGCAATGCCAAAAAATGATCTATTTTGAGGCAGAGGGAGTAGTGCATTGTGAGATTCGAATTGTTCTCAGACCTAGAGCGTTTCCCTTGGTATGATGCCGAAGGTGGGCGTGGTGCTAATGAATAATCTCCCCATGTGTGGTCTGACAGGATCATCATTGTGTTTGGATCAACAACTGTGTCGGCCACAACAATTACAAAGCCTTCTTCCTCTTCGTCCTGTATGTAGTAGGTGCAAGTTTGCAATCTATGGTACGAGTCCACCCTATTTGTTTCATTCAGACTTCTTGTTTAACCTGAGTTAGTCGATGGATGCCTGCACTGTTTAGTTACGTGGACCAAGAAGTGTAATGTTCGAGGACTAAGAATTTTGTATTATTGTGGTGAAGATCCTGTTAGGAACGCACTTTATTCACACTTTAGGAGAAGATGGTCCAATGGGTTCGGATGCAAATGTACTGAGTGCATCTGTTGCATCTTCAGCACTCACCAGGGTAAGTCCGTGTTTCTTATTGTGTTCTATGACATGAAGCTCGTTCTTATTTAATCGACTCTATGTAATCAAATTTCATTGAGTTCTCGTCATTCACGAATTGAATCTTGTTTCGGGAGGTTTCATGCCTCAGGTCGTGAACGTTATTCTGGTTAATGGCTGCGGATCCTAGCTTTGCCCTGCCTAATATGGACATAAATTACTCGAATTCTGTATGCAGGTGATCTGTGCGGTTATTTTGGTACCTGTATTGATTGCAGTAGGGGTTTTGATGACATGGCACTTCCTTTTACTCTTGCATAACAAGACTACTATCGAGGTTCTACTTCCAAGGCTTTCCTGTGTCGTCTGTTTACTGCTTAATTATTGAGAAATTCAGTGCTTTAGATGATGCTCAATTAGATCGTATACTTTCTTTAGTACAGCAGTGTTACCTGAGACGGGTTTATTCACCTGTAGTGTTACAATTTTGACTAAATCTTTTGTGAACTTGATACCCTGTTTGAAATTTGCACTAACCTAAGATGGTGCGTTGTGCTGGACAGTATCACGAAGGTGTACGGGCTAAATGGCTTGCAGAAAAGGCAGGGCATCATTATCGACATCCATATGATGTGGGCGTTTTTACCAATCTAGTAACTGTAAGTATCTCCCTGCTTCCTACTTCATGTGCTTATTTCCTGCCGTGTTCACTTTTTGAGACGAATGGATTCTTCATCGTTTGATCTTGTCTAGGTACTTTAAAATACAACTGGGATCGTCCATCTTCAATCCTTGTATGCAACGTTAAATTCAGAGTTCTTAGTAATTGCGCAGGGTAATTGCTGCGACCACTTTCCCTGTTGCCTTCTTGCTAAAATGTTCATTGCCGAGTACCAAATCACTTCTTGTAATACACACTAATGTTAACACCTAAGCTTAGGTAGGTACAATGTAGTGATCATCTCTTACACCTTTTTTTTTATGCAGGCTTTGGGACCTAGTGTCACCTGCTGGTTCTGTCCAACAGCAACAGGCCACCTGGGCCCTGGTTTACGGTTTCAAACATGCAGTGATGATATTCTAGAAATGGAGTAAGACGCAAGTGACGAGTTCTATTCCAATTTGTGAATGGAATGGCGCTAAGGATTTTCAAGCATCTTCTTGCGACCGACATCACAGTGGAATTCTCTGAGGTCCTTCACTTTTATGAACTCATATGCAAAGCAGGCTCTGAGCAAAAGCAGTCCCTGTTTCTGAGTATGTCACCCAAAGTCCGCTCTGTGCACACACAAAGGGCGAATTTTATGTCTCCCATAGAATAGAAGAGTTGGATCAGACATAGCCCAGCCAGCGAAAATGCGCTTTCAGCAGAGAATCAGGTGTCTTTCGATTCAGGCCAACTTTTTACAGTATCTCTAGTAATATCTAAATTTCATTAGAATTTGGCCGGTTGAACCTTCATGTTTGCACGCTGCTGAATGTGATTTATATCAGAAATGGAGCAGTCTAGAAGCTTCCGATTTATGCCTGTTTGCTACGGGGTAAGCTCACATTGCTGCCTTGTGCTACTATTCGTTTTTGAAGATGAGTCTGTCAACAGTCACGTCCCAGTTATACCGAGAATTTGCAAATACAATTTTATTTAGGATTAATTTTGGTGACTTGAATTTGGTTGGTGATGCATTTCATTTGGTGATGCATTTTTCTCTACATGGAAAGCTTTGATTTCATTCCATTTGAATTTTTGATGTGAAAGTTATAGGGTGTCTTGTTTTGTGAGCAATTACAACATCTTTTTGAAAAAATAATGTATTAGGCTTTGTTTTAGAGCTCAATTTTACATTTTTCCAAAACAATAAGTTCTCCAAGATTAACTTTGATTGTTAGAACAATCTCACCACTGGGATTAGTGTGCTTGAATTCCATCTTAGAGCTATTAATGATTTATTTTTTTTCCCTCAAAGACGCATTTGCTTCTTAATAATCTTTTAAAGAATGAACATCTTATTTTCTTTTTGGGATTTTTTTTCCTACATTCTCAATTCAAATTTTCTCTAGTTTGCAATTTGTCAGTGCAAAAATTTTAAGTTAAGAGGATTCAAAGTGTCATAAACTAGTGTGCTATGGTGCCAAGAAGCCATGTTTTCTTCACTTTGAATGCATTTATCTTGCAATGTATGTGGTTAAAGTTTTTGAAATTTCTTCCACACATTTTTATATTAGTCTATTGCAAGATCCCAAGGTTAGATATGCAAAAAGAATTTACCTTCCATTCCAAAATGATCTTCCGGTAGAACAAAATGTTCAGGATTATAGCTAGAAATAATTTTATTTCAACTATTTCAAAATAACTCAAGAAAATTGTTATCCATTCA
Organism: Neckera pumila; assembly: GCA_963969595.1. NCBI lineage: Eukaryota > Viridiplantae > Streptophyta > Bryopsida > Hypnales > Neckeraceae > Neckera > Neckera pumila. The sequence goes on from OZ018408.1 coordinate 18,317,276, forward strand.
CTGAATCTTCAAGAACAAAAATGGTCATTTTTGAGTAGCTAGAAAATCATTTTGGAACAGAAACAGTCACAAAGAAAATTGGAAGATCATTTTGGAATGGAGGGAGTACCATTTTGAAAAAAAATTGCTTTTTGCACTAGAAATGGTAGTTTTGAACAGTTTTTGACAAAAAAAAAAGCCTTAAGACTTTAGGGGTTACTTCTTCAAGGCCCAAAGGAACCAAAAGCATCTAAACCCACCATTAATGTGAATTAATTTGAATTTTTATATTCTCATGGTGTATGTAGTAAATTGATTCTAATTTTGTATAACGTAATTGATACAACAGTGTTGCTCAAAGATGAATGGTGACTTATTTTAGATATATTTTTATAAAAAGACATTTAAATTGAAGAAACAATTTATTTTGACTTGAAAATTAGAACTTTTAAGGGGAAAAAAAAGATAGAGCCTATAAATTCAAAATCTTTTGCTTTATATGCTCTATTTTGCTATTAAATATGGATTAAAAGTATTTTATTTTATTTTTTAGATGTGAAATCACATTTTTTCAATAGTTCATTAAAAAATTTAGATTCTTTTGTGAAAATTTCAAAGTATTTTTAATTTTTGAAATAATAGTTACAAAAGTTCATATCAAATACAGTGCATGCTTAAATGTTTTGAAAACCTCACCACATGTTGTAAATAATAGTGATGAATATCATGGTATAAACTAAATTTTTATGTGATTCTATAATTTGAAAATTAGTATATTGTGGTTACTGACCTAAAATCAAATTGCAATAAATTAATTAATTTTAGGGATTTTTCAAATTTTCGAATTGGAATAGAAAGTAGACATGATGAACTTCATTTTATTACTTAAGTTCAATTAAGAAAGATAATTTGTATGGCTAAAATTTAAATCAAGCGCAAGATAGTACATATGGTAAAAATGCCCTACAAGGTGATTTGTGGATTAAACATTTTGTTTTCTAGTTAAGTCAAAACTAAATAGCACTATGAAGTAATTTCCAACCACATCTATTGCAAGTGTATTTAACCCCTAAAGGACCAACATGCGTTTTTTGGCCGTATAGAAATTTTAGGCAAGTACGTACAACTACAGATTTCTATATTTTTGGCTGAAATTTGAATAGAAGGTGGGGGCAAGGAATATGTTTCATATGCACCAAATTTCATGACATTTGGAAATACGAGTCAAAAGTTATGGTGTAATATGTTACTTTTTTTGTAACTGGGTAGTCCGAGTAGATCAGGAAAAATCACCTTTTTCAAAAACAAAAATTTGAAATTGGTTTTCTAGAGTTGTATATAGGTAAAAAGCTTTGAATCATCCCATTTTGATCAATGAGTCAAAGTTATGAAGATTTTAAGTTTGCAGGCAATTATGGATTCTCTACTTTGAAATAAACTTTGAAGTCCTTTATCTTACTCAATTTTCAATATTTTTTGAAAAAAATAAAACCATAGAAAGTAGATTATTTATTACAACATTGCAACCATTAGGATTAGCATTTTTCATCTCCATAATTAAATTCTTGACAATTTTGTATTTTGAATCATTTTCATTATATATGTGGAAAGCTTTGAGTCATTCCATTTTGATTAACGAGTAAAAAGTTATGAGGATTTTTGTTTGTGAGTAGTTATGGATTTTTTATACTAAAATAAACTTTGAAGTCCTCTATCTTACACAATTTTCAGTATTTTTTGAAGAAAATAAACTCCTAGGATGTAGATTGTTTATTACAACATTGTAACCATTGGGATTGACATTTTTCAACTCCATAACTAAACTCTTGACAATTTAGTATTTAAAATTATTCTCTACTACTATCTACTTACTATTTTTTTCCTATATGTTGTAAAATTCCAAATGAAATGAAATTTTTCAAGCATGTAGCCAATTTGTCTAGGAAAAAGAACCCAAAGAAGCACCATCATTTTGGACATTTTTTCATCAAAAAGTGAGCTTGTGAAGTACTGCTGCCATGTTTTTTGCAAGGCTATAAAATGGTTTTAGTGAACTTGAATGCTTATATCTTGCAATGCACGCGGTGGAAATTTCTGAAATTTTTAACATATGTTTTGAAGTCACCATATTACAAGATCCTACAGTTACATGTGTCAAAACAAGTTTTGTTCCAAAAATTGGATACTTGTACTAGAAATGGCAGTTTCTGAGTGTTATCGACGAGAACATAGTCATGGAACTTTAGGGGTTAAGCAACTTTCCTTTCCCCCTCCCCCCCATATAGATGAAAAAATCATTTTTCTATCCTACAAAGATATATGCAATCATCTAAAGGAGACAAATCAACCTTAGCATTGTTTAGGTACAATGGATACTCCAAAAATCTTTGATGATGAGTACATATTGCACTTGAGATTGCATACAATGTTAATTATGTCTATTCAAAGTCGTCTACCCAAAAATTTTGAACCTACGAAACTTTTGCATATAGTATTTAAATAAGATATTTGCACTTGCATCATAATCTCTATGTTCATTTTGACAAAAAAAAAGAAATTTGGCCAATCTAACAACAAAAACTATCAACACAGTGCTTAAAGTGTCTTAATATGGTGTAGCTACATTAGGTAGTGTAAGTTAAGAGAATTTGTCTTGAACAAATGGCAAGACTACTACCATATGCATCGCACTTACTTAGAAAATTGCTATTGGTCATTGTTTGGAAGCACAGATCCCTAATTTATCCCACTTGTAAAACCCACTATTGTGGGTTTCAACTAATTGCAAGCCTCCTAGTGTGCAAAAGCAAAATGTATCCATCATTGCTAATTCAATGAACTATTTATAGATAAAAAAACAAATATGGCAAAGGTGCCAACCTCAAAGAAAAAATACCTAGTGTGGCAAGGGTCCACCTTGGGCTTCAATTTTTGATAGCAAGCTTTACTTGCTATAGGAACCTTCCTTGGTCCTGCTTTCTCTCGCCTTTGTTGGATTGTTATAAAAAGTTGCTTAGAAAATGTTTTAGAAAATGAAAAATATTCTTGCCAAGGATTTGGTCCTTTGGTTATGTGTACTTCTTCCTTTATCAATGGAATTTGTCCATGTGTTTCAAAAAATAAAAAATAAAAAAAAATGACCGTGTCCCATCAGAATCATTTGGCCGAGTCAAACATTACTTGCCGTGTGCCCAACTGTACTGATGCTGCTGCCGCTTATGATACGGCTTATGATACCGTTGTGACGAGAATTGGCCATAGGAAATAATCAGTCATGCCCTTGCCTATCTGGCAAGAACCTTGAAATGTGCCGTTTGTTGGTTGGAAATGAAAATTACCACTCATGGGGGCACATGAAAATTAAAGTCTCATTTTCTCATTGTGAGGAACCCATGATGCACATTCAAGTGGTCTTCCTTTGAACCCTCACTCATCTCTAAGATAGAAACACCTGAAAAATGTCAATATAAGCAATCCAGCATAGTTTGAGACACCTTTTTCTAAAAATAATATTTTTGTAGTATTAGTGACTGAAAATCATGAATATTTAAAAAACAAAATTAGATCTTTTGGTTGCAGTATGTAGTTTCTATGACTTTTCAAAGTGGCGGCTCCTTGGACCACTGAGACTATCACATAGGTAGACCCAAAATTGAAATCTGTAAAAATCTGTAGTCAGCATATGAGAATTAGGTATGTGTCCTTCAAATGCATCGGCAAATTAAAATTAAGCATTTCAAGGACACATTAATGGGAAGTCTAGGGACAAATTTAGTGACAGTTTAGGGTACATGAATGAGAACAGGTGCGCCAAGGTAGAGGTACCCAATACCAACCGCTAACCTAATACCACCTAAATGTAGGGCCGTTGTTGATTCTAGACAAAAAAATCTATGACAGTTGTACATGCCTTGTACTTGTGTTATAGATTCTCATTCTTTAATCAATAAAGGTCCTACATTTGGATGGTATTAGGTCAACGGTTGGTGTTGGGTACGTCTACCTTAATAATTAGGAAAAATTCCAGCCTTCCACAAGGGCGCTAAGGAATTGATTTACAGGACCCCTTTGGTGCAATTTTAGAATGAATAAAAAAATATTTTTTCTTAAGAAAATATTATTTTTGGAAACAAATATTAAAAAAATAAAAATCTGACGTGGCACTACTAGTGCCACGTCAGCATCCAATATTTAAATATTAAAAAATATATTAAAAAATAAAAATAATATTTTTTGATTTTGATTTTTTTCCATAATTGCACCGGGCGGGTGCAGAACTCCCGGCCTTTCGCAGGGCTGAAATTTTTCCTAATGGAATGTTTCTATTTTAGATCTTAGGCTCCATAGAAGTTCATGTAAAATTTCGGCATAAGGTAGAACCATCCATTCCCAATTAGTTTTCAAAGTTGCGACTAATGAGGTCATTACACATGTCATGAAGTACATAGGAAGTAGTGAAAAAGAAGTACAAAGTATTAAGTGGCAAAGTAGTTCTTCTCTAATTGGAATAAGAAGACTCTAAAACATTGGCTATGGGTTCGGAACACTTGTTGACTCCCAACATTCATAGTAATTTCAATTTGGGGAATAAAATTATGAAAAATTGGCAATCCCAATATTATTTTTATCTCTCTGCATGAGAAAAATTTCCACTGCCTCACACTGTTCCTCATTTGCTCTGAAATTACTTAAGTGATCAGGTATGGGTGGTCCTACCTTAACTTACAAACTACCCCGCCCAATGCATTTGTATGTTGTCGTTCCCATTATAAGTATTCTCATTGGAATGATGGCCATTTATGGAGGTGGCTTCCATCAGACAATCACTGAGGCCGAAGCCTGGCTGCCAATCTTTGATGAACCCAGAGAATGATTCATAATGAAACCTACTCACATGACCCCACCCAATTCGCTTTGCGGTAGAACTTTGTCTTTCTGCCTGAGTGATTGAAATGGGCTTCTATTCTGCAGCCAACATGAGTGTGTGTGACACAAGGACTATGATGAGGATTTCATTTGATAAGATCCCCTCACCCCCCCCCCAAAAAAAAAATCATTGGTCTTGTGTATATATGATGCTTAAAACACAAATTTAACCCTAGAAGGATGCAACTTCCTATGATCAAGGTAGTCACCAAAACTTGCTCAAATTATTGGACCAATAGGTGCATTTTTTGTTTCTATAGTGAGCAAATGAATGAAGTTATCCATGGGTATCTTTTTAGCCTCGGCGTCCTTCAAGGAGTAACCTTGGAAGGATGTGCCCCCCCATGGCCATGTTAGTCACCAAAGTATTCTGATTATCAAATCAAGTAGGTGTATTCTTTGTTTCTATAGTTCACACAAAAGTCACATCCATTAGACTTTTTATGTTTGCAGTGTCCTTACATGGTCAAGTGGTTCCATAACATTATTCATCCATTAATCCTATAATGACGCATAGGACAAAAATTGTCCGACAAATGACTTTGGATTTCTCTACCGTGCACAAAATTGCCATTTTTCATCCATAGTCTTTGTAGTAGAAGGAGGAGCATGCAGAATCATCTTGAGGTAGAAACCGCCTGATTTGGAGGCATTTCTTTTTTAAGGAGTACAAATAAAAAAGTTGTATTAGTAACCACATCACCCCTCGCGTCGTTCCAGGGTTAAAGACCAAAAGTTCAAAAATTCAATTTGGAACCACATGTATATAAATGTAGGCATATCTCAAACACATAGAAATATGATTTTTTTGCCTATAACACTCTTTAGAGATTCTTCTATTAGTTCTTTAACCCCTAAAGGACCATTGTCCCTTCGGAGGACAAATAGGATTTTGGGCAGGTACCTACAGGCTGAATTTTTGTCATGATTTTTTGAATTTTTTTTTTAAGATAGGAAAATTGCTAAGCTTTGTGGTAATGTAACTTTTTTTCAATCAATGCCCGAGAAAAAAAGGTATGTATAAATAACCTCAAAACAAAGGATAGGGGGCAGCAAAAAAAAAGTGTAATTATTTTTCTTTTAAATTTTTTTTTTCTTATAGAATATATTTTTTTGTATCTGGAATGATTTGATTCATTTCATTTGGACTTATCATGAGAAAGTTATGGACAATCTTGTTTTTTGGGCACTTAGAGCATCTTCCTGAAAAAAATAACTTCTAGGATTTATTTCTGAATGCAATTTTAACAATTTTTTCAAAAATAAAAGTTCCACAAGGTTTAGTTTTTTTATTAGAACAATCTCACCATTGGGATTAGTGCATTTTAATTCCATATAAAAGATATTAATATTTTAGATTTTCCTTCTATCTTGTATCTACTTCTACTTAACAATTTTTTAGTATAGAAAATTAATTAATTAATTAATTTTTTTTCTCTAGATTCTCAACTCAATTTTCTACTATAAAGATTAAAGGCTCAAAACTCTATAGTGCAAAAAACTTAAGTTAAAAATGTTCAAAGTCAAAATCTAGTCCCACAATGTGCTGAAACCCTTGTTTTTGTCATGCAGATATCTTGCAATCTATGCGGTCAAAAATTCTGAAATTTTTTCCACACATTCCCATACTAGTTAGGTGTAAGATCCTATAGTTAGATGTGCAAAAAAAATAATTTTCAAAATCTTTTACTCTTTGCTCTAGAAATGATAGTTTTGAGTGTTTTTTGCAGAAAAAAGGCCTTGATCCTCTAGGGGTTAGCATTTGTATTGTATAAATTTCTTGAAAACTCTTCTTTGCAAATATTATATAGTTTGAAGAGACAATACACATGTGATGATAATGTACTTTTGAAGTAATTATCAGTTTCAAAAAGGTCAGTAATTGGTTTTGAATTAAGAAGATAGCTTAACTCTAAAAATAACTTTTAAAAAACAAGCATACAGAATTTCTAATCATTTCAAACAAATAAAGTGTTTTTTTGTTGAAAGCGTTCTTTTAGCATTGATTCTTTTTTTAGGAGATAAATTAGATCCTTCAAAGAGTTAAATTTTTTACTAAATGGAAAATTGATACAATATTATACAATATTATTCACACTTTTTGAACATTTGCAAAATTAATCATGAATTTTTGAAACCAACAAGTCACAAGCATCTAATTTTTAGAAGGGCCCAAAATTAACTTTCTATTTCTCCTTATTTATCTTACAAGAAAACAGTATAAGGCATAAAAAAATGAATCTATACCTTGTAGATTGGAAGAAAACTTGAAATAAATAATTAAGCTAATTTCAATAAATAACACATACCAAAGTAATAATATAGATGGTAATAAATGAGATGGTTAGATTGCCAAAATTGTTCAAAATTATACAAATAGCTAATTAAAGCATAGAAAATATCAAGTCAAATTTTGATTGAAAATTAGTTAGAATTCAACATTTTTGAATGAAAATTCTATTGAACTTAGCTACGCAAAAATTAGGCAAATTTTGCCAATCATTATAAAAAATTTAGAATGAAGATAAATTTGTCATACTAATAGGATAGAAGAGAGAATCTATTTTGAACAAACAATGGGATTTTTAGATTATAACAATTTTGAATGATCAACTTTATAGGCAAAAAATCAAAGGTTTTGGGGAAGAAAAATTATAAGAAGATGAAAAATGTTTCTTTACCCCCCAAAAGATCAATACCTTAAATGAGGCTGTTTGTTTGTTTGTTTGTTTGTTTGTTTGTTTGTTTGTTTGTTTGTTTGTTTGTTTGTTTGTTTGTTTGTTTGTTTGTTTGTTTGTTTGTTTGTTTTGTTTTGTTTTGTTTGTAGCGTGGACAACTTCCTGACCGTGCGTCCCCCGGCCGCGTGCTTGGTACCGTCGGAAAGCTCTTGCCGAGGAGGGGTGCACCGGCTTGGTTTTGTGGCGTTTGGAGCGGTGGTGCAAAAGTTATTGAATTTTAAAGTATTTATTGATTAAAAAATTAGAAAATTACTTTTACTTTGATTTTGGTGGCGTTCTTGGTACTGGGAGTGGAACCGGGAGTAGAACTGGGAGTAGAATCGGAAGTAGAACCAAGAGTGGAACCGGGAGTAGATGAAAATTGGGCCAACGGCATAGGGTCACACTAGTTCTAATTATTTTTGCATTCTTAATCACACCGAATTGAACCTTAGATTTTCAAATTTGCTAAAAAAACAAATTTGAATTTTTTTCTTTAGATCCAATCTTTTGTGCAAAATAAAATTTAGAAATGTCTAAGAAAATGTTTTTTTTCCATCCCTACTATTCTCTTCCTTGTAAAAAAATTATATTTTCTCCCTTTTTCTATTAGACAACATTTCCTAAAGAAATTTTTAAACACTTCTCACATTGAAATTCAGAAAATCTAAAAATGCAACAAGTACATACAAGTAACTAATTCACTAGAAGAAAAGGAGGGGCTCTGCAACTACAAAGAGCAACTGCTTTTTGAATTGTGTGACTCATTTACGACTGGTGATAATTTGGAGACTATATTTGCAGTGGACAAGTCGCATGCGAAATTGTAGTTGCAAAATTTCAAGAATCCAACAGCCTACGTGGAACTTCACTGATGAACTTTTTAGACATGGTTGCTGATGTGCGACTCAATTGTGACTCATTTGTAACTTGTAGAATTTGTAGATTTCGAATTTCAAATCTCAATGATTTATAGATTTTAGAATCTCAAATCTAGCTATTTTTTAGATTTCAGGTTTTCAAATCTAGCTACTTTTTAGATTTCAGGATTTCAAATCTAGCTTTTTTTAGATTTCAGAAATTGAAATATAGCATCTTTCTAGATTTCAGAAATTGAAACATTGGTATTTTATAGATTTTACTAGTTTAATAGTTTCACAAGTTTTAAAATTCCTTGGATTTTAAATGTTTTTAAATTTCTACAAATTGTAGAAATCTACAAAATGTAGAAATTTATACATTTTCAAAATCTTAAAACTCTATCAACGGAATTTATTACATAAGTGTACAAGAACTTACAAGTCTTATAAGTCTAACCTAATGGTACCTCTTGACAAGTGATATGGGACAATTGATATAAGAGTATAAGACAATCTAGAAACAACTACAAAACAAACTAGAATACAACTAGGATATAACTACCAAACAACTAGGAAACAACTATTGTCATTTTATAGTTGCAGTCGTTTCCTAGTCATTTTTTAGTTGTTTTCTAGTTGTTTTTTGCAATTGCAAATTGACATGGTGGATTCCACAGAGTATAGAGTTCTCGACATTGACAACTGTGATGAAAATTGGATGGAAAATAGCTCACATTCATTCTAAATTTGAACTTAAATACAGTTTGTAATCCTACACTTCATTCTATGACTGCTTTGCAACTGTCGCAACTTAAATAATACATAATACTTCATTCTACAATTACTTTGCGACTAAAACAATGTGTTGATGATGTAAAACAATGCCGCAAAACAATGAAGTAAGGTTTGGTGCAAATAGAAAGGACTGTAGTTGCAGGATAGTTGTATCAGACACTTAGTTGCAGTTAGCCGGTTGTGGCGGACACGTTTTTCTTCTAGTGATTTACAAAATATTGAAGTTTAATTCACCCTGCCAAGAATTTGCCATTGAAAATTTGAAGAGGTCACATTATATCCTCTTGGTCCTTAAAGGGGACATATTCTAATTTCACTATTTCGCGTAGTTACAACTAATCACACTCACATGGATGGTCAGATTTTCATCCAAAGTACAAAATCATTAATTAGAAGTTCACTTCCAAGCCAATTCAATAATGAATATGTTCATGCATTTGTCCTTGAATACTTGCCTAGGGATAAATATAAGAGTTTGTCTCCTATTTTGTGGTTGGTTAACCCCGCCTAAATGACTAGGAGGCACATATTGTTTCCTTTCATTTTTGTAGCAAGCCAATGTACACTTAGAAAAAAATCGTTTATAAAATTGTTTTTTGGAGAATATGTGTCATATTATCAGTTGTGTAGCCCACTAACTTGTGCCCAATTTGACTAATGGTAGGTGTAGAATTATGATGTGAAATGTGTCTTTGGTCTCCACACGTGCATCTAAAAATTTACTTTACTTTGGTTCTTTTTGTAATCCAACTGTAATGTACACCAAATAGTGCAATTAGGTTGCCCCACACTAATTTTTCATATCTAACACGTTCAGACATGGTCAACTATAGTGTGGGGCAACCTAATTGCACTATTCAGTGTATATAATTTACTCATTGAAGCATATTGTTAAAATTTTAAAGTGCAAAACTTCATTGATAGTAAGATATTTACCTTGAAACTTTGAGGAAAAGTTTTTATCATCACTTTGTATATATGGTTCATCCTTAAAAAAACTCTAAAAAATGTACATATCTCAGAACTTGTACACATTAATGACTTGCTTTGAAATTTAGTTGATAATCCATGAAAAATAATTCAAAAGAAAAATTCAAATATAAAAAAAAATTCTTATTGCCCAATTTGCATATATTAAAAAAAAAAAGACTAAATAAGATATAGCCTCGATCTTAACCCCTAAAGGACCATTTGTCCCCTCGGGTGACAATTCGGGTCCGGACAGGTTCCTACTGCTTCAATTTTTAGTAATATTTTTTGGATTTTTTGAAGTTATGTATTTTTGCGAGAGCTTTTTGAATGTATAACTTTTATTTGAATTGATGTCCGAGAGCAAAAATTATGGCACAATAGGCAAAATTGGAGTTTGATGGGCAGCCCCAAAAAAATCACAAAATGTCAAAATAATTTTTTCACAAATTTTTGTCTCAAAAGATCATATTTTTGTCTACAAATGAAGCTTTGTTTCATTCAATTTGGACTAATAATGAGAAAGTTATGGACAATCCTAGTTTTACGGGAAATTTAAGCATCTTTTCCAAAAAATAACTTGTAGAATTCGTTTTCCAATGCAGTTTTTAGAATTTTTCAAAAAAAATTGTTAAACAAGGTTGGATTTCCTTGCTAAAACAATCTCAGCATTGGGATTATTGTGATTCAGTTCCATCTAAAAGCTATTAATAGTTTATTTTTTTCTTCAATTTTGAACCCACCTCTACTTAACAATTTTGTAATGAGTGAAAACTAAGTGCTGTTTATCCCAAATTTTTTTGGGAGATTCTTGACTCAACTACTTAACATAAATAAGTAGAAAATCAAAGTCCATAGTTCAAAGAAGTTGAACTAAAAAGACTCAAAGCCAAAAAATCTAGTCAAGCAAGGTGCAAAAAAACTTGTTTTTTTCACTTTAACCCTTAAAGTCCCAAGCCATTTTTCTGTCAAAATCAACTCAAAATTGCCAGTTCTTCTGCGTTTGTTTAAGAGAAGAGAAAAAATATTTTTTTAGAATCTAACCGTAGGATCTTGTACTTAACTTATCTCAGATCATGTGGTAAAAATTTCATAAAGTTTGACCGTATAGATTAGAAGATATAAGTATTCAAAGTTGGAAAAATTTGATTTTTTGAACACTAACTTGCAATTTCAGATGACTTTGACCGCCATTTGTAAAAAAAATTTGCACTGCAGACTTTGAATTAATTTTTTTATGTTGAATAATTGAGTTGAGAATCTAGAAAAAAAACTCCAAAAGAATACACTTGATTTTTATTCTTTAAAAAAATTGTTAAGTAGAAGTAGGTCTAAGATTGAAAGAAAAACTAATTCGTCAATAGCTCTAAGATGGAATTAAAATACTATAATCCCAATGGCGAGATTGTTTTAGCAAGCAAACTTAGCCTTGCCAAACAATTTTTTTTGAAAAATTGTGAAAATTGCATTCAGAATGAGTCCTATAAATTATTTTTTGAAGAAGATGCTTTAATTGCCCAAAAAATAAGATTGTCCATAATTTTCACATAACAAATCCAAATGGGATGAATCAAAGCTTCCCATATAGATAAAAACACAATCTATGAGAAAATAATTTTTAAAATTTTTTAAAATTTTTTTTGTGTGCAAAGATTTCTGCCCATCGCACCGAAAAAAAGGACCTTTTGTGCCATAACTTTTGCTCCTGGGCACGATTGAAATAAAAATTATATTCCCGTAAAGCTAATGTGTTTTTCTATCTTTACAAAAAGTTTCAAAAAATAATGATGAATATTGAAGCCGTAGTAGCTTGCCCGAAATCCATTTTGTCCCACTCAAATTTTGTATTTCTTCACTTAATCTCACAAATTTGGAGCCTTTTTGATTGCAATTGTGAATTCAAATTTTCCAAATGTAATCATCCATGGTAAATGATAAGTTTCAACATTTTATGCAAGATGAAAATTTTGGATGAGCGTATGGTTGGTTCTTTGTAGCCCTACTCCATTGACTTGAACTTCTACAAAGCAAATTTTGTAACGAACTGCACTATACAAAATAGTGAAACTTAGGTTGCCTTAATCCCTAAAGTTCCATGAGTATGTTCTCACCGAAAATGCACAAAAAAATACCATTTTTATTACAAGTATCCAATTTTTGAAGAAATTTTTTTTTTGACACATGCAACCGTAGGATCTTGTAGTATGCTGACTTGAAAACATGTGGTAAATATTTCAGAAATTTCCACCGCATGGATTGCAAGATATAAGCATTCAAATTTACTAAAACCATTTTTTGGGCCTTGCAAAAAATAGGGCAGCAGCACTTCACAAGCTCACTTTTCGATGAAAATAGGTCCAAAATGATGGTGCTTGTTTGGATTCCTTTTCTTAGATAATTTGGCTACATGCTTGAAAATTTTCACTTCATTTGGAATTTTACAACATATAGGAAAAAAACAATAAGTAGATAGAAGTAGAGAATGATTCAAAATACAAAATTGTCAAGAATTTAATTATGGAGTTGAAAAATGCTAATCCCAATGGTGGCAATGTTGTAATAAATAATCTACTTACTATGGGGTTTTTTTTTGAAAAAAATATTGGAAATTGAATATGATAAAGGACTTCAAAGTATTTAGAGTAGAGAACCCATAACTGCCCGCAAACTTAGAATCTTCATAACTTTTGACTCATTGATAAAATTGGGATGATTCAAAGCTTTTTATGTATATATAACTTTAGAAAACCAATTTCAAATTTTTGTTTTAAAAAGAAGTGATTTTTCCTGATCTTCCCAAACTGCCCAGTCACAAAAAAAGTAACATATTAGGACATAACTTTTGACTCATATTTCTAAATGTCATGAAATTTGGTGCAGATGAAAGATATTCGTCACCCCCACCTTTTATTAAAATTTTAGCCAAAAATATGGAAATCTCTAGTCGTATGTACCTGCCCAAAAATTCTATATAGGCAAAAAACGCATGTTGGTCCTTTAGAGATTAACAATTAGATACATTAGAAAAGATTTGAAGCCTCTAAGAGACTGCGAGTTATTCTGCGTTTCCAGACTATGGGAACGCAAGAAAGCTGCTGGCCGATGTGGTCAAGAGAGTGCTACGTCATTTTTGAAGAAAAAAAATTAAAAAAAAAATGGACCTAAAATGATATTTGGGAGAGAATTTTATTTATTTAATTATTATTATTTTGAAAAAAAAAAATTTGACAGCCCATACCAACTACTCACAGATCTAGCCAGATTGGGGAATAGGCCTGAAACGGCCCTCCAATGCCTTCAAATCTCCCCTAATAGCCTTGCCCAGAAAAGTTACCTCATGACTCGCCACTAGTCTATGCAACTCTCCAAAGAACAAAGCTTGAACGGGGAATGCTGTGGAGCAAGCGGGGAGCGGCGAGCGGCAAGCAAGAAGCGGGGATTGGTGAGCGTGGAGCATAAATATTGGGAGGAAAAGAAAAAAAGTTTGAAAAAACGGATAGAAAAGTAAATGAAGGTTTTGGAAAAAATGAATGAAATTTTAAGGAAAGCTGTTGAAATTGGGTGGAAGAAATGGAAGAAATGGAAGAAAGTTGTTGAAAAAAATGGATGAAAGGGATTAGAAGAATAAGATGGAAAATACAGATGGAAGTGGTTGGAAGTGGATGAAAGTGGATGTAAAATATGGATGGAAATGGATGAAAAATATGGATGGAAGGGGATGAAAAATGTCAAAGACAATGGATGAAAAACATGGATGGAAGTGGATGAAAAACATTGAAGACAATGGATGAAAAATATGGATGAATTATAATGTAGTTTTCTTCAAAGCAGATTTTGCCATTACAGTTGCTGGACCTTTCATCTATAGCTTTCGAAGTGCACAATGCCATGACATTGTATAGTATAAATTCATCAACGGATTCATCTAAGACTGGGAGCGGTAAAGACAAGAATACAAAGAGTGCAGTGGGCCACTTCAATACCAAAAATTTGAAACAAAGTACTACAATTAGTGACATAAGCCACACTGAATAGTAGGACGGGTTTTGGGTTTAGGGAGCAAATAGCTTAGACATTGAGGATTAGGGTTTAGGGATATTTTCAACAGTATTGTGCTGGGAAGGGTAGGGCACCATAAACTAAGCAAGGTAGAATTCCCATCAACACTTGTAACTTTTGGGTTTGGGTTTCAGTTTCATACACAATAATGACCCTAGTTCACTAAGTCTCCCCATTATCCGTTGAAACTAAGGCAAACTTATTCTTATTACAGCCACGGACTCTAAGTCTACTCATCAAATTATTTCATGACACGTGTTGTGAAGATTTGAATTTCTTAATGATGTTTGGATTTGATGTTTTGGGGTTTAGAACACCTCATTACTAGAGGACGTGTTCAGGATGTCTAATCCCACTTTTTGCTGCTCATTTTTTACTGATGAAGGGTAATAGTTCAAAATGGAAAACTCATTTCTGTATTTGGCCACCATTTTCTGTTTCTAGCGTTGTTTCATTCTATTTTTCCTTAGTTCTTTTACATAGTCATTTGCTGGTGGATCCGGTTTGGTTGAGATGTCTTGTCTTCCAAAGTCATAGGCTGATTTGCGTGAGTATCTTGCCAAAGTGGATGAGGAAGTCGAGAGGAGGAAAGGGAAGCTCCCTTTTTTGAATCAGATGAAATGAGGGCTCTTCTATGCCGAGGAGATGGTGAGAACTTGAGTTGGACGAAGGCTGCAAATTATCAATTCCGACACATGGAATATTGCATGAGCATCGAGTACAAACACAATTTGAAGGAGTGGGTGCGGGAGCCAATGTGGTGGACAACAGGAGAATGGAGCTCTGGACCAATCCATCACCGTAATTGCGGAGATTATGAAGACAACATTTGGCCCGAGGAAAGGGGATATTATACTGACGCTGGCATTGACATCAGTTGGGGGTCAATAACTTATATAGAAGGCCCAGATACGCCTGAATGAACGCTGCATGATGAAGTTGAATTGCATTAGGTAGATTTACAATCGGTAATAGTATAATATATTAATAGCAGTCATATTGATGATTTGAGTAGTCTTACCAGTGGTCACATTGTCACAAGAACCTTTCTTGGAACTCGTTGGCAGTGAAGGTGGACACAACTTGCTTGAGTTTGGTGAGCATTTGTCCAAATTATGTAGGGTAGACGACAATCTATATACATTATTGTGTTTTTGTCTATTGGAATAGCACATAACGTTTGGACGCATTCCGTGAGTTATTCCTCCGAAACAGCAATTTTGTAAATGAAGATTGAGGGTAGGCATTTTATAATGGAATGTTGCTAGAAGACACGCTGTATTCACAGATTGGAAGTGCGCATTGTGCATGGAGGTCACATATGGGGGACTATGGTTCCATTCTTTTTTATATTACAAATTGGTAACCTGAATAGTACTCAGAGTCGAGTATTCAGCTGTGTAGGCTGTGTTTTAATTCAGTGAGTTCAATTGGTCTGCCCACAAAGATCTTTGAATTTTGTGTATGATTCTTCTTCAATGCATATGCACATTGTCAAGGATCTTGAAGCCAATTTATGAGACACAAATCATCCCGGCAAAACAAAATTGAATTTCTTGGAGAATTTCAATGAAACAACCAAGACACAAATGGAATGTGATGAAACAACGAACAGATTGATGAGGAAATTCTGCATGCGGTTAGGCATACCAAACCATGTCTTGGTACCGAGACAAGATTATCGGAGGACACTGGAACGCTAAAATGAAAGGGGCAGGGTGGGGCGCTTCTCACTAGCTGAGGTTAGGTTCACAAAAATTCAATTGCACTTTACAAAACGGGGTGCGGCAATTGGAACATTTGACCAAGAGATAATGATGTCAAACCATTGTAGAGCTCTGACATATATAAGTCATCATATATGTCCCGAAAATTATGTAAATCCAGCAGTATCGACAATGAAGCAGGAGACTGAAAGTCATACGCCATTAATGAAAATTGCATAGAGACCGTCTTCATGACAAGGAAGAGAATGCACCAAAAATCACATAGTTCTTGACGTCAGTTAGTTAGGCTAAGCTGTGCTAGAACTGTCTTCATTATTTGACATTTGGGAATCGGACTCAAAAGCGTAGTCATCTACAAATTGAAGAACACGGGGATCTATTAAGTGAGCCCTAGATCTTGGCCTTGAGTTTCTACTGACATAAACCTGGGCAACCTTCTCCGCGTGTACAGGAAGCTCAAAGGATTTTGGGGGGCTATGAAAGAAACGTGGATTTCCAAAAAATGGGAGATTTGTCAAGGTCTTCACTTCCTGGACATGCCTACAAAACCATGGAAGCACATGTCAGATTGCAATACTTCACATTGAGAATGGGCCCGAACAGTACAAGATTAAGGGAGAAATTACTTACTGAATCAAGATGTAGGAACAATATGCTGCATCGGTACTTCCTCATCGTCTAGCTCCATAATGGCAGTAGACATGTTTGCTGCATCGGGCTGACAACTGGTAGCTGCGCGCATTCCTGGAGCAATGACTGCATAAAAAATAGCCTGGTCTAGTTCAAAGGCAAGAATATGTCGATGCATGGCCCTGCAAGCCCGCCTGCAAGCTTGAATGGTAGAACCTGTCATCATCCAAAATATGAATAATTGTAAGATTAAGATAAATAATAATGTACTCCTGATAGTTGATGAACTAAAAAAGAAAAGGAAGGACAGAATTACCAGTAGCAGCGGTATAGTCCACAATGACAAACCTTGGTTTTGAGCAGCCTTCCACTAGCATCTGCATAAATTGGCGGCCTTTCTCTCGAGGTTCCCGCCACGGTATACTACCGTTCATGCTCACGTCCTCCTTGTTTGTAATATTTTGAAGGATGTCATCTTTTCCCACAGTTACGCCCACTGCAAAGTGCAAGGGGACAAATTGGAACGAAAAATCCTTCTCAGTCTTGGGCCTGCATTCTTTCACCAATAGAGACATGGAAAATCACATAGTCTGCCCAAATAAAAGAGTGAGATTTAGTTAGCACTCAAAATTACAATGAAAGAGGTAGAGCCTAGAATAAGTAATTACCGTTTTGGATGGATCAGCCCGTGAGGTCAAGTGCAAGTGATTCATGCACAAATACGTGTCCAATATGCGGAAACGATAAGACTGCCAACATCCAAGCAGGTGGCTCCTATGCGGTGTAGAAGGGGCTGGGTACATGACAAGAAGCCCGCCGTTATTGTGCAAATATGCTTGTGCAAAATCAAATACCGGAATCAACAAGAGGTGTTGAATTTGTTCCATTTTGGAATGGGGTTCGATGGAGCGGAGATGGTAGGCACGTGGAGCCCTTCCGGAACGTCAACTATAATCAAATCAACTGCGGACTAGGTGCTGAGCTTGCGGTTGAAGTAGCGGTCTTTGTCACTAGAATGCTGCACAATACATCAAATTCAGGACTGAGAAGAGAGATACGAACGAAATTTGTAGGTTAATGAAGTAGGCTCACTTTGTTTAAAGTACAAAGTATGTCAGCATATGAAGGACTTACCATGGCTGAAAAGGCAATGACATCGTCGAAGGCCTTCTGATTACTGGGAAGATCACCCAATGACAAGTTCAGAATGCACTCGTCAATGTCCGGCACGAGATCAATGTTCTGATTGGTCGGCGTCAGTCCATGCACTAACCTCTCCTGAGTCAAGGAGAATCCGCTAGAGGTGTCTTTCACCTTGGCTGCATTTGTTGCCGGTTCATCCACCGGGGTCTCCACCTTGCGTTTTGTGCCCTTCTTCTTAGCCTTCTCTTGCTCCTTCACTGCCTTAGCAGCGACCCTCTTATTCTTTGTCTCTTCAGTCTTCTTCTTTGCTTCCTCTCATTTCTCCTCTTTCTTTTTGTCGGCTGCCTCCCGCTTTGCAATGGCTTTGGCCCGCGCCTCCGCATTAAGATCAGCAAATTCATCTAACTCTGGACCAACACCAGTGGACTCCTTCAATGACTTCAAAAGCGCCTCCTCTTTCGGAGGAGTAGTACTGAAATTGCACTCCAGATACCATGGGCATGCCCGCAAATGAGGAGTGGTCTACTTCTGCAGTTGTGCTAAAGAGAACATACAGTCCGGGGACAATGGTGCCAACCACGTCGTGAGAAATGGAGGCAAATCAGCCTTTTCAATTGCCTTCTTCGCATATAACTCCAACTTGAAATACCTACAAACAAGAAATGACCAGAAGAAGTAACAATATGAGATACCTTGATATTATAGTAATGAAGCTGATGTGAACTACCTGTCTATGGTACGTCAACGAGATAGAACAAGGAAGTGAATCCAGTTTCAAAAGAACAAACAGTTGCGTATTCAAAACAGACAGGAAAATATATTAGGTTGGCGGTCTATATGTAGTCTTGGGCCCGAGACACCAATCTAGAGAGGTCATGTTATGCATAACATCCAGGTTGAGCCCTCTAAAGTAACGAAATTGCGAATGGAAAAATAGATTTGTGGAGCCAATGACTATGACCTTAGACGGTTTAGTGAGGTCTCATGAAACCATGAGAGGTAATTGTACGATTCGTCTCATGAATGTCTATCAAGTAATCCTTGATGACATATGTCCGTAATTGAAATAAAGTGAAGAAGGGCTATGTTGAATATACTCGCAATTGAGTTAATTGTACTTGTAGATCAGGCTCTTCACAGCCCCTTGGGATCCTCTGAAGTCCTTAAACACTTTCAATTTCTTGTATGGATCAGCTCCTTTGAATATCCACGTATACGCCTGGTCCCAAAGCTTCATTCTCCAATCTTTTAAGTACTCTTGTAGTGACTGAGGCTCTGAAGGAACAGTCATATTGATTGGGATATTGTTAGCACAAACAATAGATTCAAATATCTCCGTGGCGTTTTCCTCCAGCTACGCATACAATTGTCGAAGACTGTTAGGTCTATGGAACTCTAAATCATAATTATCATCAGAAAATGAGGATTCAACTATTCAATTGCAAAGGGAAGTATAGAAGTCCTTACCCCTACATACCAACAGGCCTTCACAAGGAATAGCAATAGTTTGTCCTCATTAATAGGTTGCGGAAGAAATTGGCATGCCTCTCGAGTCGGACCAGAAGTGTTCATCCACCTGAGCTATTTAACCTTCGAAGCTGGACTTGCTACTGCCGTTGAAATCATCTGGAGCTTCTCCAGAGTTAACTCTAGAACTGCAAACAAACTCCAATGCCTCTCGATCTGCAATTCATCGTATAGACACAATACATATAGTATTTTAAAAGAAAACAAGTAATAACAGATATACCAAAATCAGGTTTCATACCTCCTTTATAAACTCATGTCTATGCTTTAGATATGCTATCGACACTATCTTCAAAATTTTCTTGCGATAATTTGCAGTGGACTCCTTAATGGAGGTCCTCATTGTCTTCACAACACCTTCTGGAGTCACATCTTCGCTAGGAGTGTCCTCCTTGTATTTACAAACTGTATCTTCGGAGGCAGCAGAAATCTCTTGCTGTCAACAACTGCAGTATTAGACTTCAATTCTGAGAGAGCATGAGAAAGAAATAGTCTCAAAAAACATAATACCACAGGAAAGACAAGGCATTGAATACTACCTTGAAGATAAATGAGGTGAAGACCTCAAGAGGCATGGAGTACCATTTACTTTGTGTACTCTGTTTGCAGGTGTTCACCTCATTGGTACTAAAGAGCTCATTGAACCTCTCGATCTCCATGACCCCATACTTCTGAACTTAGTAAAGTGTATGCATGAGGTTTGTCTTGACATGCAAATTCTCGGTGTGCTTGCAATGAGAAGTCATTCAAAAATGAGAATTTCGAGAATGTACAAGATGTTTTCACTATGGTAAACTCATGCTTCAACAAAATCGGCATAAAAGGAAACAAGGATATCTTACTTGTTAATGTTGTGCATTGCCTGCATCGCAACACCTATGCGGTTTTGTGTATCGAGGACAATGGAGTCCACGCAAATGTGCCAGGCCCTCTTGGTATTATGAAGTCACTGGATGTGGTTCATCCACACAATATGTCTGTGATTTCCATCACAGACATAAAAACTTGTAGTCAAAAAGTGCTTAAGTATTGTTTGCGACTTCAACTTCAAATTGAATTGGTTATTCACCGAGTTCTACAGAGGTCCCCATTCCAGTTTCTCTGCATCTGAGAAAGCTGTAGTCTGGCCTTCCTCGTCTGAAACGGAAACATAAAAAACTCGTGCTCCCTCCTCGTAGCCTTGGTTGAACTCGTTTTGAGCAAGGTTAGGTTACAAGAAAGGGTTGGTCGAACCATTAGCATTGGCACCAGCCTACAGAGAGGGATATGCATACGGAAAAGTTCCAATGTTGTTAACCTCAAGCTGGATATAATTGAGATGGTATCAATTATCTAGGATCGCCTGATGTCGTCCTCCATATATCCTCTAGGAACACCAGAAATGTTATCCTCCCCACCCTCGTCTAAGTCCTCATCAGACACAGTATCCGGGTGCTCTCTTTGATCGATCATTGTAGACGTTGTTGGGTCATCAACATTCTGCAATATAACAAATATTTTTATCAGAACAAGTTACAACCAAATCTGAACAAAACTCTGCAATGTGATTTATATGAATGCATAGTAGGGTGTCAAACATATTGGATTTACAGAACACGACACTTAAGGTCAATGATTCAAATCATAAGTCCCCTCGGGGAATATTTGAGCATTCTCATAATGCACAAACACATCTCTCTCAGAGAGGTCTATAGTGTCCACATCAATAAATGAGAATATCATCATCTGGATCAAATCCAGATGTGACTTCCGCGTTCTCATGGTCACATGTGCAATACTCTGCTGATGATAACGACTCGTTCAAATCCAGAACTCTCTCATTTGACCCTACTGAAGTGCAACAGAAAAGTGGTGGAGGAAAAAAACCCTCTCTATATATATCATCCATAGCTAGGTCTATATCCCGGATTAAGCCATTGAGGCTCACCCCTGGCCTATGCGCGGGGACTTCTGGTAGTGCGTCGGGTGGAACATCTGCAACGACAATGACATTTGCGCCCATGGCCTGGTCGGGATTCTATGCAGATCCAAGAGGAAAAACAAATGGTTGTACCTGCCATTTAACATATCAAACGAGTAGTTAGATTATGGAATATTGAGATTTGGAGAAGATCAGGCAAACATGAAGTATCTAGAATAAATCTCATAGTGACGAGACTGAGACATAAACCTCGCATTGAGTCCAACCAAGGCCATATACGGTGAAAAGTATACATACCCTTGTATCTATCAGTTGCAGTCTTGGTACCGAGACTACCATTACTGATCTCCAATGTGGAGAACTTCTCGGACTCCTTAGGATGATGGTGAGGTAACTACATCCATAAATCAGATATCCCTTCCTAGAACCAATAACAAGGTAAACAGATATGCACTGCCGGAACTATCACATTAGTCTCTTGAGACCG
Source organism: Neckera pumila (assembly GCA_963969595.1). Classification (NCBI taxonomy): domain Eukaryota; kingdom Viridiplantae; phylum Streptophyta; class Bryopsida; order Hypnales; family Neckeraceae; genus Neckera; species Neckera pumila. Next base: position 18,339,016 of record OZ018408.1, read on the forward strand.
CGATGTTGTTCCAATAGGCTGTGTCATCTGAAGTTTAATCCCATTTCTCCAAAAGACGGACCTCATGAACACCTGAGTTCTATCTATGAGTATGCATAAACCGTCTCCTTCATTCCTTGTCTTGTGACCGAGACCTAATCCTAGACTATCCTGCTATGCAAAAGATTTTGAGACATTCTTGACTCCATAATCGGACCATCTAGGACTTATGAACTTCATTATAAATGCATGCCTATTTCCGGGCCACAGCAATGATGAGAGTTGCTAATTGACTCATTCTTATAGTGACAGTTACCATGTCCTCTCTACACGGACTATCAATTTGTCGCAGAGATAACCTTTAAATTGCTTGAGCCCTCATAAATTTTTCATACACAATAACGGTGACTTTCTAGTCTCGGGACCGAGACTTCACTCTTGTGTTCCTGGCTATGCAATGACATAGTAGAATCTTAGGTTTAGGATCACAATTTCACGTCAAAACAAAACCATTAATTCGCAAGGAAACATATTGTATGCATACATAGGCCGTAGCACTATAAGGTCTCGGCACCAAGACACTAGTTGAAGCTGCTTCGGTAATTGCAATTCCCGATCTTCTATATTGACCGGGAATTTTTGGGGTGTCATTCGGGGGATCAAGTTTAGTGGTCCCGGAAGCACATTTGCATAACCTGGACAGTAAATTCGACTCATTCATAGAGTGACAACTCTAATAAGAGGTCTATATGGAAATCTTTCGTCTGGACTGAGCAAACTAACACAGTGATCACCCCAAGAACCTTCTTAGCCCTTCTTTGATCTAACATCCTATGCATACACTGTAATGGTGACTTACTAGTCTCGGGACCGAGACTACATTCTTGTGTTCCTGGCTATGCAAAAGCAAACTAGCATCTTCAAATTTAGCAGGACCATTGATACAAAATGTATGCATATTGGTGGACGTCTGTCTCTAAGTCTCGGTACCAAGACACTAGTTGGAGCTGTTATAACGATTGCACTTCCCAATTTTGTATACTGAATGAGGATTGTTTGGGTGTTATTCGAAGAGTTCAGAGTTTGGAATGTTTAGAGTTCTTTGAACCAAGTATGTATAACCTGGATGGCAACAGAGGCAGTCTCAGCCCCAAGAGTCAATATTGGACAGTGGGTCCTAACAATCATTTTGCTAATGCTTTAATACGCGACAGCAAAATTTGACGACAAGAAATCCAAATATCGCAGGCAATCCTATTCCATTTCTGTACCAAGGCTAAGAGACAAAGTTTGTCCATGGGTGAATTATCACTTAATAATATCATTCCTATACATATAAACGACAGAATCCTTGTATAGACAGGAAGCTTGTTGAGCCTATCTCGGCCCCAAAACAAAGTTTTCAAGTGCAACATGCTAATGCTGTCAATCTGTTTTTCAGATTCACTAGCCACACAGGGAACCAAGAACCGGTCTAAATCCTAATACATCATGTCTCCAATTTGTCCCTTCTGCCAAACTTGATATTATTGTTGACAATTTTGAACTAGTTTCCTTGCTCTTAATCCGAGACATACTAAAGGATGATCAATGTTAGAGCTCTTTATGTCCAGTTTCTACCATGGCCAACCTATGTGTTACATTGAGTTTCCAGTAGAGTCCTTTCCTAAACTTAGGCAAACTGAGATCCCTTCAAACCTCTCAAAAATTTACTGCTTGACTGTATGCATATCCTCCATGCATACAATGCTATCTCGATCCCGATACAAGGTTTTGCAGCGTCACACTTTGGAAGCACTGAATCGACTCAAATGGGCTGGAATCTAATTGCCCCCTCAAAATGCAGGACCTGACGTTGATGTGTCCAAAAACTACTGACTTTGTATTGCTCCGCAATAGGGAACTATTGGTTCTACAATCAAACTCTAAACAAATAAACCTCAATAGTTTCTACGAACGGCACCCCAGATCAATTTTGTTAAGTATGTTCCATCTCGTTATCCAAGTTCTTGCGTACATGAAGAGAAAACCATTACCACCACAACCTAAAACTCACACTTGTCGTAAAGCATCGACACGTTAGTCTCCAGATGAAGTGAAGCCTGAAATCAGGTTAACGCTAATAATTTGAGTGCGACACCGGCCACAAGGAGACAATCGAAGACAGTGTTAGCTACTTCATCGCAATACTTGTTTCATATTTGCATTATCATCGCACAGATATCTATGGTCAAAACAAATTATAACCTTGGGGTCTAAACCTGCTAGGCTTGCCGCATTCGAATGACAACGGAGTTGATCAAGGTGTCAAGGCCACGGAGAGCATTACGGTATACCATTCATTGGGTTCCAGAGCAAAGCGCAGACTTTACAACCAGGAAACCGCATCCCTACAACCAACGAGACGACGAATGTTGTGAATTTTACCTCTATCATTTCTGGATCTGCTCCATTGGCTTGTGCTTCGCATTCTGGCTCTCCCGGTTGTCCGCGGCGTGGCCATAGATTGCGCGACATCTCCAACCCTTTTGCAATCCCCAATACCAAGTTCCGAATTTTCCCAACCCAATGGCTAAGCATTCATCAGACGGAGGCAACAGGCAGTGTGAAAAGAAAATACGAAGAGAAAGGGCGGCGGCGGCATTCTTTTCGCGATATAAAAGTGAAGACGAGAATAGGTTTGGCTTCTGGCTATGTTTGGTTTTCGGTGGCTCGAGTGAGGTCCCGTTTGGTTAGGGTCGGGTTCGGTCAGGGTCTAGTCCAGGTGGGTGGCAAGGTGGGGTGCTTCGTGCCTTGGACGGGGTTTGACTGAATAAGGCGTGCCTGGTTTGGGGAAGGCTGGGATGTGTCTACTTCAGGTGGGTCTTCAATGGTCTTGGTGGATCTCTGATTCTATTCTCCCACAAAATCATTCATGCGCATAATGCTTAGGGTTATAAATCCCAGAATGCCCAAGGTTTCATTTTAGGGTTTAGGATTTTTTCTCTTACTTGAACGACATGCCAGTATTCTGATTTGTTGTATTGGTTTGTTTTGATTTGTAACCATCCATATTCAAGCTAGACATGTAAGAGATCCCATAGGAATGAATACATAATTATATCACTTATGGAGCTAAAGATTTTAATTATTGACCTTGAGGATTGTAAAACTGGAAAATGGATGCATGGTCTTTGTACCCTTGTTGCACATGTCAATTCTAATAGGTTAATGAGCATGTAATTCAAAGGTAAAGAGCCTAATTTGTATATCATCAACCAACTTGCGGCTTCTCATAATGAACTCTCTAGCTTTTTGAAATGAATTATGGACGTAATCGTTCCTCCAACATCCATTGCATTTAAGGCTCATTTTCAAAAGCATTCAACACTACAAGAAATCATGATTGCGCTAGATATCCTTGTATAAAATCATGAATAGATAAATCACTATCATATACTCTCGATATCGGATATTCAATACTCAAACTAGGCTTCATGAAGAACATTCTAAAGATATCACCTATTAGAAGAATTAATTTGGTTAGATTCTGCACAGACCACACTTGGGTGCCTCGGGCATTAAGTGGTTAATATGCTTCTATAGTGGGAAATCGCCTCCATAATTAACCATACAAATTCTTGAAATTCACCATGAAATTGACATATTGGATTCAGTAGATCTTATTCTTACATCTGACATGTCAATAATATGGTTCACATCCGCCATTTGAAGACGCTATCCACTTTATTGTCTATATATTTTTAGGAGATATTTAACATGATTACTACTGCTATCGCAATCTTTAAGCCAAAATTAACTAGTAAATTCCCTCTTGGATACCCAATGTTGTTTACTAATTTAGAATAATGATTCCTTTAGATGGAATTAGAATTAAATATGAAATTTCAAAGTGCTTATTACTCGATGTCCTGGAGTCAGCCTCCATTTATAAAGCCATAAGGTAACTGCACCTTAAATCGCACAGTTAAGCAATTCAGCATGGTTTTCACTATTATATTGGAAAACAAATTGTGAGGTCTCATTGGTAGTCAAAACAGGATTCTAGATTCTCTTAGAATGCATTTTCTGGGCACCATGTGAATAAACTACGAATTTTTCAAAGTGCTGAAAATAGGTGCACCTAAAAGCGATCATAGAGTCATATGAATAGTGGGAGTACATTTTAGACAAGAATATCTATTGTGCAATTTTAGGTGTAGTTACTTTATTTACTGAAACTTCTCTATAAAGTTAATGTAAATTACAATGTGACGGCTACCTTCGATTTCTGTTGAATCTGACATATATTGTTACCACTGTTGCATAAACGTAGCCGTCACTCTAAATGAAAAACCAATTTGAATGCGCAATTGGTTAGAACATAGTATATCGCATGTAAGCTGGACTCACCATCCTTGCATGCGTTTTTTGTATTTGCTGATCGTTGTTCTCCATCATCATCATTCTATAGTTTGTGTATTTGCTGTTCTCCATCATCATCATTCTGTAGTTCGTGGTCGGCCTTTGAATCTGAATTAGCAAATTTGGGTAGATTTCATGTAGATCACACCGTTATAGATTTTGATTACATTTCTTTCAACTTGTGATTGATCACCATGGTAGACTTAGAGGATACGATATTGGTCAATGCTTTTGGCGATGAGGTTCCAATAGTTTTCCTTGCGAGTCACGACAGACTTGCCATCGTCAGTGCTTCTAGATTGAGTTTAAGGTTTCATCTCAAGGTTGAGTCAATTCACGTTGATGAAGACATATATGACGTCAACACTAGGTGCATCACCCACAGTATAGGACAAGTCCCTGCTTCAGATGGTGTCGACAGATTTTGGCATTTGAAGCCCGGAAAGCTCAGGGCGTATGGAGTACCCAAAACCTTTTTGGCGACTTCTTCTGATGCGGTGACACAACATCGATCTTTGTCATCGTCGTTTCAAACCCCTCCGTTGACTTGTGTCAAGAGCGAGGCGCGTCCTGATCATATCACCATTCTCAGCGATGATATTGATAGTGATCTTCCTCAGGTTGATAGGAACATGGACACTCTTTCTCAGTCCATTTTACCAAGCCCTTCTTACCGGACACCTGAGGTGACCTGCACTAGATCTGCAATTTCGGCATCATAAGTTTCCATCGTGGATTGTTTGAAGGGACTTCAAAAGTTGAAAGGATGTAGAAATGTATTGTCAAAACTCGATTACAATGCTATTCCCATTGAGAGAGTCCATGCACTGCCTCCACAATTCAATGGAAATGTTATATTTGAATTGTTAGCACTACAGTCTTACCCTGCTCAATCTGAAGCGAAGACCATGATTGGTATGGATAGGCGTTGTGGTGGTCACGTCTGGTCTAAGATGGTGACAACAAATATATCCAACCCTATAGGATTGTCGTTCTGCATAGCTTGTTGTCTAGGTCATATTTATTGTATGAATTTGTCGTGTGAATTTTTTAGTTGTGTGCACTGAACCTAAGCCTTCAATGAAACGGAATGGGAAGGATTGTCACCTAATCCAATAGATGTTGGCAACATCCACCCTCCCGGCTCATCTCTGGTGTGTAAAATCTGCAAGCAACCTCCATCGTGTATTGCGAGGTGTAGTGTGAAGGTCTATTACGTGATTGCAAACAAATTGCGTACTTGTGCATTTGTTCATCTTGGCACTCATGCACACCCGGTGAAGGATGGAGAATTCCACGACATGAAGGACAGAACTCGTACTCTCATTGGAGAACAGATGGAGAGAACATTGAGTGGCACGAACTCCTCAATTGTCATGGAGGCTACAAAAGAACTTTTGGGCGAACTCATTCTGCGCTCGGATGGAGTGACCAAGACTCTTGACTTTGACAAACTCATCCGAGTGCTGGACAAGTGCAAGTACTTCAGCTCTCTGAGTATTCGAAACGAGGTAACATCCTTCAAATATTTGCGGAAGTTTGGAGTGATTGACAGCATTACCAAGTTGAGGCGGTCAAGCACGTGGGCATTTGTCCAGGAGAGTAAATTCCCAGGACAAGGGACGGATAAGGACAAAGTTTTTGTTTTCAAAATGTCGGAAGTAGGACCTGGAAGTGGAGTTGACCTAGTCAAGCGAATGCAAAGTAGAGGGGACCTTCAGTACGTGCGGATAATGTTTGACCATGTCAAACGCGTGAAGGAGTGGACAACCATGGTTTGTCATGTATACGACTTCGTGTACTGTCGCGTAATGACTATCGCTGTCTGCGACATGCAATCTAAAGATTATGCGGCTCAACTTCTATTTTGGAACAATCTGAACTCTGTTGTTGGCCGACATGGAGTAGACAAACCTTAGTTCAAGGGATTCATGGCAGATAGTACACAAGCAAATTGGAATGCTATGCGGACAATCTATGGATCCGGGGACATCAGCATACCTATGGAAGATCGCAAAAGAACATGTCTCTTTCATTGGACTCAATCTATAGAAAAACATACCAGGACTCACATTCATGGGGACTTGCAAGATCAACATCGTCTGCTTTGTAAACAATACAAGAACGCCAAGACTTCTGAAGAGTCTGAAACTCAATACCTTGCTATAAAAGTCTGGTGGTCATCATCAGGGGCTACCACGGGCTCAGATCTGCATAGTTTGGAGCTATGGCTTTCTTTCTGGCATTTTTGGTATCGTCAATGGGGCGGATTCATGCAACTTGTAAGTCCTTCTCTTCCTCCTTATCTTTTGCAAATGGTCTCAAGTTTCCGTATTTGTATGATTTTCCGAATGCCCATATTTCTTTTTATGTAATTATTTGAAATTTGTAATGCGCCCAATCTCAATCAATGGCTTTGGGACGTAATAGACCCTCTTGGACACGAATAGGATTTATTGGGTGAACACGCTATTAGAACTTCAATCATTTTCAAGAACTAGTTTATTGGCTTCGTTAGGGAGTATATTGTGAATGATTCATGGCGATGAGCCCTAGAACAGCACTTACGCGCCCGATAGGGATATTAGCTTGGACTTGATCTTTGAAATTTTTCAACTTTTGCGAGGACGATGGTCATTTGAGTTATGCATGGCGCTTAGGGAGCCAAACAGAGACATGGGTTGGCGGTCGATCCGTCTTAGACTTTTTCTTTTCTTAAGCACACAATACTGATGCTTCATGCTTGGCAATGGTACACTCAGGGACCCTCTGTGTACCGTTTAGAGTGTCTATATAGGCTCTTTCTTGGACTTTTTTTTAATTGTGCTTCATAGTGATGCGTATTCATTGTACAGCACCATTGCTATTTCTTCATTGCAATAAATCTCAAGAATAACTTCTGAGTACATCTATGTTTGCTGAGACTTGATTGTGGTGTAATGACCAAATTTTGCCAGGATCTCAGCGACTCTAAGCTAGCAGAAATGCCATCTTACAACCTCGCTAAGATAGTACATAACAAGTGGCTTCAACAATCGGAGGAACGATCTATACATCGCCACGGGAGAAGATTTTGTCAGAGCGTTTATACAGATGGTTAGGTATTACCAAAATTTGAAAGGAAATGGAGGTGGTATGGGACCAGGGAAGGAAGAGCTAATGCTTTGTGTGGCCCAACGTTTGGCCGAACAAACCGGCAATCTAAAATCCCTTACTGAAGCTATTTCAAGCATTCCAGATGTGCAAGAATTCATCAATAGAGAGCCTCACCTTGAAGGACAAGAAGTGTTTGAGTCACAGAAGAGGAAGGCAGACATGGTACTTGGCTGCGAATTCGACTCGCATAGACCGGATAAAGTCAATTTTTCTCATCCACACATTCAAATACGGTCGCGGAGAGCCACAACAACTGCATCGGATTTGAACACCATTTCAGAGGACGTCTCTGCAAGTATGGATGTGGACCCTACAGTGACAACGTCTTCCGAGGACATTACAGGTTGAATTCGTACTCCGAACTCAACTCATGTGTCTACTATTCAGGAGACCATGTGCAACGAGGGTCAGTGGCATATATCATGTCTTGCGAAAACCTCAGCAAAGGCATGCTTTGCACTACAAGCAATCACAAAGAAGAAGTGCACCTCACGAATTGTCGATAACAACATAGCAACTGCTGCATCAACATATACAGGTATGATGGTGAATTATCGGAAAAATCGTCATGACTGTATGCAATTTTTCTTTTGCAACGACGATATTGAACGTTGTGTGAAAGGTACGTGGCAAAAGTGGGTGTTATCAGTACCAAGTATTCCAGACATTAGCCAGTGAAAAATGGCACCAAACTCTCTAAGGCCGAGATTTTGGCCTTGGAAGCGGTAGGCTTTCAACTTCCACAACATTAAGTCATTTTGCCCCGCAGACTGTTTGGTGGAGAAGCTGGCATCGAAATTGTGCATGCCTACTCTGATCCCCCTTTAGCAGATGAACATCCAACAATTTGAGCGGGGAAGGTCGTCCGCCGTAACCCAAAGGCACCAATAGTGAAGCATCATAACAATTGCGCATCGAAATTGACCCTGAATGCACGTATAGAAAGCGTGACGATGATTCCCTACCCTGGATTTGGATGCATAGTGTCACTCATCTCTAGTGTAGAGCCTTGCCATAAGAAGTACAAGCTCATTGTGTCTTTTTTTCCGGACTGCACATGCCCAAATTTCATGGAGATGAAGCTAAAGTGTTTGGGCAAGCGGGGAACTTGGGCAAATTGTAAGCATCTTTACTTCATTTTTACGATCATCTGCAATCTACAATCTACATCAGAGGCCTTCATTCATGCACCTAGTTTCAGTTTCAATGAAGTGAAACAAATGCTCCTTAGCGGGATACTGAATCATTTGGGATCAAATTAAGTTGTCTTCTTGCATACAAAGACCATTATTTCTGTTTGTTGAACATTGAATGGAAATGTATTGAGACTAAAAGGGCCAGTACTTGCATTTTATTAGACCCACTCTTACCCTTTCCGAAATTATTGTACTTGCTCAGACATGACCCACTCTTACCCTTTCCGAAATCATTTCTATCATCATTGTTTTGTGCATCGTTATTCATTGCATAAAGTCATACTCTGCCTATGTGACAATTTTTTATTCTCCAACATAGTGATGACATCATTAGCCTAGAAGCCAATATATGGAACAAGCCATGTATTTTCCGAATTTGAAGTTTACCTGAAACAGTGAGCAATCACATAGGTTTGCCTTCAAAGATATTCCCTATGTACACGGTAATAGGTGTACTTAAGTTCTACCATTGAAAGTGCGCAAAATGACATGCAAACTTACAGCGGTCATAGCACCCTATTTTAGCAGTCATAGGTCCCACCGTCTTCAAGAGTTTATTTGTGCATGCCAATGAAATTCTGTCATTTATTTTCTTATTTTTATAGCTTTGTCTCTCATTGCTTAAAGTAATGCCTAAACTTGTATTGGATATGGTTTCATCCAATATTTTATGTACTTTCATCCCCTTCTTTCATCTGCTTCTATCGAATATTTCATGTATTGTGATTTCGAATGCCATCTACTTTCATCTTTCAAATTTATGTACTTTCATCCACCTCATTCATCTACTTTCATCCAACTATTTCATATACTTTCATCCACTTATTCCAGGTACTTTCATCCATTTCTTGAAATCGCAGAATTTTCTACTTTTAATGCTCTTATAAAAAAATTTGTGGACAATTCAAATTTTTAGTCTGTTCCATCTAAAATTTAAGTCACTGTCATCCAAAATGTCACTTACTTTCATCCCAAAAATTTTCAATTATCGTTTTGTTTTTTCCATTTTCCATTCAAGATATACGCTCCCCGCTTGCTTGCTAGCAACGTTGAAGCTTGAACCGGTACACCAACCCATGCTACACACATGGTTATGTATTAGATAACCAATGAGCCGTGCTAGCGGCGAATAGGTTACTGTACATAACTAGTTGTACATTTTTCAATCACAACCTTTGGTCTTCATGATCCAAAGGTGTAGGAAACAAGTTGAAAAAAAAAAAGGTTATGAGTTGCAATTTGTAATGGCAATGATGACGGTTTGCCAATGGAAAGGTGCCACATTAGCATTGAAAAGTCAACAACCGGTTATGGGTTGATGAAAAATATTGTATTCTTGCATTGTACAAGAGCAGTATATATTTACATAGTGTAAAATGCTGAGAAATTAGTGAGGGCAATCTAATTTCATTGTTCAATGTAGTGACTTTTAAAGCTATTGTCCCTTTTCCGCAACTTTAGGTGGCATAACATTTTGTAGTCTTCAATGAGATTGCCTTGAGTCATTTTTACGAGTTCATCCAACATTACTAATTGCTTTTGATTATTGCTTGTTTTATTGCTTGCTTTTTATTACTACTTATCTAACTACCTATTTTTGATTACTACTTTAATTAGTATTTTTGATTACTACTTTTTTTTATTGATTTATTTTTGTAAACCTCTCACCATTCTCATGCCTTTTGCCACGTGTCCCATAGCTATTGATGGGATGTGAAATATTTCACATCATTTCATTTGGAGGATGAAGTGATGTAGAATATTTACATCATTCTCTTGGGGAAAAGGCAGTGGGGGTTGAATACATAGTAGTTCAACGAGCCTAATGCGGAGGTTGTTTTGCCCCCCCACCCCTCGTCTTACCTTTGGAAAAAATGCAGAAACTTTTTATTTGCAACACATGATAAAATTTGCAAATTCTAAGTTCACATTTCCAATCAAAGGGCCCAAATTAGCTAGGAGAAGTGTAGAGAAATAGATTAATCAAGCACAAAATAGAGATCTTTCTTTTTACATTCACTCTTGGCTGGACCTCAATACCGGTTGACTCGGACCGGCAGTGGACATGAAGGCTACAGTAGTGAATGTTATGATGGGTCTCTTTGTCCATTCACAACACTGATTTTTGAAATTGATGGTCCCATTTGTCCACATCATCAAGGGCATCAAAAGAGTGATTGTTTCTTCTAAGGTAAGGCAACCCATTGTGGTCAAATGACCCATGGAGAACACATGATGACCCCATTATGGTTTTTCTGACCACAATCAATATCTCACCTAACTTCAATGGAGTAATTAGTGACCTTATTAGGAACATGTAGTAATTTCAGTGTAAGTCATTGTAGGAAGTGACTTTTTATGGCCATCCACATATATAAAAAAATTGTCTCCTTTAGAAGAGGTAGGTGAGCATTATGGATACACTTGTAGTTGGTTTTGGGGTAGTCTGCCGACTTCTTCGGGCTGAACACTTGAGAAATTCATAGCTAATTCATACTCTGTCTGAAAATTATGATTTCAATTGCCTTCACAAATTCTCATACTTGTCTTCACATGGGAAAAAAATTGAAAAACTTTGGTGATGGGATGATGACATACTCCTAATTCTGACCACAATGGGCTGCTTTACCTTACTGCAAGGGAACTTTATCAGGGAGTGACCCCTCTCAGTGCCTTCCTCCTTCCCTGTCCTGTGTCCCTGTTCTCCGGTCTTTCCCTGCCAGGCCACTTGAAGCTGGTAGGTTTGTATTGTGACTCTCATTTGCAATGAAATTTCGTTTCATTTGTAAGAAAAAAAAAAAGGGAAAGAAAAAACTTTGTCCGGGGTTCAGTTTTGCAGGGGTACCAACTACAGTACCAAGTTAAGTTAACAAATTCCCTGGCTGGCAGAAGTTTGGCATGGAGAAATTCTCAGTTTCTCACGGCGTCACCCCCTCCGTCCGTCTGTCTGTTTGTCCTGGGCCTGACACTGCCAAGCATGTCTACACCAGGCAGTCAATTGGGTACCTTTATTACCTTGAATGAGTTAATGAATTTCCACAGGACTTGTACAAATGCTTGCACCCCTGCATGGGACCAGTGCAGACCAACACTGCTATAATTGTTCCGCAATTCTTGAACAAGTGAGCCAAATGGATCATGTGTAAGTTAACTTATAAGAGCATCGCCAATGTGGGGCAGTGAAATCCCCACGGGGAAGCGACAGCGCAGGGCTCCGGCAATTGAGAGGGCCCGGCGAGGTGCGCCCCCCCCCATTGTGGGCCGGGAGGCTGGATCTCATGTAGTGCTGTAATTAAGTTCTAACAGCTCCGGAAGCAAAAGATCCGTGAAAAAAGAAGAAAAAGAGCGGTCAGTCGGTCAACTCTGGGCTCGCAAAAAACTTCCCCGTCCACGCGCACTTGACGTACCCCGGGGAAACTTGGGCGCGCCCGGTGCAAAAAAACAACACGTTCAGTACCACAGTGGGGCGGTCCCTGTCTCCGGCCCTGGCCTAACACGCCCCGCCCAGGTTGGGTGAGTGGGGGTGGGGATGTTCTAAGAAAGTGAATAATAGCATGTTCTTGGTCCTTTGGGAATTGTTGACGAACTTAACTTACAGTAGAGCATCTCCACCGAGCTGCATAATATTGGCCTGGCAAGAAGTTTAGAGTGGCTAGCCCTTCTTTCTCCTCCCTAGGCTAGTGGAGGCTTTGCACATTTTCCGTGTAGGGTGCTTCAAATTTCCATCCTCACACTTCAACCTATAGTGACCCACATATGTGACTTGCTACGCTACTAACAAAAAAACTCCCAATTTATTGTTGTGTAGAGATCTCTTGATGCTCCAACATGTCCTGTGACTCTTGTCCCTACCATGGTCACCCAAAACCTGGAATAGGGCCTCCTTCTGTATAAGTCGGGGGTTGCTGGACCTCACTGATGATCGGTGGGATTAGCAATCTAAAAAAAATAGGCCTCCTATCCCGCCACGGATCATCAATGATGTCCATTGGCATCCAATTCACATGGAAAGAGGCCCTTAGTTGCAGCCTGGTGCATTGGAATCTGTGATTTTGTTATTTGTTGTTGTTGGCCTGGTATAGAGGTAGGACCTTTATCATCGCAAGGGCACAACAAGTAAGAGAAACTACCACCAATGTGTTGTTTGTTGGTGGAGATGTTCTTAGAATTCTATGAATTTACAATGTCTTTTGGCAAAGGAATAAACAATCAAAGAATATTCTACTTATATTTGGATCAACTGGTATTTTAAAGGAAAAAAATATAGAAGAGGTGATCAAAGAAGAAACAAATAGGTTTCTGTGGCAAAGCATAGAAGGGGACATAACATTGTTAATGAAACAATTTCTTTTTGCCAAGGATCCCAAGGCAAGGAGGATAATCCCTCTAGAGATAGATGGGGTTCTATTCAAGTTAATTCAATTGTCAAAGAAATAGGCTTTCTCACCGTTGATGCTCCTAGGGGCTAATCTTATTCTTGGGAGTCTTCCATTGGACTCCCAATAACATTGGTTTATAATATTATAGACTATTTTGCCTTTTGGGATGCTAATATTCTATTAATTATTTTCATTCTTACAATCAAAATTTCTTGTGGTAGATGTTACAAATTAAAAGATGAAATCCACGTCAAAACCTCCAACAAGGAATTTTATTTTATTTAAGACTTGTTTACAAAAGCCCTAAAATGGGAATAATTAAATCCAATTATTATAAATTCTTATTTTTCAAATTTTGCCACAAGCCACTTTGTAAACAACTTGCAGAAAATGTCCAGCATATTTTTTGGGCAAGTCATTAAATAAGATTTGAGGGCATTGGAGGGCTATTTCAGGCCCATTTCCAAATCTGGCTAGATTGTGTAATCAGCCGATACGGGCTATCAAAATTTTATAATAAAATAAAAAATAAAAAAATTTGCAAATATCATTTAATTCCAACACTAATATTTCTATTTGTTTGAAATTCTAAATTTTAAGTATAAAGCCAATTATTACACATTTTAGGCAATTCTTTAATTTTTACCAAAAATGACGTGGCACCATTTTGACCACATCAGCCAGTTTCCCTGTGTTCCCGCAGTCTGGGAACACAAGGGAACTTGCAGGCTTCCAAAGGCTTCAAATCTCCCCTTAATGTCTGTGCTAAAATGCCCAATTATGTGGTGTTGTCCTCATAATCGGGCATTATGGATTTTACATCCAACATCAAATCCTCATCCCAACTCTTCATCTAATTTTGTTGATTTCTTGCACAACTTTCACAATCTAGAGATAAGCCTTATTGACAAATGAAACCCTAGTGTAGGTCACTGTTGTCCTACAAGTATAGATGTGACACATGCTTTATTTCATTTATTAGTGACCAAGCCATCATAGGCTTTGATATATGATTGTTTACTTAATTCTAGTGTATCAGTCTTGCAAACTCCATAGAACGTACGGCAATAATTTCCTTCTCCCTTTGAAATGTTCTCTTTCAAATACATTCAAGGGATAAATTGCATACATGAATTTTCCTACATTCATATATGCAACTTTGTACAAATTATAGAATGTTGTATTGCAGTGGATCTTGATTTATATTATGGGCAAATTTTAGGAAACTGATTGTAGTATGAAGAAGAGAGAGCTTGAAATATAGTCATGCATGCATTTTTCCACATTGTTAGAATTGTTTTAAGGACTACAAAAAGAAAATGGTGAAAACTATTAAGATTTGTTGTAAGTGAACAAAATTCTCAACACATTCCAACATTTCATTAAGTACATGGATTCCTTTGTATGTAGAAAATTTCATCTACAACACCAGAGCAAATGTATGACAATTCCTTTGAGAAATAAAGTGGCTTGTGCTAAAACAACCCCACTCTGAAGTGTTCTCTAACATAGAAGAAAACATTGGAGTTTTTCAGTGTATCCACAATGAACATTTAGGGCATGGACAATTTTAGTGAACCTCCAATTGGCTACCTTAAAAAATTCATGACTAATTCAATAAGATTTCAAAAAATATGAACCCAAAGTGAATTAGATGTGACTTCTTTTTGTTTTTCAAGAAATATTGGTTGAAAATTGAAAATGTTTTGAAATGTGCAATTCTTCTAAGAACCAGGATTAGAACAAATATTAGTGTATTAGGAGGACTGTGTATGAATACCCCAATATTGGTTGTAGAGTGTTTTTTGTGCCATCTTGCATAAGCAAACTCTTCCATACATAAGCAAACCAAACTACCGGCGCTCTGTACTAGTCACACTAACTTAAAATGTTGAAGTGCAAAAAACTCGAATTTTTTCACCCTGGCATATAAATGTAAAAATTTGCCCCCTATTATGCAGATGGATTTTTTTTGTATTTCCTACCCCCTCTAGCAAAGGTTCTATCCTTAATCCAAGTATGAATTCAAATTTTCCAAATTTGATCACCCGGTCATAAATAATTAGTTCCGACACTAGTCCCCTAAGGTGAAAAAAACTTCAGTATTGCTTTGGTGCGACCAAAGATAAGGGCCAGGTGAAAGGACCCCCTTTGCTCGTCCCCATAAGTCATTCAAGGGGTGTAAGTACAAAAAAAGCCCCCCTATTTTGTGCTTGATTAATTTACCTTGTACACCTCTCTTTGCTCATTTGGGGCCTCTAATTGCAAATATGAATTCAAAATTTACAAATTTTATCATGTGTGGGAAATGAAAATTTTCAGCATTTTTCCTTAGAGATGAGTGAAGGACAGGGTGAACCAACCCCCTTGCTCATCCCCCCTAAGTCATTCCAAGGGTGCAAGTAAAACAAAAGCCCCCCTATTTTGTGCTTGATTAATTTACCTTCTACACCTTTCCTCACTAATTTGGGGCCTCTGATTTCAAATATGAATATAAAAATTGCAAATTTTATCATGCGTGGAAAATAAAAATTTCAGCGTTTTCCTTGAGGACGAGCGAGGGGGGCGGTTCACCCCGGCCAGGACAAGGAGGCAACCCAACCGAGGTAAATAAGGTAACCCAACTCACCATTCCATCCAATAAGAACACTCACATGTCACCCCCGGTCTGTGTGAGTGGGTCCGGGAGTTCTGGATTCAGAAAGGGATCCAAATTTCCAGAATCTACATCCACCCAGGATTTGGAGCGGCCGACCCGTCGAAACGCCGGGTGAGGACGGGAACACCTGGCGTTCCTCAAGCGAGGAGCGGGCCCCGGTTGGTCAGGTCCATTCAAGGGCCTTGGATCTTGTCATCGCTTGTTGTTGGTGCTGGTGTTGGTGCCGGTGGTTCATTTTCTATGTCGCATGTATTCCCAGCCACCTTCACGCCATCGCCGCAGCGCCGCTTTCGTTACACCTTCCCTCTCAAACTTTTCGGTGCCCCTTTCTGTTCGTCCAATTCCTTTGAGCGGCGAAAGTCTTCCGTGCAAGAAGCTTTTTGCTGCTGGATTGTGCGCTTTGTTCGCTTCAGAGACGACCGACCGACCAGGCAAACGTTCGGGAGGGGAGAGAGAGAGAGAGGCATGAGGGCGTCAGTATGCTGGATGTGGAGGATTTGGAGATGAGCAGTTGTTGCTGGTGATAGTGTTCGACTTGGTGTTGTTGGATGCATGAAGCGGAAGGGCACAGACGGGTAGGGAGGGATGGACGGGCATCAAGCGACCTCGGGGAGTGGTTCCGCGGGGGCCAGCACCGCCACGGGCGGAACGTCCAGCAGCAGTGTTACTTCGTCGTCTGTAGTGGCAATCTCTAGCGATGCCGGCATTTTGCAAGTAGGTTTTCCCTGTGCTCTTTGTTTTGTGTGGTGGAATTGATGTGCAGAGCATTGGGATGGAGAATTGACTAACGGTGTGAGAGCGTCCGCATATGTGGATCGCTATGTTTTTCAAAATTTTAGGAAATTGGCGGTGATGTTACTGCTCTGTAATTTGGTTAGCTGCAGTTTCTTTAAGAATAGAGGGATCAGGATCGTTTGAGTTGTGTGGAGGGAGAGCTTTTCTGATTCCATTTCTTGGTGGCCGCAAATGAAGCGGAACGAAATCGCATTCGCCATCGCTGATAGATGCTGCGTTGGTCATTTATGCGTTTTAGTAAGGTCCTCAAGGGTCTCTATGGTCTCCATCTGCCGAGTAGTAGCGGTTCAGCATTTTTGACAATGTCAGTCGAATTGGTCGCTCTAAAACCTGGTTTTTACTTGCACTTGGAATGCAGTAGTGATGACATTCGTTTCTAGTTAGGTCAAGGGCAGTGCTTGGCGTGCTCTTTCACTGGTGGAATTGATGTGAAGAGGATAAGAATGGAGAATTGGCAGTTTTTCGAGGGTTCTTGTATGTTTGATCACATTTTCTTTTAAGCATGTTTTGACGATTCTAGTGAATTTGCGGCCGTCCGTAATTTTGTAGCTGCAAAGACTGACTGATTTTTTTTAGCATAAGGGGGTGCTTATAATTGTTGGAGGAATTGTTTCTTAATCCAAAGCCTGGTTGTTACAAATGAATTGGAACGAAATCGTATTCATCATGGCTGATTGTTACTGGTTTTGGTAATTATTGCATTTAGTAAGGTTTTCCGAGGGGTAATATGGTCTCCATCTGCGAGTGTTTCCTTATTTTACACAGTGTCATTCCGATCGGCCATCCCCAAACCTGGTTGTTATTTTCGCTGGCTAGAGTCTCGTGATGACTTCAGTTAGGTCAAGAGTAGTAGTCGATGGTTGAACAACGACAGTGGTCGGAATAAGTGGCGTGAGGATCTAAAGTGTGTGCATTTATACAGGCTTTTTAGGTCTTCTGCAAAATTTGGATCCAGGTCTGCTTAATTTCTGTTTTGATGATTATGATGGAGCATGAAAGTCTCTTCGGGATGTGCTGTACTAGATGGTAATTTTTGCGTTGCTGAGTCCCTTAGGACGGAGGAAGTTACTCAGGTCGGTTTGATATTTTGTGCTGCTGAATGCAGCTAGTCGAGAATGCTAATTGGATTCTGATCATTCATGTTGGATACTGGTGGGGTGTTTGCTTGCAGAGGTTGACAAAGTGCGGAGTACCTTCAGAATATTTGGAAAGAGGTAAGGAAGGAGTTGTAGACTATTTGAAAGAGATCAGACCTCCACTTTCAGTAGTCATCGGTGCGCTAGTTCCTGGACCTGACGAAGTTCAAGAGGTTTCCTTACCGGGAGCAGATGAGGTTCAAGGACCCGGAACACGAAAGGAATTTCAACACCATTGTAGGGATGCTCTCAAATGGGTGCAGTGGGTCATGTTCCAGGGGGAACCGCAGGTGGTCTTGGCAGCTGCGGGACAGGGGACTGGAAGCACCCGAGGTGTATGTGGAGCGGTTTGGGGTAGCAATGATATTGCTTACAGATGTCGGACCTGTGAGCACGACCCTACGTGTGCTATTTGTGTGCCGTGCTTCCAGAATGGCAATCACGCCACTCATGACTATTCCATGATCCGTACTGGTGGGGGTTGCTGTGACTGTGGAGATGTTACTGCTTGGAAACAATCGGGATTTTGCTTCAAACATAGTGGTCCTGGACAGGTGGCACTTCTACCGTCTTCACTTATAGAAGCAGCTACCCCAGTTCTCAAAGCTTTCTTACTTCAGTGGGTATACACTCTAAAGGCAGCAGAAGTGAAGGCAGAAAACAAGGCAAAGAAATGGGATGATCAATCTGTGGAAGAGAAAGTCGCGTGCCAATTATCAGTGGCGTGTATTGAAATGTTGCTGGAATTCTGCAGTTTCGGTGAACCCATGCTGGCTTTTACTGCAGAAATTGTAGGCAATAGAAGCTTAGGGCTTTTGGATACTTTGATGAGCACAGAGTGTTTTTTACCGAAACGTTGTGTGAACTCCCTCCATGAGCTTTTATACAAGCTTTTAGGAGACACCAATTTCAAACACACTTTTGCGAAAACATTCATTGCACATTATCCACTTTGTTTGCGTGACGCCATGCAAGAGGATATTACAAGGGCTGGAACTTCTATGAGGAGCAGATACCGTGATCAGGCCATAGTTAATAGTTTCTCTGTACAGATTTTTACGGTTCCAACTCTCACACCTAAGTTGGTGGTGGAGTCTAATCTCTTGGACATGCTACTTGAGACATTAAAAGAGTTCTTCTGTAATTGTGTTGGGGAGGATGGTCGCATATCGGTATGTTGTTACCCACCTTTTCAGCAATTGTTCATCGCGTATTGTTTTGAAATGAACACGTTCACCTCTTCGTTCTAGCCCGAAAATATACCCTATTTTAATTTTTTGACGAGTCTTTCTGTTTTCTTTAAAAGGAGGTGTCCCTTTGTTTTTTGTTCTTGATTCCTTGAAGGGTAATAGTTTTGGCTTTGATATGTACATATTCCTTTGGTATGAATCTGCTCGCGGTTACTCGTAGGACATTTACTAAACTTCTCTAGTCTTTCTGTGCAGGTAAGTAAGGTGAAGCGGCATTGTGACCGAATTATAGAAGATATCAGATACGTTATGACCCACTTGGAGGTGTCACAGTATGTTGCACACAGACGACCTGAACTTGCAAGAGCTTGGCTGCACTTTCTCGCCTTTATTCAAGGCATGTATCCACACAGGCGAATGACAAATATACATGTGGAAGAAGAAACTACAGACTGGGGCTCAGCTTACTCACTAGAGAATCAAATGGCATATATTCATCCTCTGTTTGTTGCCGGAGCTGCCTCCTCCAGTAACCCCGATGCACGGTTTAAGGACGATTCAATGTCCGATTCTCTGGGTTATTTTCAGGGGGATTTGACTAACCTAATCGTTGACTCCTTGTCTAGCAAGGATGTTAACGCAGTGGATAGTTTGCTGGATTCTAATTCAGGGGCTGTTAGTACTGGAACTGGGTCAGAGTTAGATATGGACATGTGTGATGCTATGCTTGCTGCTGATTCTGCTGATCGTATATCTACGGAATCCAATCTACAGCAAAGAGGGAAAAAAGGATCCGGAATGGAATTGATTGCAGGAATACTTGTGCCAGCTTCTTTGGTGTGGCTGATTGATGAGTGTGCTCAAGTACTTGATATCTGGCTGGCTATAGACGCTTCTAGGGAAGCAAAGAAGTCAGGGCAGCTGGCTACTGATGCCAGTTCTATGCAAAGTCACCGAAGGAGCCCTAGGTGGCGAGGTAGAGGGGGTAGAGGAGTTCGAGACTCTCCAACTCAGACTGCGGGTGGCCAAATTCGGGAATGGTTGCGGCGTAGACGAGCTCATGTTGAGCCACGGGTGTGGCCAGAAGTTCCTCCTGAGCCAGCTATTGTGGGCACAAGTACGGGAAGCCAAGCTGCTGACATGGATGTTGAAATGCAGGTGTGGTGAATTTAGCTGATTCTTCCCTCCCTCCCTGGTTCCTCATCATTTGTGCTGGTACTTCAATTGTTTGTTTTTGCACCAGTTAGGTGTAATTTCTTAATTCTTGTTGTTATGTGTCGCTCAGGTCTCTCGTGAAGGCTGGGATAATAGAGCTGCAGATTGGTGGATGGGACCTGAGGCATTAGCGTCATCAACTATTTTAGGCCAGCTTGGTGAGGGTAACGAATGGCCAGTAATAGAGTTCGACGTTAGTCGGCAGGATGTGTCTTTTCATATCCCATTACATCGTATGCTTGCACTACTACTTCATAAAGCACTTGACTTCCATTCAGCTAAACAGGAATGTTCTGGAAAAGATAACCCTCAACTCAGTGGCGAGGAGAGTTTGTTCTTGGGAGAAATTCTTCCATCGAAGTTTCGTGTGCCAGGATTCGCTGCTGTTGTGATGGAACATCCTCTTCGTTTGCAAGTTCTGTACGCACAAGTTCAGGCTGGTATGTGGCGACGGAACGGTCACGCAACCAGTGCATTATGCGAGCTTTACCATACTGTTCACTGGTAATTCGCTACTGCTTTTCTATTCTGAATCTTAAATTATTCAGTAATTATCACTTATATGGTTAGCTCTTTTCCTTCAGTAGCCTTCATACCACCTGCTGAATGGTGTCTTTTGTTGTGTATCTGCTGTCTCTATTCGATCACTCTAGCTAAAGGGATGTCTCTTCCATGTAATTTAAATTAATAGATCATCTCTGCAAAAGTATTCTCTTGGCTGAATGAATGGTCTGTAGATATGATTCAATCATGACTTGGAAGCCTATCGCTATTCTCAGGTGCGAAGATAGTCTGGAGCTTGACTTGTTCCTTCTCCAATGTTGCTCCGTCATTTCACCTTCCGAAGATTTTGTGGATCGAATTATAGCTCGATTCTCACTCTCTGACTACTTCAACCTTCCACTTTGGCATGCGAATGAGTACGCCTGCGCTTACATCAATATTTCAATTTCATAGATGGTGGAAGGGATAGAGTATGCTCAAACCTGAATCCTAACTTTCTGACGGAATCCTAGCTATTGCTGTGAACTTTCTGGAGCTCTTGGCGAATAGTTTCATATCCTGCTATGTCTTTAGAACATAATTTTGGTGATCTCCTGTGTTCCTGTTTGTCGTAGCCTTTTTCTGCCACGAAGATTGACTTTTATTACTCTGGCTTTCAGATACCAGGTTACATTGGCACAGGAGCTTCTCATTCTCTTGATCAGGTTGGTTTCTGAACGGGGGTTTTGTGGATTGACCGAGAAGGAGGCTTTACGGCGGGAGTTGGTACAAAGATTAGCTGTTGGGGATGCTACCCACAGCTCTCTACTGAAAGCTCTACCTCCTCGATTACAAGACAGCAAGAATCTGCAGGAATGCTTAGACGCAGTTGCAACATATTGCAACCCTTCTGGAATGCAGCAGGTGAGTCTCTATCCATTTGCTCTAGTACAGCACCTGGTGAGTTCTGACCCAACCGGGTATGCATTATACGGATACTGCAAGACCCACAGTGCTGTTTGTAGAGTTATAATTGCCAGCATTAAGCTCCGGTACATTCTGTAAATCGATATGTACTCCTGCTGAAGAGTGAAGGGAGTGCTGGTTGAAGGTTGGGAAATGGTGCTTCTAGCGTAGTTGATCATTAATTGTTATATTTCTTTTAGTAGTTTACATTATTCAACATCTTGTCTTCAAATACTTTTCTGTCTCACAAAAGGGTTCTCATCTTTTAGAAGAATCGCTTGGGTCTTCTCTTAACTTCCATATTTTTGTTATTACCAGAACCTGGATTTGTACATTATCTGCGTCGTGAACTTTGAATCCAGATACTGAGATCGTGAATCTAATGATCAATTAGTTATATTTTGTGTTATAAATTGAATTCCTACAAGTAAGGTTATTCTATTCTAGATAACATTGTCACTCATGCCACATCTGCTAACTTTGAAGTTGGAAACGAGATCGTTTGAGGTATCTAAGTAGTTATGACTTTTGGTGATAGGCTGTCATGTCTTATTTTAACTCAATATGGAGCTCCAATAAGTAAGATAATTTGGAACGAAGTCTTACGTGACCTTGCTCTACAAAATGGAGGCTGGGTTGAATTTCTGTTTGATTTGTCCTTAATTTTCTGTCCTGAAGTTTTGTTATACTGTAATGTGCAGAATTAATGCTGCTAGTATGTATGTAGAGCTATGCAGTTGTTCCTGGGTTATACAGCTTTTATTTTGTACATGCAGGGTAAGTATATATTGAGGGAAGAATGCTGGCATGAGCTAGACCTTTATCATCCTCGATGGAGTCCTCGGGAGCTTCAATCAGCAGAGGAACGTTATTTGAGAGCATGTAGAGCACCTGCTGTATTTCTGCAACTTCCTCGCTGGTCACAGCCATTTGCGGCTTTACAGGGCTTGGGACGGTTGATCACCACCGTTCGAATTCACGATATGCTGCGCTCTATCTTCTTTCATGCAGCTTACACTGAGGAGTCATCCACTATGGAACTTGTTCTACACGCTCTCCATCTGCTTGCTCTTGCCCTTGATGTCTGTAAGGCTCAGAGTAGACCAGGAGGTAAGAATGGGACTGACGGAAATTTCTCTGCAAGCCCAATCCGAAATATTAATTTGCCACTGCATGGATCCAACTACTCTAATAGCAGCAACGTTGAAGATCATCCCTCGGATCATCCGCCGCTGCTACTCCGCTGCGTTGAAAGAGTAGCTGTCGAAAGGGCAGATGCTACTGTGATGTCAGAGCCTCAGAGCATGCTATCTTTGTTAGTGTTGCTTATGCGAAAACGAGGTAATGACGGAGTAGATGAAGCAGGATCTTTCGGGTTTGGAGATTTGATAAAGAAACTGTTAAGAAGCTTTGCGGAATTGGACAGGGGCTGTATGTATGAGATAGAATCACTTGCCCCCGAGATTCTTCACCGTGTTTCTGTTGGCAATACACCGAAGTCCAGTGGAGTCGGAGGCATTAATTTCAAGGATGACATCTCAGTCTCCGAGTCTGATAGGCGAAGAGCTATTGCCCGAGAACGCCAGGCTGCTGCCATGGTAAGATCGATTGTCTTGGTTGATTGCTCTTTTTTCAAGTGCTCCTGGAGGACCAGCATGTTCTTGTCATTAACAAAGATCAATTTAAATGCATGAGAGCCTATTGTCATTTTGGAACGTGCTTTTTAAATGTTGAACGTCTGCTCACAGCTGCTCAACATTTTATGGTCCATGGCATCGCACAATTATTGTTCCAGACAGAAGTGCTAATTAATGTTGTCTTAATACATGTGTTGTCTTAGGCCAAAATGAAAGCTGCACAGGAGAGGTTTGTGACCAATTATAGGCCCACAGAAGAGAGCAGTGGTACAGTTAAAGGTGATGAAACAGAGGCAAAACGACCCAAGGAATCCGGATCAGGAAGCGATGAGTTATTCGAGGATGTTCAGGTTACTCATTGTGCACTCTGTCGAGATGCAACAAGTACAAGTCCCTTGTGTTTCTTGGTTCTTATTCAGGTAATATTAGTACTCTTCCACGTTTTTTTCTCAAATTTTGACCTTCTGCGGAGTTTTCTCTGCATCAGTTGGGAGTAGTACATGTTTATTGAACAGCGTTTCTGACTTGTGTTTCGGTAGTGAATTTCATTTTTCCTCCCTTCTTAGTCTCATTTATATATTTGACTTCCGTGGTTTACTGTCTAATTTTTGTTGCTCGCATCACTGTATAGGGACCTTCCTTGTTCACTTCAACGTCGCTCCTTCACATCTGCAGTACTCTCTTAAGGATTATCTGTAAACTTCGCGATAATTAGTCCATGTCCAACACCCTTTTTGGTCTAGCTCAGTCAGAACTGTTCGCATTGGTCTGTCCAGAATAATCATTATTCGTCTTCTTTCTTGGCAGAGATCAAAGCTGGTTGCGGTCGCTGAGAAACCTACTCCGTCCTGGGAGCGTAGCCTAGTTACGCTGCAAGAGCATGTTGAGAGAAAAGGTGACACGTCTGACGGAGCAAGCACTGCCACTGCGTCAGATGGGACGAGATACCTGCACAGTACAGCAGAGCTTTGGCAGTGGATACAAGAGGCCTTAGGGGATACTCAGACTCGCACCCCCCTACTTGATGGTGAGGATTTATTGGAGCTATTAAGAAATGGACCTGGTATTCGTAATCCTCTTCGTGTGACCCCTGAGTTTCTATGGAACTGGGATGCAACAGCTGCAACGGCTGCGGACACAGAATCAAAAGAAGTTGAATCTAGCGAGGTTACCGAAATGGAAAATTACGGTGAAGCTGGGACTAGTGAAGCAGCAGGTTTGTGGAACCATTGTTCAGTTTTCAGCTTTTGTCCATTTTTATCTAGTGGCTTAATTTAGGCATGATAATCCGCATTGCATAGTTGTGTTTCTGTGCGCTTTCCATTCTCATGATCAGATTTGTAGCGAGGCCCATGATTTTGTCTTGAAATTTAGGAGTGCTTTGAAGCCCAATTACAGAGGCGAAAGTGTTTTGGAAAGAAGCTAGTAGGCTTAGTTTCCTTGGGTGAATTTCAGTTGAATCTGGCCAGGTATTTTCAATTGGTGGTTCTCCCTTTCCTGCCTTGAGACAGTTTTTTTTTTGACAACGCTTTCTACGCTGTCAGAAGGGAAACCATGTTGCTGATGGAGAATAAGGTTTTGTACATTGCAGGCATTTTGGACGTGAATTGGTGGGAGGACAATGATAGCAGAGCTGATCTGGAAGAGAGTACTACAAACAGAGACATGGCAGTTGCAGCTGTTCTAGCGGAATACGTAGCTACAGCTCCGTCTCGAGGAGAGTCTCGTTCGCAAGAACGGACTCGTTCTGGAAGAAATGAGTCTCCTAGACAGGCAGGCCCAGAGCAAGGAAGAGAAGGTGGCATTACTCGAAGTAGGAGAGCATCCGCCCGAATTTCTTTGGCAATGGCTGAAGCTACTCGTTCCAAAAGCAATGACACAGTGGGTATCCATATGTCTGCTTGTGGCCATGCAATGCACCAAGAGTGCCGTGACCGCTACTTTTCCTCTCTTTTGCAGAGGTAAAAGATACCCGTAACTGCTAAGAAGTTCAAAATTTATCTCAAGCAATATTACACTACAAGCTGCAAGTTGTTAGGCCAGACACTTGTCTGGGATGTCCAGCGATCTGTCATCTCCTTTGTTGCTGTTTGCTCTGATGTTTCTGCCTTCGACTTACATTATCACATCCTTTGATTTTCAGATTCTATAACAGGGCTTTGTTTGAAGGAGTGCAGATAGTGGACCTTGACATGGTAAGGCGCATTTGGCAGTAACTATTCCTTTTGTTTAGATGATTAACGTTGTGGCTTGCGCAATTGACATGGTTGGATTATTGGGCTTGGCTTATTCGAACATTCCATTTAATGTTGACTACTTGCTAGCAAACTTATTTACCGGTATTTATCCATATTTCATGTCAGGGGGAGTTTCTCTGTCCAGTTTGCCGCCGACTAGCAAATGCGATTCTGCCGGTTTTGCCTGGCCAAACAGGATTGAAGAGTACTTTCAAAGCTCAAAGCGTGGCTCAACTTACCAGCAGTGTTTCTTCTAGTCCTGCAGTATTACAGGTGGACCATGCTTTGCGACTGCTTATCAAGGCTGAAGAATTAGTTTCCAGATCAGAATTCCGTAAAGTTGCCGATCCACAGCTTCCTGATACTGTGAAAGGAGTTCTGGAGGATCTTTCAAAACGACTTTCCGGTTTGTTTTATACCGAGAAGGATCTTTTCACTTCCCCAAGTTCTGGTCAAGGTCATGTACATCAAGGGCTACTTCTTTGGGGTGTCTTCAGATATTCCCTTATGTCTGCAGAGTTGACTGCTCGTAGCCAGAAGTTGTCTGTGAATGTTGACAATGGTCTAATGGCATTAGTGGAGATGAGTGAGGCATCACATGGTTCAGTATTGCCTCTCCTACTTCATGCTGCTAAAGCTACACAAAGTCAGAGTCGACAAGCTGTGTTGCTTCGGGCAAGGGGAATGCAACTGTTGTTGGACTCAATCGTTAATGGCATATCCAGGGATATGTATGCAAATGGTAATCCAAGGGATTTGCATGGTAAGCTACATATTCCGACTTTTCATCATTGCGTCGAAATAGGTTTTTTTCATTTTGGTGGTCTTGATATCTTAGTGTTACATATCCTTCTTTGAGTAATTCCTGCTCATAGTATGGTTGTTTTAGAACAAAGATATTTTCGATTCTCTTTCCCTTTCTAAATCCTCCAAATTTATTATAAGCTGATCAATCAGAATTAAACATTGCAGCTATGACCGAAACTTAAATAAAGTAGTTGTAAGATACACATGAGAAATATTTGTAAGAGTGGTGAAACGGTAATTTGAAACCCCTGAAAGTAAGGATGAATTGCTTTGAGAGGATATACTTTGTTTTCTGTGGTCATTTTGTTGGCAGTTGTGAGCATTATTCCGTGACGAAATCATACTCAAATTAGTGACATCACTTGCTCGTTTAATTGCAGGCAGTTACTCTGCGCTTTTGCAGTATCTAGAAAAGGATACTGATTCTGTAGACGTACAGTTGTGGAAGAGATTGGCTGATCCAGTTTTGGTTCATGATGCCTTTTCGTCGTTCACGTGGCTGCTTTTCTGCCTGCCTTTGCCGTTTCCTGCAAATGGTGCACCATTTACAGCACTTGTTCATCTCTTCTATTTGGTGTCCATCGTCCAGGTACTTTCTGCTATAAGCATTTGTGAGTACGCTGCGATATTTAATTTTCCGGCGTGTTTTTTGCTTATCCTCTCACAGTCAATGATTGCTTGCGCTAGTGACGATATAGGTGTATTTGGTTATCCTCTTCGACAGTATTGTTTTATTGATTATAAGATTTCACGCGGCTCACCTCTCGCAGATTATAGCTCAGCTTGGTTCGTCCGCAGCATCAGACACAAGATTGACACAATCAGCGCGAGCATTTATTGCAGCAGTGCAAAAAGGGTTGTCTGGAACGGTTCTTGAGTCTTCCTCGAGGGACAGTAATGGTCCTCTTACTTCAGAGGCTTCTTTGGGCTTTATGCGACGCTGTACTTTACCCTTCCTACGGCGATGTTATCTTTTACAAAATCTAATGTCCGGTGCCACGCAAGTCCTTCCTGTTGCAAGAGCTCATCAATGGGAACTTCCTCAAGGCCATAGACAATCAGCAGGGCCTGAGTTACCTTCTGTTCACTCAAAAGATGTAGAAAATCAGGTGCTCCTGGAGATGGAGCAATTGGATCAGCTGGAAAGTGTTTTTCTGATTCCTCCTCTAGAGAAGATTTTTGAGCAGGATGCAATTCAGCATCTTGTTCAAGCCTGGTGCAAGCATGTAGTGACTGACAGTGGTCTCCGAGGCATCCAATATAGTCCACGAGTAACCACAGCATCTCCTTTTAAATTGATGCAGCTGCCATATTTATTTCAAGATCTCGTGCAACGGTAAGAATCTTACGAGGTCTTCTGTCACACACTTACAGTACACTGCACTCTTACCACGATCAGTTTGTTAAATCTCTGGATATTTGTCCCTAATCGAGGAGCAAGAATCAGTTGCCCTGAATTGTAAGCCTGCTATTATTTATTTCTTCGTCTTGTTTGCCTCCGAGGTTGTCTATTTATGCAGGAGGCTAACTCAACTGGTTCTTCATAGGGATTGTGAAGTTCAACCTCTGCCTAGACCGTTAATTGATTTGATATATTTATTTCTTTGTGTGTACTGTCAACAGTGACTGACCAAAGGATTTCTGGTGCAGGTATGTGAAAGAACGGTGTCCTTGTTGTAAAACGGTTCCTGAGATGCCTGCTCTTTGCCTTTTGTGTGGAGCTCTCTGTTGTGCAGCTAGTCCTCGCCCCTGTTGCAGGTCAGTCTTGCAACTTTTCTTCCTAGCAACTCTGTTACACGCCCTTAAATTTTTTTGACCGAGTTTTATAAAATGAATACGTATCTTCAGAGCGTAGATATTTCGTGACCTGGATTATGAGTTTTCGTAGTACGCATTTGTTGAAAACGAAAACGAAAACGAAATCTTTCGTGCCGGACCTTGACCTATTTCTCTCATTATCGCACCATTATTAGACTTGGAGTGGCTTCGCTGCTGTCATTCATAGATTGATGTAACTTCATCGTTGATCTAATTCCTAGACTGTGGAATGGGTCTTCTTAGTTTATGTTGCTATGCATATGAAGTGGATTATGATGATGGTGACATTCTGGAAATTCTCTGCAAATGATTTCTTTAGGAATTTTTTTCTCCCAGCAACGCTGATTACTAGTTATTTACACTGACAGTGTCAACAGACAAGGGGAATGCACAAGACACTCTATGAATTGCGGTGCAGGCATTGGGATCTTTCTGATGTTGATGGTAATTATATTTAACCTCTTTGCGTATAACTTCACCTATTAGAAAGTTAACATCTAATCCTATTTGTTCTACTATTGGAATTTGCTTTATTTGATTGTGTTTATACTTTCTAATGTTCTTGAAGTGTGAAGTTCGTTGGCATGTTCTTGGTACTGCTATTGGAAAGCCCTCGATAAGTAGAGGTGTAGAATTATCGTTTCACGTTTCGTGTAGAGTCTTTCTTGAGAGATACTGAATTTTGAGTATATTGAACATTTTGACACTAAATAATATTTAGGAACTTGGATTTGAGGTGTATTGGAAATTGGGGCTGGATAGATTTCTCTGATCTTTGGTAATGGGCAAAGAATCTATGTTTTAGTCAGTTTACCAATCTTCGTAACCAAGAACTATGAGGATATTTTGCGCCATTGTCAAACTCAATATGGTGGGTATTTTCCGATTATTGGTGACATTTTACTCCTCAGTTACTCATGTGGAATATAGCTTTGAATGAATTTTGTTTGCGTTTCTGCAGAAGACCAATGTTTTATTGCAACGATGTGGACGGCAAGCTATGTGGCCATCGCCGTACCTTGATGCCTTTGGGGAAGAGGTTTGTTTTGTCCAAATCCATAGGAGGGCTGAATTTCATAGCTTGTCATAGGGGATATTAATCAGTAGGGAATGGTGCTCTCATTTCTGTCGATTTTCTTCTGTTTCGTTCATTGGAAATAGCCGCGAATATTTTCTTAAGTGTGTCTAACTTGAAATAGGTGTCCTTACTAATAGCTCTGGCTCTGATTTTTATCTTGCACGACAGGACTTTGAATTACGGAGAGGCAAGCCTTTGTTTCTTAGCCGAGAACGATATGCTGCTCTGACCAACATGGTACACAATATCTTAAATCTTGCACATGAGACTTGCTAAAGCTATTGAATTTATAGTAGTTGTTATGGAGGATGTTCTTCTGTGCTTTATGAGCATTAGTGCCTCTTATGACCTGTTGTTTGATAATGTTAAACTTTCTCTCCTGGTAGTCCTGCAAAGATGATGCAGCTTTTTCATGTCTTCTGCATATTGTTTGAGTCGAGCTTATTATTGTCATATGAACAATCTGTTTTTCAGTTTTCCAGAAATAATAGATTGTTTGCACAATTCTTGTAGGTGGCAGCACATGGGCTAGATTACAGTTCACCAGTTTTGTCGCACACGACACGAGACATCTTATTTTGAACCACGTCTCTGGATCTTTTTGATAAGAAATGCCTCCCGATACACTTCCAAAAGAGGTGAGTTGCATCACAGCAGTTCGGTCAAGTGAAAACATTGTGTTTTATGTTATCTGAAGCACAGGCATAAAAATCATTACTGCTGTGAGAATCGAACTGGCTCTCTACAGATGTTCTGCTGGCTTCCGTTCATATGTTTAATTGCCTAAATGTTTTGATGCAAATCTTTCAGCGAATTGGACTTATTCTTGTTGTATAATCAGATACTCCATGGGGAGCATTGGGATCCACCGTCAAGCTGATGAAATCAGTGGGAGTGTAGTGGCTGAGACCTCCAACTGCCAGATTTCGTGATGACAATCTCTGGATAGGTAAGGGAAATAATAGCATACCCTTTTGCCGGTCTGCTTTCTGCTGTCACCGGATTCAACTTCGCAGTATATTCGCTTTCTCATTCAGCTACCTGTTTACAAATTATATATGCAGGTCTTCATCAGCCGTGAGAGGAGTAGACGGATTAGATGGTACAAAAGAATCTGCAATCAAGGCTTGGGGATTTCTGTGATCGGCTTTGAGATGTAAATGCTGGAAAGGGTCACGTAGACGGGATTTGATTTTGGAAATAGGATTTTGTCCTTTAGATGTTTTGGCTACGTCATCGTGGTTCAAGTTATGCAGCAGACTGTACGTTAATCTGGAATATTCATGCAGAAGGCTTCTCAGCCTACATTGCATGTATTTCTATCTCGGAGATCAAGTTGTAACAAACGAGAAGATACAGAACAGCAATTCTGGAATCTTTAATGAGTATTTCTAATTGGGAAGGGTTTAGAGAGTGCAATTACTCTCTCACCAGTTGCATTCAGTAATGTAAATTTAGTAAAAGTGTTTTTTTTTCCTTCTAATTGTAGCCTGCTTTCAGTTGTTTGGCATACAACAAATTCTAATTGCTACAGATGAAATGCAAGAACTGCTAATTTATCTGACAACCATTATTGTTTGTGTCGGAGAGTTATCTTTTTTTAATCATGTAATTACAAAATGCAATTAAAGTTGGTTAAGTATATTGAATTTGATTATAATTTACAATAGTTATAAGAGTTGAATTGGTAGATTTTCTAATTGTATGCTACTCAATGTTCACATGTTGAACAATGCTTGACAAGCATTTATTCATTCTTTTAATTTTGTGTAGAATGTTGGATTTAATCAGTAAAGGACTTGAGGTGTCATATAGGACATGTTTATTCTAGATTTAGCATTTGAAGTTTGAGCAAGCCTTTGTCAAACTTGCCCAACATGATTGAATCCCCCAAAGACCCGTAGGGCCAAATTTTCAAAATTGTGAAGATACAATTGTGAAGTTGTATCATAAAATACAATTTAGAATAATTCTTCAATGATGATCTCAAACAATAGTTGTAAAACATGATGTATAAATCATGTCCATACCACTAGATCAACTACACTAAATAGAGAAATTAGGTATTCCCTGACTAATTTCTGGACATTTTGTATTATAGAAATATTTATTGTTATTGTGGAGTATTGTCCAATTACTAAATGGGTGAGTATTGAATGGAGGAAGTAATATCAAAAATGAACTCAGAGAGTTGCATGCGCTTCTACATGGGCAAGGAGTGAGTTGTGAGGTAACTTTTTGGATCATGCAACCTAATTTTACTATTTTGTGTACAGTACATAGTACACAAACCAATATTTTTTAGTGCTATTTGAAGCCAAAAATTAAAACTTCCTTTTTAAATCAATTGTAGACTGAATATTTGTAATTATTTACAAGAATTTATTTCCTCTTAGTTCAAAATGTTAAGTTTTCTAATCATAAAGATGTTTGAAGATGTTTATTTTACTTTTGTATTTGTTCTTTTTGAAGGTGCATTTTTTGAATCGAAACAATCACTTTTTGAGGTCAGACCTATTGCAGGAGCACTCTTCCAATCATAGAATATTTGCAAAGCAAAATCTAATTTATTTTGTACAAATCTTCATCAATCTAACTTACGTCGCAGAGCAATTTTATTATAAGTTAAGCACCATCCCCCCAATTTGAAAGAGAAGGGTGGCAGACTAAAGTAGAAACACCTGTACCCAACCAAGGATCAATTCCCAACCTAGAGGTGCCCTTATTTGTAATCACGGCTTAGAACATGTTTTTACTCTTTTTTAAAGTTGGGACCAATAAGATCATGGCATATGTCCTAAATTATGCAAAAAATAGTAAAGAAAAAAGAAATATGAAGCTAGTTTTTGAGTGATCGAAATTGGAAGACTCTATTGATTGGCTTTGCGTTCGGAACACTTTTTGGCTCCCAAAATTCACAGTAACTCCAATTTGGGGTATAAAATTACGGAAAATTTTCAGTCCCAATATTTCTTATCTTCCTATGTGGGGAAAAAATTTCATCACTCATTTCGCTCATTGTCTGTTATGAAATCCCTTAAGTGATCGGATATGGGTGTTTCTACCTTAGCTTAGCAATGCCCAGTCCCAAGAAAATTGGATTCCATCGGTGAACAGTGAGACTGAGGTGCAGCGCAGTCATTGTAATAATAATCCTCACTGACAGCAGTGAGTGCCCCTTGCACTTGGCAACCATTGCTCTTCACAAAAACTGAACAACCGAAAATTCCACCAATAACTTAACTTACGTGGGGCGCAGCCTTCCACCACAGTTAACCCTTTAAGGACCGTGGTTGATTTTGGGGTGGGTAATGCGTTTTGTGGTTGAAGCAAAACGATGCCTATCAAAGATCTAACAATACCAATGGGTGCAGAGTGAATGGTTTAATATGTGGTGGTGAATTTTGTGGCAAATTACAATGCAACTTGGTTTATTATGATGCATCTATGTATGTTTTCAAATGTTGTATTTCTAGTCAGAAAACGGCACTAATTTCAACCCTGAGTCGACATGGAGGCTCAAATTGGCCCAATTTTTGTTCTTGTGGGTGGAGGTGAAAATTCCCCACATATGTTCCCTTTGGCCTGTCTCCCAATTCACAACTAACCTATCCTTACAAATGAAAATGTGGCAACTTCAACCCAAAATTGGTTGACCGGTCCTCAAAGAGTTAACACAATTACAGTCTTCATCCCTACGCAAAATAGTGATATTAGGTTGCCTCTCACTAATTTCTCGACATTTTATACTATATAAATATTTACTGTTTCTCAACAAGAATGCACTAATTTTGAATTAAGTATTGTTGTAATTGAGACTCATCAACTTCCGTGTGTATAAATGGAAACATTTGAAGAGATATTTGCTGACTTTGGTGGCTTATAAAGTAATTTTCTTGAAGTAAGGTAACCTATTTGTTAAGACAATCTAATTTCACTATCTTTTGTAAGTTGGAGGAGCAAATCAGTAAAGTAGAACCATCCATGGTTGATCTTTCAAGCGATTTTGCGCATGATCTAGAGTAGTGCAAGGTCATGTAAATTTTATCATCACTATAAGAAACCCGCGTTTTAGGTGACGTTAGCAAAACCTAAGCAGACGCATTTTTGTGGACGCAAAATAAAACAACTTGTGTTTTTATGTCAATAATAACATCCAATGTAACATCCAGATATTACATTGGATGTTAGTATTGACATAAAAACATAAGTTGTTTTATTTTGCGTCCACAAAAATGCGTCTGCTTAGGTTATGTTAACGTCACTTAAAATGTGGGTTTCTTATAGTGCATGTGTAGAAAGATAGAAATCATAGGGATTGCAAATTTTTAATAAATTTTATCCTTGAGTTCAAATTACTACTCCCTCCTTCCCAAAATGATCTTCCTGTTCGCCATAATTTTTTGTCCCAAAACGATCTTGTTGTTGTAGGAGGAAGGGGAAAGGTGGGCATTTTCCCACCCATTCATTAGGAAAAATTTATCAGCGCCACATCAAATTGTTATTTTTCATATTTATTTTCCCAAATTTTTTTTTTTTTTTTAAATTCTTTAAATTTTATTTTTCTATAATTGCCCCGCGGGGGGGGGGGGGGGGGGGGCTGAAAATCAAACACTGGCAGCTTCTTTGAGGCCTCAGACTTTTCCTAATGTTAACAACTATAGTGCTCAAATCAGGGAGTATTTCCATTTCCATTGTGAATAATTCTTTTGTTTATAGCTTTTTAGAGAATAATGCTGTAGATGTGGGCTAAATGAAGATTTTGCGCCAATGGGAGGGGATAGATTACAATAACAAATCAACAATATACCTTAGTGACCCCTCCTCAATCAATACACTTCTTGTACAATTGATTTAGCAAGTGACTATAGAGCACCACTGCTTTAATGGGCCACTCCTATATTTGCTTGTATTGTAGCATATAATTGAGTGGCTACCGGTGCTTGTTAGAAATGGTTCCAAAATGTAGTTTTCAAGTACTTTAAAACCGCACTATTCAAAAAAGGTTTTGAAACTCAAATTATAGGACAATAGGAATGTAGTGAACTTTACTTACATGTCAAAAAAATTGAAAAAAATAAATTATTAACCTTAATCCTGACATTTTGTCTAATATAAAAAGGGACATTTGGGAAAAAGGGAGTATAAGTTTTGGAAGCCAAAAGTTGGTCTGAATCCATACCCAATGTAAACCCAAGTTGGTCTGACTCCATACCCAATCGGCTCCTTCAACTTGCTACTACAATGTCTCCGTTGAAGCTTTTGCCTTTGGTGTGCACGCCCAAAGTCAGACGGGTTATGGTGGTAGGAAGTATATTGTGGGAATGTAGATGCCACCAATCAAAAGTTGCTAGAGGAGATGGGAAGGTTTGCTTGTGGTATAGATGACAATGTAGAGTACAGAGGGGCAACAAACTATTGGTAGGGATGCGTGTGCAGTGAAGAAGAGGCAAAAATCAGGCCCAAATGGCATGGTGTTTGGGAAGGAGACCCTAGCATGGAGCCATGGACCACAAGTGGCTCATGTCGCCTTTTGATTGCAATGGAAATAGTTGTTGCCCCCCCCCTATCCTTTTTGCTTATAATACCTTTAACTCCTATGCATCGGGGCAATATGTTCTTCTCCGCTCTTTCTTTGCGTCGTGCTGAGCCCAAGCTTTCTAGCGTTGGAGAGCCTTCAATGCCTATGCCTCCATCCATTGCCACTATAAGAAACCTATATTTTTGGTGACGAATTTTTCTACACATTCACCTGTTTTCATGTTAATAATAATGTCAAACAAAACATTTTGATGTTGCATTTGACATTATTATTAACATGAAAACAGTTGAACGTCTAGAAAAATCCCTCAAGAAAAATACACGTTTCTTACCGTGTGCCGTTTGTCTTTTGCTTTCCTTCTCTTCTACCCTTCTTTCTTTTACTAAAGTTGTTCTTTGTCTTGAGTTGCATTGATCTTAGCTTGTTTCAAATTTGTTGCGACATTGAAATAGTCATCATCGTCAATATGATGGACTTTGTAAAATCAAAAATGGGATCTCAGTGCTTCTTGTTCACTTGTGACATAACTCATGGGAGGGTGAGGAAGTGCATAATCAAATCTACTTTTGCAACGTCCACATCCAAGCTTCCCATCTCCTCTAGCAACTCTTGATTGGTGGCATCCACATTGACAAAAAAGTGCTCGGTGCAAAATCTTTGTTCTTCAACAAATTCGGTAGCGATCTCTTAACCCCTAAATGACGGACCAATGACCACTGATTTCAAACTTGACTGTCCATCACTCAATTTGCTACCATTTTGCAACTAGATATGTATGAAAAAATTTATTTTTATTTTTTCAAAGATGAAAGTACATGTCTTCTTTACTTCCAAAAAAAATTAGACTTTTTTGTGAAAAAAGAATTTTTTAAAGAATTTTTGAAGAAAAAGTGAAGAAAAATCATATTAAATAGAAGAATATTTCAAAAAATCTGAAAATTTCACCATAAGTGTATATCACAATGACAAACATCAAGGTGTAAACTCAATTTCCATGTCATTCTATAATTAGAAAATAATAGACATTGAAAATACACCCAATGTTCAAATTGCAATAAAATATGTAATATTAGGAATTTTTTCAAAATTCAAATTGGAGTCAAAACTAGAGTAGATGACCTTCATTTTGTTAGCTTGACTCAAACTCAAAAAATATCATTTTTGTGGAGAAATTTCAGATTTAAAGCAAGGAGCAACAACCTTCCAAAATACTCTAAAATAGCATATTTTGTAATCCGTTTTTTTTAATAGCTTCTCATTTCCGTGAAGACAAAAATTGGAAAGAGTACAAACTCAATAGGATATCCTTCATAACCCAATGTGAAAGGTCAACAAGGAAAAGGAGGATGAAAAAATGCTTTTGAACTGTCTTGGCTCAACAGTATTGTCATCGGAATGCCACGGAATGGCATCCGCGGTGTTAATATCCAAGTGAGTCGCCTTACCCACCTACTTCCACATCAAACACAAAATTAAAATGCTTTATTTGTCTTCATATCCATCTAGTATTCTAGTTCCACGTCGAGGTTATGTCTTGGTCGCCCGCATTGTGCACACCATTTCTGTTGGGAACTTGTAGTGGTTTTACCTACGAAGATTGGACTGGCCCAACCTCTTGCAATATATGTCCAAAAACTTGCTATGGTTGAATCTAATGCTGGACGGCCTAAAACTAAAACTAAAACTATTGATTATATTTGTTTTAGACAAGACCTTCCTCAGAGCTAGTGATATTCAATGAGCCAATGTTTCTTTTGAGATTGTCTTTGTCAAATTCTTGCTGCTCCAATAGTCACGCACTATAAAAAATTCCTATTTTTTTTGTCGGATTTTCTAGACATCGATCTGTTTTCATGTTAATAATAACATCAGACGTAACTTCAAATGTCTTGTTTGACGTTTTTATTAACCCCTAAAGGACCATTTGTCCCCTTAAAGAATAATTTGGGTTCGAGCAGGTTCCTATTGTCTCAATTCTCAGTGAAATTTTGGGGGATTTTTTGAGGTTGTGTATTTTTGCGAGAGCTTTGTGAATATATGTTTTTTTTAAAATTAAATTGATGCTCGGGAGCAAAAGTTATGGCACAATAAGCAAAACTAGAGTTAGGCGGGCAGCATAAAAAAAATCACAAAAAGTCAAAATCATTTTTTTTTTAATTTTTTTAGTTTTTGTCTACATGTGAAGCTTTATTTCTCTTCATTTGGACTATTAATGAGAAACTTATGGACAATCCTAATTTTTCGAGCAATCTAAGCATCTTCTTGAAAAAATAACTTGTAGAATTCATTTGTGAATGCAATTTTTAGAATTTTTCAAAAAAAATTATTAGACAGGATTAAATTTTTTTGCTAAAAAAATCTCACAATTGGAATTATTGTGATTCAGTTCCATCTAAAAGCTATTAATAATTTATTTTTTTCTTCAATCTTGACACCCCCTCTATTCAATAAATTTTTAATGAGTGAAAAGTGATTTTTTTCCTAAATTTTTTTGGTAGATTTTCAACTCAACTACCTAACATAAATAAGTAGAAAATCAAAATCATTAGTGCAAAAAATCCAAACTAAAAAGATTCAAAGCCATAAAATCTAGTGAAGCAAGGTGCAAAAAAACTTATTTTCTTCACTTTAAATGCATATATCTTGCAATCTACATGGTCAAAGTTTTTGAAATTTCTCTCACATATTTATATACTAATCAAGTATAAGATCTTACAGTTAGATATGCAAAAAAAAGAAAATTTAAAGCTATTTTCTCTTTGCAATAGAAATGACAGTTTTGAGTGCTTTTTGACAGGAAAATCACCTTGGTCCTTTAGGGTTTAATATGAAAATAGGTAGATGTATAGAAAAAACCGTCAAAAAAAACACAAATTTTTTATAATGACAATAGGCTCAAAAATATTGTTTGAATGGTTTGAAGATGATGTGGTCAAGTGATTGCAATGTGTGAGGTATGCGACGGGAGCATGAGCAAATTCAATCCTATGGATTTTGCTTTAGCAACCACTTCTATAATTATATGACTATTATAAGTATCATCTCTCAGGTGAGATCAATGCCTCTTAATCTCTCGATATGTGAGTTTCCAATCCACTACTTGGGGCTCATGATTTTTTTTTCACAATTTTAGTTAAATTTTATACAAAAATCCCTCCAAAGCATGTAAAATCACAATAGGTATTTCACATGTCAATATAGTATTTGGTCCTAAATAGACCTAAATAGAGTGGTTTTTCCAAAGTAGAATCAAATCTTGCATGTATATAAGGTAGGAAACCAAAATGTGTGTAAATAGTAAATTTTGAGTGAATATTGCCCAAATCAACAATGCCTGTGATAAATCATGGCGAAATTGGTCCGAGAAAACCCACTTTGTATATGAAAATCCTAAATCAGTTCTTGATGAGAAGTTTCAATTCCCAATCACTTTTGTGGAATAGTAGAAATTTCAATTGTTAGCCTTTAGAAGTTACAACCTCAAGACGGACCAGCGGGGGGCACCTACAGATTGAGTACGGTGCTTTTGGATTGGAATCACACTTGGGATTCAATGGCAAAATCGGTTTGTCAAGATTCCTCTCTGTGTAAGAGATTCCTTGAACACCAATATTTAAAGGAGGTAATGGAATTTTATTCCTCTTTGACCATTGTGCAGAGGAAGAATACAATCTTATAAATCTTTTTTGGAATTTTACAAAAGTTTCTATAAAAAGTTCCGGAATTCTTAGACTTGCAGAAGATGTTCTTTTAGACAATCAACTGCCAAAATCTACAATGGAAAATTCTTAAAAATTACCTAAGTTGCAATAAAATCTCACTAAAAATTAGACGAGGTATTTTTATGGTAATAAGTAGCTCCCGCAAGTTCAAGACATTCCAATAGTCAGAAGTACCCAAATCAGCAAGATTCTTTGATTACGTGCAAATTTAACCCCTAAATGTATTTGACTATGTTTTCACCCAAAACGCTCCAAAACTGCCATTTCTAATACAAATATCAACTTTTAGAAAAAAATCATTTTTGGACACATGTAACCATAAGATCTTGTAGTGCACTGGTTTGAGAAGATGTGGAAAAAATTTCAAAATTTTCCACCGTGCAAATTGCAAGATATTATTGTTTGAATTGAAAAAAATCCTTTTTTTGTCTCTGCGAAAATCCGGGCAGCTGCACTTCACAAGGTCACATTCATATAAAAGATTGTCCAAAATGGTGGTTACTCTTTGGATTCATTTTTGAAATCAAGTTTTCTATACGCTTGAAAAATTTCAAATCATTTGGAATGGTACAACATATAAGAAAAAAGTGGTAAACAGAAAGAAGTAGAGAATGATTCAAAACACTAAATTGTTAAGAATTAATTTTGAAAATGAAAAATGCCAATCCCAATGGTTGTAATGTTGTAATAAACAATTTACACCCTATTTTTTTTTATTTTTTTTCAAAAATACTGAAAATTGAGTTAAATAAAGGACTTCAAAATTTATTTCAGAGTAGAAATTCCATAACTACCCGCAAACTAAAACTCCTCATAATTTTCATCTCATTAATCAAAATGGAATGTTTCAAAGCTTACCATGTACATATAAATCTAAAGAACCAATTTCGAAATTTTTTTTTTTTTAAAGTGATTTTTTAAGAGTTTTTTTAGCTGCCCGCCGAGCATTGAGAATCACATATCATACAATAAATTTTTAACCATACAGTCAAAAGCTATGAAAATTGTTGGGTCTTAAAGCTACTCTTTGAGAAAATGTTGTGTGAAAATTTCAAAGAAAAAAAATAAAAATTCCGCTCGTAGTGAGCTGTCCAAAAATATTATATTCTCAAAAAATGGTGTTTGGGTGTTTAGGGGTTAAAGATTATAGTAAAGTTCACCAGCATTTTGGGAGCATACAAAATTGGAGTGGGGACAAAGTTAGGTCTTTTTTTACTCTCTCAAATCTACTAAGGAGCCTAGGCTAGTCAATTTTTATAAAAATAAATAAATTTAGAAGTTGTTTTTTAAGCCCTTATTGATTTTAAGTTGGCGCTAGATTTTGATGAGACTTTTGAGATAGGAAAAGGGATGGGGAATTTGGCCAAAGACTATACATGGCCTTCTAATGCCAATGGCGCAATCCGATTGTGATTTGCGGTCTTTCTTCAAAAGTTAGAGTTTTAAACCAACGTAAATAGTCAAAAATGGAAAATTAGGATGAAAATCTTCATTGATAAGATTACCACTAAGAAAATGAGGGGGGGATGAGTGCCATTAGAAGTATATATACATGCACTAATTCTCCTTTCCAACCATCCCTTGTAGCCATTTTTTGACTTGTTGTTATCACTAGAAGAAAATGAGGTGTTTTGTGACTATAAAGAGCAGATGGAGGGAGTTCCATCCATCAAAGATGATTCTTCAAAATAAGCCAACAATGAAGAAAAACAAAACTTTGTAGTTGGGGATGTTTCACTTAATTGGTATAATTCAAGGGCATTTTGGAGCACCTTATTCAATGATGTGCCCAACTCTCTCACTGCATAGCA
Organism: Neckera pumila; assembly: GCA_963969595.1. NCBI lineage: Eukaryota > Viridiplantae > Streptophyta > Bryopsida > Hypnales > Neckeraceae > Neckera > Neckera pumila. Next base: position 18,379,226 of record OZ018408.1, read on the forward strand.
AATGATTGTATTCATCTATAAATTTGAAAACGTCATACTTGATTTTTGTTCACTTGGTCTCAAAAGATTAGAAAAGATGCTTTCCATCTCTAGTTGACTTTTGGATGTTGTAATGTATTGCAATTCTTTTCCAAAATGTGTTCTTTCTTTGGCCATTCCTTTGGTCAAGATCTTGCGAAATGTGAAGCACATTGAGACACACTTGACGTTCTTTATCATTCAATTTTTTTTTCTTTCTCCTAATCACCGGGAAGAAGGACTTGTTGCCATGATGATCAAGGAATCTCTGTTTGGAGAGGAGCTTGATGGAGTAGGCAGCAAGCTCACAAGTGCCGATGCCGGGCAGAACCTAACAATGTTAGCACGTGAGCGCAAAGATGTGAGCCTATGAGCCTTGAACCTAAATGTAGGTATGTACCTACACGTATTTGAAGGTGTTTATAACATATGTATATATAACATAGGTACACTATCTAACAGTCCCCGACGAAATCTTGCTGAGGTTGTGAAAGTGTAGAGGGGTACTAGAGTGGAATTGAAGCCACATTTTAATCAACAACCACAATCCCATTGTTACAATGTTGTTACTATAGATTAGTCATGGTTTCATTGCTTATGCTCTAAGTTATGCAAAGAAATAGCACAAGTAGAAAAGGCTCCTAGAAGTACGTAGTTGATAACAAGATTGATGCTTAGTTCTAGGCATCAATATCACTATGTAGTGATGGCCAAAACTACACATCAATTCCTTTGTAAATTATATAGTTCTCAGTACTTTTTCTACTAGTGCAAAACCTACACTCATTTTTCCAATTAACTTAGAGCATCTCTACTCGTGTAGCAAAACTTCATCATTGTAACTTCATTGAGGTTACATGAGTTAAACATTGGCGGGAAACCTTGCTCACCCCTTTAGGAAAATACAACTGTTCAATGAGTTTGGTGAAGGATTTTTAGTTATCCACTCATCTTTTCTACTTGCATTTCTTTAACTACACTCGTCATTCTATTTTGTATTGCTTCCAAAAGCAATTTATTTTAGCTAAGTGACATTTTTTTATTGAAGAAATATTTATTTAATATTTTTACAAAGTACTTTATAAGATACTAACAACATGATTATTGCTTGTACTATAATAGTTAGTAAAAAATTACAACTTCAAAAAAAACATGTAGTTCAAAGTAACTTTATATTGAAAGCAATACTAAACAGAATCAGAAGAATGTAGTTAGAGGAATGGAGGCTCCCTACTTTAACTCTTCAGCCTGATAACAAGGCAAATCATAGTTGGTCTATACTAGCTATTAAACTAGATTGGCAATCTAGGAGCATATAAAATGTGTACTTGTAAATGAAGGAGACAATATACTAAAGATTTTAATTTAAGTATTCAATGAATTTTCTAGAATTCATATAGAGATTTCTACCAATCATCAGACTTTCTGGAATTTCACATAGAGTTCAATATAGAATTTTGAATCACATATTCTCCTTGTATTCTATTTGCATTATTTAAAGGATATCCTAAATGTTGTAAAGATCTTTGTACAACTTTAGTTTGATTCTTTGGTTTGAATGCCAAAATTTAATGTGTGATTGTGAGAATGAGGGAACTACAACTTCAAAAAGTTAACTACTATGTCAGGATAGAAAAAAAAAATTGAAATATAGAACTATTTTCACTAGAGTCGTTCATTTAATTTTTTTATTGGTTTGTTTTAAGCCTAAAATAGTTGGATCTTCAATTATAGGAGGTGGATCATTTGTTTACTCTACCTGTGATTTTCAATATGGTTGGAAGATCCATTATAGGCATTTGTTTGTTTCATGCAACTATGGCAAATGGGCTAATTACTATCTTGCATTCAACCTAAAGAGTCATCATTCTTGAGTAATTGGTATTTAGGCCACAAAAAGATGAATAGCACTTACAATTAGAATTTTGAGTGATATTGACTCTCAACTCCTTAAAGACTAGAGGATAGTTTAGATTTTCCAAAATTATAAAGATGTGTAAAAAATTGTATTTTTGAATATAATTTAATTATAGCTTTCATACAAAAGTTGTAGAACATAATCAATAAATTATATGGTATGGTTAGATTGCGTGCTGCACTATCCAATATCTTTTAATAAATTTTGGAACCAAAAATTAAAAATTCACTCTATAATCAATTATAGATTATGTATTTATAATTTTTTTAATTTTTAAAAAAAGTTCAAAACACTAAGTTTAATAATAGAAATGTTTTCAAAGTTTTATTTTACAAATTTATTGAAGTAATTTTAACTTCAAAGGACCATTTTTTCAATCTATAAAAATGTTTGAGAATTAAAACAAGAATTTGCAACATTTAGATGGATTAAAAAATGGAGATTATGTGTGCTTGGAATATATTTGTGTTCCTCCATTGTTTGAAATTTGAATGTCCTTTTTTTGAGGGGAGAGGGTAACAATAGCCCAGTAGAGGAGATTTCAGGGGTGTAAAAGGCTCTAAAAGCCCTTGCATTCCTGGACTGTGGGATCTCTGCTCCAGCAACTTGCTGACGTGGTACAACAATTGCACGTCAGGTAATAATATTTTAGAATATTTTTAATATTTTATGAAAAAAATTAAGTTTTTTTTATTTTTTCTAAAAAATATTTTAAGTTTTTTTGGATTATTGGTTTTTTGGATTTTTTTAATTTATTTTTTATTAATTAAATAATTTGACAGCATTTCTATTCATTCCTACAATGGGAACAAGGCTAAAATAACCCTTTACACCTCCAAAATCTCCTCTAATGGGCTATATTTTGAACAAAATTGTCAAAATTTATCCATTAGATGTTATTTGGAGGCAGTAAAGGGTTGTTTTAGGCTTGTTCCCCAATCTGTTCCCGATGCAGGGAAGGAATATTTTTTTTTTTTAATTATATATGCATATCAATCTTTTGAAACAAAGTGCAATGAATTCCTAAAGTTCCATGACTATATTTTCATCGAAAATGCTAAAAAACTACCATTTTAGTACACGTACCCAATTTTTGAATAAAAACTTTTCTTGACACATGCAACCGTTGCATCTTGTAGTATGTTGACTAGAAAACATGTGGTAAACATTTTAGGAATTTCCACAACATGGATTGCAAGATATAAGCATTCAAACCCATTGAAACCATTTTTTGGGCCCTACAAAACCAGGGCAACAGCACTTCACAAGCTCACTTTTTGATGAAAAAATGTCCAAAATAATGGTGCTTCTTTGGATTCTTTTTCCTAGACAAGTTGGCTACATGCTTGAAATTTTTTACTTCATTTGGAGTTGTACAATATATAGGGAAAAAATAGTAAGTAGATAGTAGTAGAAAATGATTCAAAATACTAAATTGTCAAGAATATAATTATGGAATTGAAAAATGCCAATCCCAATGGTTGCAATGTTTTAATGAATAATCTACATCTTATGATTTTATTTTATTTAAAAAATATTGAAAATTGAATAAGATACAGGATTTCAAAATTTATTTTAGAGTAGAGAATCTATAACTGCCCACAAAGTAAAAATCTTCATAACTTTTGACTCATTGATCAAAATGGGATGATTCAAAGCTTTTTACATATATATAACTCTAGAAAACCAATTTCAAATTTTTGATTTTGAGAAAAGTGATTTTTTTGATTTGCCTGAACTGTCTAGTTACAAAAAAAGGTTACATATTAGGCCATAACTTTTGACTCACATAACCATTCCAAATGTCATGAAATTTAGTGCATATGAAAGATATTCCTCGCGCTCACCTTCTATTAAAATTTCAGCCAAAAATATGGAAATTTCTAGTGACACGTACTTGTCCAAAATTTCTATACAACCAAAAAATGCATGCCGGTCCTTTAGGAGTTAATAGAGAATTACACACTCCAACATAAGAAAATTTGTACATGCAACTCAAATCTTCCAATCTATTTGCAAGTAGATATTGCAAGGGGAGTAGGAAATTTATTGCAATTGGTACATTTTCAACATAGACACTAGAATTAAGTACAACAATGACATGTTAGTGCCTGCAATTGCTTAGTTGTGGATAAGCGTGATGAAGTACATGTATGCTATGTTGACATTGAAATGTAAGACAATTATAATTTTACAAGGCATAATTCATGTGAATTTGTCCTTTTTAAATAAAAAGACGTATCCAATGATAATACATTTGACAATTGGGTGGGGCCCCAATATGTAGTGAACGTGTTTGTATTTGTACCACATATATACTATATACAATGTTACCAAATTGTTGTTATTTAGATGTGCCATAAATTGCGCAACATAATGCAAAATATTCTTCCAAAAATGACAAAATCAGTACAACTATTTTACCCCCACTTTTATAGTTGCACCCAAAGACAACTATAGTGCACAACTTCCCTAATCTGTCATTATGCTACATTGTCAAATTATAATGCATACTGAGGCCACTTTAGGTCAACTCTTTGTAGATTTGTGAAAAGGATCCAAATGGTCCTTGTCATCCTTACAAAGTTCAACACTTTGTGGAAACAGCCAGGGTGAACCGCCCCCTTGTTCACCCCTCTTAGAGAAAATGTTGGAGTTTTTTATTTGCCACCCATGAAAAAATTTGGAACTTTTGAATTCATATTTGCAATGAGAGGCCCCAAATCAGCTAGGAGAGGTGTAGAAGAGAAATTAATCAAGCACAAAATAGGGGTCCTGATAATTGGCACCGTTACTTTGGAAAAAAATAAATTAAAAAAAAGGGAACTTTTTTTTACATGCACCCTTAGAATGACTTCAGGAGGCCGAACAAGGGGTCAATTGGTCGAGCCTTATAGTTGTATGACGAGCCTCTTGTGGAGTTCGTCTTGCCCCATATTTTATTCTTGGAGAAAACGCAGGAATATTTTATTTGCAACACATGAAAATACATGCAAATTTTGAGTTAATATTTGCAATCAGAGGCTTCAAATTAGTCAAGAGAAATGTTGAAAAATAGTTTTAACCTCTAAAGGACCAAACACTGTTTTTTGGCAACATAGCAATTTTGGGCAGCTCACTACAAATGGAGTTTTAGATTTTTTTCTTTGAAAATTTTACACAACATGTGCCCAAGGAGTAGCTTTAAGGCCCAACAATTTTCATAGCTTTTGACTATACGATTAAAAAGTTATTGCATGATATGTGATTTTCATTGGGCAGCGGGCAGCTCGGGCAGCTCAAAAAACTTCTTTAAAAATGACTTTAAAAAAAAAAAAAATCTGAAATTGGTTCTTTAGATTTATATAGAAGTGTGAAGCTTTGAATCATTCAATTTGGATCTATGAGTCAAAAGTTATGAGGATTTTAAGTTTGTGAGTAGGTATGGAGTCTTTTAAAATCATATCTACCCACAAACTTAAAATCCTCATAACTTTTGACTCATAGATCCAAATTGAATGATTCAAAGCTTCACACTTCTATATAAATCTAAAGAACCAATTTCAGATTTTTTTTTTTTTTTAAAGTCATTTTTAAAGAAGTTTTTTGAGCTGCCCGCTGACCAATGAAATTCACATATCATGCAATAACTTTTTAACCGTATAGTCAAAAGCTATGAAAATTGTTGGGCCTTAAAGCTACTCCTCGGGCACATGTTGTGTAAAATTTTCAAAGAAAAAATTTAAAACTCCATTTGTAGTGAGCTGCCCAAAATCGCTATGTTGCCAAAAAATGGTGTTTGGTCCTTTAGGGGTTAATACGACACAAAATATAGGGTCATTTTTTACATTCACCTTTGGTTGGACCTCCGCAAGAGGCTTGTCATACAACTATAAGCTCGATCGGGTCAATTCATCCGAGTCATAGGAACCAATGTGTATAGACTCTCAATTTACACCAACTTCAAAACAAGATTGAAGATATTTCTCTCTCTTTAGCGCTTTGCTGGAAACAAACACCGGAACCTTTACACATAAAAGAGAGCCATATTTTTATGTATTAGATAATTGATGAACTCTCTAGCGTCGAATTGGTTATCGTACATAACTGGTTGTACATTTTCCAATCACAACCTTTGATCTTCATGATCCAAAGATACAGGAAGCAAGTTGAAAAGAAAGAAGATTATGAGTTGCAACTTGTAATGACAGTAGCGACGGTTGCCAATGATACGGTGCCACGTTAGCATTAAAAAGTCAACAACTGGTTACGTTTATCCCGGCAGATGAAAAAAATTGAATCCCAACAATGAAGTCCAAGCGTTCTCACAGGAGCAGAATCATCCGCGCCCCCCTCAAGCATTCATCCAAAGCCTCCCATTTCATCCGATCGAACGTTCGTCCGGAAAGGCTCCGTCCCTTTATCCAAAAGGATTGTCTAGTGGCGCGCTCATTGGCCATACCCGCGCCGCTGGCATGCTCATCAAGCTCGTGGTCACGCTCACGCCCGTCGCAGACGGGCGACGAGCGCTCCCTCGCACTGCGGCCCTTAACGACAGAATCCCAACCTCACAACCCCCGCGCACTCGCTTCGGACGATTCCTCAGGATCAGATCCATCTCTCCTCCAAATCCTGCTCACATTCACGGCCAATTTCGGTAGAAATCGTGGGATTCAGCTCCGTTCAGGCTCCGTTTGGTTGGGATTGCAAACGCGGATGTGGAGGATGGCGTAAGCAAGTGCAGCCATGCGATTTGCGTAGGGGGCGTCCATTAGGTGTGCTTCTGTATCGGGATTGTGCACTTGGAGGGGGCGATATCCGTGGTGGTGGAGGGAGCGTGAGCATGATGGCGCTCTTGCTGCCGCAATGGGCTCCTCCGGAGTCGCTGCATCGGCCCGCCAACGTTCGTCGGCAGAGGGTACTAACCCTTTGCATTATTTCACTGTTTGAATCTCGCTTCGGAATTTTCTAACTCAGTTGCGAGAGAAACCCTTTTCGTAACTGAGTTCGAATATGACAAGTTTTCGCTGCCGAATTTTCTGACGTAGTTGTGTGTAATCCTTTTCTTTTCTATCGCAACTGAGTTCGAGTATGGCAAGTTTCGCGTTTACGTACGGTGAAACTGTGAAATAGAAGAAACGAGTGCGAAGACCTGTGAAACCACGCAGCAGTAGCAGTTTGTATTTTTTGTCAATCGTTTCTTTCGTTTCCGCCTTTGATTTCCTTTTTTCCATTGGAATTTAAAAAACCCGGAAAAGTAAATAAATTCTGGGTCTAGTTGACTTCGTAATTTGGCAGTCGAGTACAGTGCGTGGATTCTGTTCTCTTTCTTACTTTTGGTCCTTTGTTCTCTGACTCTCTGGTAAGCTCGGTATCTTGTGGGCCGTCTTTTGGGGGGGTTACGAAGTGGCGGACGAATTTAGTGCTGTAGGGGGAGTTCAGTATTTGTATTTTTGAATAATCTGGAAGTGCTAGGATGATTGATTTTTGGAGGTTGATCTTGAAACTGCCTCTTATGTACCAATGTGCTGGGCAGTTGTCTCGTGTAACGAATTTGTGGAGATGGTGTGTTTAACTAAACGATGTCAGTGTTCAATGGCCTCCTGTAGCTGTGTTGTGGTTGTTAGTAACTGCGCTTGTCTATACTAGTTGGCTGAGTACCTTGTACCAATGCTTTCGTTCTGGAACTCAAGATTGCGAGGATGGTGCTAAAGAAATGAGATGTCAGAGAATTGAAGCATCTTGGATACTCTGATTTTTTCTTGCATTAGCAGTCGGGACCAAGGTGTTCACAGCTCTTTTCAACGATTTGATGTGAATGAGATGGATATTCGTAAGCCTTTCATCGTAAAATACACTTTGGTCGAGATTCAGTGAGGGAAATTGCGTTTCTAATATGTCGTGAGATCAGTTTTAAAATCAACCAATGGACACTGTTATCATGTCTATGAGAAGGATTTCCATGTTTTAATCCCTGAAGCAGTTCCAAATTGAGCCTCATGGTTTTTGACAGTTTTGAGTAGGTCAAATCGGATCTTTCTTTCATCCAATTTTATTTATTTATTGTCCAACATGCGCAATGTTCTTCATCGACTCTAGTGATATAAGGTAACTACACCTTAAATCGCACAGTTAAGCAATTCAGCACTATTCAGCATGGTTTCCACTATTGTATTGAAAAACTTTTTGTGGGGTCCTGTTGGTAGTCAAAACGGGATTCTAGATTCTCTTAGAATGCATTTTTTGGACACCATTGTGAATAAACTACAAATTTTCAAAGTGCTGAAAATAGGTGTATCTAAAAGCGATCATTGAGTCTTATGAATAGTGGGAGTGCATTTTAGGCAAGAATCTGTAGTGTACTATTTTAGGAAGCGTGTGATTTTAGATGTAGTTACCTTAGTAGTTGGTACCTCTGAAGTCTATTATTTTCAGAGTATAATCAATTGAATTCGTCTTTTTATAACCATGAATCCCTGGTTCTTTAGGGGTTCAGAATGACTTCTCCGTGCCTTTCATGAATATTGATCCATATGAAGTCTATTATTTTCAGAATATTCAGAATATGATCAATCGAATTGGTCGTTTTATAACCATGGATCTTTGGTTCTCTAGGGATTGATTACCCATGCCATTTTGGATGCCATAGTATGCTTGTCCAGTGCGTGCATTGCTTCATCAATCGCATATCGTTTGCCATTTGCTTGTGAGAATAGAACCTTTTGGAGTTGACACCTTGACACATAATTGTTTTTGCAGTCGCGAAAATCAGCTCGGGCAACACATGGAGCGACACAGAGCAGTACGAGCACCAAAGCTTCAACCGATCACTTCAAAATTCCAAGCACAGAGCCCTGTTGCAACTTGATCTCACCTTTGGTGATGACGCCGAGGAAGCCAGTTCGCCGGTCATCTCGGCTGGGAGCCAGGAGGGGGAGTCGAGAAGACGTGGAGACAGACACGCAAACCGACATGGACGCAGCCGAGTGGTACAGCCGAGTTTTAGCCAACAATGGCTCTGTGGAGGTGGACCCAGTGACCCTGGCGGAGCAGATGCGGTTTGCCAAGTACTATCAAGCAGACAATAATAAAAATAATACTTACTTCAAATATGGTTCCTCTTCTGAGGCCCAGGATGTTTATCTTTCCAGGAGTCCTGGATTTCCTGCTAGGGTGCCTCTGGGAGTTGCCTTAGCTGCAGGTGAGAGCATTTCTTACTTTTCGCTTTTTAGACATTTAGGCATTCTAGACATGCTGCTTATTACCTTTCCTTTTTTTGAGGTTTCACACATCAAGGTGGAGATAATTATTTAAGCATTTTATATAATATGTGTGGGTGCGATTATTGGGAGAGCTGTGGAGGGATGGCTGTGAGAGCCAAACCTATGGATACCAACTTCGTATCGCTTTATATGATCATTGCTTATGCAAGATCAAAGTGGGAGGTTGTAGAGCATTATGAAAGGGACAAGACAATTCCATTCCAGTTCAAAGATTAGTGCTGTAGACAATTAGCCAAGTCACTTCTACACTACTTGCTAATTGAAGGCCGTCTGAGTGTATGAATAGATGAGTTGCTATTGGTTTCAGGGGGTCAGTCGATAAGAGGCGGGATTAGGTTTCCTAATGGTTTTAGTATTTCCTACGTAGACATTAAGAAATTTTGTCTGGTTGGTATCTCGCTCAATCTGTCTCGAATTTTACCTTCTCGAGCAAAGACCAATAATAGAATGTACTTAAATTATGGGATAATAGGTGTTTCAAAGTGCGAACTCTTTCTTCCTCAAGAAGAGGTGATTCTCACACTCGATTTGAAAACTTTACGCAGGGTTTAGTGTTTCTGGGATGAGATTCTGGGGTCAGAATCACACGGCGCGAGAATGGAAAGAAATAGTGATATCTTGCACTAAAGTCGAGACCTCTGAAAAACCCTAATGCGCTTTTTCGCAACACATTATGGATGCAGGTTCGGCTGTTGCGTTGGCTATAATCGCACTTTTGATACAGGCTTTGCATAAGGAAAGCGAGGGAACCGACTCTAACTCGTCTGATTCAGAAGGCAATAATTTGACCAGCAGCTTTAAAGGTAAACCTGTTGCTCCCGATCTCTCGTCCAAAGTCTCTCATCAGACGAGGGACAGCAAGGAGGTGTTGGCAAGCTCAGCAGCAGCCGGGGCTTCATTTTTCAATGACTTAGGGCGTGAGAAAACGCCTTCGCCCCCGAGCCTCTCAAAAGGTGAGAAGTCATGGTCTGAAAGCAAGTATGCCACTGTGACTCCTTTCTTCGCTTCCGATAGCTCTACTACATCGTATTCACGGCCGGCCCCTCCTCCTGTCTCAAGATGGGAAGGAGATAAGTACAAGTCGGTCCGCCCTTTCTTCTCTGACGAGGTAGCAGCATCAACCGAGACTGTTGGCCCTTCCTTTCCAGATGAGCAGGGCAGTCGAGGAAAAAATGAGAATGGTTCATCAGCAAACAAGACTGTCACTCCTTTCTTCGCAGATGAGCAGCAGGGCAGGAAAAATGCTAAGGGGTCTGCTTCCTTGCAGAAGGCCCCGGCTTTCTCTCCTGATGAGCAGCAAAGCAAGAATGGGCCTTCCTTGGAGTCTGTGGCACCTTTCTTCGCTGATGAGCAGCAGGGCAGGAAAAATGCTAAGGGGTCTGCTTCCTTGCAGAAGGCCCCGGCTTTCTCTCCTGATGAGCAGCAAAGCAAGAATAGGCCTTCCTTGGAGTCTGTGGCACCTTTCTTCGCTGATGAGCAGCAGGGCAGGAAAAATGCTAAGGGGTCTGCTTCCTTGCAGAAGGCCCCGGCTTTCTCTCCTGATGAGCAGCAAAGCAAGAATAGGCCTTCCTTGGAGTCTGTGGCACCTTTCTTCGCTGATGAGCAGCAGGGCAGGAAAAATGCTAAGGGGTCTGCTTCCTTGCAGAAGGCCCCGGCTTTCTCTCCTGATGAGCAGCAAAGCAAGAATAGGCCTTCCTTGGAGTCTGTGGCACCTTTCTTCGCTGATGAGCAGCAGGGCAGGAAAAATGCTAAGGGGTCTGCTTCCTTGCAGAAGGCCCCGGCTTTCTCTCCTGATGAGCAGCAAAGCAAGAATAGGCCTTCCTTGGAGTCTGTGGCACCTTTCTTCGCTGATGAGCAGCAGGGCAGGAAAAATGCTAAGGGGTCTGCTTCCTTGCAGAAGGCCCCGGCTTTCTCTCCTGATGAGCAGCAAAGCAAGAATAGGCCTTCCTTGGAGTCTGTGGCACCTTTCTTCGCTGATGAGCAGCAGGGCAGGAAAAATGCTAAGGGGTCTGCTTCCTTGCAGAAGGCCCCGGCTTTCTCTCCTGATGAGCAGCAAAGCAAGAATAGGCCTTCCTTGGAGTCTGTGGCACCTTTCTTCGCTGATGAGCAGCAGGGCAGGAAAAATGCTAAGGGGTCTGCTTCCTTGCAGAAGGCCCCGGCTTTCTCTCCTGATGAGCAGCAAAGCAAGAATAGGCCTTCCTTGGAGTCTGTGGCACCTTTCTTCGCTGATGAGCAGCAGGGCAGGAAAAATGCTAAGGGGTCTGCTTCCTTGCAGAAGGCCCCGGCTTTCTCTCCTGATGAGCAGCAAAGCAAGAATAGGCCTTCCTTGGAGTCTGTGGCACCTTTCTTCGCTGATGAGCAGCAGGGCAGGAAAAATGCTAAGGGGTCTGCTTCCTTGCAGAAGGCCCCGGCTTTCTCTCCTGATGAGCAGCAAAGCAAGAATAGGCCTTCCTTGGAGTCTGTGGCACCTTTCTTCGCTGATGAGCAGCAGGGCAGGAAAAATGCTAAGGGGTCTGCTTCCTTGCAGAAGGCCCCGGCTTTCTCTCCTGATGAGCAGCAAAGCAAGAATAGGCCTTCCTTGGAGTCTGTGGCACCTTTCTTCGCTGATGAGCAGCAGGGCAGGAAAAATGCTAAGGGGTCTGCTTCCTTGCAGAAGGCCCCGGCTTTCTCTCCTGATGAGCAGCAAAGCAAGAATAGGCCTTCCTTGGAGTCTGTGGCACCTTTCTTCGCTGATGAGCAGCAGGGCAGGAAAAATGCTAAGGGGTCTGCTTCCTTGCAGAAGGCCCCGGCTTTCTCTCCTGATGAGCAGCAAAGCAAGAATAGGCCTTCCTTGGAGTCTGTGGCACCTTTCTTCGCTGATGAGCAGCAGGGTAGAAATTCAGCAGGCGTGTCCCAGTCAGAAGGCACAGTTAAGGGCGAGAATGTGAAGCCGTTCTTTCCGGACGAGCAAGTGGGAACAGCATCAGGCAGTGGTTCCAGCAGGAAGTCGTCTAGTGGGTCAATGTGGTCACAGTTCTGGGATGGGAAAGGCAAAAAGAGAGACTCTTCAGCCGCGTCGGTCAAAACGGTGGATTTGAGGGGAAGTGCTCCAGTGAAATCTTCAGATTCCGAGGGGAAACAAATGCTGAAAGAAATTGCAGGAAAGCCTCAAGGACAACACAAAGAGTTCATGAAAGGCACTACTGAGGAGAGGTTGGCCCCCAATACGAGCGGTGCTTTCTCATTTCAAGGTGACAAAGCGGCCCCTGAGGTTGCGCGTGCGTTGTCATCTGATGAGCTTGCGCTTGTAGAAGACATAAAGGTCAATTTCCAACGTCTGCACTCGAACCAATTTTGGAGCAATTTCCAACTTCTGCACTAAAACCAATTTCGGAGTTTTTAATTTGAGACAACATCGATCTGTAGTTTTGTGAAGTTCCCCTGGAAAAAACCTCACATCAGACGATGCAGTGAACAAGTTTTTTTTAGTAAAATTAGAATGTCTTGGAACTTTTTGACATCATAAAGAGAATCTTTCCCGTGATTCATGGGGAGGTCCCTTATCATCAGAGTGATCGTAAGATCACTGTGTATCATGAGGAGGCTTCCGTGTGATTGTGAGTAACACCTGTCCATGATTTGTATATTTGGGCTTGCTCACGGGTTGGCTTGCATGCTCAGACTGAAGAAGAGAGGCGATTTGCTAAGATGCAAGCACTGCAGGCTGCCTTCCCAGCTTTGGCTATTGGAGCGGGTGCTGTAGGTGCTCTTGTTGGAGGTACCAAACATGTCTATTCGAAAGCCTTTCTCTTGTGGTTACAAGAACTTCAGTTAGCACTATAGACTTTTTTCATGAATACGGATGTGGGTAGTTACCTTTGATGCTGGTCAATATGACTTTTGAATTGACAGAGAATTTAGTCCAGAGCATCAGGTTTTTGGTAGTTTCTGGTAGAAATCTGACTCTAAGGATCGTTAGTATCAATCGAGCTGTATCACTAGGATCAACTGCTTGCCGCAGTGTTGAACTATCACTTCTTATCTGCATCTTAAGTGGTCGTCTAATTTGCCAGCAATGTGGTACAGTGGATGGCGCTTTTGAAATGGTCGGGATTACTGCGACGGCCAGCTTTATCTCTTATGAATTGCTGTGGGCGAATAAGAGGTTCAGTTTAATTTCCTTTTTTCCGTTTTGTTTTATGTGGCATACCTTCGAATTACTTTCTCAAGAGAGTGCGATTTGAAGCGTCTAATCTGTTGATGGAGGAAGGCGATTCAAGTTTAAGTATCTTCATTGCATTCTATACTAACTCGTTTTCTCAAATAAAAATTGGTCTCGTTGTACGTACGTTGTGAGGGAAGTTTCAATGCTGATAGTCAGGTCGACTTTAGTGTCAATCATCTGAGCCATTGTCAAATCTTCTGGCCACAGGCAAGAGCTGTTGGATGAGATATCCAGGATCACCGATCATCACAAGCTCTTCAACTTCCTTCAGAAGCGGAAAATTGTGAAGGATGATTGCTGAATCCAGGGCAACGACGGGTAAACTCCATTCTCTGCGCTATGCTTGAACAGAATTTGTTATATTTCCTACTGTAAAATTATACAAGAGGGGTCTACATTGTTGGCTGATTGCGATTGAAAATTGGCCCCGATTTGAGTTGATGTTGATCTTTACTCTAGTTTGCAGAGAGTGAGTGTATGTATTACAGAGGCTAGTCATGTAACCCATGGAGCTGGGTGATTATGTAGATCTGTGTCTTAGTGTTGGAAAGTTTGAAGTGTGCTGCACTGTGAATTAATGCTAGACTTGATCAAGGGCCACGCAGAGTGTATCCAGACTGGGACAGTGTTTCTGATTCAGTGGCCATCGTATGTATCATACTACGTTTGATATAAGATTTGCCGATATAAATTGGTTCTGTATGTTCCTTGTGTATGGTCATACTTGGTGTGCAGGAAGGTGTGCCCGATTTTAAAAATTGGGGTGTTTCGAATCTTTTTTTGGTAGTTATTTTTTTTTGGTGTTCAGTAAGTAGTGACTCACTGACAGGGAAGTCTTTGTGAAGTTGAAAGTGATGCTGCGTTGGGCTCACTTTGTCACTTTTGTGCCTGCCCATGTAAAAGGGCTTTTGTGGCCATGATGGTGTGCAAATAGTCTAGGTGGTTTTACATGAATGCGTAAGATGGATTTGCATTTTACCAGCCATGGAGCAACCTTTGTCCTTGCTCTAATCTTGCTCCACTGTTTCAGAACACATCTGCTGAAGATTTTACGGTAGGCCATGATAATGCTTCTCTATGCTCAAGAGAAGACATCTCCAAAAGTGTGCATCTATTGGTCATGTTTTTTATGATGCAAATGGGTCGATCACATGGAGTGTTAGCGGAATATGTACATGAGTTGAAAAATTTACATAGGGGTTCAAACCATTTCAATATCTCACCATGTAAGGTAGAGTCATCCATAACCGACCAAATAAGGAATTCCAACATGATCTGGAGTAGTGAAGGCAAAACAAATGTTTTTCAAAGGTATATCGATAGAAATGACAAGGATTGCAAAAAATTTGGTAATTTTATCACTTGAATTGAAATTACTATGAATTTTGGGAGGCAAAAAGTGCTCTAGACCCATGGCCAACCTCTAGACTCTTCCAATTCTGATCATTCAATAACTTTAATCCTAATCATTATTTTCTACTTTCCTTTTTATAACTTGGGACATGTGTCATGTATTTATTAGTTCCAACCTTGAAAAGGAAAAAAACAACATTCTAAGCTTGGTAAAAAATACGTGCATCTATAGGTTGGAAATGGGTCACTGGTCGGGAATGGGTGGCTCTACCTTATATCTACAAATCCCAGGCACTTAGTATAAAAACCAACCTAGTTTATTCAATATTAGTTTGTAAATTATTTCATGGTTTTATGTTAGAAGTATACATTTTTCCAAAAGATTTGGTGTAAATGTCCTATAGGTGTTTTATATAAGTAGTGTTTGTTATTTACACTTTTGATTCAATATCCAAGTATTTATGCTAACATTTTATAAACTAGTGTGCCTTGTGCCATTGCCACAGTCAAAACAAAAGTAAAAGTATTTTTTTTAATTTTTTGATCCATAAATACTTCAAAATTCAATGACTTCCGCACCGTAGGTCCAAAGGCCAGGAAACCAAGCACGTACACCCTTCCTCGCCAAGAGCTTTCTGACAGTACCAAACACGCCATTAGAGGGTACACAATCCGGGAGATCTCAACGTAACAAAACAAACAAATAGCCAAACTTAAGATATGGATTACAAATGAAGAGAAACTGATTTAGCACAAGGATGCAAAATATATAGATTTAAATAATCATTGTAAGCCCTGTCTTTTGTCCCTCCCCATTCACTCAAACACCTCCCACTTGGTTTTAATTTTTAATTTTTAGTATTTATTAATCCCCTCCGCCTCCCTTTATTGTATTTGTGATTAAATTTTTTTTTATATTTCACCCTGCCCCCTCCTGTTTGTAATTCTAGAAGCTAGGAAGGAATTGCAAACAATATGGAATATGAGAGCCCATATCCATATTTTGTATCTATATAGTATTGTAGCGTATCCGTATCCATATTCCATATCCCATATCTTGTATCTATATCCATATCTCATAGTTTAGATCTGTAACTGTATTTCGTACTAATATCCCGTATTTGTATCTATATCACTACAAGAAAACAATGTCCAAATTGACACGTCCTAATTGACTAAAATATCCGAATTGACAGAATCTTGTCAAAAAAATGTCCGAATTGACAGAAAATTGACAAAATAATGTCCAAATTGACAAAAAATTGACAAAAAAATGTCCGAATTGACACTACTCCCTTGTAGTGTATCCATTTCATATACCATGTCTGATATTGTATTTGTATCCGTATTGTATATCTGTATCTCCATTTATGCTCTGTATCCATATTTGGACGGTTGAAATCATCCATTTGATGGACATCAACGGTTTTCATTTTTTAAGAAGATTGATGGTATAGGAAAGGAAGGGGATTTTTTGAGGAATTGGATCAAGAGCCGTGGATTTTTTGGAGGGAGGGGGGGAGAAATTGATGTTGAACACTCTGTTCGCATCTTTTTTGGTGGATAGTCATTCTATAAGATAATATTCATTATTTATTTTTAGCAATTCTTTAGATTGGCATTTAAACCCTAAAGACCAAAGAATTTTGAACAAAATATTGATATGCTAAAAAGTATGTGTTTCTATAGTTGGCATCAAAAAGATAATAACCCCTAAACTCCCATTGTCCCTTCAAGGGACAAAATGGATTTTGGATAGATTCCTACAATTTCAATTTCAGTGTGTTGATTTTTTGAAACTTTTCATGAAGATAGAAAATCGCATTAGCTTTTTGGAAATAAAATTTTTATTTCAATCGATGCCTGGATGCAAAAGTTATGCCACCCAAAGCCCAAGATAGAGGTTGTTAGGACAAAAATTTCATTCTATTTGGATTAATGATGAGAAAATTATGGACAATCTTATTTTTGGGCAATTTAAGCATCTTCTTGAAAAAAATAACTTGTAGGATTCATTTTTAATGCAATTTTCACAATTTCCCTCCAAAAAAAGTTGCACTAGGTCTAGTTAGCTTGTTAGAACAATTTGATTGTTGGAATTAGTGATTTTCAATTCCATCTTTGAACTATTAATGGTTTAGGTCTCCTTCAATCTTGAACCTACTTCTACTTAATAATTTTTAAATTTTTAATGAGTGAAAATTATAAGTTTTTTTGTAAAAAATTTTAGATTCTCAACTCCATTCATCAACACAAAAAATTAGAATTTCAAAATCTGTAGAACAAAAATTTTAAGTTAAGAAGGTTCAAAGCCAAAAAATCTAGTTTAGAAAGGTCCAAAAAAACTTGTTTTCTTCACTTTGGATGCAAATATCTTGCAATCTATGCAATCAAAGTTTTCAAAATTTCTTCTAACATATTTTTACACTATTCTTGCGCAAGGTCCATAGTTAAATATGCAGAACTCAAAATTTCTGAAGCTTTTTGCACTTTGCAATAGAAATGGTAGTTTTGAGTGGTTTTGATAAAAAGATTACCTAGGGATTAAGGAGCAAGTTTAGAAATAATTTATACTTATATTGTCCTTAGTCTTTTAAAAAATTTAAATTTAAATTCTAGTATAGGACCAATAATTATCCCTACTTCCATACAAAACTATAGAAAACCAAAAAGGGGGACATTCAAATTTGAAAAGGACCTTCATGGTTTTATACAACTCAACTCTAACACCTTACAAAGCATATGTTCAAATTTTGTATTATAAATGCACTCAAACAAATTTGCGAGTTTGATTTTCATTCATCCTAATGTCTTATACTATTTCTCTAATAATTTCATAGTACACATTGCTAGAACTTCTCTCTTCATATATCTTGTAGTTTAATCCTTGAATTTTTGGACAATCCAAAATGGATCGATCCATTTTTAGAATAGCCATTTCTAGACCTTGGAATGTGAAGAGTCACTTGAATTTAGGCTCATCCTCAAGAGAATCAAGTAACTATCTAGTGGAATATTCAGATTTAGAAGAAAATTTACTATTGAATTTACAAAAATTTCCAAAGCGTGGGTGGTCTTGGAGGTTGTGGCAAAGGATCATCAAATGGGGGAACTCCAGCCAATGAGATGGGTTCCTAGCCTAAACCATTTATAGCCCTTTTGCAATGAGCTACCCAATAGTAGGTTAGACCCCGAGTGGCATTGCCCTCCCCTCTTTTCTCCTTTGCCTAGTCTATAGATAGAGACAACTATTGGAATATACATCTTGCACTTGGATTTCAAATGTTTTCCAGTTTTATTTTTCGTATTGTGTGTCTTCTTGTATTCTTTCACTCTACCATGTCCGATCTTGAATTGTAGCTCAAGATTTGTGACAAATCTTGCATTTATATTGTAGTTTCTAAATTTTAACATTAAATTGGTCTTTACAACAAGGCCATTTTTTTCACTCATTTTTGGTCCTAAAAATAAAAGATTTGTTTCCATGTATAAGGAACTTAGCTACCTTGAGAATGAGCATACATAAGATGCCAACTTTCAAAATTCTTGCAGTCTATGACTTAAATTGAAACCAAACCTTGTAAAGATGATAAGGACTTGGCTTTTTGCAAAATCCTACAATTGGTTTTGCTTAAAAGCGACTCATCTTATTTTGAGCTTCAGTTCTTTGTAATCTAGAAAATCAAGATCCAAAACACCTTGAAAATGGCTTAAAAATTTAATGGTTAAAGAATATAAGTTGTTTGAACTGGAAAAATGTCCCTTCTAAAATGACTCTAAAACAGTTTAAAGCTAAAGTTTTGCAAATCAATGTAATTAGAATCTAAAATTTTGAACTCAAGCAAAGAATCTTTTTGTTGATATTATAGAATATGTAATCCACAATCAAACTTACAAAAATGCTCAATTTTCAGCTTCAATTTTTACTTCTAAAATATTGGTTAATATAAAGGTAGATATGATTTTATGGTTATGATGTATAGATCATAGTTTTCAACTTATTTGACAATTATCTTTATAAGTATTCTTCTTAATTGTACTTTTAATAACTTCTTTTATATTTGATTACTTTGACAACTACTTGGCAATTAAAGGATTGACCCCTCTATTAGGCTCGTGATTTCTCACAGCCATGTCTCTGTTTGGTCAGTCCCGGCAAATTGAGCACCAAGATTCACAGCGATCCTCCCTCGACCAGCGCTCAAGGATTGGTCCTCTCCTCTTAGACGGCGATTGGGCGAATTCAGACCTGTCTTATGGATGCAGGTTGAGGGCGCTTGGCAATTCGTCGGTGAGCACATCCGTCCTTGATTCCAAATGCGCCCGGTGCTTGTTGTGCCGATTGGCCTGCTCGAAGCCTCAAGCGAGTTGCTGCCTGTCGCCTCGCTGCTCCCTTCATGTCGATCAAATCTCTAGGGCCACTGCTGTTGATGCAAGAAATTGTTCACTTCTTCTGGAATGCCATCAGAATGCCCTTCAGGCAGCTGCTATGTCCACCCAAGGAGAACTCTGATGTGTCTGCAAAACAAATAGCGCCAGTTCCAAGTACCAGGATGTTGCGGCCAAACGTGATTCCTCCCAGACGGTGGCAAGCTGAGCAGAAATTGCTCGTCAAGGCAATTCACGACCTTCTGGACCACATCTTCTCCTTTCCTTTTGCCCAATGCCCAATGATATAGGAAGTCTGTCACTTTGAACACCTCGTCCTGAGTCGCCCGGCCCTTGTTCAACGTTGTAGTCATTGTTGCAAGAACGGTGGAGACCACTAACTGTGTGCTCAGAGCAAAAAGCAGTCTTTGAGAGGAGTGGGAGAGCAGAACTCCTCCTAAGCGTCTGTTGTTGTGTACCAAAGGTAAGCGCCTCCACTTGAAGCATTCATGAAGAACCGGAAGCCTCAATGTGTCTTGCGTACTAGCCATGCTATTCCGATCCTTGAAAACGCATGTAAACAAATTGCACATCCACGTCTAGCCGCCTTCGTCCCCCTTCCACGCTTGCATGGTTCGAATGCGCATCATTGAGAATGAGTGATCAGGCATAACGTGCAGCGAAAGCCCGTAGAGGTCTTCGTTGCTGCAATGGATCCAAAGTGCTTCCCACGCTCAATTGTCAGTCACCGGCCACTACCTGTCCCTTTTTGAATAACGCGACCCAACTGCTTGTCCTACCTTTTGCTGCTCACCGAATTCTCATAGCCATGCAGAGTCCACGCGATGATTTGGCCCAACAATTGCAAAATTTGCTGAAGCGGCCCTCACTGTGTCTCGTTGTCAATTTGCTGAGCTTAATCATGAAGATCCATTGCCACAGTCCCCTCTGTTCAATCCATAGGGGCGCGTTTTGAGACCCTCGGGCGTTGAGGGGTTAAGTGTGTATCAAAGAATTTTCTTGAAAGTTTTGTAAAAAGTTGAAAGAATGCTTTTAGCTTCTGCATATTTAAAAATAGCATTAAACACTAAAAGATAAGAGGGGTTAAAGAGAAATTGTTAAAAACTACCATTTTTTTTTGTACATTGGACAAAATTGAAAATAAAAGCAATTTTTTTGAATTTCAACCAATAAAAAGTGTATTGGACTACTATAAAAAACGAGCTGGAAGAATCCAGTCTATGATATTGTGTGAATTGAAAGATTATAACATTTGTAGTGACAAAAAATAACTTTCCTTTGTTCTAATGAAACAAGGTGAGCAAATTGTGCCTCTTGGAGTAAATTTTTTACTCATAATGAGTTTACATCTTTCCACCATTGAGTTTGAAATCTTGCGAGGGATACTCATGCAAAATATAAAAAACAAATATGAAGTCTCGTTTTCTCTAAATCATCTTGCAATGCAAAGAAGTTAAATAAACTAGCAATACACAATTGTTTTTTGATGATCTTTTGTGCAATGAATAACATTTTTTATTTGAATCCAAATGATGAAAAATTAGAAAAAAATACTTTGAATATTTAAGAAATTTTTAATAACATTGGCTTCAGATATTGCAAGATAATCGGGCTTGAAGGTAGAAAAAAATGTTCTTCCAAAAATCCACCTCAATACAGCTAACAAAGTTTGACTCTTTTTGGAATGTGATTTGAGAACAAAGTGATTTTTTAGTTTTAGTTTTCTTTTTTACAATTGAATGGCATATTTATTAGCTATATAAGTTCCAAATTTCAAATTACAATGAGGGTTTTAGCAAAAGATGCTCAAATTGCCCACATTTTTGGGATCATAACTTTTGAGCAAGACATTCAATTGGAATTTTTTTAATTCACACGAAGGGTTTGACTATCTTGTGTCAAAATTTTGAGAACATCCGTTAAAAATTGACTTTGCATAATCCTAACCAAGTTGTTGTTTTTTGTTTTTTGTTTTTATAACAAATGGAAAATATTGTATTAAGAGAAAAAAAGTAATTGCCAAGCCAAAGGCTGGACAAATGAAGAAAATAAGAGCAAATGAAGAGAAGGTGAGCAATACAAGAAAACAAGAAACTAAGTGAACAAACAAAGAGGGGGACCCTCTTTGTTCCACCTAACAGAACTAACCAAGTTTTCAAGTGTCCGTTGAATAGACAATTGATCCTTAATCTTTAAAGTTGCAAGGCCCTTTTTCCATCAAAAACCACTCAAAAAACTGCCATTTCTATTACAAAGAGCAAAAAAAATTAAATTTTTTTTTTGCATATCTAACCGTAAGATCTTACACTAGACTAAGATAAAAGTGCAGGGAAGAAATTCAAAACTTTCACTACATAGACTACAAGATATTTATGTTTAAAGGGAAGAAAGTTGTTTTTTGAGCACATTCCTTGACTAGATTATTTGACTTTGAATTTCACAACTTCAAATCTTTACGCTATTAATTTGATTTAACAAAATTGTATTGAAGATTTGAGTTGAAAGTCTAGGGAAAAACTTGCAAAAAAATACGTGATTTTTATTCTTTAATAATTGTTAGGTGGAAGTTGGTACGAGATTGAAGGAAAAACTAAATTGCTAATGGCTCCAAGATGGAATTGAAATGCACTAATCCCAATGGTGGGATTTTTCTAGCAAGCACACGTAATCTCATGGAATTTTTTTTTATTGTATATTGTATAAATTGAATTAAAAAATAAATCTAATATATTATTTTTTCGAAAGTTTCTTTGATTGTTCACAAAACAAGAAGCTCTATAACTTTCACGTCACAAATCCGAATGGAATAAATGGCAAGTCTTTCTATATAGACAAAAATAAAATATATAAGAAAAGAAAATTATTTCAAGTCTTTTTGGATTTTTTGGTTGCCTATTTTTTCCTGTTTTGAGCTTTTTGTAGCATTACTTTTGCTCTTGGACACCAATTGAAATAAAATAAAATTCCTAAAAAGTTTAAGAATTTTTTTCAGAAAATCATGTCAAAAAATTGAGATTACACAAATCTATCCAAAATCCATTTTGTCCCCTATAGGAACAATGGGACATTAGGGGTTAAGGGATTAATCTCTAAATGTTTCTATTTTATATGTACTTTTGTATAAACCATTGTCAATTTAATTGTTTTTAGTTGATTAGAATCATCACAATTATTGTTTCCAACTAATTTTCTTACACGAAAGTATACTTTGTAAACAATATGCACTAAAAATGAAGGCTTAATTTTTAACCTAATAAATTGTTCATAGTATAAAAACATTTTCTATTGATAGACTTAATCCAACTTAGAATTATCAGCACAATGATTAGAACATTTTTCTTCTACTTATGAGAAATGTTTTACAAATCAAAGGCATTTTTGTGTTTTGGAATAAATGCGGTGCTTTTTTTAGGGACTTTGGTAGGCAAAGACACAACCAACTTTTGCAAATTTGAGGTTGATACTCAGGGAGGGAAATTGGTTCTACTACTACAAACCACGTGCGAACAAGTGGTTTCTAATAAACTATAATTTCAACCTAAAATTTTGCGCGTTGTTTGGTAATGACTATAGATTTCTGTTGCCAAAATTTCCAACTCAAATGAAATATGGAATGATTTCTAGAAGAGGTTGAAAATGAACCTAAAATGGCATATTTTTCAACTCAAATATTTATAGAGAACACATTTAGATGATCGTTGCATCAATGTTCAACTCAAAATGAGCTTTCATAAGAGAGTTATTTTTAGGAATTTTTTGTTCATTTTTTAAGACAATTTTTTAGGATATAATATAGGGGTGTGAAAGTTATTTTTCAATTTTTCAGTGTATCTATTTACTTCAAAAATTTGTAACTAATTATCATTAGCAAATAAAAATATCAATAATTCAAAATATAAACTTTCAAATTAGGAAAATATATTCATATTTCTTTTGTTTTCATTTATTTAAATTTTAGGATATAATATAGGGGGTACAAAGTTTTGGTCGCACGTAGTTTGGATTAGATACACACTGTGCACCCCCGTGGGTTGATATCTTAAACAAGCCTTCTTTGTAGGTTGCAACTCAGGCAACAAGAAAAGCATCATCTAATCAAGTAGGGGCATCGAGTAAAGTACTTTAGAATAAATCTATCTTGGTAAGAACAATTATTGTATTTTTTGAAGAGCTCAATACTACTTTTTTGTGATTGATGAAAATGCAAAATTGCAAACATTAGAGGAGGCATTGGAAAAATACACATTAGAGGGGATTAGGGGGCCTTAGGAGGCTGTTTCAAGCCCCATTAGAAGAGATTTGAGACCTCCAAGAGCCTGTGAGTTATCCTACGCTCCCACAGCATTCCCATGCAAGAAAGTTGTTGGCTGATGTGGTCGAGAGAGTGCCACGTCATTTTCAAAAAAAAAAAAAAAATGGGTTTGAAATGATATTTTGGAGAGAATTTTTTTTTTTTTTTTTTGAAAAAAAATTGTGATAGCCCATACCGTCTATTTATAGATCTAGTCAGATCAAAGAATGGGCTTGAAATGGCCCTTCAATGCCTTCAAATCTCTTTTAATGGTTTCCTAATTTGGCCAGATTCTATGAACAACGGTACGGGCTATTAGAATTTCTTTTTGCAAATAATATTTTTAAGCAATTTTTTTTTTTTGAAAATGACGTACCAGTCGCTGTGCCACGTTAGCAGCTACTGTAGCTGCATTTCTAGAGTTTGGAAACGTAGGGGAACTTGCAGCCCTCCTAGGCTTTCGAATCCCTTCTAATGTGTGATTTCAATGTCAAAGTGGTAGCGGAAAAATGTATATTTTTAAAAAATTGAAAATTTTCATTATATTTGATTAACTAGTACCTTCACAAAAAAAAATATACCATCCTATTTTGACTAATGAAATGAAAGTTATGAAATTTTTTATTTTATAGCCAATGAAGGAGAAAAACATAGTTTTATTTTACAAATTACTTTTTGAACTCAATTAGAAGAATTTTCAAATAAATAAATAGCATTGGATATATATTGGTTACTGACAAGAACATTTTTACAATTGGATTAACAAATCTTAATTTCATTCTAAAATTATTTAGGTTTTTCTATCATCTTTTGTCATTTTCCACACAATAATTTAATTTAAGACAATATGAGATTATTTTTTGGTAAAACAAAAATTCATGTTTTAAATCCAATTGTCAACACAAACTAAATGCACAAGTAATGGGGCAAACAAGTGTTATTTCCTAAAAATAGTAAAAGACAAAACTTCACCACTAGGAAAGGCTAGAAAAAACTACTTTTTGAAGTTTAGGCATTATAATTTTGCAATAGTAGGGTTTTGCACTCTAAAATTTTGGGAAGATGTATTCAAACAAGTTCAAAAAAAGTTTATGTGGTTGGATTTATAATAGAATATAAGATGATGTAGATTTAGCGTTGCTTTGCCAAAGAGTATTTTGATGGCTAAATATCGAAGAATTTTTAGGAATTATAGACAAAGTCAACACAATAATATCATATTTCCAAAGGCAAGATTGGAAGTTTTGGGTTCGTATAAAGACTTGGGCATCAAATGACATCTTTACTTGAATAAGAAAAGCTTTGCAAGACTCTAAGCAAATTTATCATGAGGCATGAATTTGTTTGAGTTGTTCTTGTTCAACATTAGCCTTGATAATGCTAACTTAACCTTTGAAAGATGCTGATGGTCAAAAGCGTCCAATGGGTGACTTCATTGTTTACTATGGAAATAAAAAATGCACCTATTGGTCCAATATTTGGAGCACTTTGGTGACTACCTTGGCCATATGGAGCAGCGTCACTTCAAGGGTTAATGGTATGCTTGCTCCCTAACTTTTAAAGGACGGGCTAGTGACCGTTGAAATCATCCCTTCTACTACAAAGTGAATCATTTGTTTAAAAAAATCCAAATTTATTCACTGGAAGTCAAACTAAGTATTAAAGAGACCTCCCCTTTTCACGCAAAATTCCAAGGATAAATAGTTGCAATTCTATCCTACATAGACGGATTCTTTGTCATCCATTGGACAAAATTTTTATGCCGTGTCGTTTATGGGCTAACTCATTTCCCTACCATGGCAATGCTCTAATAACATGAGTACTAGTGAACATATTTTGTGCTAATTATAGCTTTGTTTTGCTACACAAAAATTTCTATGGCTAATTATTCTATAGTGTTTTTTGAAAAAATGTAAAATATTTAGCCAATTTTTCTACACAGGCTTGGAGTTAGGAGCACGATTTTTAGGTTTCCATTTGATGTTGCCTCACCCTAGTGTCATTTTACATAGAACATTTTAATGTCCCACAAAATTTATATGAGATTTGGCCTTGATAAAAGATAAAAACCATCCAACTTTACATCTGTAAGAAAATCGTAGCCATCTTTGCTACTCAACCATTTTTTGGGTAGAAAAAAATCTAAGGCTACTTCATCCAAAACGTTTTCACTAATGAGTACTGTATCATTTGCTATAAGTTAAATTGAAATTAAGTTAACCCCTAAATGCCCAAGGCCAGTTTTGGGCTTCCTGGAATTTGCTCTAAATTGAACAAAATGTCAACATTTTGATAAATTGGATCAATTTTTTTTGAATTGGAACCGTTCAAATTCAAAGTGGACATATTAGAGATCTCGTAGGAAAAGAAAACACAACAATATCACTTATGGAGTGAAAGATTATAATGTTTGACTATGAGGGTGCTAAAACTGCAAAAATCTTTCAATCTTCTTTATACAAGTCAAATCTAGAAAGTTGGTGACCAAAAAAATATGAGGTTAAAGGGCCTAACATGTATAACCCCAATCAATTTATGGCTTCTTAAAATCTACTCTACAATTTTTTTAAATGAATTTTGAATGTGATTTTTTCTCCAAGATCTAGTGTATTTGAGGCTCATTTCCAAGAGCTCTCAACACTACGGGAAGTCAAGATTGCAATGGGTATCCTTGTACAAAAACTTGAATAGAAAAATCAATATCATTTATTTTCAAGATCAAATTTTTGGTGCTAAAATTAAGGTAAAAAACCCCATTGCGGTCAAATGGCCCGTGATGGACACCTACTGACCCCATTGTGTTTTTTTAGACCACAATCAATGCCTTACATGGTGGTTACGGAGTATTTAGTGACCTCAATAGGTACTTCCAACTTTTTAGTGTGAAATTCTTTGTGAAAACAAATTTTTTAGGTCTTCCATGTTTGAAAATGTTGTGACTGCATTGGATAGGAAGATGACTATATTGGATTCAGATTTTGTTGGTCATGAGGTGGCCTACAAACCCTTATGGGCTGATCACTTCAAAAATTCAGAACTAATTCATAGTTGGTCCAAAAAATATAATTTCAAAAGTCCTCTCTATCTCTCACACTTATCTTTGTGTGGGAAAAAATTTGAAATTTTTTAGCAATGGCATGAGGGCACACTCCTAATTGTGACCGCAATGGGGTCTTTTACCTAAGACTTCAAGAAGAACTTTCTAAAAATGTAAACTACTAAAAATAGCAACTTGGTTAGGTTTTATTTAACTTCAAAGTTTTGTAAACACCAGATGTGGATGCGTTGGGCATTTAGGGGTTAATATAATAGGAATCTAATCTGTCAATTACACAAAACTAAAATCAATTGGAAACCAGGGAGTTTCGGAGATCAGTATAACGGTGAAGCCCGTCCCGAGGAATTCTCTCCCGTACACTATTTTCTATCATTCTTTTTTATCACTGACTCGGTTTGAAAGCGTCTGGACAGTGTCAACCGGCGGTGTGCCGGCAGGGGCCACGTGGACCCAGCCGGGAATCAGTCGCAAGGGCGACCTACCCAACGAGATCGGTACTCGACCCGAACGAACGAACAACCCCGCCACCCCAGTTCAGGTTTCGTTCGTCGTAAACGAACCAAACCGAACGAACGAACGAACCAAGACTCCAAGAGTGTCCGAAACTGAACTGTTCGTCACGGAAGAAGCGAAGGATCGGACGAACGGAAAGCGCGCCTGTTTTCTGTTCGTTGTCAGCTTAAGCCTAAGGCTAGGTCTAAGCTTAAGAACGCCTGTGCAGGCGTCTCGGTCCTTCTTCTCCTTCATCTTCTTCTCCTCCTTGCCCATCCTTGCAGGCAGCCTTCGCTTTACCCTCGCAGTTCTCTCTCTCGCTTTCGTCGCTGCAGCTGCTTTTGCTTGCCTTGCCATCGTTGTGTGCGTGTCGTCGACCCCGCGCAGTCAACATGAGTACGGAGAAGGAGCGCGAGAGCTATGTGTACATGGCCAAGCTCGCCGAGCAGGCGGAGCGTTACGATGGTGTGTGGTTTGTGTGGGTGTGGGTGTGGGTATTTGTTTGTGTTTTTGCGTGCGCGAGGGATGGCTTTCTTTCCTTGTGAAACCTTAAGAATTGTGGGACCTTTGTGCGTGTTCGGTGACGGTTGCGGGTGGATTGGTGGGATGTGATATGATGTGATGTGATGAAAGGATGCTGTGTTTGGATGTCAGTTGTGGTTTCGAGCCCCGAAATGAGCCGTTATGTTCCTGGTTTGGGAATGTTGTCGCCTTGCCGAGTCGTCCGTGCTCGAAAGCATGTGTTTATGTGTTAAGCATGTCTCTATGTTTTCGCGATTGGCTTCTGCCATTGGGGTTTCCTGCGTCCTGATAGTTCTATTTGGTGGATAGTTTTAAGGATGGCGAACAAGTTTGAGTTCTGGTGTTGTGTTGTGTGTCTCATCGCGTCGACTCGGTGTATGTTTCGATTGAAGTGTTAAAATGGTAGTTTTTAAGTACGAACTGAGTTAACTGGTTGTGGTTCTTGATTTTGCTCGCTTTTAGGAGGAAGATGTTTGGAGGTGGTGTTTGTGCTTGGTTTATTGTCTTGTTAAAAGAGAATAATTTAGTGGTCGAGATTTGTTGAGTTGTGAGGACGGAATTGAGGTTTTCTTCTTTGGGCGTGCATGTTTTGTTAGGAGCGGTTATAACCTAGCCTTGCAGTTATTTCCCTGTAATGAGTGGACGGTTTGGAAGCTTTTCCGTCGTCGAGGAATATGTATCGTCGGGTGTCAGAGCAGGTATTTCTGTGCATGGCTTACCGAAGGTGTGTTGCCTGTCGCAGAGATGGTGGAGTCGATGAAGAAAGTGGCGAAGCTCGATGTGGAGCTTACAGTAGAGGAGCGAAATCTCCTGTCCGTCGGTTACAAG
The DNA here is from genome assembly GCA_963969595.1 of Neckera pumila. NCBI lineage: Eukaryota > Viridiplantae > Streptophyta > Bryopsida > Hypnales > Neckeraceae > Neckera > Neckera pumila. The sequence goes on from OZ018408.1 coordinate 18,407,561, forward strand.
AATGTGATCGGAGCCCGGAGGGCGTCATGGCGGATCATGTCCTCCATAGAGCAGAAGGAGGAGAGCAAGGGCAATGATCAGAACGTGAAGCGCATCAAAGACTACAGACATAAGGTGGAGGAAGAGTTGTCAAAGATCTGCCACGACATTCTGACTATCATCGATGAGCACTTGATTCCATCATCAAGCACGGGCGAATCGACGGTCTTTTATTATAAGATGTACGCGATGTCCTGGGATTCTGCTCATGATGGAATGCTTATGTTGGATTGCTATTGTACTTGTATCCTTCAATTGTGTACTGGCGTCACTGAGTAGCGCAGTTCGGGTGCCGTATGTGTCGTACTCATGCACGTGCAAGTACTCTTCGATCCGTATACAGGTGATTGTTTTGGACGGCTTGGTGTGTAGCATCGGTAGATGAGTCGCTCTCGATTTGGATGGGTCTTCACCAGGCGCCTTCGTGTTTGGATGATGTCTTTGCCTAATGTCCTGTTTGTGACCCAGCAGCATGTGTTTTGCTTTTGAGTTGTTGTCTGAAGCGTGTGTTGTGGTCGAGGAATCAGGAAGGGTGATTACTACCGGTACTTGGCGGAGTTCAAAACCGGAAACGAAAGAAAAGAAGCGGCAGACCAATCTTTGAAGGCTTACCAGGTGTGTTCGATTGACTGGAAGTGCTGAATGTACAATTAGTGTGCGTTTACTGGGTTTTATTAATTGAACAATTATCAGTACGTGGTTAGATTGAAGTGTATTTAGGGCTCGACCTTGCGTCGTTGACCTTGACTAATCGGATTCAGAACTCTTGTGGTTTGTTGGGAATTAATTACGTTGGGTTGATGTTTTCAGGCTGCTTCGAACACGGCAGTAACGGACCTGGCGCCCACACACCCGATCCGACTCGGACTGGCGTTGAATTTCTCAGTGTTTTATTATGAGATTTTGAACTCCCCCGAGCGGTAAGAATCTGATCGTATACGGTGTTAAGAATATGTTCTTTGCCTCAACTGGAGTACGGGCAGTTCAGTGTTGGATATGGTTTGGATCCCTGTGCATGGTGACTGACGTTGCATGGATATTGGATTTCAGGGCTTGCCACTTGGCGAAGCAAGCATTTGACGAAGCTATTGCCGAGCTCGACACGTTGAGCGAAGAGTCTTACAAGGACAGCACACTGATTATGCAGTTGCTGAGAGACAACCTGACTCTCTGGACATCGGATCTCCAGGAGGATGGAGGTGTGTAGAATTTACTGGCTGGTAGAGTGTTTTATCTACAGTTCTAGGTTTTCGAGTGCAGAGAGCTATGGCAATCATCATCGATGGTTTCTTTTGTGATTGGGGTGTTGACTTGATGCGTTGTTTCTTGCAGGTGACGATCAGCCAAAGGGCGACGAAATGAGGCCTGAGGAGGCAGAGGTATGCCGGTTTAAATCCAAGACTTGAATTTTCTTCGTATGCACGCATTAGTGCATGCTTGCAGGCACGGTGATGTGTTCTGGTATGAATTATTGCAATTTTGAGTTCGAATGACAGTGGTGACATGTTGGATGTGTTTGTGTGGACGCAGTGATGCCATGACGGGTTTGGTGTGGAGAGAAATCCACGAAGTGCCACATTCGTTTGAAGGTGGGTCCACTGCGAGACGATGTGCAGTTGCGAGCTGGCCGTTGTTTATTTTGCGTCTCCGGTAGTTTGTGAAATGCGTCGAGACGAGCTGTCCATAGTGTTTTTGGATAGGATGTGAAATTTTAAGAAATCCAATATTGAAAAGAAGGATGCCTTCAAACACTTATGTTCGGTAATATATGATAAGTTTGGCAGTGGGATAGTCTGTGTCCTGCCTGTACGGTTCACCAGTGCCTACTTTTGTCGGTTGGTTTTCTGAACATGTTTGGTTAAATGCATTCAGGACTTGCGGGTTTTCTGTATTTATTTTATTACTATAATGCATATCTTGTAAAGATTTCATTTTGATGCATCGGAGTATTTGCAGACATTCTATTTTTGAGTGCAATTGCAATTTTGTATCATTCTGCTGAAACCCAAAGAAAACGGGGGTATTCTATTTTTAACACCATCCTGTTACCACCGTATGATCGGAAATGAGGTATTCCTCATGATCACACATTTGTATCTGTAAATTGGAGCATGTCTCGTTGTGGACATATAATCTACCAGTGTTTTGGGGTACTGAGCCGGCCATCGTTGGCTGGTTCATGGTTTTTACTGCGTTGCTGCCGTCCTGAAAAAAATATTTGCAATACGATTCGTGCAGAGGAGCACTCAATAGTGTCTTAATAACCTTGAAATTCCTCCCTATATATAGCCTTGGTTAAATCATCAGTGCATGGGGAAATGGATAACATTCTTTGGCAGGAAATTTATTTAATTCAATCATTGACAACGGAATATCAGATTCCCCAACCGTCGAAGTATCTATGAGTTACAACGTGGTCTCATCAAGAGGTTTACATCTTCATTTTGAAATGGATGCGTTGCTGCAAATCAAAGGTTGCCATAATTGATTTACAAATGGGCGCATGACAAATATGTACATTTGACTATCTTGAGTTTCAAAACACATTGCAACCCCTAAACTTAATTGAAAAGTGCAAATTAGTGTGTAAATATTATTTATTTTAACGCGGAACGTTGAAAAAACTGTATTGGACAGCTGCAGCGCTCAAGAGCTTCAGAACGAGTACGGACTGGGGCCCAAAATTGAAAATTATCGTTATAGCAGCCTCTTCGATTCGAGTAGGCCTATTGGGACCATGTATTGCGACGCGTGTTGCTACTGTTGACCCGTTACTGTAGAGTGTAGAGAGCACCTGTCCAGTTACACAAAAGCAGATGGACTTCGTCCATGTTTGTTTAACACCAAAAGGACCAAGGCCATTTTTCTATCAAAAACCACTCCAAACTGCCATTTTTGACTGTAGGATCTTGTACTTTACTTGTTTGAGATTTGTCGGAGATTATGTGGTAAGAAAATCATGCTATTTGACAGTACAAATTGGAAGATATTAGCATTCAAAGTTGGAAAAAAAAGTTTTTTTGAACGTTGGCTTGCAATTGCAAATGACTTTGACCACCATTTGTGGAATTTTTTTGCATTGTAGACTTTGAATTTAAAACTTTTTGTATTGAATAATTGAGTAGAAAGTATAAGAAAAAAAATCAAAAAAATCACACTTGATTTTCATTCTTTAAAATTTTTTTAAATAGAAGTTGGTGCAAGATTGAAAGAATTACTAAATCATTAATAGCTCTAAGATGGGATTGAAACACTAAGATGGGATTGAAACACGTAGTGAGATTATTCTAGCAAGCAAACTTAACCTTAGTAACCATTTTTTTTGAAAAATTGTAAAAAATACATTCAGAAATAAATCCTATAAGTTATTTTTTGAAGAAGATTGCCCGACAAAAAAAGATTGTTCATAATTTTTATATCACTAATCCAAAACTTTATTGTCAATATCCATGGTGTGTATTTGTTTTGTTATTGTGGTGGTAGTGTGCTTTTTTGATTGCACATGATTTTGAGCTATTTGCTACAATTACAATAGCCTTTTGATTATTAATTTAATAGGATTGATAATAATGTGGCACATATGTCAAAAAAATGATTGTGGTCTTTCCATGATGTATCGGTGATGGAGATGGTGTGATGGACAGGTGGATATATGTAGGTCTTATATAGAAGACTAGGTTGAAATGAGATCTTTGGAAATACATGAGGATGGTTATTCACATGCTACTTTGAACTTGGTAGGGCATTTGGATAGGTAGGGTAGAGAGCAATGGTCTCAACGTTAGATGGCTCTAGTTTTTGTTGTACATCAGTTTTTCTTTCTAGCAAATTATTAGATTTGCAAAGATGATATCTATTATTAAAATAAAAAGTGTGTAGATTCTATATTTGGATGTAATATCTATATGAGCTATATGTTTTCTATAAAAAAGATACATTTTCAAGTGTTATGACACATAATGTTTATGTGGTTTAGGATTTGCATTGTCTTGTGAGTGTAGTGTATCTAATTTTGCCCTTTTTTTTATGGAGCATCGTTTATTATTGGTAGAGGTTGATTACTTTCAAATATTCTTTTGTGGAGGAGGATGTAGGTGGAGTATTGCATGGCTATATTGTTGATATTATTAAGTGTATAATTTACAGTTGGTTCTCAGGATGTTGAAAGTATCTTTTATTTGTTGTAGTGGAATATGTGTTGTGCTGCCAATGATGCTTGTATGTGGTGCAAATGCATAGTAGGTCAAGGCAAAGTTTAGTATCACATTGACAATTTGTATCTGTGAGGCATATCCATAGATGCAACTATGGAGGGATTGTGTTGTCTAAAAGCGGTTCTTCAAAGTGCTAGCATTCATGAGAGTGAAACATCTTGATTGGTATGAAGTAATCATAGTTTTTATTATTTCTTGGATTGCTTTATTATGTCTTTATATTCTCAATTCTTTAATATATGGTTCAGTGTACCATAATAGTACATGTATTCAAGTGTTTGTATAGTTATGATTACAGAGTGGGCATGTCATGGATGGGAATAGTGTTGGCCAAAAGAAAATTGTTTTCATGCATATCCCGTGTATTGTCTAAATCTGAACTTAAGTAGATGTGTTATTTGTTTGTTAGTATTTTTTGATTTGACTACAAAGTATTGGATAGTTTTTAATCTATATTTTTGTTGTTGTCTCATTTGTTACTACTGGGTAATCATAATGATAGGGTGAAATTGTTGGAATTTTCTATTTCTATTAAATAGATGTTTTAAGCATCTTATTGGTACAATGTATGAGGTATTTTCTTGAGATGCCCATGAGTCTTTGTAGAAAAAGTGAAAGGTGTTATATGAGCAAATTCATGAGCTTATTGTTGAAGCATGTAGTATTTTTTTTTTCTTCAATTGCTAGTTTGTTGGCCTCTAGGAAGGTGTATGTAGTAGGATTTTTTTTAGTATACCATCTTAGGTCTGGTGCTATGATTATTGTTATAGATTTTTGGATATGTTTTTGTAGCTAGTCTTGCCTAATGTATTACTTGTTTGGTTGTAGTGAGGTCTTGTGGATGTACAATTCCATTGCCTTTCCATTAATATTGGTAAACTTGACCCATGGATCTTTTATTATTTGTGTGGGACATGCAATGGGTGATGAAAAATAGGAATGCGTGATGTTAAAAAATGATATAAGCTGATTTAGAATTGATTCCAGGAGAATCCATTGTTGATACCCGAATTGATTTTGGTGTTTTTTGTGTTTGCAGGGTTTATATTTGTATCTTTGGTTTACTAAAAGACTTCCATTTCAAAGGTTTGTAAAAGGGGTCCATTAATGGGGTGGTGTTAGTGTTGAAGGAATATTGTTTTCATAACCATTCAATTTTGTATGTAGTATAGATTTGATGAAAATGTGATATTTGTCATAAATTTATACCTAATGTAATGTGGTACATAGTATTGGTTTAGTGCTTATTATGTCTTTGTGTTGGTTGCATTCTTTTGGAGAATATGTACATAGGGATACATATTATTTTGCAACTACGTATGAATGAATTAAATATTTAAGTGCTAAAAAATTCATATTAAACATTCAAATTCTAATACTTTCACTATATGTGAATATTTTAGTGTATAATATCATGGTATGAACCAAAGTTATGATATCATTCTAGAATTAGAAAACTAACAAGCTATGTTATGTCTTAGGCCCAAAGTTGATCTAAAAAGTTGAAATCTATAAATGCAAGTAGTATATCAACCTCCACCCCCACTGGTGTTGAGTATTAGGGTGATTGCATGAAAGACCAACATTGAAACATTGTCACAAACACAGTGTTGAAAATGACATTTTTCAGTTTTTTTAAAATTACTTTTCCTATTTTTTACAAATTAAAATGTCAAAGTATGTATTTTCTTGCAATTATGCACTTTTCTAGTTTTCCTATTTAGAGATTTTTTTTTTGCTTTTCCTTCATAGGGTACCTTCTTCTTATAGGTGTATACATTATTATATTTCTCATATTTTTCATAATTTTTTTAAAATGTTTTTCTATTTTGATAGTACTCCCGAAGAAATGGCTGAAAACGGCCAAAGTGGAACAAAAACGGAAAGTCGTTCATGCAATCACCCATTATTTCATTGTGGTATATTTGAGTTAGCTACATAAGAAGATGCTTGGTCCATGGATCACGATGTAGTGTACCATGGCATATTTTAGGTCCTAGCTCTTCAAACTTATACATAGTTATAATTTTTTATAAGGGACAAAAAGATCTTCACCTATTGCATGTGTTTTAGTGCTATTCATGTTGAAGAGTCTTCACAAATGATCATTATGTTTCATCAGTTTAGATAATTTATGTTTCATAACTTACATCAATGGAGAATTTTGTTAAAATGGTGTGCCATTTTGATGGCGTGCCATTATGACAATCTAGGACGGGTATAGATTTTAGAACGGCCATTCTGAACCATCTAGGACAAGTTTAGTTCTGAATTGTAAAAGTGCCAATGTTCTGGAATAGCACCATTTTAATGAAATTTGCCATATTATTCAACAAGATTAGTCAGTTTCCACAAAACAATCAAGATAGCAAGATATTTTGTCATTGGTAGGGAGTTGTAGGGAAATCAATTCAACAACCAAGCATTCCACCAGAAAGACGACTGAGAAAATCAACTTCGGCAAGATAATAAAATTGTGAAGAAATCAAGGAAATGATGAATAGTCGGTTGGACCGTACTTTACATAAATGTTCAAATACCGTGGCCAACTCTCTCCACAGCTCTATACATCTCGAAAAAATAAGTTTTAACACTCCTTGAGGAACATTTTTCTGCGGAAGCTGTCACTTTACAAAAGGGTTCTGCAGCTTTCTCTATGACTGATTCGCAAAAAAACTAAAAAAACGCTTGTATGATCTTGTAATGACAAGTCCCAGTCCCAGTCCTAAGTGGAATTCCTATGTTCTATCTTCAGATTGTTCTCAACAATTTGGCTATCACCTGCATTGATGTACTGTAAAATCTACATACACCCAAACCATTTTGGTTCTCAGTCCCGGCAAATTACTCGTGATAATATGGAGTTTTGAAACATAACTTAGTGCAGTTGCTTGGCATGTTGGAAGTGACACTGAAGTACTTGGGGTTGTCCGCCAAAATCCTTTCCACACTTGTTGAACTCTTGATTATCACACTTGTTGAACTCTTGATTATCACACTTCTACGTATCTGCTTGTGACATAACATAGTGCGATAGTGAGAGTGCAAAGAGGGGTTTGTCTCTTCCCTCAGTTTTTGTGAAAGAACAGGAGATGTGATCTTCGAGAAGCTGCTGTGGTCAGTTTCGGAATGTTGTGTTGTACTTCCATGTTGAATACGTTCTTCTTGTGGCTGGCGTTCGTGCGACAATGTTCTCAAGAATGCCAAGCACCTGCAAATAGAGACAGGGTTCATCAGTATCTGAGTGTGCTGTTTCGCAACTGATTCTAATTGCTACTGAACTCGGGAACTCGAAGTCATAAAAAGACTTGATGCTAAGATATACACTGAAGTTAAGAACATTCTCTCTAGTACACCAAAAGATTTGCTACATCTGCGTTGCCTAATCACCTCAACATTATGTAATAGTGGCAGTAACATTAGGAGGTATTGGTTGTACAAGCAGCTCACCTCACAGAATTCAGGCCTTTTCCGTGGCTCTTCGTGCCAACATTGCTGCATTAAAGTGTCCAAAGACTCAGGGATCTGGGACCGAGGCAGTTTCGGACGAAGGCCACTGAGGAGCAGAACAACGTGTATCAGTATTGGCAATGCAACTACCAACAAGGAGAAACCTAATCAATATAATATCTCGGACAATTTCCATCCTCATCAACCATTATTAACCAGTAATAACCAGTATTAACCAATAATTAATGAACGCTGGGAAAGAATCCATTACCATGATAGATTTTAAACACAAAAGGATGTTTAAGCTAAAATTCCCAGGGTTTATTTTTCTCAGTGATAGCTACTGACTTTGACCCAAGTACTCCAATCGAAGCATGCTAACAAAAGCTGATAAATGCATTAAATTCGTCCCATGAAGAACTTCATCAAAGAGATTGTGAGTGGCAAGGATGAGTACCGCTGTACAACTCCAATTGCTGCTTGCAGCGGAGTTAAACCTGAATAGGGCACTTCTCCTGTGAAAACTTCCCTGCATTTCACACCAGAGCTGTCAACAAAATTTCATAAATGGGACTAAAATAGTGAGCCAGAATAACACAAATCTTCATGTTAATTGAAATTGTCAGGTTTCAAGCACTTTTCTAGTTTCCCATCTGGAATCCCAGTCCAACATTTATAGTGCACTTAAAATGCCAAAATTTTGACGCTCTCATCTGTATCATGCTAATGTAAGGAATATGATGATCATACAAAGATCTAATATGCTTGGAAATACAACTAAAACAATACTTTACTTTAGGCAGTTTAGAAAGATTTCTTCCATTGCTTGATGTTCCTATGGGCTACAAAAAACAGTATAGACGTCCTTCGTCAACTTACTCGTTGTGTGAGAAAACAATATAATTACAAAATTCAGGTGCTTACCACATTGTAATGCCGAAGGAATACACATCTGCTTTGTGATTGTATGGTTTATGCTCCAGTACCTGAAACAGTCAAAGCAATCAGTTACTTATTATTCGCCAGTCCAGTCAAAATTCTAAAAACTGACGTTGAGTTGCACAAGATCAATAGCAAAAGAGTATGCGCTGAAGACTTAGATCCGAGGAAACTTAACTATGTTGTGGAAAATATAAGAAACTTATACTGAAATTTGACACGAGGGAGTTTAAGAGTTTAGCATGGACAAAATGAAACGGAGTTTATCATCTCATTTTGAACCGTTACCCACTGCTAAGTGGTGAACTCCGTTTCATGTTCATGATGGTAAACTCTTAAATCTCCCTTGTGTGACATATTTAAGATAATGTATATTGATCAATAAGCAAAACATTGTATGAAGAGAGTACCTCAGGAGACATCCACCGATATGTCCCTGTTTCTGCCGTCATCTCAGTTGAATATCTCTCGCTCTTTCCAGCAGCATTCAGTGACTGAGGCTTCAGGCGAGCAACTCCAAAGTCGCAGACTTTCACAACCTGCAAAGTGCTGGTCAATATTATAAGAAATTGATCTCAACCTCATGCTCTTAAAACGGGAATTAAAATGGCTATTTTCAAAGAAATTGGCGCAGTTTCAGTCGCCTGTTTGAACGAACACTGAGATCTAAACCATGCCAACTTGTAGTCAGAGTTTTGGGCACTTCAATGTCGAAATTTCGGTGCTCCCCAATACGCATTCTATCAAATATGTGAGCATTCTCTGACTAAGAAAGAAGTAGTAGATCCATCCTTCTCATCACATACGCTGCCGGCAGTTACTTCCATACACAAGATCTGAAGCATTTGGAGCTGCCAATGCAAATTATTTCACTATCTCACCATGATGTGTGACCTTATGCACTAGACGAATACTTTGCAGACTGGGTCCCTGAATTCCATTCAGTTCCGACGGAAGGAGTTGACCATCCATGTGTCTAATAGTCAATCATACACTTATCAAGATTCAGAGTCTGAAACCAATTTTTTTCCTGGGGTGGTAAGTGGGAACTATTGGAATTGCTTCTAATGGTAAAATCCTACAGCTTAGTATTGTAGAGAAACTTCATACTGCGATTTTGCTTTGAAAACATGGCAGATAGTCACAAACTTACTTCATATTCATCAATGAGAAGATTCGCAGCTTTTAAATCCCGGTGCACGATCCCCCTCCTGTCCAGAATAACAACATAATATTATGTTAAATTGGCGCGTTTCTGAGTGCCAGAAATTGTGACATTCATCTGCACAAAGCTCTAAAAACCAGGTGAGGCATAGATTTACATTTCCTCCGAGCCCCCCGAACAAAGCCAAACTTGTGCTAAACCGCCAATATACCGAAATTGGCTTTGCTGACACCCTCTTTCTCAGGTCTCCAGAAAGATTACGCTAATTTTATTTTGGAGGGAAAGCAATGAAGATTCAGGTAGTAAAGGAGTGGTCAGTAAAAAGGAAAAAGGAACTCACTTATGAAGGAAGTCCATTCCTCGTGCAGCATCACGTAAAACCTTGATAGCCGTTGCGAAATCCAGGCCCGACTTCCTAGATTCCAACACGTCTCGGACACTGCATCACAATCCTCACATAATCAGTTTGAGGTGCAGATTGAAACAGAAACTGAAAGCAACAACTAATATGTATTATGAATTGAGAAAAGATGATACAACGAGGTAAAATGAATCCCAAAATCTAGATGTGTAAGAGAATCTGTCACCTGCCGCCTGCCATCAGTTCGGTAACAATGCAGAGCTGAGGCCACTTCGAACAAGCTCCTATGAATTGCACCACATTCTTATGTCTGACCAATCTGAATGCACACAAATCCACAGGCAGACGTTATTACCAGTTGCAGATAATATTATTTTAAAACAAAACTAATCCATTGGGATTCTCCATAGTTGGTTGAGATTTAATTGGCATTCTCCTTGACCAGTACTTAGCTGTTGGTTCCTCTTTGAAACAGTCATGATACTTGAAACATCAATTTCATTATACTGGCGTGAATCAGAGTCCAAAATTGTGACATTCAAGTGAATCAAGCTCTGAAAACTAGGGATTCCGTTTCAGGGCGTCCGCTTCAAAAAGTGCCAATGTCAATCAATTTCCGCCAATTCACGTTATGTTAGCAAGATCAACTTAGTTATAGTCCTTCATCCTTAACTGACAACATTCATTGACCCTTAGGGTCATCATGAATTTAGCCCAATAGAAAAAGGAATTTCGTATGTGTCTGAAGACTCCAGAAGAGAGTTTTAAGAGTTTACCATCCATGGAGGAAATGAAACATAGTTTACCATCTCAATTCAACCATTACCACCTCGTAAGTGGGTCATTTCCGTGAAACAAACTCTTAAAACTTCCTTGTGGTCACCCAAAGATGTAAATACAAATGTTGGTGCATCCGATTCAGAGGTTAAAACTCAAGAACATTCCAACACTTGACAAATTCGGAATCTAAACAGTTAAGACAGTCTTAAAGTCAGAATCTAAAGGCAGTCTTTAATTCAGTGCAAATTAAGAGTTGCTAGCAGGTGCTCACCGCATGATTGAAATTTCTTGCTTGTAAATTTGCAACCGTTCAGCAGCAGGAGCGGAGCGATGCGTATCCCCATCCGTGCCACTTTCATTACAATCATCTATTTCTATGATCTTAATTGCTACCTCCTGAGACAAGTATTTCCCCTTGAACAATTGACCGGTGGATCCGGTTCCTAGTTTCTCGCCAATGTGGAGCTGAGGACAAATTATGTACATCCACATTTTAGAAACGCCGCATTGTTGAGCTCCAACTTCGATTATAAATGGTCATACTAGATTAATAGTGTGTTTCAGAATGTCAAAATAATGATATAAATCAAGTGCACAAAACGTTGAACACTAGGAGTGGTATCTATTATCTATAGACCTGACATTCCAGGAGGGCGTCTGGTTAAGTGCCAACTTCTTCTTCAAATTTCACCATTATTTTTAACTAATCTGACGATAAATGCGTTTTGCAGCAACGGTCTTGAAGTGACAGATTTATTGTAAGAAGAATGCAATTTCGGGTTCAAGGTTTGCATAGCTGAAGTTGACCCCTAAGTGCCTAACTGGACAAGAACAGCCGCTTTCATATCAATGGGAGTTGAAATGCATGAATCGTGTACGACGCTGCAAGGAAGATTGCAAAATCTACCAATGAAAAGAAGATATTATGGCACTAGTAAATTTTTGAACAGTAGAGATACTGTATGTTCGGAAGTTTTTTTTAAGTGAAAGATACAACGGCAAGTCACGCACCAGATCGAATTCGATAGCCCAGTCCTCATACTTGATTGCTTCCACAGCTGCTCGTAACTGATCTCGCCTTGTACCACATTTTCTGCCCAGCTTTTCATCGATAGCACCCAAAATAGCCTTTCTGAGTTCTTCAGCCTGCACAAACATGCACACCATGTAATTATACGATCGAAATCTGAGTCTGCACTAATTAAGTACATAATTACCGTGTTCTCTATATTTCAGAGCGGCCTCCTATTCGACAGTAAACGAAACTCCCCCCACAAAACTGACTCGAAGGTTCAATCTGATTCATGTAGCAGTTCATGACTCCCCAGCTTCAAGGTACTAGCTAGGGTGAGTAGGGTCATACTTTGGGAAGACTGTTGCAGAGATACATGTCCATGTCTAGACTCTGAGCCTCTTTTTTTCCTACTATCTACATGCATGCACGAAATCCCCATGCAAAATACTGGAGAATTGTACCCTAATTCAAATTAAACATACCTCATCACCAGGCCAACCTTCGACTACGAACACGTGCAATGTCATGCCATCTGTTGTGCTGAACACATGCGCTTCCTGCATTGATTGCAGTTTTAATTTCCACATGATCGTCAAATGCAAACCTAGTCTAGCTCAATCGTGAGAAGTGATGCATTCGGCGGATTCCAATTCCGTTTCACTTGCCCACTGAACCCTAACCCCTAAAGTTTCAGTACTATGTTTCACAAAAAAACACTTCAGAACTGCCATTTCGAGTTCTAAGAGCAATACTGCCATTTTTAGTTCTAAGAGCTAGGATCTTGCATTAGACTTATTTCTACAGCAGTCCTAGTTACTCTCCAGAGCGATCTCGTTTCACATGAAAGTCACAATCTTGCCACAACGAAACACGCCATACGAACAGTCACGACCCTGAACTGATAACTACTCTAAATTGATAAAAAAAAACGAAACATACGAAACTAGCTTTGGGCTCGGGTTGCACGCACTCAAACCTCAAACTTGCACCAAAATTGACCCCCCACAATCGTCCATGACAGAGAAGAGAAAACTAAAGGTTACAAGTACCTGAATGTTCAAGTGAAGGTGCAAGTCACTAATAGCAGACGCCAAGTCCTTCAGTAACCCCAACTTATCAGTCGTTGCAACCGTAACTTCATAACCAAACGTCGGTGACAGATCAGTATCCCCTCCATCAGCAGCATCCATGTGCAAAGGATTTACAAACATTCCCGACGCCTGGCATGGAATTGAGTTCTGACTGCCATTCGAAGACGGGTACTTGGGAGGCGTCGACTTGGAGTTGAAAGCCAGAGGCTTCGAAGGGTGCACTTTGGGACTGTTGCCAATCATCAATCCCATCAGATTCGAGTTGGAACCAAACGTAGGCCTCGGTAACTGCACTTGGTCTCTCCTTCCAGACTGAATTCCTTCAGAAGACAATTGCACTTTCCGGACATGTACTAATGGAATTAAGAAGGGGGTGTCGTCGTCCTGAGAGCTGTAGTTGCTGCGACAATCCACCTCCCGGGCCTCCTGAAGCATCTCCATGTGGAGCAGCACGTCTTCGTGGCGCTGGGGATCGATGTTTAATGCGTACCTGCAGATCCAGTGGTTGGATCCTTACAAGACTCTGTGGATAAATACGAGAAAGCTACAAGACTCAACTCGTTTCTGAATTGAAACGCAATTGAATCGTTGAATTGGCAAAATTTCACGTCTTTGGTACTACTGATTTTAATTCAGTCGTGAAACACAAATCGGTTAGAATGTAGAATTTGGAACCCCCCGTAGTATACACAAGCACCCTTAGGTGTCGATCTCCTGTTCAAGATGTCTCATCTCTTCTGGGAACATCTCTCAGAGGAGGTTCCCGATTCTACATCTGTCCCCAACTCTGTACAAGTCCTAGTTTTGTATGGATTGCCAGTCAAGGCACTCTTTTTGGTAACCATTGGTAACATTAATCTGTTAATACTCCTAGGTTTTAGAGTTTTTTGTGCAGATCTGTGTTAGAATTTTTGGCGCCCAGAATCGGGAGAACTTAAGGAAACTGATGATTTCCAGCTTTGCAAGCTCTATATCCGATGGATTTTGTGGCTTTCTGAATTCCCTAGCCTGGACTGTTAGACCACGCGCACTAGAGAGTTGTTAGTAACCGTTGCCTGTCAAAGCAATCCAGAGCTCAGCTAAATTAATTCAATGGTCTCATCAAGAGATGCATAAGTATAGCCAGAGTGTGCTACAGGTGACGAACCCTCCTAAACTACGAACTATGAGGAGTACTCTAAGCGAGAAGGGTCTCTAATAAAGGTCTCACTTAGGTCTAATCAAAAACTTCAAAATTTAAAAAAAAGTCCCCTTGGGATGATCTCACTGAGCATTGGCTTTCATAATATACGTACTAGGGTCCTGTGTTCTACCACTCGCCCACAGCGTAATCCCCAATAGGCAATAGGCAACCACCCAGAATTGCAATTGAAGTCTAAACATGGGCATTGAGGAGCGGTCAAGCGGCTCAGGTTTATTCTATAGAAGTATAGAACCGTCACGAAGTAAGCGACAAGTGCTTGCTGTATAGTAAGATATGATAGAATCGAAAAAGCTGTTAAATCGTTTATTCATCGAATACAATCTCATCATTTCTAGATTACAGGTTCAAGTAGATCTCAGAGTAGCACAAAAGAGAAACCATGGAACTCTTGCACTTTCAGATTAAGCTATGACTGTAGGCCTGTAGTAGCACCCAGTCGTTGAGCATTCTTCCATACTCAAAGACCAGAAAAGAAGACTAACAACTAATTCGAAAGTGAAAGACTGTTAGTTCCAATCCGCTCTTCTAACACTACGGCACTACAAATTCAATAAATAAATCTAAAGGGAAGATGTAAACTAAATACGAAGAACGGACAACCTGGAGCATGGTATCACGGCCAACAGTGAATCCATGTTGAGTGTCTGCGTTGGAGGCAATGACAAGGTAGAGCTACTTACATTGACATCGACAAGAGCCTGATTTCAAACTACTGTTACGTATCGAACTTACCACAAAACACTCGTCGTTTCAAATTGTGCAACAGTGCGAGAGTTTGGATTAATACCGAGATGGAAGACTTGCAAAATGGACTCGACACTCCGTGCAGACTGCCTCGCCATATCCAGCAGCGCGTACACTCTGGAGTACTTCCCCTACCGCTCCTTCCAAAGCTTTCATTGACGAAGACGGTAACTCTCGTCTACCACCGTCACTGAACCACACTGGGTCGTCCATTTTGTCGGAAGAGTCTTGCGAGGATCCGTCGTCATCGGAGGTCTGGGCGTTCGACTCACTGTCACTGTCGTCGTCATCCAGATTGTTGTAGCCTTGCAATACTTGTGACGACATTTTCAAAGAATGACCGTAGTTGCTTCCAACAATCTCTGCCAATCTTTTTCTGTCCCCGGAGTTTCCATTTCCAGTGCACAGCATGGTTCCAAGTCTGGGTAACGTAAACTAAGGACTTCGGATCCGATCGGTGAGCCTCCCAACTAGGAGCGTTTTGCCAAACACGAATGACGCTAACAACACCTCGTGCTCATACTCGTCATAATTTATCTCCAAAGTTAAGGCTGTTAAGCCCTTAAAAGAATTGGAATGTTTCGAAATATTCGTGGATATATCCTAAGTACAGTTTCAGGTGGCCCTTCGACACAATTGTTCAAGCAATCGACAGCCCAGTCTTCTGTGCATTCATTGGCGTGTCGATAATGTGGCACGAACTAGTTGAAATCAGTAACGACTCTTTGAAAATGGGATTGAAGCAGTTCAGTCTACATTGTCTCCGGCCAGTTGACGGATCGATTCAATTTTCTGATAAGAACTATACATTGAGAGTTCAAGAGAAGAGGGGGTGGTTGCTTGTCAACCGCAAGAGGAGGGGACAGAAGAAGAAACTCCAGCACAACGGGCTCTCTATGCAAACGTTGCCGTTTCGCGATCTACAGGTGTGGCAATACTGATTCTAGCTGGGACATGAATGCATAACCAACCGATCAAGTTGGAAATCAAAAAGGATATATATTAGAAGTGATGGAACTCCAGTTCTCCGCCCGGGCTAATCCCGGGTCTAATGCCAAAGTATGTTCTTGTGCGACACGTGACTGCAAATGACGAACCTCCCTCCGTCGCCACCGATCCGCAGATACCCTACCGTCGAAATTGGACACTAGTTTCACAATCGGAAGATGGTCAACAAACGCCTCAATAAACACCTCAACAAACGCCTCAACAAACAATTTTCTAGTTCAACTCATCACCATCTTGTACACAAGACCAAATGAATAAGTCAACCACCAGGAGAAAAAATCCAATCCGCTTTCCGATGTCTTAGCGAGCTGCGTGCGTTCCGAACTTGCGTCGAAAATAGTGCTCCAATCCATCTGATCATCCAATGCGAAACCCGGGAGCCCGACCTCACAAGTTCCAATACCAAACCTCTCACGACGAATTCTTCTCTACCCATGTGGGCGGCGATACATAGTGAGACGTACTTCGAAGCAAAGTAAGCAAGCAAAGCAACTTACAGATCAAAACCTGAAACCCGAAACCCGAAAACATAAACCGGAAACTTGAAACCCGAGAGTGGGGCAAGGTAGGTAGCGTTTAGGAGCACTTGTTGCTGAGGTGGTTGGAGGAGATCGAGGAAAGTGAGGTCAAGCATGTGATGAAGCAATCTAAGTTATTTCACTGTAAGTCACTCGGCTAGGGCACGACGGGGTAAATGTGTGAAAGGAGAACCGGAGAAGCGGACCAAAGGGGTGCTGACATCGCCACAACAATAGCCGGTGCTGCAGTCATTGGAGGGCAAAAGATTGATCGACTTTTATTTTAACTTAGTTGGGGCCTGGTTCATGGCGGCTCCACGGTTCGCCTAGTGCTCCACAGGATCGATGACCAGGGCATGCACGCTGCGGGTCCACGCTTGAGTGGAGCAGCTCGTCAGCACTTGGTTGCTTGATGAATGCTTGCGAAGTTGAAATTTAAAAATGGTGGTCGATGCTGATTGCAAGGGACTTCGTCTGCACCCGATCACAAGGGAGGTTAGAGATGACGAGGGGATTGTTTTAAGAGTTTAGCATAATTACTGACCGTAATGAAAGGGAGGTGACTAGGTGAGCACTTATTAGGACCGAGGTGGTACAGTAGCCTAACGTTTCAACTGAGATGGTAAACACCGTATCATTTTCTCTATGGTAAATTCTTGAAACTTCCTTGTGGATCTAACTCTTCCTTCTGTTTTTTCCTTCCGACTCTTCCTTTCTTCAGGCTCTACTGTAGCTGCCCTTCCGTCTGGTTTTTTATTAGCTACAGTAGCCAGGTACCATGGTAGTCAGTTATTATTACTGTAGTGGTGTCATGCACTTGGCAGGACACCACTTCACTGCACGGCAATATTCTCTGCAATTGTGGCCCGGTATCTTCGTTTCCTACTTTGCAGTAACTTGGGTCGGACTCTGTTCAGTCAACCTTATCCTCGGAAAGTCGGAGAAAACGAGATGTACTCTTTGTGACTTTGTAAATTTGGTCGATCGAGCAGCTTTGACTGGAGCTCCACTCTCTCTCGTCCTCCTCAAAGTGAAGAATCAGGAAACATGTGTTTGTTTGCTACAAGTTCCCACGGAGTGACTTGGCATTTGGTTAACCCCTAAATGCCCGAGGCATCAAATTTTGGTGTCGACAGAACTTTGAAGTTAAATAAGACCTAACTTAAAGTTTTTAATTTTAGTAGTTTATATTTTTGACAAATTGTATTTGAAGTCTAGTTTTAGCATCAAAAATCTGATTTTGAAAATGAATGATTATGATTTTTCTGTTTAAGATTTTGTGCAAGGTAACCATTGCAATCTTGACTTTCTGTAGTGTTGAAGGCTCTTGGAAATGAGCCTCAAATATACCAGATTTTCATGAAAAAATCACACAAGAAATCATTTAAAAAAAACTATAGAGTAGATTTTGAGAAGCCATAAATTGATTAGAGTTATGCATGTTAGGCCCTTCCACCTCATATTCTTTTGGTGACCAATTTTTTAGATTTGACATGCAAAAAGAGACTGAGTTGGAAGATTTTCATAGTTTTTAACACCTTCATGATAAACATTATAATCTTTCAATCCTTAACCCCTAAAGTCCCAAGATCATTTTTCTGTCAAAAACCACTCAAAACTGCCATTTTGGCTGCGTTCACCCAAGAACACAAAAAAAAACATTTTTTTTAGAATCTAACCATAGGATCTTGTACTTCACTTGTCAAAGATCATGTGGTAAAAATTTCATGAAGTTTGACCGTATGGATTGGAAGATATTAGCATTCAAAGTTGAAAAAGAAAGTTTTCTTGAACACGGACCTGCAATTTCAGATGACTTTGACCGCCATTTGTGGAAATTTTTTGCACTACAGACTTTGAATTTAAAAAATTTTATGTTGAAGATGTAAGTTGAAAGTCTACAAAAAAAAATTCAAAAAAAACTCACTTGATTTTCATTCTTTAAAAAATTGTTAAATAGAAATAAATCCAAGATTGAAAATAAAACTAAATCGTTAATAGCTCTTAGATGGGATTGAAATACAACAATTCCAATAGTGAGATTGTTTTAGCAAGCAAACTGAACATTTTCAAAAAAAAAACTATAAAAAATTGTGAAAATTGCATTCAGAAATGAATCCTACAAGTTATTTTTTCAAAAAGATGCTTAGATTGCCCGAAAAACAAGATTGTCCATAACTTGCTCATTATTAGTCCAAATAAAATGAAACAAAGCTTCACATGTAGACAAAAAATATAAAGTTTGAGAGAAAAAAAAATTAAAATTTATTTTGACTTTTTGCAAAAAAATTTGTGTTGCCCGCCGAATTCAGTTTGAGGCTTTTTGTAGTATAACTTTTGCTCCCAGGCACCAATTGAAATAAAAATTATATTCCCACGAAGCTAATCAATTTTTCTATCTTATGGAAAAGTTTTAAAAAGTTTCACTAAAATTGAGCCCTTAGGTACCTGCCCGAAATCTGATTTGTCCCCCAAAAGGACAATAGGACTTTAGGGGTTAAATGATATTGTCGTGTTTTCTTTTCTTATATGATCTCTAGTATGTCTAGTTTGAATTATCATGGTTACATTTCAAAGAAACTGATTCAGTTTATTAAAATGTTGACTTTTTGTTCAAATTAGAGCAAATCCAAGAACCTCAAAACAAGCCTTGGGCATTTGGGCATTTAGAAAATAAAGGTTTCTCACATGTTTGGTTTCTTTGCGATGGAAAAATCAAGGTGGTGGAGGTTTGTCGCCTCGAAGGTGCAATTGTAAGGGGAACTTGAAAAAGGCTTGAAGCTTTATTACACCTACCAAGTAGTGAACATGTGGCACATTTATCACATGGGTTTGATCTTGTAATCGACCATAATTACATGATCTCATTTGGATCATTCTAGAGTAATTTGGGAGTTATAAAATCAATGTATGAATTGTACAATATCTTCCTATATAAGTTCTTACCAAGGGGCTTAATAAATGCAATGAATCCTTGGCTATAGGAAAGAGACAAAGGCAAAAATTCAACGTCTACCAATGGAACTACTAGGAGTTTCTAGTGTAAGGAAAAGGAATTCCTTGTAACAAAAAAAATTATGTAAATAAGCATTGAAGTGATCAAAGTATCAAGGGCATTGAAATTTGAATATCATAGGAAACTTACAATTCCCCAATTAGAGTTACATCTTACTTATTTATCATTACAAAAATATGTGTCTACAACATTTTTGTCTTCATATACTAATGTCGTACATTATAGAAAGCAACAGATTGTGTCAACATGGTTCCATTTGATTTGAGTTTTGAGCTTCATGCTCTTTTTTCAATCTTCTCTCATAGTAAAAAGATACTTAAATTTTACTTCCAAATTATTAAATCAAATTTCAAAAAATTTCATATTCAAAAGTACAAAAGAATTATCTATCATGCAAATCACAAGTACAACAATAGAAAAATATAAATAAAACTTTTGAAATTAGACAGTATAATAACTATATTTTAACTCCTATACTATCAAACTATACGTACTACAACTACTACAATAATTTTTGTAATATATATCAAAATATTGTTCCTTGTTTTTCAATTGTTTCTAAAGCTCTCTAACTTTCATTGATTTCTATTAAAATATTAATAAAAAAGGTTCAAAATGATTTTATTTTATACAATGCAATTATCTAAATCTTAAGTCCATTATAAATAAGTGAATATTTTTTGGTTTATTATTGAATCCTATATCCTTGAACTAAATATACTAAATCTAATTTTAAAATCACAATAAATAATAATAGTTTTCAAAATATATATCCCACAAATTCATTTAGAACCCTTTTTGTCTTTCCATTTATATATTACATGATTTATTATAATTTTTTTCAATAAATACTACTCCATAATTAGATGACGTGCACAATTTAACATGCATCTTGCCATCATCCATTTAATGGATAATTGCTTCAACATGTTATACCTTGCATGAATACATGATAACTTTACATAAATTATTCTTTCTAACTAAACAGAACTTCTAGCCATAAGCCCACAAAATTTAGAAGTGTAATATGAATCCTAATCATGCTTCCTCCTTCTTCTTTCTACAAAGTGCCGTCACTCACTAGAAGAAAATACCCTTGCTAGATGATGGTTTTGTATTCCTTTCAACATATTTTTTTATTTAGTTGATTTTAGTTTAGAAATGTCATCTAACAAGGATGTTTTTTCTTCTTGTGTTTTTATTTTGTTTCTTTTTTGTTCATCAGTGTATCAATGGATTCATTGTTCCTTCTTGGAGATGCATCAATAGAAAATGTGGTCAAAGGAAACTGTAGGAAAAATGCTCGCTATAAAGCAATGTGGAAGGGCTCATGTTTGACTACTCAATCCAAATTTCATGTATACAAGCGCTTCAATCACTCCATATATTCTTGTATCTTGAGTTGTTTGTGTTTTTGTCCCCATTTATATATTTGAAGAGTCAATGCTTATATATGTCTTGTCCTTTCCACACTACATAAGAAGGGAAATGCAAGATGGGGTGTTGAAGTGAGCCATATGCATAAGTAGGAAGGCAGGAGGTGAGAGGTGGGGATGCTAGAGTAAGATGAAGCAATAAAGAGGTAGGAACATAGATCCATTTGCAACACAACGACCTTCCCCCTCTAATCCAATTTACAAATCCAAAGAGGAAAAGACATTAAGCCGTAACGACTCAAAAACCTTGTGCCCACATATACAAACTTGGAATTTGCACTTTTATAGAGCAAATGAAAGGCAAAAATCAAGTAGTTTAAACCTTGGCACTCTATAAATAAGATAAAATGTAACAATTTTCAACATAACAAAAAGGGACATGAAATTTGAATATCAATTGGACGGAAATTTTCATCTAAAAGACATCACAATTAATTTATTATTGTGGATTGTTTTAACTTCATACAAACAAAGAGATGAAGGAAGGAATTCTAGAATTTTGACATCCAAGTGTGGACATTCATATGATAGAAGTTGAATTCTCACTAGCTTGGGGAGTTGAGATTTGCATCAAGTGCTTTTCTACCAAGGACGTTTTGGCACTTGTTTTAAAACTTGTTGTCAAGAGATGTTTCATTTAACTTGTTACATCATCAAATTTTTAGCCAATTTTTGATTAGATGTCATTTGAATTTGTCATTTGAAAGACAAGTTGCTTGAAAGGAAAGTTGAGAGCAATATGTCGCAAGAAAGCCAACAACCAACTTGTCAAATTCCAATGCCACAACTCCACAAGCTTGTAGAAATCTTACAATGGAACAAATTAAAATAAATACTCCCTCTGTTTAGAAATAATGTATCTATTCTCAATGGTTATTACATTGAGAATGGATACACTATTTTCAAATTGACGGAGAATAATTAAATGAATAATCTCAGCTATCCAAGTTCCTTAATACACAATCCCTCTAGAGTAGTGCTATGAGCACTCCTTTTAACCCCTAAAGGACCATTGTCGGCTCGGCGGACATTTGGGATTTCGGGCAAGTACCTACATGCTGAAATTTTGTCGTGATTTTTTGAAACTTTTTTTGAAGATAGAAAAGCTGATAAGCTGTGTGGGAATATAATTTTTTTCACAATCGGTGCATGGGAAAAAAAGTTATGACCAAATAAGCTCAAAACAAGGGACAGCGGGTAGCAAAAAAAAATGGACAAAAATTTGAATTTTTTTTTTAATTATTTTTTTCTCATATATTATATTTTTTTCTATTTGGAAAGCTTTGATTCATTTCATTTGGATTTGTTATGAAAAAGTTATGGACATTCTTGTTTTTTGGCCAGTTAGAGCATCTTTTTGGAAAAAAATAACTTCTAGGATGCACTTCTGAATGCAATTTTTCAAATTTTTTATTTTTTATTTTTTCCATGGTTTATACTACTTTCTAGAACAATCTCACCATTGGGATTAGTGCATTTTAATTCCATCTAAAATATATGAATATTTTAGATTTTCCTTCTATCTCGTAACTACTTCTACTTAACAATTTTTTGGAGAATGATAATTAAGTTTTTTTTATTTTTTATTTTTTTCCTAGACTCTCAACTCAATCTTCCACTACAAAGATTTAAAGCTCAAAACTCTGTAGTGCAAAAATTTTAAGTTAAAAATGTTCAAAGTCCAAAAATCTAGTCCCGCAATGTGCTGAAAAACTTGTTTTTTTCACTTTAAATGCAGATATCTTGCAATCTGTACGGTCAAAAATTCTGAAATTTTTTCCACACACTCTCATACTAGTTAGGTGTCAGATCCTACGGTTAGATGTGAAAAAAAAACATTTTTCAAGTTTTTTTTCTTTTTGCTATAGAAATGGCAGTTTCTAACAAGGGGCAGCTTTAATATGTAAGGAACACAGATTCACTGAATCTGGTCTACCAATGAATCTTTATCTTCAAAATAACATGTGCCGAAGTATTTGACTTTCTGGTACACTGAACCTGGTCGCCACTATGAACGCTATGAAAGCTTTTGTGAGCATGCTTGTGTTTGATTGCGAGTGCGATACATGTGCTCAACTAGCTTTCATACACCAACAGATGATTGAAAGGGCCTTGGGGCGGAAAAAAAATGCCTTTGAACTCATCCCCCCCAAAATGGCTCTGAATTCAAAAAAAAAATGCCTTTGAACTCTTGGCTTGAGTATGCCAAGAATGCATCTAGAAGCATGTTGTGACCAGGTGCATGCGGATCTTGACATCCTAGATTCATAGTGGCTAGATGCACTTTGATCTCCACACATCCATTGACCCTAAGATAAGGACACCTAGAATCGACCACTCTTGAAAATCGACCTTTATTTTTGAAGGGAAATTAAATAGGGAGGATACCCAAAATAGTAAGCATTAGAAGGACAAGTGTACAAAGTGAAGTTGGGGGCCATTTTGGGTAGTAGGTAGCTCTATTTATAATATTGTGGAGGTAGCAACCTTACAAGTGGTCGATTTTGGATGTACTTCTTTTTTTTTAAGCTTCTTCTCTATGACATCTTTTGATTTTGCTAGTGTCATTTTTTAATGTGCGTCAAATGGATTTTGGCATCACCTACATTACAATACACTTTTAGCTTCTTACACCTTGCATCTTTGAAAACTTGTAACTAATTCACAATGCTTCCAAAAAATATGGAACCACTTATATTTTGATTCATGGTCATTCACCAATGTGCAAAAATTGTGGTTCATTTTCTAAAGCATATCAATTATGCCACAGAGCTTATCTTCCTACTATGGTGGTCTTAACCCATTAGCGCTTAGACGTCCCAATTTTGAACAATGAACAAAGAAATTCCAAGGACTTTTATTTACTACAAAACTTCTCATCCATCCAAACCAATGTTTGACCATTAAAAAATCTCACCTTTTTGTGATGAATTTGATGAAATTGAAGTAAAGAAGAATATTTTTCTTAATAAAGATACACTCTTTCAGTCCCACTAAAAACCTCCAAATCAGTTTAGAGGTTGTACCACTAAGCTGCTCCATATATTGATTTTGATCATTGAGCAAGCAATCCAGTATTCAAATCATGTGTGTATCCACCTTGCCCTCCATTTGACATTGCTTGCTTAACAATCAACAATCAAAACCAATAAATGGAACCTTTTTAGTGGTACAAGCCCTAAACCAATTTGAAGTATTTTTTAGTAGGAATGAAGGAATAAGCAAAAATATGCTGAAAATTCATGAAAGGGTTTTGGCACTGGGGGCATCACCACCAAGCTTAGAAAACAATCCCAAAAAATGACTTGAAAGGGGTGGAGCATTCACTTTCCATGCTATGGAAAAGTAGATAACTTGTGGCCTTTTAAAAGGCTATATGAAAATGAATATGATATGGAGTTGGCTTGAGAGGGTTGCTATTATGTGAGTATAGGAGTATGAGCCCATGAGCCTAGAATACTATACACCTATGTTTTAGATGTGTATACTTTAGAAACTATCTATGATTTAACGATATATATGTTACAAATACCCATACTATAGGTGTTTATGATACATACACCTTCTATAGTATGTGGTATCTATATAATAGATACCTATATTTTAGGCTCAATGCTCACAAGCTCGCATTCTTGGGCTCATATATTAGCACCATTGGTTGGCTTGATTAGAGAGCTTCACAAGATGGCAAGAAATGCAACAATTAAGAAAAGTTTATATTTTTTCCATTTGCAAGCCATGGATGTTGGCTTGCAAATAATTATGGTTTTAAAGCCACTTCCGTTTCTTTGGGGCCAACGCAAGAAAGAGGTCATTCACTATTAGGGGCTTGTAAGGCAAATTTTCTAAACCGACAAGCCATAAAAGCCATCTGTTTTCCAAAACCAATAGGCCATTGAGAAAAAATCAGCCCTTTGGAGGGCCGTTCAAAGTTGACATGCCATGCTATTCTTTTCATGGCCTGTCAACTTTGAAATTGCTCTTAGTGAGCAGTCACAGTCTTTGACTGCTCGCCGGAGTAGTCAAGTCTCGCAGATTTTTTTTTTTAATTTTTAATTTTTTAAATATTTTTTTAAGATTAAAGAAATAATAATAATAATAATAATAATAATGATAATAATATTAGTTTTTTATTCGGAATTATGGGTTCCTGTGCCATTGCCATTGCAGTTTCAGCAAGGCTGAAATAGAAAAAAACGATTTTTTGAGCAAAATAAAAGCAAATTTTAGGGTACCTTGAAGGACTATGGAGCAACTCTCTGGAGGCCTAAAACTTCCTCTAATGCATGATCTATAGAGTTAACCCCTTGAAATGTCCAAGTTTTTTTTTCTAGCTTCTTCAAATTTGTTCTAAATTGAATAAAAAGACAACATTTTTATAAATTTTATCATTTAAAAAAATTATAATTGTACAAATTCAAACTAGACACAGTAGAGATCACATGGGAAAAGAAAACACAACAACATCACTTAAAGGTACACTTGCACTTGGTGTTAGGGGTGATGTTTGCAATGTGAATTTGGTCTAGAAGTAGATCTAAATTTGTCCCTAAGACTCTCAATAACAATATTGGCTTTAATACCAAGTGAGAATATACCTTTATGGATTGAAAGATAATTTTATGAAAGTTAGTATATTTTTTAGCAAATGTTGGTTTCCTTTGTTGGTTACTTGGTTCCCTTCCCCTCCGCCTTCATGCCCAGGAGGTCAGTGAGGATTAAGCTTTTAGTTGTATAACGAGCCTCTTACGGAGGTCCAGCCAAAGGTGAATGTAAGAAAAAGACCCCCTATTTTGTGCCATGTTAAATCTATTTCTCTTTACCTTTTTAAAGTAATTTGGAGCCTCTGATTGCAAATATGAATTCAAAATTTGCAAATTTATTCATGAGTTGCAAATAAATCGTTTCTGCGTTTTCCTCAGGTATAAAACGAGGGGATAAAACGGCCTCCGCAAGAGGCTCGTCATACAACTATGAAAAACTTTAATCCCTAAGGTCCCGTTGTCCCCTCGAGGGACAAAATGGATTTCGGGCAAGCTCCTACAACCTCAATATTCATCATGGTTCTCTGAAACTTTTTGTGAAGATAGAAAAACACATTAGCTTTTGGAGAATATAATTTTTATTTCAATCGGTGCCCAGGAGCAAAAGTTATGGTACAAAAGAACCTTTCTTTTGGTGCGGCGGGCAGAAATCTTCTCACACAAATAATTTTTTTCTTAAATTGAAAATTTGTTTCTCATAGATTGTAATTTTATCTATATAGGGAAGCTTTGATTCATTCTATTCTGTGAAACTTATGGACAATCTTTTTTTTTGGACAATTAGAGCATCTTCTTGAAAACATAACTTATAAGATTCAGTTCTAAATGCAAATTTCACAGTTTAAAAAAAAAATTGTTTGATAAGTCTAAATTTGTTTGCTAAAACAATCTTACTAATGAGATTATAGTGTTTCAATCCCATCTTTGAGCTATTAATGATTTACTTTTCCTTTCAATTTTAAACTAACTTCTATTTAACAATTTTTTAAAGAATGAAAATGAAGTGTTTTTTTTTTTAAAATTTTTTCCCAAATTCTCAATTTGATTCTTCAAGATAAAAAAAATTAAATTAAAAGTCTGTAGTGCAATTTTTTTTACAAATGGCGGTCAAAGTCATCTGAAATTGCAAGCCAGTGTTCAAAACAATAATTGGACATAAGTTAAGTACAAGATCCTACGGCTAGATTCTAAAAAAACATATTTTTTCTCTTTTCTTAGATGAATGTAGCAGAACTAGCAATTTTGAGTCGTCGAGACTTTAGGGGTTAAATCGTGCCATCTTTTGAGGGCCTAGTAGGATAAATTGGATTTCTTGAGGATAAAAGTAAAAAGAAAACCCCCTATATTTGAGCCGTGTCTAGGGACATTTGGGCCTTGTTTCTATGGGGGTCTGGAGGGGATCCAAAACCGGATCTCCAGGCTCCAGCGCTGCAAAAGGCGCAAAACAGCGCTTGAGGTTCTGGACATCCGTCTGGACCTCATTTTCTAGGGTGTCCATCGCATGAAGATTGCTTGGATTTTACCCTCTCTTGCCCGTGGGCACCTTGGATGGGCCTCCAGATCCAGCCTCCCATGGAAACGGGCTCTTGCTAGCCCCCTTAACTAATTTGGGGTCTCTGATTGCAAATATGAATTCTGATTTTGCAAAAAAATAAGATTTTGTGACAAATAAAAAATTCCGGCGTTTTCCCGGGTAATTTCGGCCAGTAGGGCCCACAAAGGACTGCTACAACTATAAGTTCGACCGTCAGTGAGCTCAGTAGGACATCAACTCCTGTAACTGGGGATTTGGGTGGGCCTGATTCCTGAGGAAAAGAGCCAGCCGGTAGCCGCATGTCGTCATGAACTTTCCCAAGATTAAAATAAAACCCATGTGGATAAAGGGTCCAGCCCAGCCCAGCCCCTCCCACTGATGACACGGACGCTGCCCGGTCTGCCCGGTCTGCCCGGCCTGCCTGTCGGTGTGGCCAGTTCCGCGTCTGTCTGTCTGTCTGTCTGGCCCTTGAGGGACCGAAGGGCCACCCTAAACACATGTACCCACCAGCTACAGATGCAAAATCACCCCCCTGGCGTAGAATTCCGCCTGAGGTCAGCAATTGATGTATGAGGGCCCAGCACCCATGCGCCCAATCAGCCAGGCCAGAGCTCCCATTCGCTCTCTCCTAGCAAATCAGTAACTGACTCAGATATTCCCCCCCACCACCACCCCCATGGCTCCATCCAGCTCGATATTGGCAAGATAATTGAAATAAATTAATTGATAAACGGAAGGAAGTAGGCGCCCCCCAATAATAAGTAAGCCATCTTTCAATTTGGTTTCCATGGCATTATTACTATTATTTACCGTACATTATTGTTACTGTACTTGCCCTATAGCAACCGAAGGTCGGTTGCACATGAAAACAACAAAGAGACGGAATTGAAGTGAGGAACACATGGGGTTGAAATTGAGAGGACACGGGAAAAACAATCAGCCCTACATAGGGACTTCGGGTATGTGTCTGGCCTTTCGATGGTGAAAAGGTGACTTGGAGAATGTTTGGACTTTGGAGAAATTGAAAATGATGATGGGGGAGATGAAAAAGTAAAGTACCATGACAAGAAAAAATCACCAAACTCAGGACTATCAATGATGTCACTATTGTTCCAACAAACCAAAGAACAAATCAAGAAAAGACAAGTGATGTCACTATTGTACCAACAAATTAAAGAAAACTAAGCAAGAAAAAGATGGCGTTGACTGATCGAATTTTGGCCAATAGGGATTGCGCTTACTAAATTATTAAAAAAAATTTGAATTTTTTCTTTGAATTAAACAAAATTCTCGTAGGCGACTTCACTGCTATTCCAATTTTGCGGCCTCATATCTCTTGTCATGGTACTTGGCAACTCTCATTCATCTGCCACTTGTCAGATTCTACCATTCAGAATAATCTTTTTGCATGATATAGAATGTAATGAGCTTTTCTTTTTGGACTTGCATAATAAACATTCCATTCTTATGCAAGTTCAATCAAATGTATCAAATTGGGCTAGGTTTTACTTAAAATTTGTAGTTTTATGTGGTAATTGATTAAAAAACAGTGGTGATGGGATTTTTTTTATCAGTTTGATTGCATAGATAAATAAGAAACATCTGTATGCACATTTTTCATATTAAAAAAAAAAACTACCCCATAGAATAATAGGAATATGATCTATAAAGAGTTCAATGCAAGGTGTCGTATGATCAAATTTTATAAAATAGATGTATCTGTATTTTAACTAGATTTTGCTATTTGATCCTCATACTATAACTAATTATATGGAATAGGAGGCACTATCAACTTGGGAATTTAGACCATTGGGAAGGTAGTAAAGGGTCATTGCAAAAAAGGGTGATCGTTTTCTACACTATTTTCAATAAAAAACTTTGTCTAACACTATAAATTCTAAATTATGAGCATAATGCCAAAACCAAAAAATCTATTTCTAGAAATTTTTATTGAAATTGAATCCCTTTTCTTTCAGAATTTTCTAAAAAACATTTTATATTTAAATTTGAATTTAGCTAATTTGTCACATTTTGCAGTTTAGAGGTTTTTTGTTCGAAAAAGTGGACTAATTTAATGATTTTTGTTTGAAATTTTTGGAGTATATTTTTATAGTATGTATACATGCTCCCACCATAAATTCAAAGAAAATACCTTATTTTCCGTCCTCCACATTCGTGCAAATAGGCCTCCCTAGTACGCGCATTTTTGAACATTAAAAAATGTTTTTTTCTTATTTCTTTTTTTCAAATCTCATCACCACTAAGTCTTCCCAAATTGAAAGATTTTAGTTTTGTGAAAAACTGTTTTCCCTATTTTTTACAAATTAAAACGTCCAAGAATGGCCTCTTTGGGACATATTTTTTGACATAGAATCTAGTGAAGAAAATACACCTTTGGTGGGAGCATGTATGCATACTATAAAAATATACCCCAAAAATTTCAAACAAAAATTATTAAATTAGTCCACTTTTTTGAACAAAAAACCCTAAACTGCAAAGTGTGACAAATTAGCTAAATTTAAATTTAAATATAAAATATGATTTTTAAAAACTTATGAAAAATAAGGGACTCAAATACCATTAAAAATTCTAGAAACAGATTTTTTTGTTTTGGCATTATGCTTGTAATTCAGAAGTTATAGCATTTCAGAAGGACCAATTTTCAAAACGCTACGCTTTTTGCACGGTCTTTCTTGCAATGACCCTAAAGTTAGTTACTTGCATGCCAATTTTCAAGAAAATGGAGGTGTCTAACATACTCAAAATCATCTTGCACGAGATTGTCCAAAAAACAACAATTACATGAGCCATATGTCAATTGTTTTTGGAGAACTCATTTTTGGAAAGAATCAAAATTTCAATGGTCAAGACAAAAATTTCATTCTCCAAATCAAGTGCACAAAAAAATTAATAATAATAATAATAATAATAATAATGATAAAAATAAAAAATAAAAAATAAAAAATCACTAGAATTTGAGCTAATGGTTCTAAAACTATCTAAAACAGCCATTTCTAGTGAAAATTGGGATTTTTAAATAAATAATATTCAACCACAACTTATTTTTCCATACAAATGTGAGAATGTGTGGAAAAGAAACTCAACCCATTTGGTTTTATAAATTGCAATATTGAAATAGAAAGGGGATTTCCTTCATTTGGATCCTTGAGTCATTGCTAGTTGAACTACTTCCAATAAATTCTTCATTCACATTGGTCTCTTGATCAATGTTGTTGTTATTATTATTATTATTATCATCATCATTGTCATCATCACATAACATTTATGAACTACAAGGGACCACTTTTTTTTTTTTTTGCACTTCACATTACTTGTTCTCTATTGTGTCCCATGAAAGGAATGTGGCTTGGCTCTTCTCAAAACTATTGGTTTACTTGGCATGGCTAGATGGATTGGAAAGATGGAAAGGGAGGAAAGATTGAATTGTTTTGTGTGAGGATGGATTTTTTCCCCCAAATCAATGGACTATAGGATTGAGTCTATACTAGTGCAACGAGTCTAATGCGGAGGTCTAGCCAAGGGTGAATGTAAAAACAAAGACACCCTATTTTGTGCTTGATTAATTTATCCTAAGCCTCTTCTAACTAATTTGGGGCCTTTGATTACAAATATGAATTTGAAATTTTCAAATTTTATTATGTGTCGCAAATATAAATTTTTTGCGTTTTCCTTAAGAGTAAAATAGAAGGGGGGGAGACAAAACAACCTTTCCATTAGGCTCGTTGGCTCGTGGTACTACTATAGACTCCACCGGACTATACTATGGAACAAATATATTCATGTGACAATGCAATTGTAGAAGGGGTACCCAATTCTTTATGTTCAAGAATGTTATTATTATTACCATCATTATTATTAAGGTAGGAGGTCTATAAATGGACCTTCTAAGAACTGAAACTGAATTTTGGGGAAGTGGAATGTCCTGAAACATTTTTTGGTAAAATTTCCTTGAAAGACAAGTGGAATTGACATCTAATCCAAGTCGTTTCGTATTTTTTGGATCTTTGTGGAATTAGTTATAAATTTTTGAAGTTGAAATGGCATAGGGCTCTAAAAGCGACCACCTCCTAGAATGTTCACTGTCTGTACATTGCTGAAGGCTATGAAAAACAACATGTACAAATAGTGTACATTTAAGGAGGTGGTCCATTTTCAAGCTTGCTTGCTTTTAGAACCTCCTACCTTATTACCAACAACAACAACCACCTCCTTGCCACTATTTGCAGGGTGTTTTTTTCTGGAGTTTAAGTGCCAGGCTCCAGTGTTGTGGCACACTAAGACTGGTTTAATTCTAGAGGGACCATCCTTCATTCCTGGCATGGTGCCTGCTACAATGCAAAACAAAGCCGCTGCTCCTTGGAGGGCCAAGTGCCATGTGTTTGTTCCTGATAAGCCCATTGTAAAGAGAGACCACTGACGGTGCAGCACGAGGGTGGTCAGTTGGGTCCCAATGCCACAATAACTGAAGTCCCGTATGGAAGAAGCTCCCTCCAGTCCATGTATTTTAACCTTGGAACTCATGGAACGCCATTTTGTAGCTCTTGGAGGACAATCCAATGAGCTTGAAAAGTCATTGGAAGCACTTTTCATCCCCCTTTTGCATTGTTGACTTTTCATGTTGAGTTATGAAGAGTATCCAATTGAGTTTGTAGTCTTGCTAGTGTTTGTCTTTACATAAATGAGAAGTTTTAAAAAAAACGGATCACAAAATATGCCATTTTAGTGTATTTTAAGAAGTTGTTGCTCTTTGCTCTAAATCTAAAATTTCTCCACAAAATGATTTTTTTGAATTTGAGCCCAACTTACAAAATGAAGGTCATCTACTCCAGTTTCTATTCCAATTTGAATTTTGAATTTTTTTTTAATATTGAATATTTTGTTGCAATTTGAACTTTGGGTGTAATTTCAATGTCTATTATTGTCTAATTATAGAATGATACTGAAATTAAGTTTACACCATGCAATTTTTCCTTGTAATACCCTCATGGTGAAATTTTCAAATTTTTTGAAATAATTCTCTATTTGATGTGATTATTCTTCACTTTTTTTTCAAAAATTCTCAAAATAATCAATTTTGTACAAAAAAATCTAAATTTTTGTGATGTAAAGAAGACATGTAAATTCATCTCTGAAAAATAAATATAAATTTTTTCATACATACCTAATTGCAAAATGGTAGCAAATTGAGTGATGGGCAGTGAGGCTTCCAACCAATGGTCATGGGTCCGTCATTTTGGGGTTAAGTTCTTGTAGATTGGGCCAAGTCCGTCCGTCTTGACGGAGCCTGAGAAGTTAAAAAGCTTGGCAGGCGGGAACCGCTCGAGTAACTAAGGGAACAGAACTGCTGACAGCTGAGTCCCCTCCCGGCTCTCCATTGGTGACATTCCTTGCCCCCCAGCAGCAGCCCTTGTCGCCTCCAGAGCAACATCGCCTCATCCACTCCGCACGAATCCATTCATTCCTCGTTAGTTCCCTCACCAGGGGTGCCCTACCCAGCATCAAATCTCTTCAGCAGCCCAGTCTCAGGGGGCCCCTCCTCTGGGTTCAGTCTTAGAGCATCTCCTGCAGTCTAGTTGCTTTGAGCCTGCCGAATGAGGGCCGGAGCGTGGAGTAGCACGGTCAAAGTAAGGTAACTACACCTAAAATCGCACAGTCCTTAAAAGCGCACAGCGGATATTCTTGCCTAAAATGTACTCCCACTATTCATATGACTCTATGATCGCTTTTAGGTGCACCTATTTTCAGCACTTTGAAAATTCGTAGTTTATTCACATGGTGTCCAAAAAATGCATTCTAAGAGAATCTAGAATTCTGTTTTGACTACCAATGAGATCCCACAATTTTTTTTTCAATATAATAGTAAAAACCATGCTGAATTGCTTAACTGTGCGATTTAAGGTGCAGTTACCTTAGTCGGGGCTAGAAAATCCCCTGCAGATCGGGGGAAGAGGGCCTGTAGATGAGTTCTACAGCAACAGCTGGCCGATGACTAGGAGCCGCGAAGGTCACCCAATTGCCATCAAGACCCGCATCCTTGCGGGACTATTACAAAGGCAATTTTTTTTTACAAAGCCTTCTTTCAAATATGGTGTCCTCTCAAACCCTATTTTTTTATTGTCGCTTTATATGAGGCCTAGTGGACCTCAATTGTTGAAAATAAATGATTGAGGGGCACTCAAAGGCCAATACAAAAGTACAAGAAATAAATCATAGATGAAAAGATTAAGTTGTGTCAATCTTTTTTGTGTATTTCAAAAATCCTATAGTTGATATTCCAAAAATGGGAGTTTTTGGAAAGTCACAATTGCCCAAATCTCCCTATTAATATGCCTTCTCTAATTTGAAATCGTCCAAAAACTTCCCAATCCTTTAAGCAAGTCCTTAATAGGCACCTCATAAAAAAAATTGAAAAAATCAAAGTCCAATTATATTCATTTTAGAATAAAGAGCTAAATTGATCCAAAAATTGTAGGAAAATCCCAGAGTGTCCAATGCTCCTAGAAATTTCCACATAGGTGCTTCTTACTATCTACAACATACGTAAAAAATCTTGCAAAATTTCACACATCTACTCAAATGTTATGCCCAATTTAGTCGGTTGTGACTAATATGACTAATACCCTTGAAGGGCATTAGTCATATTAGTCACAGTAGTCACAAATTGCCCAAATCTCCCTAATTAAGTGCCTTCTCCAATTTGAAACTCTCCAAAAACTTTCCAATCCTTGAAACAAATTCCCAATAAGCACCTTATGAAAAAAAATGGGAAAAATCAAAGCCCAATTATTTTCAATTTGAAATAAAGGGCTAAACCAATCAAAAAATTGTAGAAAAATCCCGAAGTGTTCAATGCTCCTAAATGTTTCTACATAGGTGATTCTTACTATCTAAAACTCATGTAAAAAGTCTTGCAAAATTTCACTCACCCACTCAAAAGTTGTACCAGATTCAATCCGTTGTGACTAATGTGACTAATAACCTTTGAAAGGCATTCATTACATTAGTCACAACGGATTGAATTTGGCACAACTTTTGATTGGGTCTGTGAAATTTTGCAAGACTTTTTACATGAGTTTTAGATAGTAAAAATCACCTATGTAGAAACATTTAGGAGCATTGAACACTTCGGGATTTTTCTACAATTTTTTGATTGGTTTAGCCCTTTCTTTCAAATTGAAAATAATTGGGCTTTGATTTTTCCCATTTTTTTTCATAAGGTGCTTATTGGGAATTTGTTTCAAGGATTGGAAAGTTTTTGGAGAGTTTCAAATTGGAGAAGGCACTTACTTAGGGAGATTTGGGCAATTTGTGACTAATGTGACTAATATGACTAATGCCCTTCAAGGGTATTAGTCATATTAGTCACAACCGACTAAATTGGGCATAACATTTGAGTAGATTTGTGAAATTTTGCAAGATTTTTTACGTATGTTGTAGATAGTAAGAAGCACCTATGTGGAAATTTCTAGGAGCATTGGACACTCTGGGATTTTCCTACAATTTTTGGATCAATTTAGCTCTTTATTCTAAAATGAATATAGTTGGACTTTGATTTTTTCAATTTTTTTTATGAGGTGCCTAGTAAGGACTTATTTCAAAGATTGGGAAGTTTTTGGACGATTTCAAATTAGAGAAGGCATATTAATAGGGAGATTTGGGCAATTGTGACTTCCCCAAAATTCCCATTTTTTTGTTGAATATCAACTATAGGATTTTTGAAATACACAAAGAAGATTGACACAACTAAATCTCCTCAATTGTGTTCTATTTCTTACATTTTTGTGTCGGGGTTGCCATTTTGCCCTATTGCCCGCGTTGTTGCTGCCGCAAAGACGCTAGAGGGAGAGTTCAAAGATGGTGCAATGGGCCGGCGGCCATGGGGAAAGCTTGCGGCTACCACAATGGCAACTTTCTCATTAATTTAGCCCTTGATTTGCCAAAACACAGAAACCAATGACCAAGAGGGGCCTCAGAGGGTCCCTGTAGAAATGAAAATTCTAGTGCAATAGAGCCAAAATTGAGAGGCCCCGCACCTCTACATCCTCACCTACAGTGCTGTTGGAGATTGGATTTCCCTCGGCCGCTCAAAACTTCCCTAACAAGGGTGTTTGCGTGGGCTACAGGAGATGCTCTTAGGGCCTGTTTCCATTGGGCTCCTGGACCTCTAGGAGCAGGAGGTCCATGAAGCCTCCATTGACCATCAGAGCATCAACTGGAGGTCCAACCAACCCTCCAGGCTCTAGTCCAAGTAAACCGGGTTTGCAGACCTGGAGGACCTGGAGGGTCGACTGGACCCTCCACTTTTGCACAAAATGACAACTCGAAAGCAAGAATTAAGGCCAAAGACATTAATGACGGTAATGACGGAGCTCAAAAAAAGTAATAATGGAGCTGCAATAGGAACTTTATCCTCCGATCTCCGGACGTCCAGGACGCAACTGCAAGCACTGTTCACCTCTTGGCCCCTCCAGGCGCAGTCCAGCTTCTAAACCTCCAATTATTCAATGGCAACGGGCTCTTGATAAATTAAGAAGAAGGGGAGAAGACAAGTGAGGCCCATTCTACAGTATACATTTGGCCCACTACAGTAGAGGCCGCCAACATGAAAGCCAAGGGTTTTAGTAGAGTAGCCGATCCATTTCCAACCACTTAACCTGTAAACGATCAAGCTGCGTTTTTTTGACAACATAGCGATTTTGGGCAGCTCACTATGAATAAAGTTTTTAATCTTTTTCTTTGAAAATTTTACATAACATGTGCCTAGGGAGTAGCTTTAAGGCCCAACAATTTTTGTAATTCTTGACTATATAGTTAAAAAGTTATTGCATGATATGTGATTTCCTTTGAAATTTGGGCAGCCCGGGCACTTCAAAAAAATTCCTTAGAAATGACTTTTAAGAAAAAAAAATTTGAAATTGGTTCTTTAGATTTATATATACACGGGATACTTTGAATCATTCAATTTCAATTAATGAGTCAAAAGTTATGAGGAGTTTAAGTTTGAGGGTAGGTATGGAGTCTTTGAAAACCGGTAACTACCCGCAAACTTAAACTCCTCATAACTTTTGACTCATTGATAAAAATTGAATGATTCAAAGCTTTCCACTTATATATAAATCAAAATAACCAATTTCAATTTTTTTTTTTTTTTAATAGGCATTTTTAAAGAATTTTTTGAGCTGCCCAAGCTGTCCAAAGTTCAAAGGAAATCACATATCATGCAATAACTTTTTAGCTATGTAGTCAAGAGTTACAAAAATTGTTGGGCCTTAAAGCTACTCCTTGGGCATATGTTGTGTAAAATTTTCAAAGAAAAAAATTAAAGACTCCATTTGTAGTGAGCTGTCCAAAATCGCTTTGTTGCCAAACAACGCAGCTTGGTCCTTTAGGGATTAAAGCAATTACATATATATATATATATATATATATGTTGCGTAGGTTTCTTGACTTCGGAAATTTTCCGTTTGCGGAAATAGAGTTTGGACAAATTCCAAAATTCTCTAGAATTTTTTTCCTCAAAATAAAATTACCATGAATTTATTAAGCTTAAAAAGTAAGCAGATCCATTTGAGACTTCATGCCAATTGGAATGACAGTGCAAGGACTAAAGTTTTCATTTTTGAATGATTGAGATTTGGATTACAATAAGACGAGTAGTGATCACAATCAAAGTTATGAGTGGAACTGAGTGATGAAATAAGTTTGTGAGGCCACAATAGGAATCTCTACATCATGGATATAAAAAATATCTCATAAAATGACTATTATAAGGCCTTGATGTTGACTGTGCTTGTTATAGGAAAATAGGATGATCCTTGTAGGTCGGAGTAACATTATTATAGATGCATTTTTTTAATACCTAATTTTTGAATTTTTTTTACTCTTTAGGAATGTTTGGACAATATGCTTTTGAAATTTATAACAAATTCATACTTTGTGAGAAAGATGTAATTGTAGGTTGGCTATCATCTTCTCTTACATTTGTCTGCACTATACATGATTTAAAAATAACAATAATATTATTTACCCATCCCATGGGACCAAGGCAACTATTTTGCTTGCAATGAATTCATCTAGCTTTAACCTCAAAATTAAAAGTTCTAGTCTCCACTAGATGAATTATAAATGTTTTCAAGATCTCATTATAGGAGCTACATGAAAGAGCTACATGAAAGAGAAGTACATCGGAGCATATTGAAAATGGAATCTTTTTCTATTCTTAGATGGACTCTACAACAGTCAGTCGATGCATTAGAAAAGAATTTGAACTCTCTAAGTTAGAAGAAGGTCATTTCTTTACTGACCACATATGCAAATACAACAAAAAGTGAAAAAAATTCAAAAAAAAATTCAAAGAATATTAAAAGTCATGAACCACATGATTACCTTAA
The DNA here is from genome assembly GCA_963969595.1 of Neckera pumila. NCBI lineage: Eukaryota > Viridiplantae > Streptophyta > Bryopsida > Hypnales > Neckeraceae > Neckera > Neckera pumila. Next base: position 18,445,031 of record OZ018408.1, read on the forward strand.
GTACCATGTCAAATTTTTAATTTTTTTCCAAAAAAATGTTTTTAAATCTTTTTTTAATTCCCTATATTTATACAATTGAATGACATGTCTCGCCCTACAGATGCAAATACAACAAAAATTTCAAAAAGAATTTCAAATTTTTTTTAAAAGTCATGGACTACATAATTACCCTAGGTACAACATCAAATTTCAGTTTTTTTTTAATTTCCTATATTTGTACAGGTAAATGACGTGTCTCAACCCTGTAGAGAGTCCAGATTTTTTTTATGATTTTTGTGCATGACGTGTTTTGAATCAACTGACTGATCTATGAATGGCAAGGAAGAAAATAGACTACTGTCTTGCAAAAGTGAAGATCTTTATGCCTACATGTAGATTCTTCTCATGCCCGTAAACTACTCTTGGTTCCCGTCCCATTCAATCAGCAGGAAGCTTCTGTGCCATAATCCCCGATTACGCGAGCAAAACCGCGTAATCAGGGATTACAAATTTTTCATCCGGCTCATCGTTTCATCCAATTTTATCTCCTCTTTCAGTTGTGATTTACGTCGGGCAATCCCCTTATCGTCGGGCATTGCCCTATACTAAAAACCTCCAAGTCTACCCGACCTTTGGCAGAGCCGTGTGACAGCGCCAGGTACCGACGTTTTCATCGGAACTGGAGGTCCGAATGTCCGTTCCGGATCATTCCATCCCGGAATGAAATGCTACCTCCTCTCAACCAGTTAACCAGTTGCAAAGGTTCAACTTGAGAAACAGCAGACGAGTAGCTCGGTTCTTCCACCCAATTCGTTTCAAAGGAGGAGAAGGTGGAACATGATTCATTTTGCACTCAGCGTACCTCCTTCTATTGGGGATTGGATTTAATATAATAGGGGTAGTCACGGCTCCTTCATCCCATTCCGTGAAGGTCAAGAAGAGGGACGTATGTGGCACTTGTTAGTTGGATTGCCGCGACTTGCACCGTCTCCTTTCCGTGAAGGTTGAGAAGAGTCATTCTCTTCCTCCGGAGGACAAAAGCGGACGTGAAGAAGTTTACGCAAAGGTTTGAGGTTCACCTTTTGCTCCGTGAATGGTTTGCCGTGGTTGTTGTGGTGCTATGCAAGTGAACCTTGTCGCAAGTTTCATTTTTTTTGCAAAAGGGGTATCAGAGCTCCTCCACAAAACAAGGCTCCCCATTGGCTCCTCATTTCATGTGCTGAAGAAATTTCTCAGAGAAAATGTCAACCTCAAAGGTACTGTGACTACCCCTAATGTCAAAAAGTGATCGATGGGTGATTTCATTGTTCATTGTAGGAACAAAGAATACACCTATTGAGCCAATAATCACAGCAATTTTGGTGACTACCTTGGTCATGGGACATTGTGTCTAAGAAGATTCCAACACAACAAAGTATGCATTGTTGTGACACTCCATGTAAAAATAATGAAGGATTAAAGATTTTTCTTAGTGGATGACTAAATGTTATGCCAAAAGGTACATATTTGTACCTATTGAAAGTATATATTTTAACCCTTAAAGGATGTTCTCCCCCATGACCTTGCTCTGATTATTGGACCAATAGGTTCATTCTTTGTTTCTACCATCCATGGACCACTTTTTCGGCCTCGGCGTCCTTCGAAGGTTAATATCTTGGGATTCCAAAAAGGATGGTAAGATAGTTTCTCAAGTGGAGGGGCCTTCATGCAAAACAGAAAGCACCGGCAACAAAGGACAGCGCATGTTGTGGATGCTTGTACCCACAATGCCTAGTGATCTACACTAGCTGAAAGGTCTCAAAGCACCAAGCTACAATGTCAAACTGTATGGCACCAAGCTTTGACACTGATAATGTAGTTTGATGCTCCTTTTGACTAGTGCTATATACCCATTACGGACCAAAGCCCAAATTCATATCCGTAGCTTTTCAAAACTTAGATTACGAGAGAAAGTTAGCAAGGTCCAAATTCATACCCGTAGCTTTTCAAAACTTAGATTACGAGAGAAAGTTAACAAGGTTCTTCCGTCCAGTTGGTTTTTGGAGATGCCTTTTCCAATCATGACAAATCCATACACAACCAATACAACCCAGCAAGCAAGAGATGAATTCCAATCAATCAAACTGAATCTAATCTCCAAAACGATGGTGAAGATCAGACGCATCCTGGTGGAGGGAACGAGCTCATTGAGCTGTAAATTAATGTGAAATTGGTCTCTACGCCAATCACCCGCATTCAATAGAAAATGATTCTACTGTTGGAAATGAGGTAGCAAAGAATTGCCAACCACTACAATGACAGGAAACTATATAATTGTCTAGAAAGAAGGTTTCCCTCCAGAGAAACAAGAGGCAATATTTACAACAGATTACCGCCACCCACAGCTAAAATTCTGCAACTTCAAACTCTTGCGAGGATAAGGCATACCTTATTGAATGAATGAATGTATGACTAGAAAAATTGTTGGCGGATTCAAAGGTGTGCCGGGGCAGACGGAGATTGAATGTATATCTACAGTAAAATGGGAAAAGAATTCCCGGTTTTACAGTAGCGTTGGATCATAGAGATAACGGAAAGTCCAATCATAGGGCTGCACAGACACACGGTGCCGAATGCCTCTTCCAGCTTTCCGAGATTTCCCAGATCGCTTCTTCGTGCATTCGTCCAAAGCTGCTCGCTTCTCCAGGGTCAGTCTGGCAGCAATCCACTCAATTAAAGATTCGGCATCGTGCGAGAAGTCTCGAGCATACCAGTGCAAGATCTTTGGTATCATGATCGATTTCTTCTTGTTCACACCAACAGCGGCCATCAAATAGTCTCGACACGCCTGTTCTAATTCGGTTTCGACGTTCATCACGGTGTACACACGCAACTGCAGAATCAAGACCACATGTTACAAACTACACAAAACAGCAACCATGTCCATGGAATGGAACTGAAACACAATAATCACTAAATTGGCATAAGTGGTTCTTCAAGTCTTGCGCAGCTGCAAAAATCTTTGCCGCTTTAATGGAAAATCCCCTACTGATGGAGTGATCTCGACTGATTTGACCATTTTGTGGAGTATCACTTCACATAATGGTCAAACAAACAAGACCATTCTTTTAATGTCTTGCCATCTGGTCCCGTGATCTCCAAACACCTATTTAAGGGCCTAACATTTTGCTTATCAAGAGAAGTGTAAAGCCCTTAGAATCTAGAACTTGGCGACGTTCCAGGGTTTGAGGTATTACGTGCAAAGCTAAAACATAAGCCAAGTACCCTTACGCTCATGGTACAGAGCTCAAAGTATAAAACCAACAGCTTCAAAGTTGAGACGGAACTTACCACTGGGCTAGATCTGCTTCCACAGCAAAGGGCGAAACTGACCAGCGGCTCTGGATTGTCAAGGGATGATCCAGCAAGTTCATCACTCTTCTTAATTCTAGGAATGGGTAAAAGGCTTGCCTGGCAGCACGTACCACCGTCAAAATAGCAATAATATATCAGATTCATGTCTCTACAAGCCTGCATGTTGAACATACGAGGGAGGAAAATGGGACTGCATTTTGTCTGCATAGGGTAGCCTAACAATACATAAGCATCACCATCGTGTATATTCTGGTAGAAATAAATAGGGAGAATTTAAAATACCAGGTATATTTATAGGTGATACGCAGTTATATGGAACTAATTATAATGGATTTTAATGATTTTATAGATAGAACCACAAAAATGAGGAACAAACCTATCTGGGAGGTTTTGCATTGAGATGAATGGTAGACATTACCAGTGCGGGTCGATATGAATTAGATCGCAATATGGAGTGCTCAATCATCAGTGGACTATATTGATGTCCACCCACAATATACGTCACCTGCAAAAATGAGATGCAAAGATAAAACGAAGTTGCAACTAAAAGATATCCATATAGACTAGATGAGGCAGATAAGCATATGATGACAGTATTCCAATGACAAGAATGTAAGACTATCAAGGCATAAGAAGTAAAGCACACCTTATTCATCAGGTTCACCCTCTTATAATGATTCTTGGGCAGTCCATACATCAGAGTCGCCTGATGAACACAGTCAGAGTAATCCAGTTACCAAAACAGTCTGCCTAGCCAAATAGCCTACATAACGAAGGTGCACGTACGTAAACAGTAACGACTAGAACATGGATAATGTTTATTAATGAAATTTAGAACTCTAGCATATTTAATACACAAAAACGCGATTCACATTACTCTTCCTCTGAAAGCCACATCATCTTCAGGATCGGATATGTGGCATAAGAATGAAGACTACAGAGAGCATGACCAGAAGTGAGAACTTACATGAAGCATAAGTGTGTTGTAAACGTTGATCCAGAAGGACAAACGTTGCTTATGGTCCATATCTTTAGGCTCCACATGCTTCAAGAGTTCCAAAAGACCTCTAATTAACCCAATGAAGACGGTTTAGTGACCGGGGGACGTTGCATAGATAAAAAAAAAACATGCACGCCAATGGAAAGCGTAATACAGAATTGAATTTCACGAGGAGATGTGAAAAGCCTTACTGCAACCGCCGATGGAGAGCAGTACAAGCTTTGATGGCAGACTCTAAAGGAAGCACATTCACTTCCAAACTGTCAGCGTAAACCCCAACATCCCAAGAAGGGTAGACTTCTTTCACACTGTATGGATCCAATGTTGCCTGTTCTCCTTTATGTTCGGCCAGGGCTTCTGCAACTGAGAAATCCTGTACCATGGTATCCGAAACAATTACAAATAGCTCCAGCCATTTCGACATCAAGAACATTTCCAGTTTAAAAGGTCATGACCACACTTTTGAGAATATTACCTGCTAGAAGAAGAAGCTGGTTAGCAAGATATTGTGAGATGACCTTTCATTGAACTATTATTATGAAATAAATTTTCAATTTTGAAATTGACCTAGATCAAGCAAGGCGATTGTTTTTAGGTGAAAATTTTGCAAAGTCAATAAAACTTGACCACACATAATTCCGAGACTCTATGTTCAATTGTTCTGAATTTTTTTCAAATGCGTTAAAAAGAAAATTCCTTTTCATGATTTTCCAAGCAATCTAATTTTGATTTCATTTTGTCATTCAAGAGAACATAATGGGTACAGTTCACAGCTTGATTGACCTACTTTGCACCAATGGCAAAAGTCAATGATCCAGTCATAAGAAGGGTAAGTCATGTTTGGCTTCATCTTGGTATTCACTACAATATCCACACAAGAATTTGCAAAAAACTTAAAGTAACAAACGAGTCTCAAAAATAAGGAAACAAATGAAAACCACTGTGGTCATTAAAAGTCATGACTGAGGCACATGAAAATGATATTTTGGTTTTGAGAAACGTTTTAACATCAAAGGAGTGCCTGCAACACGTCAACGCAATTCAATATTCTTACTCCATTCGTAAAGTGTACATGTGATACAATATTTGTCAATGGCTGAGCTTACTTGAGAGGATCGCCGACCCAGTTTTCGCTTTACCGAGCTGAATTCGGAACCAGTGCGGGCCACTGCACCAACCGAGAGTGACTCTGCTGCTCGTTGATGAAGTAAAGCCACAGTTCGCACTAGCTCTTCAGACAAATCATTTGGGCGATGACTAAAACCACTAATGTCGGCGTCTGAAAATTCGACACGCACAGTTGATGCACCTGTGTGTGAGTTGTCCTGAGCAACAGAATCTATGTCAGATTCCAGGGATTAACCCAAATTCCAGCTTAGATCTCACGTCATACTCCCGCTTCAAATTGTTCTAGCTATTGAAGTTAAGTCAAGAACATTCCTTTTCCAATTAAAATGAAACATGCATCACCGACCTGAAGTAACACGTCGTCAGTGCACTGCAAGGCGTTGAGGACACCAAATCCACTTTTAACAGACCGCAACTTCGAAGTTGTTCGACCAATCCATGTGTGCTCCTGTGTTCCCGACTCTTTGGCTGGGCTCCCAATGTTAGACAGTCTTTCATCCTGCATTGAACACATGGTTTTCAGTCATATCGCTACAACAACCAGGTAATCTAGCAGTACAAAGCATGATGAAAAAGAAGCGAAACTGGGGCAAGCTAGCAGGCCAATATTCAAAACGCAACATTTTTCAACAACCAACCTGTCTGTTGTCTGATTCCTGCCCGTTTGCTAGGGTATGATTCAATTGAGCGATGTCAGCAGTGAACTTCTGAGATACTCCACGTACAGGAGGGAGGCCTGCATCTTTCTTTAAACGCTCTTGGTCCACTCGTGCAACTTTTCCAGAGTTCAAAGATGTAAAGCTATTCAAAATGCGTTGTGTGGTATGTGCTTTCAGTCGCGAGGTGACATGAAACTGCACGATACAAAAAACCATTGAATATGCTAAAGAATGAATCAAAATTCAATTACCTTCCCAACAGCTAGCTGACATTACTAATGGTACTTTGAGAGATATGTCATGCTACATGGACATCTTAACAATCTATACCGAAAAGGGATAGTGTGACCTCCGATCACGTTGATAAGTAGAAATGCGCGAGAACTTACCTCAGAAAAACAACGCTGACAGAAGTATTCCTCGCAAGTTGTGCAAAATAAAGCGGGGGGAGAGTTTGGGATGCCACGTGTAGCACATACTGCACATCTACCCATACAATTCCAGAGTCATTATGCAGATATAACAACAATCTACTCTGCAGAGGAATGATAGTAGTAACGTCGCATCCTATCCTTGAGAGTCAAGCTGCTGCTGGTTGAAAAAACAGAACGCATGCTGGGACAAGCTAGGATAGGAGCTGTTATGTAATTCTACGGTCAAGAAAGTTGTGAGAAGCAGCTGCACTGTACCTGTCGGGCACATCTGAAGGCTGAGTGATCATTGTATCGGTCCCTGCTTCAGCAACCAGTAACTGTCAATATTGAGCTTCAATGATTAAAAAAAAAGGGTGCATAATGTTCTACAGCAGTTTGCAAGGATGAGCTCCTAGAAGGAACGGGCACCTTGAATAGATTTGGGTAGTAGTTAGGTTGAAGCTCTGGATGACTTATTGAGGTACATGGCAACGGGGAGAGGCTTTAGGACACCTACTTAACCAGCCCCTCCCTTCAAAAAAGGGAATACAAGACGAGAAATTAGAAACAATTATGTACGCTGTCTTGACTCCTAAGTCTTAGTATTCATTGACTAAATGTTACGTACCTGGAATGTGCCTGGTTCCGAACTGCTCAACGTTTTGATTGCTCAACTCCATCTGCATTAGCCATATTGACACACGTAAATGATAAACGCAAAGAGCAGATTCAAAGTAATCAAAATAAAGTGAAGTAATATGGAAAATCCATACGCCAACATCTTAACAAAGTCAATAGTGAATCAAGTATGAAGAATTTAAATAGTTACTGTACCACATCTCGACGCTTCGACCGAATACTAAGCCCACAAACTGACCCAGATCAGTCGTAAAGATGTGAGCAATGGACAAAATAATTTCAGACGAATACTCACTGATGTCGATAGGAAAAGGGGACAAGAAAACTTGAAGAACACATCCGTCTCAGCCTCACCTCAGCCTCAAAGTATTCAGCTTCAATGTCACTGGAATCAACCGTGGAATCATCATCGCTGTCATCAGTGTCCTGGGAAGATGGCCCTTCAGGCTCTATGAAGACTTCCTGCCCTGTCTTGGGATCAATTACAGGTGGTTGTTTTACGGTCGCCTTTAATCTCTGCCGTCCCAGGACTTCCCGAGAACATATCTGCACACAAAACGGCCTTTCATAACTAAACCAAGAGATTACCAAGCTCAAATCAGCAAAGTCAAGACGTTCTCGTAGAAGGAACATCCATTGACATTAGCATATATAGATATCAATTCACATCTTCCATCTACTTGCACCAGTTAAATGTTCCAGACAAGGAGGCAGTACCTCCTCAAAAGTGAGATCGAACCACTCATCCAGCCAACAGAATGCATTCCGGTGAGTGAGAAGCACGATCTGGATACGCAAGGAGAAAGTAAGCACGAGAAAATGGTAAACGACAAATTCACAAGAAAAGGGGTCATAACTGAGGTCAGCAAAATTTTGACTACTACTGATCCTTCTCCAAGCTATTTGGACCTTCTTATCCAAACAATACTTTTTAATCAATCTGAGTTTCATGGTGCACCTGACGAATTCCATTCATCATCAGTTTCTCAGCCCGGTTCTGTACACCCCAGTAACTGCAGAGTGCATAAAAAGTCAGTCAATCAGAGACGAACAACAGATTTGTAAAATCAATGAATTTCCCAGAGTAGGTGCCAGGTCTCAAACCAACCAAAATCTGAAACGTGTCCAGAACAAACTGTTTCTCCAATTAAAGCGAGTAATCTGCAGTAAAAAACGAATCTAGACAGACATCACAAAAGACCCCCCAAAAGATTGGCAAAGTTCTTAATGATCATAGCGAATAAGCTCATACAATCCTCATATTCAGTTAATAATAAGTGATGTAATTTTAATGCAAATGATGCCAACTTATTAGTGTCATTGGTATTTATCTTGATATAACACTGGCAACTATTGAGTTATTATCAAAGTTAGCATTCACCTGACATTAAATCGACAGTATCTCAATGTTGATCTAACGTTCTTCAGGATTAACATTAACTTACCAATAATAACTTTGTGAATCTAAAGCGTGACTAATGGGGGGATCTTTTGGGTGTAAATGTGTATGACCGCATTTCCTATGTAGAGTAAGGTAAAGTGCATCTTGGCAGCTCTAGGTAGCTAACATGTTGAAGCAACAGGATTCAAAAGGTGAACTATATAATTATATAGATGCATGTGCGGCAAGTCTACGAAAGCTTACAAAGTGGGATTTGCTGCTGACCACATCCTTGTGAACAAGGGGTGGACAGGAGCTGTTACCTACTTGGCTTCCACTTTGACCAATTTGTATGCACACATCGTCGGTACCGTGTTACCACGCCAGCCCTTCTTGAGAGGTCCTCGCCTGTTTCAACCCAGCATTCACTGTTAGTTGCGAATCGTCAAAAAAAATTGCGAAATGGTCTCATCTTTGAGGTACTACAAGCATCATGTGAAAACTAGATACTGAACAAGCTTACCCAGTTTTCTTAGAAACATAAAACTTCGGATCCAATTCTGATCGATAGTCTCGTTTTGGGACCTGCATGCAATTTGATTGTTAAACCTTTGTTCAGAGTATACTGCTAGCTCATATGTAGTCTAGTTGTTAAACACTTTCAAAGAGGATTGCGAACAGATTCTCAAGTTTGGATCTGCCCCTCAAAACCGGTATACTCTTTGAAAAACAGAATCTTACAATAAACAAAATAAACAATCTGCTGTACATTACACAAAAAGAATGTAGGCTAGTAACCTAGCGTTGACCAAAAGCATGAGACCTATAGTTAGAACCCTACACTTAAGCACTCGGTCCTCCAGCTTGGCGCACTGACGAAGCAAGCAAGATTGAATTTTATAGATGTGCATCAAGTCTGATTATACCATACATACGAAAAAAGACATGTACATTGTTTACCTCGACCTACACCAATTTTGCAGGGCTGAGGTTGGAAATGACAAGTCGACCAAAATCCAAAAGTGATCCACATCTCCCAACAAACTTGGCATAATCAGAAGAGAGAGGTGACGTACATCGTCAAAAGCAATGTCAATCATGTCAACTTTGCGGATGGCAAGTTCAGCGTCGGTAAGGTTATGAATGTTCTCCGTTGAGCCGTCGTCGTTCGCATGCATGCTAAACATTTCTATTTTCAGCTGAAACAGATTCAGAATCCAACTTTCCATTAAAATTTGGAATTATTTACAGAGGAGGGTTCCGATCAAAATGACTGCAGCTTTAAAAATAATCGTACAAATGAACTTACCTTGTTGAAGAACGGGATTGATATCGTTGTTCGTAAGTATGGATATGCCAACCATGTCTTCTCATCAATAATCAAAGCATTTGAAGGCACCAACCTTGTCACCTGCCACCGCAACATTTTCTCCAAAAATAAGTGGTTGTTAATACCATCTCACAAGCAGCTATGTAACAGACAGTCACCAAATCAGCAGGAATCTTTTCAAGGAGGCTGCTAGACAAAAAAACGTGCCTTACATGAATGTGTGCTACAAAAAATTATACTACCCCATATCCATGTCACATTCATGGAAAAAAAACGCTCCAGGAGTACAGAATATGACAACATGGCAAAATGGTAGATACCCAATCGGGTAAGCGGTCTCCAAGACGATAAAGGCTGTGCGTGTAGATTCCCTCGCCCCAAGTCTCATTCTCATATGGCAATGTAGACAGAAGCTGCAAACATATTCAACGATGATCAGATAACCCCGAAATGCCCAGAAGGGCTTCTCAAATTTAGTGCCTCATTAATACAATTTCGGTCAATTCATATAATTGGGACCACTACTGGAGTTGTCCAATCACAAAAATGAACGAAATGAAGAGGGATGTGAGCTTTTGAAAATTAATCCCTAACAAAGTTAGCAGATTCTACCTGTCCGTAAATCCATGAGGATTTGTTCAATATAAAGGTTTTTCATTCTAAGCATGTAGAATGCATGTTTTTACGTATTGTATTAAAGAATGTAAGATTCACCTTACCATTCGAAATCAAGAAAAAATAAAAATAAGTTTGAATTTCAATTCACGATGTCCTCTGAAGCAATAAAAAAAATTCAATCTAGACAAAGAATCAAATTTTTACTTCATTTTCACATAACCTGTAAATCCCCAAAGAGATATTGCAAAGATGTGCTTAAAAAAACACATGAAAATGACCCTCAAACATGAGAAAACCGCATGACGTTTAATGATTAAACAATCATGAGCTGAATTATTCAAGTTTAAGCAATTACGTAACCAATTTCAGGAATCATTAGCTGGAGAAATCAACTTTCTGCAATAACATGAGCAATTTCTGGAAATTGATCCAAGTAAGACACACAATTACCTGACCACCTTGGCCCTCTAAGGTGTTCACTTCATTAGTCTTGAAGTTGGCAAAACGTTGACCTCTCTTGAATTCTTCCACTGTCTCCCAGAAAATATACATGTCAATGAAGTGCGAGTAAGGACAGCTAAAGGCGCTCCTCTAAAACAAATTCTTCACTATGAACTTGTAAGTATGAAGGAGTGGGTCAGATTACATGCCGCGGACACGGAAAGAGACAGAGAACCCCAAACTGCACATGTGAAGAAATTCTAATGGACTTAACCCCTAAAAGGATCAAGGGCTAATGGACCAATTTGATTGGTCAAATTGTGGATAACATCATTTAAATGGGATCAAATTTCATATCACCAAAATCAATGAAGAACACATATTGGTCAAAAAAGAAATGATATCCGACAAAAGAAAGTCCACACATGAACTACTCAAAACTGGAAAAAAAACTAAGAGTTCCAACTTGGGCGGCTTGGTCCTCTAAGGGCTTAAGCCCAGTGCGATGCGACCCCACAATGTATTTCAACAGCCCATCCAGATGTACAATAGCCAAGTTGATTGCTCAAAAAGAACAAACTTGCAACAATAATTATGTACCTGTCAGTGGAAGGACAACGCGCATTTCTGTTATGTGGACCATGTTGCTTCTAATAGCAGTATCAAGACGACGAAATGCCCCTTAATACAAATGCCAACAGCCGCTATTCCACCTCATAGGCCACGAGAGCTTGAAATCCAAGGCTAACCCTAGCCCTAATGACGAGCCTGAAACCTGTCGTGCTGTAGCGTGGTTTACAAAGTCCACCTCAGGGAAAGCAACATCGAACTCCGTATGTCTGCAATCAAATAAAATTCAAAAACAATCATCAACAATCTGAAGCCATAACGCCAAGATTGTAATATGTCATCATCGATATCAAATGCCTAATGCCTCCAAAAATGATAAGCTACACAACAATAATGCAGAAAAAGGAACACAAAAGAGCTCATACAAATAGGTTACATCATAGATTATGAAAAGTAGTATACAGAGCAGACGCAGAAAACCCTAGCTATATCCAGGCACAAAAGATTGGCAGGCTTTATTCCGCTTAAATCATGTGCAATGATGCATCCTCGAACAATATTCGATACGAATGGACACCACAACCCCAGGTAACCCAATTTCAGTTATTGCAATCCACATCTTTCTTTTTGAAAACCATGGATCATATAGTCTAGTAATACTTCATGAGCCCAACAAAGTAACAAGATATTGCAAAGCATTCCTTCACACAAGTCAATCTTCGATCTATAATTGGGACCAATAATGATGAACATTTGGGGAGAGTGCTGCTCAGGAGACATCCAGTGCATGTTCTATGTACCAGTAGCGTAAAAGCTCAGGGGGTAGTGTCCCCTGAGCAGGCACTCGTCTACAATTAGCACTCTTCAGAAAGAAGAAGAAGACACTACTCTGAGCACCATTCGTCTCACCAGAGCAAGCGTAACCTAGTTTCTGGAAAGCTCATCTGATCACGTGGGAGGACCGTATTCAGAAACACGTACACACTACAGCAGAATACCTAAATCCAATTGGCAAGCAACTAAGTCCACTGCTGTCGTTGGAGTCTTCTAAGACCCTACTGCAAAGGCAACAAGAACTCTCACTTCCATTCCAAATGACAATTGAGAACACCAACTCTTCGCGATCCCTCGTCGCGACGTACAAAGAACCGTGTCCACAGTGATCGAGTATGAAAATGCGCAAATTCTTTGCGCTACCAGAGACCTCTTGCCGAGAATCAAAATGTAAAGAGAGTGAACATAAACTCCCAACTCCGAGACATGAAATCACTTGGTTACGAGACTAATGCAAAAGCTCGAAGCAACTACCAGAATGAGAAAGAGTGTACGAACCGTGGGCCGCGAGGTATTGCCACCCAAAGAATAGGACCAACACTTACGTTGGCGATGAAATCATAAGAAGTGCATCGGAGAGACGTTAGGCTCCTGGTGAGGACTGAAACTACCAAAGACCGATTCAAACGCGGGACATGAAGACTAAGTTACACTCGCCCGAACTTGGCCTCCTCTACACCAAACTGAGCACGCTTTCGACTTGGGGTTCTCGTCAGATTTGCATAGGATTCCCAGTGATTTTGATGTGCGAAAAGAAACGAGTGTCAGGAGCTTCAGAGCAGCCGCGCGAAGTTCGACAACCGGCCCAGAGATCGCCACCTTGACCTTGAGCTCAGGTTTCTTCGGCAGCAATTGCGGCCTCTCGCCTAGGGAGATCGCGTCTGGGATTCTAGGACGATCATAGATTTTGAATCAAGAATCAACGTTGGAAGTCCCGTCCACGAACCCATCCGTCAACGGGATGTCTTATGAAATTGGGAGTAGCTTCTCATCTCCTCATTCCAGACCAGTTTTTTTTTTTTGGTTTTTGGAGAAGTGCTGATGTAGTCAAATATTTTAGTATTCATCTATATTTTGGATAGAATTATGTTTTCATCCACATATTTGGATGAGTTTCATTTAAATTTGACAATTTCATCCAAAATTTAAAAACAAATTGGAGCAATTTGGCATTATCATCCAATTTTTCTTTGAATTTTTCCTATAGGTTTGATGCACCCCATTTTTTTTTGAGGCATTTGGGTCTCATAAGACCAAAAAAAACCATTATTCTAGACTCACCCCTCCGTCATTCTAGTGAGTAATTCCAAAGAATCCAAAAAATCTATGGTAGTTGAAGATGACTAAATGTTGGAAGTTGTTCCATTGCAAGTTCCAATGGGTTGTGTCTGAAGTAGTGATGGGAGCATTTTGTAGAGGTAAAGCCCAGGGTGAATGTAAACAAAGGACCCCTATTTGGTGCCATCTTTGTTCAATTGTTAACATCTCTCCTAGCTAATTTGGGGCCTCATATTGCAAATATGAACTCAGAACTTGCAAAAAAATTCATGCGTTGCAAATAAAACGTTCCTGCGTTTCCCCAGTTTGCACTCCTATCACTACTTTAGACACGCCCGTTCCAATGTATTGGTTGTTGAATCTGAAGTTTTCTTGCCAATTTCATTTATAAATAATGCATGGGTCTCCCGGCTTTTTTGCAGTTTGGTGAGTCAAATGTGCATCAATGAAGGTCTGAACTCAGTCGAAACCTAGGCAGAACTTCAGTTGAAATGAATGCGTTCTGTAAAGCTTATATTTTCAGGTGAACCCATGTTCTTTTCCAGGATGATGAGAACGATGCAAGAACTCTTCCTCTCCCACCAAATTTTTTATTCATGTGAGAATTGTCCATTTGGTTCCAAAAAAATAAAAAATAAAATAAAAAAATAAATTTCCTGTTCATGATAACTTATTTAAGTATGTCAACCATGTCATAAGTTATTTTTGGATTTGAATTCTTCAACTGTTTGTTTTTTCCGTTCATGGGAATAAATTTAAGTTAGTATGGGATGTTCAGTTGTGGGTTAACTGCACTGCGTGACTTCGAGAACCGTGCCCTGTGGTGTCAGAGCTGCAACGACGCGGTTGCATGAGCAGCCATGTGGCACAGGAGTGGAAAACGGACGTCACGTCACTGACCTACGTACGTCAGGTGGGGGGGACATAAAGTATCCTAACCGCTCAAGTGAATTTCCTATGACTAAGGTAGAGCCACCCATTCCCGACCAGTGACCCATTCCCAACCTATAGGTGCACGTATTTTTTACCAAGTTTAGAATGACTTTTTTTCCTTTTTAAAATTGGAAATGATTCATGTCCCAAGTTGTGAGAAACAAAGTAGGAAATAACGATTAGGAAAAAAGTTATTTAATGATAAGAATTGAAAGAGTCTAGAGGTTGGCCATCGGTCCCAAGGACTTTTTGCCTCCCAAAATTCCTAGTAATTTTAGTTCAAGAGATAAAATTACCAAATTTTTTGCAATCCTTGTCATTTTTATTGATGTACCTCTAAATAATATTTGTTTTGCCTTCACTACGCCAGGTCATGTTGGAATTCCTTATTTGGTTGATTATGGGTGGCTCTACCTTAACTCGGTTGTTAGGTCCCTCAAAAAAAACGCCATTTTTCAGAAAATTTTCTTTTGAAAATTTTAAAATTTTAAAAACTATGGCGTTTTTTTAATCTTTTCTGAACCTTTGTGGAATTAGTTATGAATTAGTATGCCCTATGCTGTTGTCACAGTCAAAATGAAAATAAAGGTTGTTTTCTAATTTTTCTAATTTGAAAAATTTGGAAATTCAATAACTTTCACACCATAGGTCCAAATGCCACGAAATCAAGCCTATGCACCCTTCCTCACCGAGGGCTTTCTGATGGTACCAAGAATGTGATCGGCAAATGCACAGTCCAGGACATCTCATCATAACATTAGGAAAAATTTGAACCCTGGAAAGGTCCATTAACTTTTGATTTTCGGCCCCCCACCCACGGTGCAAATACAGAAAAAAAAAATTAATTCTTTTTTTAAATAATTAAATATTAGATATGCTGATGTGGCGCTAATGTGTGCTGATGTGGCACCAGTCGTGCCACATCAGCAAGACCTGGATTTGTTCTGTAACTGCACCAGTTTTGTGCAGATCTGGTAAGAACTCACGCCCCCCTGTTGGGCTCATTTTCTTTATAATGCAAACAACAAAACAAACAACCTAACTTAACTCCTAGAAGGGACAAGGCCTTTTTTCTGCTAAAAAACATTTAAAATTGCCTTTTCTATAGCAAAGAGTAAAAATATTGAAAATTTTTTTTTTTGCACATCTAACTATAGGATCTTACATCTAACTAGTATAAGAATGTGTGGAAAAATTTCAAAATTTTTAACAGCACAAATTGCAAGATATCTGCATATAAAGTGAAAAAAAATTCAACACACTGCTAGACTAGATTATTTGACTTTGAAACTTCTTAACTTTAATTTTTTGCACTATAGAGTTTTGCGCTTTAAATCATTATGGTGGAGAATTGAGTTGACATTCTAGGAAAAAAAATTCAAAAAAACTTAATTTTTATTCTTTAAAAAAAATTTAAACAAAAATAGATACAAGATAGAAGGAAAATGTAAATTATTAACATCTCTAAGATGGAATTAAAATGCACGAGTCCCAATCGTGAGATTGTTTGAGCAAGCAAACTAAACCATGTAGAAATTTTGTTTTGAAAAATTGTAAAAATTGCATTCAAAAATGAATCCAACAAGTTATTTTTTCAAAAAGATGCTCTAATTGCCCACAAAACAAGATTGTCCATAACTTCCTCATAAAAATCCAAATGGAATGAATAAAAGCTTTCCATGTAAACGAGAATATCATTTATGAGATTTTTTTTTATTTCATATTTTGAACTGTTTTTTTGCTGCCCTCCCCCCACCTCCATCGTTTTGAGCTTATTTAGGCATAACTTTTGTTCCCAAGCACTGATTGAAAAAATATATATTTCCATAAAGCTAATCAATTTTTCTATCTTCAGAAAAAGTTTCAAAAAATTAAGAGAAAAATTGAGACCGTAGGTACTTGTCCGAAACCCCATTTGTCCTTCAAAGGGACAATGGTCCATTAGATGACATTTGAGGCCTCTAAGAGAATGCAAGATATCCTGCGTTCCTAGACTACGGGAACGCAAGATAATTGCTAGCTGATGTGGTTGAAATCGTGCCACGTTATTTTTTTTTTAAATTAAATTTTTTTTTTTTGAAAATCCGTACCAGCTATTTGCAGAATTGGGCCAGCATTGGAAACGGGCCTGAAACAGCCTCCAATACCTTCCAATGCCCTCCAATGTTATCTAATGCTTTAGGAATTAAAATAATGAATTTTTACAGTCATCTACTAGTAGGCAACTACAATATTTGTGTCCCTACATATGGTAGTAGAAACCTCACCATTTGTTCTTGAAGGATTGTTCAAAGACTTAAAATGATATTACCTAAAAGTAAATTGATACAATTTCTTAGCTACCAAAGGATGCCACGGCTGTTTTTTGGCCGATGAATGGCACAGAATCCTTTTATGTAGGACAGAAGTACAACTATTCATCATTGGAATTTTGTGTGAAAAGCCAAAAGTCTTTAATAGTAGTTTGACTTCCAATGAGTGCTTTTAGATTTTTAAAACCAATGATTTACACGGTAGCAAAAGCAATGATTTCCACAGTCACCAACTCAACTTTTAAGGATTAATGGGATTTTCCACATTTTTTTCTTACACAATTTAAAATCAACATTTAGCTTTTTGTTGGACAACCAAATTGTTCAATCCAGAAAGGACAATTGACTTGGTTGTTGACTGTACAATTGAAAGTTTGGAAGGTTTGTACAAAGTCAATTTTGAATGAATTTTTAAAATTTTGATTCAAGGTGTGGACATATGTCTCTTTTTTGAGTGTTCATTCTCAAATTTTGAATTTTTTTAATAAAAATTGTATCTACAAAATGGACTACGTTATAAATCTAGTGGCAGTAGTTTCATTAAATCATGAGTTAAATTCCACCTTGTGGCATTTTTTGAAGTTGAATAGTATAGCATAGTTGTTGGCTAATGTTTTTTTTATTTAGTTTGGGCATGGATTGAATAGTCAACCAACCAATGATCTTTGATTGAAAAAATAGATTATGTTCCTTTAAAGTTTCAAGGTGGGCAATATGGATAAAAAGACTCTTCTACTCCTCTCAAAAAAAAATCTCCTACTTCAGAAGTTTGACAAATGTGGAACATGATGAAAGATGCAATTGCAAGAAAAAAAACTACTTCAATCTATGCTATTGCTCACCTTAAACATAACTCAATGCACTCCATTGTGCCTTCTCTTAGAGAAAATCCCATTTTTTAAGCCTCATGATAACTATTCCATTATTTGTAGAATTGATTTAACAAGCAATGACAATTTAGAACATCCCACCATCACCCCTTAGAAGACACAAAATTCAACAGACATTGAAAATTTAGCCTAAAAGGGGTGGAGTGACCTTAATCCCTGAATTAATGCCCAAGGCACCAAGCAAGGCATCAACTTTTTGTATCAACAAAACCATTGAAGTTAAAATAAAACCTTACCAAGTTACAATTTTAGTAGTTTTTTAGAGAAATTCTTTTTGAAGCCTAGTTCTAGTATCCAAAATTTGATTTTGAAAATGAATGATTATTGTTTTCTCACATCAAAGATTTTGTGCAAGGGTGTCCATCGCAAATCTTGATTTCTCAAGTTGAGCCCCCAAGTTAGCACTTGAACCTCAGAATTTTCTTTTTTTCGCTTTTTGCTCACATTTACGGTTAATTAGAGTTCAAAAGACAGTATAAGTATATTCACATGGCAATTGGAAGAAATCCCTACAAATGCAGTATAATTTGACCAAGAAGTCCGTAAACACTTTAACATTTCTATGGGCTAATATTAGGTCTACTTAGGTGTTTGAGAGAACATTTAAGGGTTAAGATAGTATTAAGCTTGATGGCCAAATCATAGAACCACCTAAATATAGACTTTGGAGGAACTTGTGAAAGACTTAGGATAAAGAATAGAAGATAGGAAAGAAATCATGTGACAATGCAGGTCAATCCATGGATCATATTTACGGGCAATCTATAAGTAAAGAACGGTGTTTTTAACTAAGAAACATGTCAAGAACGTAACAATGAAGTTTGATTGCCAGATTCTCTAGACCAAAAATGATTTTCTCCTCAAATGGGAATTAACCATTGACCCAGAATGATTTCCCCCTCGGGTGGAAATTAAATCAGGAAGTATTGAACTAGATCCTCCTCTACTCAGTGCAAAGTGAGATGTAAGCTTGCACATGGCACTTAGAAACTTCCTAAAGGTTGCCCAAAAAGTTCCGTAATTTTTCAAAGTGTGGAAATGACTCTATGAAAAGTCAACCTTGCTTTTACGCATTGAAAAATTCCTAGAAAATTCCAAAGTGGCGGTAAAATTCCACTAAAAATTAAGATAGATTGTTTAGTGCTAATAAAGCGCCAGACCAAATTCCATTACATTCCAACCCCAACAAGTATTTCAATCGACGGTGTTAACGAACTTTTAACACATTTAAAAACATTCGTTCAATTGACCGGCACACCAGGAGCTCACGATGTTCGATTGGAGTCAACTTAGATTTTTTTTCTTACTATCTTGAACCTTATCAACAACCTAGGCCAGTCAAAACTTGAAAATAAAATCATCTCCAACAATTGGATTTTTTACCCTTTTTATCGATACGCTAAACGTTGGTTTTGACGTGCAAAATGGCTTTGAAACAGGGATAGGGGACTCGTAGACTAATTTGTGTCTTCTAAAGACAATGGCACAATTGATTTAGAGTTTGGAGCATTTCTCCAAAACTTAGAGCGATCATAGTAGTAGTGTAGAATTTTAATTAAGTTAATTTGGATTTTCTAGGAGTACAAGTAGGTAATTAAAAAATTCAAGCGAGTCATGCTTCAAAAGTTATTGCAAAGTGAAGCTTTGGCATTGCTTTGTGACAATATTTCAGTACCAGTCTTTCTTGCAATCACCCAAATGCTCTTGACTATGGAAATGGCAGAGTGATAAATGTCCAAACCTCTGCTTGTTCCAAATGAATCATGAAACCAATCCACACCCTCCAACCTAAACCTAGACCAAAAGTAGTAAGCTACTGCCATGTCAACCAGAGACACATGCCAGAACATGAAACGATGATGCCGCCTGAAAAAACCACAAAGATGTCGCTATGATGCGCCACAGGCTGCATGCGTTATTCCAACCCTCATTGAAGTATTGGACGTGTTACTTTTAGTGCCCACTTGTGCTGGATCTGCACCTTCACAAAGCACCAGTCTACACACGTGTGAGCACCCGTAAAAGTGGTGCATCAAAATTGAATCTTCCGCTTGCAAATAATGCACTTGCGCCACAATCGAGGTCTCTGGCTGCTATAGTGGATAGCGCTGGGATGATAGAGGCATTCCACCTTCTCTGTCCAAGGCTGATCCAACCATGGAGCAATGAGGCTCTCCGCCACCTCTATGTGAAATGAAAGCCGTTGGCGATACACCTTCTCTTGACAAGTGAGCCTGTCATGCTTGAATAACACCCAAGAATTGTTCAATCAACAATCCACAATGAAAAAGAGGTGCTTATGCCACCATTTGTGAGAATGGAACTGGACACTGTAGTCGGTACGCATTTGGTCAACGATGTCAACGCATCGCATGTTTGTCTGGTATTCTGTGGCGTGGAAGAAATGGATTCTCGAATCTTGTTCACCCATCGCGTGGAACATGCACCTTCACCGACCAGATCCGCTAAAGTCGGAAGCATGTACATTTGTTTGGAGTCATACCAGCACGTTGCAGCCATACAGCTCTGGGCATGCATCTTCCACATCAAAGTCCTCTGTAGATGGTCACCCCTCTTCTGCCCCAAAAGCAATATTGACAATCCAATTCAATTCTCCCTCACAATGCCTGTCGTCCATATCCCACGGCGGTACAAGTCTTCAAGCAACCTTGGAGCCGCAAATAAGTTGTCGCAAACAACTGTGTGTCCAACATCATCCAATCCCATGGTAACACTAAAAGAAACCCATGTTATACGTGACAACCCTTAGTCAAGGAATTTATGGCAGATAGTGCACAAGCTAATTAGAATGCTGTGCGGACGGTCTATGGATCGGGAGACATTAGCATACCAATGGAACATCGTGAAAGAACGTGCCTCTTTCATTGGACTTAATCCATGGAAAAAACATACCAAGGTTGACATTTGCGGGGACTTACAAGATCAACATCGTCTGCTTTGTAAGCAATACAAGAACGCTACAACTTCTGAGGAGTTTGAAACTCGTTATCTAGCCATAAAAGTGTGGTGGTTATCATTAGGTGCCATTATGGATGTTGGTTTGCATAGTTTGGAGCTGTGACTTTCTTTTTGGCATTTTTGATATCGTCAGTGGGGCAGATTCATGCAACTTGTAAGTCCTTATCATTTCAAAGTAATCCAAAGTTTATGTATCTCAATGAATTTCCGGATGTCCTTATTTCCCTTTAGGTTCTATAATCTGAATTTATAATGCTTCCAATCAATGGCAAGTAGACGTTGTAGATCTTTTTGGACGCAAAGAGGGGTGATTTGGTGAAAATGCTCTTAGCCCTTTTAGCGTTTTCTTGAATTCTTAGCCCTTTTACCATTTTCTTGAATAAGTCTGTTGGCTTTGTTAGGGATAGATTTGTGAATGATGCATGGCGCTAAGATCTTGAAGACCTCTCTCAATACCGAGAGGATATTAGCTTGGCCTCCCTCTTGCGACATTTTCATTTATTGGTAGGACAATTGTCGTCTGCAATAGGCAAAAATCTATGAGGTGCCGATTGCGGTGGACCCTTGAAATGTCCTCTTGGTATTGAGAGGGGTGCTGACGTTGTCTCTGTCTTGAAACTTTTTCATTTCTTTGTTGCACAATTGTGGTGTGTTGTGTGCAATAGGATATATATGCGATTGATGTATGGCAACAATACGTTTAAGGTTCCTCTGGGTACCAACAAGGGTGCTTTTGTAGGCTCTCTCTTAGAACTTTTTCTTTCATTGTGCTTGATAGTGATGCGTGTCCATTGGACACCACCATTGCTATTTTTAGCTATTTTTTTGAATCCTAAGAATAGCTTCAAAGTAGATTTGTTATTGCTAGAACTTGATTGTGGTGTTTGGACTATTTTTTTCCAGGATCTTATCAAGGCTGAGCGAACAGAAATGCCATTTTGCAACCTTGCTGAGATAGTATATAACAAGTGGCTTTGACAATCTGGAAATTGGAAGAACGATCTGTACATCGCCACGGTAGACGATTTCGTCAGAGCGTTCATGCAAATGGCCGGGTATTACCAATACTTGAAGGGAAACAAAGCCAGTATGGAACCAGGGAAGGAAGAATTCATGCTCTACGTGGCCCAACGTTCAGCCGAATGAACAAGCAATCCAAAGCCGCTCACAAAAGCTATTTCAAACATTCTAGGTGTGCAAGAATTCTTCAATAGAGAGCCTCACCATAAAGGCAAAGAAGTGTTTGGATTGCAAAAGAGGAAGGCAGACATGGTATTTGGGTGCAAATTCAACTTGCATAGACCGGACAAAGTCAATTTCTCCCATCCATGCATCCAAACAAATCTTGGAGAGCCACAACAAGTGCATCGAATTTGAACACAATTTTGGAGGACGTCTCTCCAAGTGTGGATGTAGACCCTCCAGTAACGACGTCATACAAGGACATTGAAGGCCAAAGTTGCAATTTGAACTTGACACATGTGTTAGCAATTCAAGAGACCATGTGCAACGAGGGGCAATGGCACATAGCATGTTTACTGAAAACCTCAACAAAGGCGTGTTATGCACTACAAGCAATTACCAAGAAGAAGTGTACAGCACAAATTGTCCAGAACAACACAGCTACTACGGTGCCAACATATACAATTATGATGGTGAATTACAAGAAAAATTGTCATAATCGTATGCACTTTTTTTTTTGCAACGACGACATTGAACGGTGTGTGAAAGGTACACAACAAAAGTGGGTGTTATCAGTATTAGCTATTCCGGCTATTTGGCCAGTGAAAATGGAAGGAAATACTGATATGCGAGCGGAGAGCGGCGAGTAAGGATTAGTGAGCGGGATTTGCAAAAGTTGTGATTTCTCTTAGAAGCCAAGAAAATAAGAGGAAAAAATACACTAAATTTTTGAATTTAATGGATGAATTTTTGAGAAAAGCGGTTTAAGGTTTTGAAAAACATAGATGAAAGTTTGAAAACAATTACTGAAAGATGTTGAAAAATTGGATGATAGTGGATGAAAATGTTTGGATGAAATGGATGAAAGTGGTCAGATGAAATGGATGAAAGTGGTTGGATGAAATGGATGAAAGTGGTTGGATGAAATGGATGACAGTGCTTTAGGGTTACCTTTCCAAAAATGGATGATATGCATTTGGATTTACTTCCACTTGCTCGCAAGGGCTGCTTGAGATGCATTTCAATTTCCTTCTACTCGCTCGCGCGTGTCCAGTGAAATGCATTAGAATTCTCTTCTGCTCATCCGCACGTGTCCAATAAAATGCATATGGATTCTCTTCCACTCGTTGGAGGGTCAAGGACTGACCAATTGGCCTTTGGACAACTACACTATTACAAAGGGGGGGCCTGAATTAACTAATTTTCTGGAGATATGAGTTCATTTCAACTATGAATGCTGCAAAAACGGCAGTGTCATTCGATGTGGGTATCCAATTAACAAAGGTTTTCTTCCTGTGTTGATAAAGAAACGTGCGTACTGGGAACATCTGACTTGACATCCTCAAGAATACACGTCACCCTGTCACTTACTATGTTCTGCATGAACTGTTGCTGCCCATACCTTCAAAAGTAAAACTTTACCTAGATAAATTCATGCAGCATAATAATTCCGGAATCACATGCGAGTCAACTCTAAATTTAAAATTATCAACTTTTTCACGAATATAGCCTACAATCACAAATACCTTGGCAATACATCCTAAATAACGTATAAGCATCTTTGCACAATGAGTTTCTGATTTTTTACTTCTCCACACTCCAAAATTTAATTATTTGCACTGCTCCATTTAATTTTATTCATCTTATTCTATCATTTCAGTCTGTGGAGTCCATTCATGCTCCATGTCCTACATACAGTTCCACAGAGACAAAAACGCTCCTAATTCTTTTTGATTAAATTGATAAAATTAATTGCTTCACAACACCACTGTTCCCTACAGGATCAAACTCCTCATGCATGTTACCCATTCAATACAAATCAACGCCATTTACCGCCAATTGTGGATTGATATAAAATATTTATTCCAAAAACTGCCCTCCCTTTTCACTCGCCAAATATAGTGCCTGCCTTCTCCAGATCTACCAATGTAGATCTACCTTTCTGCCAATCAGAAACATCCTTCAGACTTTGTAACCACAAACACCCTCACTACCTAAAAAGTCTATCTACTGCTATAGTATGCAACCACAACTATGCTTCCATGTAGCATGTGCTCCAGGATATAGTGCCAAATAACTCCAGTAGAAGGAGTTATTTGCTAAAGGGTCATGCATTCAACAAACACCCACTAACAACAAAATGCAACCCCAATCCTCACTTCACAAACACACCAGAAAAATAAATCCAAAAAACCCTCCTACAACTATGAGTCTATGCGATAGAGGCACAAAGCAATACAAGTAAAACACAAGTATGCCTGCACATCAAACCAGAATACATCCGACCACTATGACCTCTTGGCTTTCACTTCCTCTCTGATCAAGTTTAGTCACCTTCTTCCGAAGATGAACCCGACTCGCCTACATCTAAGTCCGCCAGAGGGCCTCCAGGAGCCATTCCGCTAACATTTCATCTCGTCAAATTACCCTTCCCGTTGATATTGGGCCCTTGTTTTCTTCAACATTCTTGCGTGGTGCACGCAGACCCTCATGTTGTGCATCATCTCCTACTGCAAACATTCCGTCTTCCTCAACATCGTTAAGTCTCCCTGCACTTGCCGTCCTTTTACTTCCTTTCGCAAAACAATCTTCCACCCAAGATCCTCTCAGGCGTCTACAAAGTATACTTGCTCCACATGCATGGGGAAAGCAAATGATTCACTTCCAAAAGAAAGTGGCCTCTCGAAATTTGCTAAAGTGAAGCCCCACTTGTCCTTCTTTACAGTGGCACTGTTCCCTCTATAATTTGCTTTCACCCAACTGCATAATAACACAATCACACAAAGTCCTCCATAATTCAATTCCACAATTTCCTCGAGTTGGCCCACATATTCTACGTCTGCCACCACAACATTCTGGTCCCTTGTTCTGGATCTCCAAGGACGCCTAAATGTAGCTGCTACACCTGAATCATGAGTCTTTAAATGCTGCTCCACGCTGACAACACGAAGGTGGTTCCCGAAG
Source organism: Neckera pumila (assembly GCA_963969595.1). Taxonomy (NCBI): domain Eukaryota; kingdom Viridiplantae; phylum Streptophyta; class Bryopsida; order Hypnales; family Neckeraceae; genus Neckera; species Neckera pumila. The sequence goes on from OZ018408.1 coordinate 18,469,915, forward strand.
GCCCACATGCTCAAGTAATGTGGCCAATTCTAAAGGCTGTTTTGACAAACAAAAAACATCCGCTTCAACCTCATAAGCATTGGAAGCCATTTTTTCAGCAACTACTTCTTCCAACCACTGTGAGAACGGGTTAGGACCTCTTAGCTCTGGGGGATACGGAACACTTCTTTGACCATGTCTACATGGGTTCATGGCCCTGAACCTCCTCTGCTCTTCCGCCATTGTTGCACAATACTCCTCATACTGCCTGCATTGTCAACAAAACAGTTAACCACAGTAAAAAAAATTAAAGCAATCGCTAGATCAATTGAAAGTGATCATTGTAATAATTTCATGCAACATACATGCATTCAAAATACAGGACACCACCCTCACTTTCCCGCTACAGCATACCACACCATTACTATTAACAATGCAGACTTTGTCATTATTTTCATGATATTAAAGGCAACTTCAAATAACTGAGTTTTGGACAACAAAATAGCTGCTGCCCTTTAACATTCATGGGTCCTTGTCCCATCCTTGTAAAATCAAAAGCCCTGGTGAGTGATGTTTTAAAAAGATATGCACTGATGCACGCCACTTCATTAGATAATCAAAAAATCCATTGCCTACAGAGAACATCCACTGACCCACATTCGACCATTTCTTGTGACTAACACACTATAGGTTCTACAATAATTCTTGTTGAACTCCTGTTAATTTTAATAATGTCATATGTACCCAACAAAGGCAAACCAACCACCCTCAAACAGAACCCTCATCCAAGTTAAAGAGCGCTCCAGTTACAAAATATAATACAACTTACCCATTCCTCACTGAAACCACACTTTCTATTACAACTGAATGACACATTCCCATGGCAATCATAAAATATAACATTCAAAGAAATTGCGGAATACTATAGTGGGAACATATAAATCACCAGTACATGCGGTTCAGGGCCTATTCTAAAATTCTTTACCTGCAAACCACTAGCAACCTCCTAAGGTAATAAATACAAACATTTCAAAAGAGAAAAGTTCTTTTTCTTTAAAACATGACAAACGTTCTTGAGATACGGGAAAATACTTACTCCTTGTAAGTCTCTAGCTGAGTCGCATTGTCCAGAACAAACTCGTGCATCCATTTCCTCAGGTCATCCAACAATTTGCACGGTCTTCCTTTCCCCTCTACAATTTCATCGGTTGTCATGGGATCTTCCTTGCTATCCCACATGCGACAACTTGTAGGTGCATATTGGGGCATGTACTCAGTGACAAAACCAAGCGCCTCTTCCACTTGATACCCCTGCGTTATACTTCCCTCAGGTTTTGTCAAATTCCTGACAAAGCCCTTCAATCCTTTGAAATAGCGCTCATATGGATACATCCAACGGGTGTGCACAGGGCCGCATACAAACAGTTCTTCAACAAGATGCATTGTCAAATGCACCATTATATCAAAAAAGAAAGGGGGGAATTCCTTCTCCAGAGTTGCCAATGTCTCAGCCACTGCTGAGTCTCATGATAGCTCCGACTACAAGCTTGTCACCAACGTTCCTGAGACACACGGGCAAAATTTGTTGCAACAAGACGTGATAATCATGGGATTTCAATCCCCGCAACTTTCCATCTGTGATTTTTGTGTAAAGTGCTGACACATACCAAGATGGGGTCCTCATTGACCGCAGCATCTCCGAGAATTCCTTCTTGTCTTCAGTAGACAAGACGTATGGAGCATTGGGAAGCCGAAATCGATTGCCAAGGGGACCTCGTGGTTGGAGCCATAAATGCGGACGGATTCCCCTTTGCTACAAGTCCACTCTGATAGCGGCATTATCCTTCTCACCCATTAAGGTCCTTAGCAAGTTGTCTCAAACATATTTCTCGCAATGCATAGGGTCCAGGAATTGTCAAAGTGGTAGTCTCTGCAAAGTCACATTCAGTCATCAAAATTTTAGGAACCCATGCAAACAAACCGACGCTGTAATGCGCGTTCCTATATTGATTTCATAAATATGAAAATCGGGTTCAAACTATACAAGACAATTGATAGTGGGACTAGCACATGAACAAAGATTCAGCCACTTATTTCACTACCTTTGCGATTTACAAGTGTTCAACTACAGTAAGTCCTTTCCTTACCTCCACTCGCATATTCTACTTAACTTTGCATCCCTAAGTGGACTTCATTGGGCACCCGCTATTTTAAATATATCTGCTCCTGTACATCTCATGTCAACCGACAAACGGACCCACCTATTTTGAAATTCAACAAAAACTTACCAGGTTGCCACTGTTGTCAACCAGTGATGACCCGGTCCACAGCTTATTCCGAACACGTTTTCAATACACTGCAATTGCACGGTTTGGATGAAATTAAGGATTTCCTATTGATTTGCTTTTGCTAAATTCGCCAAGATGAACTGCAGAATAACTGAGCAGCACTTTGTTCCTTGGAAGTTTGTGCCACTAGGGGCAAACTTAAAAGATTCAAGACATTACCTGTTGACAATGTATTCCCTATGCCTTCTATCTCTGAAGACTAATAAACAGCATGCAAACGTACTTCGTTCACTCAAGTTCGGACTTACATATCAATGGACTTCAAAATATGAGTATACAAATATCCCTACATGTATTAGAAGATGAACTTGAGAACAGTCAAATCTAAACAACGGCAACGGGATGTGATGGCTGACCGTCCAGTAAGGAAGCACATGCAGTGCGCACACTCTCTTAACCCCATGAAGTTTTACGGGATTGTTTGCTCCATCCTCTCTTCCCCCGTCAGCAAGGTATTGGGCACTGTCTAATCCATTTGTAGAATCTCTTCTCCTGTCGGCCTGGTTGGAGCTTTCCGCCACTCTTGACTGCCATCAAAGGCTACACTTGCTCTCCTGAAACAATGATCGACTGGTAGCCACCTCCGACCTCCCAAGTGCACCATTTTCTTCAAAGCACTAGAGTGGTCTGCGCAAGTTTCCGTAACACATACTGGACACCCTTTGTACCCTTTTGTTTGTTGCCCCGAAATTAACCCATATGCGGGAAAGTCGTTTATTGTCCATAACAATATTGCTCTCAACAAAAATACACTGGCAGCATCTCTCACTAATGCATCTACTGTTGGAAGACCTGTCCACAGCTTCAACAAACCTCTAACCAATGGACCTATAAAAACATCAAAGGCCTCACCATTCGGGGCTTTTTCTCCTGGAATTAGTAGGTTGAGAGAAATGAAGACTTTTTTTGTCACAAGCCATAGAGGTAGGCTGTAAATAACCAACAGAACTGGCCACATAGAATATCTGGTGCTCTAATTTCCATAGGAATCTATTCCATCTGCTACCATGCCCAAATACAAGTTCCTATCCTCTTGTGTAAATGTCGAGTCAATTTCCTCTACAAACACCTACTGCGGGCTGTCAATGATAGAGTGCATCTGATCGTCAGTGGATTTGTTGGACATATGCCACTTTATGAGGGAAGCCACCTTTGGACATCGAAATAATCATTGCAAACGCGGGATAATGGGGAAGTACTGCAATACCTTTTGAGGGATGCTTTCTGATCTGCTGATATATCGAGGCACACCACACTTTGGGCAATCCATCAACTCTGCATGATCTGGACCTTTGTATAAAATGTGCCCATCGGGACAACAATGAATTGCTTGATGCTCCAAACCCATTTTCATTAGCATTTTCTTGGTCTCGTACGTGTTCCGCGACAAGCAATTTGATTGAGGAAGCAAATCTGTAGCTACAAAGTGCAGCAACTCATCCAAGAATGTATTTGGAACCCCATACAAGTTTGCCATGTTCATGAACACAATGCTAGCCTGCAATCGACTCATCCCACACCCTTCATATAGAGGTTGGGTACTTTCTTCAATTAAGTCCTTCATGTCTGCCATGTCCACTTGCAGGCCCTCTTGTAGTACATCTTCCTGCAAGTTTTTGAATGGAGCTCCGTCACTTCCAATTGCTTCTGCATGGAGCACATCTGCACGCGAAAGGTATCATGAACTAGGTTCTCGACCTCTACCTCCGTCCGCGGAGGCCACACAAATCTTTCTCTTCCGCCGTTCTCTTGCCTCCAGTCATACTCCTCTTCGGGTTGGACCGGACGCTCCGTAGGGCCACAAATATTTTGCCCGTCCTCAGTCTACAAAAAATTGGCATGGTAATGGTTATGTGGAATTCAGCAAACACATCATGGCCTAATTGACGACAGTGACAAACTCTGCTACAGTGTCTTCTGATATAGTAGAAGTTCACATCTTCATTGACTCAACTTTCATTGTGTGCTTATTTAATGAAGAGGTGCACTTGTAATTGGAAATGAATTAATGACTTTGACAGATCCAAATTCCGATTTCAAGGTATTATTCAATAAACAAATCCTCTAAATTCGTTCAATACATAAGTTTGAAAATGATTACATTGCTAATTTCTATGAGAGCATAATTTGCATGATTGAATTTGATAATTCCAATGGTTTACATTGAAACAGGGGAACTCTTGTATCTTCTACTTGTCCATGAACTCAAGGCAGCCACGCACCCTAAATTGAAACTTTAAATTCATGACTTCTTTCATTTCAGTGACGTATGTCACTGCACTAGACTTGTTACCAACTCCATTACATGCTCAGGTGATTAGACATGACCTTCATTTCATTGAATAGGTAATATCTTGTGGTGTTAATATCTATGAAGGAATTTCCTATAAGATATGAGTGCACAACCGATTTTATAAAGAGTGACAGCTAGCTACTTCAAACTCAGTCGAAACTACAGAGAAAAGAAGATCAAAGTCATGACTACTGCTACCAGAACTTCTAAAACGTATGACATTAGACAAACTTTTGATACATACACATGGGAATGCTGACAAGAACTTACCAGTACAGGGTACTGAAGATACGGATCACGTCCATAATGCCTATGATGTGTTGCAACAAGGATAGTGCTCCTCATTTGTCTACCTTGACATCGTCTGCATGCGCATGGGTACTCAAGGAATCCCTATCTTAAAGCTATTGCCCTCTCAATATGGTAGGCTACTCCTAATTGTGGAGGTTGCATTGTAATGAGAATTGAACATTCAATGAATTACAAATCAGTAGAGCAATTGAGCAAAGAAGCATAATGAATTTGAAAATAGGTATCCAAGTCAATATTTTCAAATAATCCTCAATTGTTTAACGAGGTGGTGAGGCGGTCAGCATGTATAGTCCCCAAGTGCCCAATGATGTGACCACTAATATGCTATGTTTGTAGACATTCCTTCATTCAAGGGAAAGTTTTCAAATATTCAATTTAATATTTAAAAATTGCAGCAATCACGGAGTCCTCCCTGTTCAGTGTTCTTCAAGCCCATGGCACCATATTTGGTTTAATTTCAATCTTTGGTGTTCCCTATACGAAGTGACTTCTATATAAGTGCAATGGTGCAATTTGCTTTGGATGCGTGCGGCTTACATGTTCATCAAGGATAATGAAAAAATCTGTCCACTGATTTCCTCAACATTGTTACTCTACTTAAACAAATTCTACATGTGAAGTGCTAAAAAATGTCATTTACTACTAAATCCTAAAACTAACAACTTCATATACACAATCAAGCAGAGCGTTACAGTATAAATTGGACATTGGTAAAAGAACTTGCAATTAGTTCATTATTTCCTTGAAACAAGAAACAAGTCAGCAAAGCAGAATTTCTTCTTTGAGAAACCTGATGCACCCCCTGAACTATGTATTTCTCCTGTCGAGACAATTTCTACGCGTGTAGTACAAGGTGCTTTAGCACACTCCACTCGTAAAGAAGCAGTCTCAGCTTTTATCTCCTCTACCAAATTCCAATAACTGACATTTGGTTTAGGCTTCACTGATATTATGCTACTGTATGGTAACATCTGTTCTTCAGAACTTTGAGACACCGTTTCCAAAGGCGGGCCTACATGCTCATAGGATGCACCCATACCGCTACTTTGGAACATCGGCTGCTCTGTACAAGAGTCCAATTTCTTTTTTGTAGTCATCTTCAGTGAAGTAGGATTATTGTTTGACAAGTAGGAGCATGGTTTTTTGGCAAAGTCTTTGTTGTCGTTAGAGTCTAGGCCGCATACTCTACGTCTCTTTCTATGAAACAAAGGTGCCGCTTTCAGAATTTTTTGCTTTGGCATTTCTTGAAAGTGGTAACTTAGAATTTCAAAAAGAAAGTGTGACCTAATAATTTTGGTAGCAACAGTTCCTCAAGTCTGACCTGAACCCGTACCTGATCTTCATGAGTTTATTCACTCAATGGAATGGATGAAATCGATTTGGACAATGTACTCTTGATTTGTAGAGCGGTGTTGTATTGTTGAGTCAAACGCGGCAATGACAGACGTAGCAAGGCACCTGGTAGAACCAATCAAACATACCAACAAAGGTGAGTTTCAGTCTAATAAGAACAAGGCATACATCTCTGCCCAACCTATGTGTTCAACATTTGAATGAGTATATTGTAGAGCCATCAAGTTCCATGCTTGCTCCTATCCTCCCTCAAACTTAAAAATATTTTTAACATGTTAGAGGAAAAAAACATTCCTTCATGATGAACAAAGTGTGTTGAGTTTCCAAATTGGGAAGAAAAATGAGCCCTGGACTTGAAAAGCTATATTGGGACAAAAACAATTAGACTACAGACTGAAGAATAGGGTTCGTGGATATATCCGTAAACCCTAAAATCCATACATCCCTTGTCACAGGTGTAAATTTCTTAAAACCGCAGTCACCCGTAGTGATGCCGATACCAGATTTACATATGTCATGAAAGAAGTGCAGATTTTGAATCTTGGAAAGTCTCATCAGACTCCTCGTTAATTTACAATGAATACCACCGGGTTCTGCATTGTAGGTGTACATTTGACGTTTATCGAAATATTGTCACCAATGAAATGGGAATATGTTTGAGTAGGCCTAGAAATTTCAAATGTGTGTAGCTGCACTGAAGTAACTATGACTTAGATGGTTTAAAACATTCAACATTAATAGAGTAAGAGAAAACCATGATTGACATTGTCGTACGCGCAGTCCAGGCGTAAGTATCCTTAACACAAAGATGTGCTAAGATAACATGAAATATCATCCTAGGGAATTCCAGAAGTTATTGCAAACTAAGGATGTCCGGATCTCTTCCAAAACACACCCAAGCAATCTGTCTCAACGATTCACTCTCTTCCAGTTGCTACTACTTTCCAGAGTCCAATCCGGAATCTTTCCTTACAACCTTCCGGAATCTAATCCGGAATCCTTCCTTACTACTTTCCGGAATCCAATCCGGAATCTTTCTTTACAACCTTCCAGAATCCAATCCGGAATCCGTCCTTGTCCGGATTTTGGTTTCGTCTAGTCACACTCTGGTTTTATATATCCCTGTTTCACCCTTAGGGGGTCCGCTATTGATCCTTTAGAGGGGTAGGGACTTCACCACTCATAATCTTCACTCTCTCCACTAATATTGTTGTTAAATGCACACAATCCAAACAGAGTTTGTAATAGAGAAAGAGAGGGTAGCAATTCTCACAACTTTTCGGATGGCCAATCCGGAAAGTAGGTCACTCAGAACCACGTCCTATTTCCTTCACTACGACGACAGATCAAGACTTCCGGAATTGACAAAGACACGTATGTTCTAGAATCTAAATTGATGCAGTAGTTGGCAGGCCTTCCGGATGGTGGGGATATTCCGCTGGCAGTTGCTTATCTCCGCAAGAAACCCTCCTTGGGTTCCGGACTCGCATCCACTCCACTCTTTCCGGATTACTATTCCAGCAGTTTAAAGGCATAGTGCACTAATCCTCTTTCACAAATCCAGAACTTTCACACAAATACTCACTATCAATCAGACCTAGTTGCCTAAGATCCGGATTCCTCCTCATCCCTGCACACTCGTACTTACACACCAACACACAAGTGACCATAGACGTGATACGCAAGAGAATGAGTTTAAGGTGATCTCCTGAATGCTCAGATTGAATGACAAGGAAAGGGGAATGAGAGGCCAGCAAGCCTGCCTGCCCTTAAATACAAAGCAAGGCGACCTAAAAGTCACCAGAAAACCAGGGCAACGGTCCAATTAACCGTTCCAAGAAACCCGGAAAGCCGTTCAAATCCTAAAAGTCCGGAACTCAGCTACTCCCTAAAATTCCGGAAATCCCCAAAAAACCGGAACTTCCTAAATTTCTGGAATTTGGTCCGCAAATCCCTTCAATCCGGAATCCTCCGGATTCCGACTGGCATTTACATCTGGTTCCAGAAACTTATTTACGGTTTTAGCCTATCTAGAAATTGCTTAATCTATAATCCTAAACTTTTGTTTCTACTTCCCTATTCCTATGCATAAAGTCAAAAAAAATTATACTACTTTAACACTATTCTATTCTACTTTCTCTATTTTACCCTGACAGACATGTCATTGCACAGGACGTGATGTCCAAGCACCGCAGAATGTTTAAAAATTAATTCAGTAGCAAATTGTCTGCAAGCACTTACCAGTACTAAGTAATTCAGCGTTGTTTCTGTATGAAGTTAGCTGTCACGTATGACTTCTCGAGCTCCTCCCTCTTGCATTGTCCACAGCACAAAGAGTCTGAAGCTGATTGAAGAAATTGTCAAGGCTCCGAACAGTAGTACCACTAGCAGCAAGTCTGACCGGGATATACTACGAAGATGGCTTCCAACAACGACTTCCCCGGCACTGAAAGACAGAACAGAGTGGTGGACAAATCCGCAAACTTGGAGGAGCTTCTGAGCATCACTGACCAAGTGCTTGCGAACTAGTACTTGTGTAGAAAGCGTGAGTAATTGTAGGGTCCTATATGCGTTGAAATCGCTGACGTCCAGTGATATTGTAGAGTATATTTTCGGCATTGCCTTCGTAAAAGTTAAATATACCACATACTTGCAAAACAACTTCTGCAAGCATAGCTAGAATTATGGCTTTGAGAACTGAAGAAATTATTGTAAATCTGGCAGCACTCTTGATTTGGAAGCGGAGTCCCTGAAAATGGTTTTGCTTTTACATGGGTGAGCTAATTGAAGTACATAGCTTAGGTAGTAGGCATGCTAAATGTTGAAGTGCACCAAAGAGTATGTCTCAAGCGGTTGGTAAAAGCTGGTGAATTTGGATCTGAGATTTTAAGGCACAAAACCCAAGAAACTTCCAATGCGGTGGTGAAACCTCAGCATTTAGCAGATTTAAATGAAAGTCTATAAATGAATTGAAGTAGATGACGGGTCCACTATGATCAATGCTTCTTACACAGGCGGTTAATTGTGTTCCAAAGATTGGTAGACTTTTTGGCGAGCTTTAAAACAAAAACATAAAAAACAAAATTAATAGGAAGGAAGACGACAGTGTTACCAGTGTTTCATAACGTCACTGAACTTGGTCACCTTGTGAGTGCCCATCAGGGACAATTCTAGAGACGCACTGGTAGCCAGCGGAAGAAGGTCAATTTCGAGTCTCTTTGACAAGAGCCCAGTGTGTGCCCCCCGACTCTAGCTAAAGTCGTTCCCAAACCTCGACGTTTTGCACCTTGTTCACTACAAGAAAAAGGGCCAAAATGCGACTAGAGATAAACGACTGGATGTCCACAATGACTAGAAAACGACTACGGCTCCCTAATTGCACCAACGCTGCTAACCCTACAGCCTTTGAACCACCACAGAGTCGCCATAGAGTCGCGTCCGCGACTGCGAGATGAAGAGTTAACAAAAGGTGAGTTTCATCTGCACATTTCGTTGACAGTGTCGTTAATAGTCTGATGTGGCAGGGTGGCATTGAAGATGACTAAAAATATGACTGTAGCACGACTAAGAAATGACTGTAATGTAACTGGTAGATGACTTTGAGACAAATATGTAACTGGCAGACGACTTCTTGGCTTATTGATGGAAAAAGAAAAAGAAAGAGGCTACTACAAAAGACATGATAGAAAAAGATGTTCCGTACAACCTTGATTTTACTGTAGGGCCATTGTAGAATGACTGACTAATCACTGTATTTTGGCGCAAAATAGTTTTAATCTTTATGATGTTTCCATGCAATATAGTGTTAAAGGATGCAACTTTAACAAGATGATGTGTTGTCTACAAACAAATTAATAAATGTTAGGCAATTAAAGTGCCTTAGTTCCTAAATACTTTTAGTATATACTCTGTGTTTATTTTTTTATTTTTTTGTAGGGATCAAATGATTTGAAGTCATTCATCTGAGCTTTAAAATATGATGCATACAAAAAGGCTTCTTTTTTTATTTCTTGTTCATTCTCTTTTTAAAATTTATTTTAGTCTTTTCATCTCTTTTTCTACCTTTTTCTTTTTCATGTGTTGTTGATTTTTTTATTTTTCTCTTATTAGTTTCATTTGCTGTTATTTCCTAGAATTTTTATAAAAACAAACATAATTATTTATTTATTTTGGTAATTTTATTCCTTCATATTGTTTTAGAGTTTTGTAATCCTTGTAATTTATTTTTTGTTACTCAATTTTTTCCTTTTCTATTTTCTTCTTCATTTCTTTAAATCTTTTTTGACTTTTTCTTTTCTTTAGTCTTTATTTATCTTCTTAAATTTATTTCTTCAACCTTCTTTAAAAAGAAAAAATTATTTTTTTCTTCTCTTATAAATTATTCATTCCCGATGGCCTTTTTGTTTTGTTAGGGTCTCATGTTTTCTTTGTCGAGGTTTACTTTGAAATTCATTTATACTCCTACTAGGACAACAACTATAATTTCTCATTTGCATTGATAACTTTGCAATATTTCCAGACATTTCATATGATTCAAAACATACATTCTGAAGGTTCCAACGTAAAGGTAGGAAGGTGTTTTCATAGTTGTAGCCGCAATTGTTAAAGCTTATTCCCCTCTTACATGAACAACAATGCTCCTTCTCTGGTGTTGTTGTAGAATGACTTCTTAAGACTGCAAAATGACTTCTTGCGATTGCAAAACGACTTCTTGCAACTGCAAAACAACTTCCTGCAACTGCAAAATGAGTTGAAACATCTTGGATCACTGTAGAGCTATTCAACTAAATATCCTTTCTAATACTTTTCTCAAAATTGTCCATAACTTTTGATTTGAGGCTCAAAATATAAAATGGATTTTTGGAGATGAAAGTGAGGTTGATTTACCAACTTTTTTTAGTTCAAAGGTTTTTGAAAAAAATTAATCTACCATGCTTAAATGAGATTTGAAATACTACTTGTAACACAATTCCTGCGTTTTACATATCCCACATGGTTTGTCTTGTCTCCTACCACCCCACTAGTATAAAAGCCTTGTCATTTCATTTCTTCTTACTCACACATTAAGTGGCTTTGAAAGCCAAGTGACACATGTCAATTACAATGTACGGTGTATGGTGTACAATGTACGATGTATGGTATACGATGTATGGTGTATGGTATATATTATACGGTGTATGGTATATGATGTATGATGTATTGTATGTAGTGTATTGTATATGGTATATTATTGTGAAACTTTGAATGTATTGATATGTGACTACATAATGACTACTCAAATAATGGGCCCCACATCCTTTTCTACACACATCATGTTAATTTTAAAATTATTCAAAAATGACTAGAAACGTTAATAATAACATCAACAGCAAAGTCTACAAAATGATTGCAAAATGATTCAAAAACGACTCAAAAATGACTTCCTACGTGGCCATCCACGTCAGATTCATCATGGGTCAGTCATGACTTTAAAACAACTTCAAAACGACTGGCCACGTGGATGTCCATGTCAGATGTCCACGTCAGATGTTTTAGAAGTCCCACACTCCCACTTTCCACATGGCAGCTCTACAGACATTTCCTTAAGCCCAACTTTCTTTATCACTTCATCCATTTCTACCTTGGATGTAGAAATGGATGGTGATAATAGAAGTCTAGTTGTTTATAAACGACTTGTCCTAAACGACTATAGGGCCTTCAGTCGTTTTGCAGTCGTTTTGTCCGGAACAACTGCTTTTCAGTCGTTTTGCAGTTGTTTCTTGAAGTTGTTTTTTCATCATTTTTTTGCAGTGACTTCTGATGTCACGGATTCCCTTCCAGGAATTAATAGCGCCAACATAACAAAGAACTTCTTTGTGCTCAGCCAAAGGGGGAGATTATAGTTCAATAACAAGACAGGCCATGTTGACCAAGATGATTTGTTTTGCTTGAAAGGGTTCACTCCATCCGCTGCAAGAGCAAAGTGAACATTACGTGGATCACTATCAAAGGTTGGATCCACGTTCTCTTGGAAGTGTTGCCATGCCTTTGAGTCACAAGGATGCCGGACCAGGCCGTCTCCACCTTCCCGATTGCTATGATTTTCAGCATGCCACAACATCAACTTCGAAATGTGAGGGCTCCTATAAATCCTCTGCAAGCGTGGAATAATGGGGAAGTATCGGAGAACTTTGACTGGAAAGGCCCGACGAGCTTCGTCTTTATACCGGCGGCCGTTGCACTTAGGGCATCGTAAGGCATCCTTGTGTTCACCCCGAAACAGCACACATCCTCTCTCACATGCATGGATGCTATTGTATGTGAGACCCAATTTTGTGGTCAACGTCTTTGTAGCATGGTATGTTTTTGGCAATACATTCTTCTCTGGTAGTAGATGCAAGTGAAGAATGTTGAAAACTTCATTGGCGCAATGATTGCTCACCCCATGCATAGTGAAAAGATTCATTAGCAACACTGTCGCGGCTAGCTTGCTGGATCGCGACCCCTCGTACAAATCCTCCAAACTCTCCTCCAATAAGCAGCCATCAAAGTTGGCATGCTCTGCTGCATTCTCAGCTGGGATATCCGCAGCAGGTGTTTCATTCCAACATTCATCAACATCTGCACCATCTTCCGTGCCCACTTCAAAACACTCTTCATGGATGGAGTCCGCGGTGGCAAAGGCCTCACTGACTTCACGCTGGACTCTTTCCGCAGCTGTATCAGCGACATTGATCTGTCCAAGTGCTTGGTCAATCATCCCACGTGTATCAATTGTGGCATCCACTTCCTGCTCTCTATCTGTATGCGGTCCCCAAAATTGTTCCTCCCACTCTTCATCGGAAGAGTCTCGAGCACCTGGACCTCTCCAAATACGGGAATTAGGATCTCTGCCATTGCGGATGAGGTGCTCCTTCACGTTCCGTATCAGTAGTCGGCGTCCCCCACGGCATGCAGTGCACGGACAATGTAGTCTCTTCACGTTGTACTGTGTAGCCCACTGCAATTGTCTACTCCACAGCCAGTCATCTCGCAATCGCTGTCTGACGCTATCAGACAAGGGAAGTCTACCAGGGATCATCCTGGTTGTATGTGTGAAGTCCTCTGCTTTGCCTCCTGCGCACTGCGCACAATGCGGACGTCAAAACGACCCTTCTTCAAGGAAAACATCACAGGGTATAACAGTGGGAGACAAACTACAGAACAACTACTGGAAGACTTCAACTTGACTGCAGTACAATTCCTTCAACTTCACAATGACTTCTGGAACTACAGGTACACTTATTGAAGACTCCTACCTTGTCCAACTCGCAATGCCACATGCTATGGTCGTGTGGTGGAAAATTACAGTTGTACAAGAATTTTGTGGCGATAAAGAAGAGGTGGTAGTAAATATCTCTTTAAAGGATAACATGCTAGGAAAAGTGAGGATCAAGAATTGATATGGGCTTCCGGGTAGGTGAAGAGCAAGACAAACACGCCCCAAAGAATACTGAAACAGTGATCCATGACAACTACGGGAGAACGGCGCAACTCTAAGGTGTTTCTGCGAGGGCATTGACGACATCCAGGAATTCTTTCAGAACTTTTCCGAATGCAAAAGATGGGCTGCTACTGACTAGGAAGTGCTACCTACTCTACCGTCTTGAATAGCCCCCGGTCCTGCAATAGAGACATTTACCGGTTGCCAGGAGTCTGAGAATCCCTTGTGGAAACCCAAAGATCCGACGGGGCCCAACGAAGCTCGCCTACGCTAGTCGCACAAGAAACTGCCAAGGTAGATGTAGGCTCAAGCTGGGTTGCGAAGGCTTACAACTAACCTGCGACTGCAGAGTGACTAGGGAGAGTTATGCTGGTGTCGTTCTGTAGCAAATGTGAGTCCGTCCTGACTGACACCCATGACAAAGGATATGTATTCTGTGCAGATAGAAAAGGGACGTCAACTCCTGGACCAACATCAATGATGACAAGTTCTCATTTGTGAGCAGAAGGCAACACATATGATGCAGGACATTTTCAAACTATTACTTTGCCTTGTACCTAGGGGAGGGAGCAAGGTAGGAGAAGGTAGAGTGTATGGGAAAGGAACTACTTTGAAGTGTTAGAAGTAGTAACTTATTATTGAGTTAAAATCTCCATGGAAAATAAAAAAAAAAGGGAAAAGCACAAGGAAATAGGAGTCTATGGAAACGGGGTGTGCCCAAAAAAATGGGTAATGAACGAGGGCTCCATAAGTCAACATTTAATGGAATACAGAATATCCTTTCATGATAAGCTAAAAAAAAATTGGGAAAGAATGGGGGCTCCACGAATTGGACACTTTGTAAAATTAAATGCATGGAATGCATTTCTACTCCAAGTGTTTGAGAAGCCAAAAAAAAATTGGGAAAGAATGGGGGCTCCACGAATTGGACACTTTGTAAAATTAAATGCATGGAATGCATTTCTACTCCAAATGTTTGAGAAGCCCAAAAAAAATTGGGAAAGAATGGGGGCTCCATGAATTGGACACTTTATAAAATTAAATGCATGGAATGCATTTCTACTCCAAGTCTTTGAGAAGCCAAAAAAAAATTGGGAAAGAATGGGGGCTCCATGAGTTGGACACTTTGTAAAATTAAATGCATGGAATGCATTTCTACTCCAAGTGTTTGAGAAGCCAAAAAAAAATTGGGAAAGAATGGGGGCTCCACGAATTGGACACTTTATAAAAAAATAAGGAGGTTCCATATTTTATTGACATATGGATTGGTCCATGCATGGGGAGCAGACATGGTCAAATTCATTGGAATGCTTTCACTGAGATACTCACCGGCTTTGAGCGTGATTCACCCTCTGCAGTTGTCATGCGCAACGCAAACTGTGTGGACTTCAGTGCATATATAAGCTCCTGTTTCTGAAACATGAAAACAATTAGTGATTTGAATGAATGGACTCACTTTGACAAGAACCACCGCTTCCCCACCTTACACAGGAATAAAAGATTGAGGAGACTAAGAGGACTGAGAAAAATAGTGCGGCACATGTTTTGGCATAGTGCAGGAACAAGCTAATGCACTCTCACATGTCACACATTTCCATGCTGAATACATAGGTAGTCGCTGCAAATCGGTTTGTTTCATGCAAATTGTTACGAAAAAAAGAATGTGCAATGGTTGTGCGCAACTCAGTGGACCAGTACACGAATTAGAAGATCGGTATTTAATTATGTGCACCCCCCTGCACTTCACAGACATCTCCCTGGAAGCTCGCTTGACAGTCTACGGGGAAAATGCACATTAAAATTTCAAATAAGTTTTGAAACATAGGGTTCCATCATGGCAGTCTCGGGAAACAACAGTACGCAACTGCGCGGCAACTGTCATGAGTGACTACGTAGTCTCTGGACCCAAGCAGTGACTCAAAAATGACTTTCTGGAGTCGTTCTGGAGTTACAAGAGCGCCCGACAACGTCTGTGTTGCCTTGGCCGACATGACATTGTGAACTTCAAGTTACCGACCCTAATAACCTGCCGAAAACGAAATCAGCGGTGCCACTCTTGCTAGTTTCACAATCTCCCAATCATTAGATTATCATGTAATGATTGGATTGCAAAATCAGGGGCAGATTGCCATCAGCCGAGTAGTCTAATCAGGCTCAAATGCAGTAACTCAAGGCTGCCGAAATTTATTGCCAGCCGCCAAATCATGACCACTACTTCCCTTCAATGAATGCATTCAACCAAACGCACCTTGGATTGAAGGGGGAGGCACTTTCTTGTGCTTCTTTCTCTCTTCGTGGAATCCTGTGAAGCTCCAGGATCGCTCCTGGTGAGTGCGTGAGCATTGAACTTGGGCGGAAGAGGGCTACAATCGGAGGCGCTCGACGTGCTGGGTAGTCTTGCCTGCAATCGAAGGAAAACAGGCACCAGCGCAAGTGCAACTGGACTCAAGCGCAGAAGCAACTGGACTCAGGCGGGGAAGATGGAGTCGCCAGCATCGAGCCCGCCACATCCTCGGTGTGAGTACGAGCTGCTCAGAGACGCGCAGGTGGCGGAGAACAAAAAGAGGCTAGAGGAGGTCCTCGTCGTGAAAAGAGCAATGTAAGTTATTTCAGTTTGCAGTGGCCGTTGTCGTCTGCCTTGAAATTTGTGCCCTCTTCATGCTGCATCACCATGCAGGTCCAAACAGCCTGACGGCGTAAGTCGCAAAGACGAACCTCACAGGTGCATGCACGTTTTTCTGATCTGTTTAGGCCATAGTTGAGTTCGTGGCGTGTTTGTTTTTCTTCCTGAAGTCTGTGATCGCTGAGTTCCTTTGTTCAATACGTTTACATACCATGCTAGGGTTAAGGGACCCTTTTTTTTTGAAATCGGGCTACGGTGGAAGTCAAGAGATCTGCAGTCGCGTGTAAGTTGTTTACGAGTCGCTTTGCGGGCCCATTTTCCTTACGTGACTGCTTCTCAATCACGTGGGAGTCGCGGGTCATGTTATTGTTGTGGCCGCCAGTCCAGTGCAGCATATAAAGGGTGTGGACTTGCGGGCGGCCACGTGTATCATCTCGCACCTTTTCTAAGTATTTGGCCTGTCGGAACCCTAGCGCACGCCTCTTGTTTGCTGCGATTGTGCTGCCTTGGGGAGAGTCGTCACCATAGTTTGAGTCCATCACTTTAGCCCGCTGATCTCACCGCGAGTGTTCCTCACTCCTGCCGGTTGGAACTCTGCGTTGTAGGGATCAGGAGAAACAGCCCATGCTGAAGAAGCCAGAGAGAGCTGAAATCGCGGGAGGAGGGGGTGAGGGACTGCGTAGGAGTGCGCGGCAGCGAGGACTCCAAGGACGGAAAGGACGGAGGTTGCGCACACTTCGTAAGCGCAAAGAAGAAGCCGCGGGCGCCGCAGGGATGACCAGCGAGCGGGACTCCTCCTCCGATGCCACGGAGTCCAATTCTGAAACAATCGCAGCAGGTATGATGAATTTAGCACTTGCTTGTAACCATGTTCGACAGCAATCGGAGAATGAGGCAGCTGCCGCAGGTAATTTGCTATACCCCGGAGAGCTCAAGGATTAGGGTTTGAGGGAGCCAACACTGTGCTCAACTTCTTGACGTCTATTCCATTTTGGACGGTCCGCAACGCCGCAAAGCTGTATGTTTCCATGAAATCGAGTCGCGGGTCAAAAAGCGATAGTTGTGAGGACATTTTCAGAGAGAGGGGTCACGTCATCCGGCACATTGCTTCATGAAATTACAGTTTGGCTTTGAATGTCGGTGCAGAGTACAAAGAACCACTCTTCGTGGACTCCAGCGACGATGATGTTCAGGTCGAGGAGCCCTTGCTCAACCGGTGGAAGAAGCGTTCAAAATCCGAACTTCTAGGAAGATCGGCCGCGACTAATCAAGCGACAGTGAATCCTCCGACGCAGCCTACAACCGCGCCTTCTGTGCCTTACCCGCCAGGATGGTCGTGGATGCCGCAGCAGCCAAGCCAGCCACCACTGCCTTGGGCTGCAGGTCCGCCAAACACATACGAGGGTGCGTGGCAAGCAAGTGGCGCGGAAAGTGATGTATTGGAACAAGGTCAGCGAAGGAAAAAGCGCACTGCGTATGAGCTGGGTAGTCTCGAGCGGTCCTTGACTTCCACGAAGCCCAATTTTGTGTTCGTCCAGGAAGGTGGCGAAGTAGATGCAGGTTGTGAGGGGAAGAATGCCTGGGACGAGGCGATCAGGAAGTTCACGCCAAAGATCCTAGATATGAGCGTGGTGGAATGGGGAAAACACAAGCCTCACACTCTGATCAAACTACGGGAAGCACTGGATAACGAGTTCGAGTATGTGGGTACTCCTCTGAGCATGGTTGGATTTCGTACTGCAGTCACGAGGTTCATGAAAGGCGAGAGATCTCGGTTGAAGATGCGGTACAATCAAGGCCACAAAGAGACGCCTATGCACATAACTGACGATGACCAGTGGAAACGGTTGATTGCCTACTGGGATACGGATGCTCAGAAACGGAAGTCCGAGAAGATGATTGCTGCACGCTACAGTGTGAAGCACTGCAGTGTAATAGGGCGGAAAGGAAAAGCAGGCGTGGAAGCGCAAGTGGTAAGCATCCTTCTTGTTTGTGCTTGTGTCCACTGTGTCTGTTGCTCCGTCCTATCATATCTTCTTCCTACCCACTTGTTTTGCATGTGCTTTCATGGGGCCCGAACATCCTGACTGGTTGCCGGTATGTTTGCAGAGAGACGGGCGGTCCAGCAGTCCGGGGATCACAGAACTGGCGGAGGGCATGCGGGCAAGCGGTGGCGTCACCCCTGCAGCTTCGGTAATTCTCCACTCATCCTCGTACACTTGTGGCATGTTTTCATGTCTTCGTTTGTCTTCGTTGTACGTGGCTGCGAATGGTCCCGGGCTATGCCAAGTTATTTATCTTCCTGTACATGACCCTTTTACATGACTCTGACTTCCCCCAGTTCTTGTCTTGAAGGATATTCCGCCGTGAATGGAGTCCCGTGGTCAAATCGCCTCAGTCTCTGCCACCCTACACTTTTTCATTTTTGGCCGATTCATTTCACAATGTTGCGAAATTGTTGGGAGGAAATTGCACTGACAACTGAACTTCTGAGCAAGGAAATTGACAGGGGGTGTTATAGCGAAGCACTGAAATTGCCATGTTGAAGTCTGTTTGCTGTCATTTCTAGGACTGGTTGGCTAGATGTGTCTTATATGTATGGTCACTGTGTGAAGCTCACACGGATGAAATTGAGGGGGGATAATTAGAACTGAAGTCTGACGGCAGAAATTTGGAAGGTTCAATTTAGTTGCAGTGACAACATGAATGCAGTCACGGTGAAGTCGTGCCCGAGTGCCCTTGCAGTTGTCCGAAAGCTCTCTTCAAGTGTCGCAGCTAGTCCTTGTAGCCTGTCTGACCCTATACTTTCAATATGCGAACCCACATGTGCGTTGACTCCCTCTTTCTTGTTTTGTCGTTTGCGCAGAGAGGGGTGGCCAGCGACTCGGTATTGAGGGCGGAAGTGGCTGGTCTGAAATAGAATGTGTCGGATCAGTTTAGCCAAGTTCTGGCAACAAACACCGCGACTTCGCGGGCAATTGAAGACCTTCGCTCTATGGTTGAAACTTTCATGCGGAAGTCCAATGTTGCCCACAATGACAGCCCTTGCATAACTCAGTCGGAGAGTGACCCCAAAGACAATCGTGGCGTGCTTGAGGTGGACCCTATCGATGCGCTTTTGAATTCCAGCCGGAAGGTAAAGTCCCTGGATACACTCGTTTCAGAGTTGCGTGCAGGACGCATTCCAGAGAAGAGAGGGGTGTGGGTTGGAGCAAGACAATCGGCTGATGAAGGCGACGTGACTGTCGCGCAAGTGTTACTCTCCTCCGACACAGACCAAGAAGCGAAGGATATTCGGAAGCAGTGGCATGTCAGTCCAAGGGAATCCGCAGAGCCCGAGCTTGCGTAGCCCTCTGCAGTCGAAGATGCCATCCCCAAAATCCAGGAGACCCCAACTGAAGAGAATCCCGCACTTGGCGTTGAGACAAACGAAGGTGGCCACGTCCCCAACCAAATCGTGATTGCGAGTACCCCAGACGAGGGTGCCCCAGCTCAAGTCCCGGCTTCAAACACGGAGGAGGGTGACCCTCAACTGCCCAGCGTAGGAACAGTGCAGGTGGCGAAGACTGAGGTGGGCCCGGTTCACGTGGAATCTGTGGCGTCCGAGGAAGTCGTAGCAGCGGCCGGACCCGTTGCGATGGAGACTGGGCAGAAGAAGGCGCGGAGAGCGCCTGCTCCCAAGTCTCCGAGCAAGGTAATCACCCCCATTGACGTCCATACTTGTACGTCAAATGAGGTGGGTCCAGCCATCACTGTTTTCGACATTCTCTCACGCCGTAGAACCTCCAAGTCGAAATTAATAATTTTTAATGTCCATGGCACTCTGCTGGACTGCAGCCCGCTAGATATCACAAACCCGCACCATCAAATTCGTGGAACCACCAGAACTCATTCTCGGAGAATTGTGTTGAGGCCTTGGCTAAAACCTTTTTTGTCAAGATGTTTTTCGCACTTTGCGATTGCTTTCTGGGGAAGTACGGGTCCATCATATATGGCTAATGTTGTCCCCACTATGCTAACTGGGTTGACGGGTTCCTTTGAAGCAGATCCAGTCTTCATTTGGTCGGGTGAGGAGTGTGAGGATGATAAGGAAGAAGGCGGTAAAGTAATGTGCGGGGGGAAAAATTTGTCTAAGGTGTATGGGGTTTGGCCCCGCTTTAGTGCGTTGAACACCGTGATAGTTGATAGCAAGTCCTCACGGGTGGCATGCAATCCGGATGCCAATGTCATAATCAGCACCCCTTTTTATATGAAGTGGCTAAGCACATTGGCTGGTGACAAGGAGTATTTGAAATCCTACCTCTGGCCGTTGTTGGAGGCGTTGAAAGACTGCCCTGATGTACCCACCTTCAGGGCTAAGTTCCCTGAAATTGTCAACGAAACAATGGCACAACAAATTGAGAAACGTCGAACTGGTTCACCGTATGATTTTCTTGAGATTGTGGGAGGTGAGGGGGCTCGCAAACCTCGTGGTTGCATCAATGGTGATCCCCTCACCTTCATTAGCCTCGCATTCCTAATCTAAAATTTCTGTTGGTGCAGGTAAAACTGCAAAAGCGGGAAACAAGGAACAATGCATCAAGGCAGACGACGGAGAAGAAATGTGACAAGAAGGTAAGTCAATTCTGCCCACTTGTCTTTTTCGTCATCTTCTTTTGCTGCGCACATGTCGTAGTTGTATCGAAGTCACAAAATAGCAAACTTGGAGTGCACCCGAAGTTGCAGTCATAGGGAATTCACAATTGTGTCGTCTTGAAGTCGAGAGTAAGTGAAGTAGGTGTCCTCTCTGTGGTGTACCCAATAGGCCAGGCATGGTCTGCTGCAGCCAACGGCCCAACATGCATGCAGGGTTCTTTGAAGGTCAAGACAGGTCAGAATTGCTGAGTTCCTTCTACTTGAAAGTGTGAGTGTCTAGATCCCCGGTGCTTGCAGCAGAGAATTCTTGCTGTTAAGAATGTGGCAGTTTCAAAATTGTGGCCTGTGGTGAGCATTCTGTCTCGCCAAACCACTCTCAGCCCCAAAGAATGCAGACTGCTGTCGCACCTTGCACTACATTGTTCTGTCACTAATTGCATTGTAGGAGGCCCTTTATGAACTTGTACAAGGTGTCGTAAAGTTCTGATGAATACATAGAAATGAAAGGATGCTTCTCGAGTTTCTTGAACATGTTGTTGCACAGTAGGCCGCCTGCATTGAAACCAAGGCTGCCGTGACATAGTCGTTACCACTCAGTCGCTGGGAAGTCGCATGGCAATTGCGTGGAAGTCCTCCTGCAGTCTTCTAGTCATTTGTGAGTGACATATGAGAGCAGCGACAGTGGTACAGCGGACATGCCATCTCTACTTGCACAAAATGTTTAAGCGTGCAGTTGCAATTGGCTAATGCTTTGTGTGATGCAGCTCCACATGGGAGAGGAGGTATTCCTCATGAATCCCCGCTCCGTGAAGCAGAAAGTAGCAGTGGGGACCATTAGCGGAGCAGCAGGAGAATCAAAATTCCACTTCAAGGATATACCGGAGGGGTGGTGGAAGGTGGACATGCGGGATGTTTTGCACCAAGGGGTAGCACTCATGTTACCCCATGAAGCCAGCGAGCAGCTCAAAATTGAAGACGCAAAGGGCACATGCGCAGTTTGGAATGAGAAGTACATAAAGTCCACTTCATGAGGCGGTCTTTGATAGATGGCTTTCCGGGGGGTTAGACATGCAGGATATGTGTGGCTCTGCGAGGAGGCACGTAGGACATCCATTATTCAGAAATTGAATTGATGTTTTGTGAAATACCATGCCCATTTCCTTTTTCATATTTACCATGTCAATGAATTGAGCGTAATATGTTAAACGAAACAATGGTGGTGTCAGGTTTAGGATTTCATTTGGAGGTTGTCAGTCTAGTTTGTTGGGCTTGTGCAGTGGTGCATACAGCACCTCTGGACACTACCGTTGGTGTGTGCAGTTAGTTCAGTAGGAGATCCTCTTGGACTGAGGGCAAAGTTTGCATGTAAACTCTGAGATTCATCCGTGTGTGGCCTAGTAGGAAGACATGCCAGTTGCTGCATTTCAACTCCCTCAAAACTGCACCAATAGGCTGATAACTAGTAGAGAACTGTTCTTAAACACCGTCACAACTTCAGAACGACTGCTACCTACTCTAAAAAATGCGTGTGCAATGAATAAAATGACTTCGACACGACTTGAAAACGACTTCACCCGGGGTCCTTATAATGTGCCCGCAAGTGACATGGATGTCGCCGCCCTAACTGATGCACGACTACGAAATGACTCCATAATGACTGCCGATGGCCCGACGTGGCAGTCCACGTCAGCCTGACAGGTCTGACAATTCTACAATTCTGACAATTCTGACAAGCTCCAAACACGACTCTGAAACGACTTCGGAACAACTTCTGTCATCGCCCAATGGAAAAATGCCATGCCGCCTGATGTCAGGACGTGTGCCCACCACAAGCCCTGTCCACGTCAACTTCGACACGTCAATGTATCATCCATTTCATGTGGAAGTCTACATCCCAGGAGAAATGGATGGTGATAATACAAGTGCAGTCGTTTACATAAACGACTTGTCCTAAACGACTGCAGGGCCCTGAGTCGTTTTGCAATCGTTTTGTCCGGAACGACTGCATTTCAGTCGTTTTGAAGTCGTTTCCTGCAGTCGTTTTTTCTATCATTTTCTTGTAGTGGTTGTCGTTGAGCGATATCCAGCCGAGGTAGGCAATGTTGTATCATTGCAAAACGTAAAGAGTGAGTTTCTGGAAGAAGGAAATTGCAGCGCCTTGCCCATCCGTAACAAAAGAGACTACGTCGCAGGCATTAACACGGAGAAACAAAGGGGAACAAGTGTTGAACAGAAAAACGAGTTGAAGCAGGTGATTTAATGTGGCAGTCAGTGCTTCGCATACCCTAAAACTAGCGGTTAGGTTAATTTTTTGCTGGACCTAAGTACGCCTAAAATCGCTCATGCTGCAGTTCTGGCTTGTATTTCAAATGTTTCTCCATTTTTTTGATTGGCGGTTTCTGGAGGCAAGGTGGGAGGAGTTCATTCCATGTGGTCACTTGGTGGAGTGGTAATACTAGTGGAAACCATCGCTCCTTTCATGTCCCAGAGGAAAAATCTGTTGCATAATCTGAATGGCATTTTTTGGGCAAACATTGTGCAAATCCATTAGGATTTCTTTTGCACCATTTCCTTTTCCACAAAAGCTACTTCTTATTAAGAACTGGGTTCTTGTATACCGTTAATGTACTCTGAATGTTGTAGACGACGAATTAGGAGTTCTATATCTTATGAAGAATAAAAGGAAGGCAGATTGTGAGTGTCATTGGTAGTCGACCCTACAGCTTATACATGAGGTGAATGGAAAGTGCAGGCTGTCGGACGTCCTCAAACAAGGATGGGCAAGGAGAAAGAGACCTTTGAGTCATGGACGATGGCAAAACGTGGAAGCAAGGTGGGTACTCGAGCAAATCCCTTTAAGGAAACCCCATTACTAGTACCAACACCATAGTGGAGTAACCAAAAAACAATCAGTGCAAAGCTGAAGGGTATGAAGTAGACTGAAGTGAGGACAAGAGTACAAGAAGAAATGCATCCAGTAGAGGTCGACTGTGAGGTCATCCTAAACCAAGTGGGAACATCAAGAGAAGCCTACACTGGAAGTGGACATGAAAAAGAAGTGCTGAACCATAAGGAGAATACGCATCGTAGCATGTCTGGTGGGAAATTTGCAGTGGATGAGGAGGAAAGAGGAATTGATAGAGGGATCTTGAAGGAAATGGAAACGCCGGCGACTGTTTCCCAAAGCGGAGGTAAGGGTACGTGGGTTTCAATTTTTTCGAAGTTGATGTAAAGTGACTTGAAAATGTAATGTTTTTGTCAACAAAATGTCTAGTTTAGTGTTTGCCTGCATGAACAAAGCCGGTTTTGTTAATCAAATTGAGTAACTTCAGTAGTAGTTGGATGCTTCATGACTGTGTAACATGTTCATGATGGAGTTGCACCGTTTTAGATCATAATTAAGGCGGAGCAGACTTTGCAGGAACCCAACGTCCTGATAAGGAGCGTGCAAGGTCACCTTCCGAAATTTGTGACCTGTCCTTCCGTTCACCATGTTCATCCAAAAGCTTTGGCTTGCCAAGGGGTAGGAAGGGAGCACGTAGAAGGAGCATGTCAATATCAGATGCAGAGGACAACGGTCATGGCAGTCGGTCAAGGAGGAGGGAAAAATTAAGCAAGCGTAGACATCGATGGAGTGCAGATTCATCTCCAAGTGAGGATCCGCCATCAGCTATGGTAAGTCCTATTAATTCTATAGGAAAATGGTTATGTTGTTGTGACAAAAGCAATGTCCATGAGAAAGATGAAGAGTTAGTCTAGCCCCCCTTTTCATTGAGAATAAAAAAATTTCCCCTTGTTTTCCCTTTTAAATTGTGTGGCAAATTCTGTATTATTATTTGAGCTCTTGCACTGTTCAAAGGGCAAAGATGAGAAGACACAAAGGTCATGGAGAAGGTAATAGATGGTACAAACACAAATTGTCAGGAAGACGTGAGCGGAGGAAGGCATCTGAGGTGGAAGATGAGAGCGACACATACGGCAATAGCAATTATGAAAGTGAAGAAAATCGTTGCGGCAGCAGATGCGGAAGAAGGCGTTCTGCATCTCCTGAGTATGACCAGAGACAGAAGAAACGTGACTACAGTCGTGACTCTAAATCATCTAGAACGACTTCAGAGCAATCAAGTCTTTGACATGATAGTACGGACGGTAAGGTACGGAAGGTGAAGGGGGAATCAATGGACAAAGAGACTGAAAAGCGTCGAGACAGACGGCGTTGACAAGAAGAAAACAAGACTTAGAGGCATCAAAGAGAACGCCAGGGCTTGAAGGCCCATTTCTTTTTAGTAGACGGTCACGGCATTCCATATTATCTAGAAGTTGGAGCCTGGCGGCAGGCAATAAACAAGCTCACGTCCCATCTGGACCCATCAGTGATGAACATCCGCTTTCAATATGAAGAAGCTATGGCTACGTTGAGGTGGCGACTGAAGGAGAATTTTAAGTATGTTGCACCCATTGATTGAGGTTTTATAAGAAAACTCGCAGGGAAAAGCGTAACTCAACGCCGATGGCGTCTGCTGAGGTCATTGGAAGTAGGCGGATCATGTCCAAATGGGCTGGACATTGAAATTTGGAGACGCCTAGATCAAATTCGACAAGATCCACATCGGGCTAAGCTGTCAGAAAAAATGAAATTTGCGAATGCTGCAAGAGTGCATATAGGCAGAACTGGACCAAAAGGAGAGGAAGGCATCAAAGAGGACCTTCACCGTTTGTTGGGGAGGGATCCGGATCCAGACA
The DNA here is from genome assembly GCA_963969595.1 of Neckera pumila. Classification (NCBI taxonomy): domain Eukaryota; kingdom Viridiplantae; phylum Streptophyta; class Bryopsida; order Hypnales; family Neckeraceae; genus Neckera; species Neckera pumila. The sequence continues at coordinate 18,495,663 of OZ018408.1, forward strand.
AGGTACAACATGAGATGCGTTGGAAGAAGGGTTACAGTGGTGTTTCTCAAAGGAGGAGAGAAGGTAAGAAATTCCATCCTTCACCTTCATACAATGTGGGAGAATATAGTCGACGAGAAAAGACGTGGAAGATTGTTCCAATGATGGAAGGGAACTGCAACGTCGTTTGTTGTAGGCAACCAAGGAAAGCCAAGTGTACTCTGTGACATATGTTTGCAGCATGGAGGAGGAGCTGGAGTAGCTTCGGTCGGAGAAGATGACTAGAAAGACAATTTTGATTTCTAAGGCAGTAGAAGAAAGTGGGCCATTGATGTCAGTGCGTGGAGGTGGACAAGAAGGCAAAGATTCAATTGAAATCGACAGTGACAACCTGGTGAGTCAGAATCTACAATCCAATTCCTTGGCTTGGAAGTTTATGTACGTGCAGACTTTGCTGTTAGGGGTTAGAGTGATAGGTAGACGTGGAAGATATTGCAATTTGGTGCAATATGTCAATTGGATTGGAGTATTATTAAATTTTTGGGGCCTTCATTATACCAAATGATGTTGTACAAAGACAAAGTTGGCAATGCAGATGGTGAGCTGAGGACTTCAGCCATTTCAGCTAGGATGCAGGACATGTCATTTTGAATGTTTATGTGTGCATGTTGATGACATGTGCTATTCGGTATGCAGTAAAGTGGCATTTTGAAGGTGGCATGAGGTATCTCTGGATTTTATGATGGAAGGGTGTGGGCATTTTAAATTATTGTTGAGTTGAACCAAATCACATTCGGTCATTGGAGTAGAGTATGGGGATTGATAGTTGTAGCAAATGGTTTGATGGGCAGAGATGTTGGTATGGTTGAACGTGTACTCGTATGTAACAGTGTTTGTATGTTTCTGAAAATGCTGAGCAGGGAAAGTCACCGGAGGTGGCAGATCCGAAGGGGAAAAGGATTGCTTGCAATACTAGAAAGTCAGCTCAAAAGAAACAGTCTTCAGTGTCATGGAAGTGAACAAACATGTAAGGTGAGGTATTTTGAGCAAATGTTTATTTTGTTGTTGTAAGTGCTTGTATTCTTGAATTGGTTGTTGGCAGAGCACATTTGTAAGAGTAAAAGGGAACTTTTGGGTAGGAATCTGGTTTGGTAATTTTGCTCCAGGATATAGTGAACAAATGTAATGAGTGTGAATGGTATTTGTGCAGGCTAAGAAGATGAAACATTCACTGTAATAAAATGAACGAGTAATTTCTTAATTTGGGAAGTCTGCAATATATGTAACGTTGTGAAGAATTGAAAATGTTGATGTATTATAGAATTATATGAGATAGAAAACATGGTTGAGCTATTGTATTAAACTGGATTTACGGGGTTAAAGTGGGGAGGGATACATCTACATGGGAGTAGTTTTCTTGAAACGCAAGTGTCGGTTTTTCATGAAGTGCAGGTCATATTTCTTTTGTTACAGTTGGTGTGGATTGGACATGGGTAGTTGTATTTTACGTTATGAAAGTGTCATGTGTGGGAAGGAGGTTGTCATCAAAAATGGTTTAGAACTTGTTGTACTAGGTTTTATTTTTGTAATATTCTGCCAAAGGTGTAGAAGGATTATTATTTTTGGCAGTTGTCGATTAAAGAAGCAAGTACCGGCTGCAAATGAAAAGGATGCCATTCCACAGTCTTGCATATTTGGAAGTCCCGGTTATAACAGGTTTTTGCAGTGGCTTTGGGTTGGGCAGAAGGACTTGTATTTCAGTTCTGTCTTTTGTCATGGTAGAGAAGGAGGTGAATTATGAGATGTTTTGGTTTTGATTATGGTTGAGTGGGTGCATTCAAGCAAGTTTATGCCAGATGGTGGCCATGCAAGTAGGAGACGCGACTGAGAATGCAGGATTCAAAAAGAGAGATCAGACACCATTAGTGGTTGGAAGCAAGGTAGTTGCAAGGTTCATTTCCAAGATGCAGAGCATGCACAAAAGTTGTAATGAGAGGATGCAGGTGGATGACAGGAAAAGAAATTGCCGATCATGCAGACGTTGCATGATGGTTGATCCAGATTTTAATACAATGCGTGTGTTGCATATTGGAATTACGTTTGGCATAGTAAGTTCGCTGTCTACATGGTGCTGAATGAGACTCTCAGTCAATAGTGTGAATGAGAATTGCAATTTGAAAGAGGAAGGATTGCAAGGACACATTCTACAACAGCTGCGTCTGAATTAGTAAATAGGAATGACAACAAAAGCTTTTCCTTTGTGCATGCATCTGCCGAGCATCGATACTAGTAGAGGACATGCACATTACCTCTAAATTTTGACAATAGCTATGAAATGAATAGTGCCATGTTTCATAAACATGGCCAATCATCTTTAATTGAGTGTAAACCCAAAAAAAAAATACATATTACACGTGTCCATAGTACACGGTAGTAGGAGAAGTAGAATAAAAGCACGGGTTGCAGAATAAGATGCCATGAGGCCGTTTTTTATGGGCACTTGGTATCTAAAATTATAGTATGGAAGACTCTAAATTTACTTTTGAAGTCAAATGTAAATGCGGCAAATGTAGTTGTAAAGGGCGGCATTAAAATTAGTGATAGCTAATTTCAAAAACCGCTTTTCAGTAGCACTCAGTAATTTTGGTTTACACCTTTAGAAGATTTCTCGGTTTGGACAGCACCAATACCAGTAAAACCGGCAGTATGTATTGACAACGTGGCAAGGCCTTTCTGGTCCCCCATCCAATGTGTTAAGATCAACAGAACTGTGCTAGAAAATGTCTGGATCAAGCTGTCCGAACCAACCCTCCAGATCAACTCAAATACGCCAAATCTTTGTTAAAACGGACGTGAATTTCTGTAGTAGTGCTAGACCATACACTCACAAACATAAACAAAAGGAAGTGGAGATGTTATGCTTAGGTTAGGGAAGAAATGGAAGAAAAATGGTTAAGATTTGGAAAAAAAATTCATTCAACTAAAAATGGTTTTGTCCATTCTGTGGAAATCATTCCCATGGAAGTAACTTGTTCTATGACCATAATGGTGTAGGATTCCTACAACCTAGGGTTTAGCATTTGAGATACATTTTTTATTTCTCAATCAATTTCTCCTTTGCGACTTGTGGAGGTGGTATTTTGTAAGCCTTGGAGCGTGAGCCACAAAGTTCAATGTTTGAATTTGTCAAACCTCATCTTCAGCTTCCACACCATCTCCCACCATAGGCCCATGACCATCACCTATGTAATCATTTGCCTCTCCTTCTATACTAATAAAATGTTAGTCTTTAGCATCTACCTCATGAAGGGCCGAAGACTTTGAAGGAGAGATCATATTTACTTCTGACACTAAATTTTGAATGGAAACCATATTACTATAAAGTACAATGGAGGTTGATTGTGGTTCAAATAATGAGGAACAATGTAAATAAGTTTGTTTGGTAGATGCACAGGAGTACAACCTCATATCACCAAATAAAATACAAGTTGGTACATTAAGTTTCATTTGTGCATTATAAAAGATGCACATTATTCAAGTCTACAACTGCATGTCTAGAGTAGAGACTTCCATAGTCCACAAGAAACACACAAGAAACAAACCAATGAAGTTTAACAGGATACAAGAGCAAAACTAGTTCACCTGACCCTAGTGATGTGCAACATGATTTTAGACATGGCCAATCCCATTCTTTGTCCATTTCCTCCAAAAAAAACATTAAGGTTTACCAATGGCTTTTCTATAATGTCTTGTACATTCTCCAATGGTCAATCAAATTGGAGTACAATTCAAAAATCAAATGGATATTAGAGACAATGTAAATGAATAAAAAACTTATCAAAAATACAACAACCATATAACTATTGCAAGCAAAGATCCCTTTATACCTAGCATGGTGTAGAAACGCCGACTTTTAATCCTCGTGGTTGGACCAAAAGCAAAATTTGTAGGGATTGATAGGTCTCACTAATAACTGAAATCTAATCAGAAGCCTAATAATTTGATACAAATTCAAATTTCAAAAAAGAATTCTTTCATATGTTAGAGCCCTTGAAGCCCCTCTCGCCATCCAAAAGCCTCGGTATAATGTATGAAGTCAGAACTTTCAAAACAAAACAATACCGCTTTTGAAGATACATTAAGATATTCAATTAAAATACATCGCAAAATAAAAATCAATAAATTTTGTAAGGTAGAGCCCCAAAGGCCACTATTGCCAAAGAAAACTAGGGGCTCATTGAGGGGCTCATGCAGCTCTTGGGGAGATCACTTAGTGTATCTATAACAAACTACGTGTATTAAAATGATTTTTTGACCCCTTATATACTTTTTAATAAATTATAATTTCAACCTATAACTTTGAAAATTGTTTAATTAATAATAACTATAGGTTTCTATTGCCAAAATTTTCCAACTCAAATGACATATGAAACAATTTCTACAATAGGGTGAATACTGAATTGAAATGAATGTTTTTTAACTCAAATATTTATAGAGAATACATTTTTGATGACCATTGCATTATTATTAAAAAACTAAATAAACTTTCCGTAGGATACTATTTTAAGCAAATTTTCGTTCATTTTTTAGACATTTTTCTCTTATATAAAATAGGGGTGTGAAAGTTATTTTCCGCTCTCTAGTATATCCTTTTATTCTTATATAAAATAGGGGTGTGAAGAATATTTTCAATTCTACATTATATCTTTTTAATTCAAAAGTTTGTAACTAATTATAATTATCAAATAAAAATATCAGTAATTCAAAACATAAACTTTCAAAGTAGGAAAATCTAGTCTTTTTATTTAAATTTTAGGATATAATGTAGGGGGTCTAAAATCTTACACATGTAGTTTCTAATAGACACTCTAAGTGATCTCTTTGGGATGCAGCTAGTTGGAACTTCTAAAATTAAAATCAAGAACAAATGAAACTTGAAGAGATGAAAAATAATGACATCAATAATACAAAAAAAAGGAAAAAAATTCCAAAAGTAAAAGTCTTCAAAGACCTTCTTGCCACCGAGAAGCCTTAGGGTGGTCCATGTAGTCAAAACAACTCAATTTAAACGCCTCAATTCTTGAAACATTTAAAGATTCAGTTAAAAGCCATCATGAACTTTTTTTTTTTTAATTCCATAAGCTAGCGTCCTTGAGGCCTCTCTCAACATTGAGAGGCCTTGTGTTGGTGTGAGCTCCCAAATTGTCACTTGGGACTCTGGAATTTTTTTTTTTGAAATTTGCAATTTAGAATAGATATAATTATACAAAAAGTCATAAAAAAATATAGTACCAAAATAGGGTTGTACCATACCCATTATAGTATTTGGTCCAGTTTTGATTTTATACCTAAAACTTCCTTAAACCTCACCTAGAAATAGAGTCTAAACTATTAGATAGCGAAATTTAGAGGATTTTAGTCATATAGCCCCAGCAGGGCTAAATACCACTGGAAGGTGGCGATGCATGTCTATATTGGTCCTAGGGATTCATAGTGAGCCATATATCAGGTCCTAGGTTAGGTTTCAAATTCCCCATTAGATTGACAAATTTTTGGAAACCCCAATTGTTAGCATGTAGGAGCCACTAAACTCAAGACGGGGCCATGGAGGAATCTATAGCCCAAGGATGGTGTTTTAGGGTGAATCCCATGCCAGGAATCCAACGGCACAATCGATTTGCCAAGATTCCCTCATTTGCAAAAGATTTTCACGCCATCGACAATTCGAGGAGACGGCCGATTTAGGTCTCCACTAACCAATTGTGCTAGGTACAGAAATGCGCCTCCACATCTTTTGCGGGGCTCCCTGAGAGGTCCCACAAAAATTCCCGGCATCTTTCGATTTGTAGAAGAACCTTTTCTGGGTGGTCAACGGTTCTAACCTCCAACGGGAATTTCTTGTAAATTACCTAGCTTTCGGTAAAATCTCACTAAGAATTAGGATAGCTTGTTTTATGCTAATAATGCGTTCCAATAAGTTTTGCGGCATTCCAATAGCAGCAGATACCCAAACCGGCAAGATTCCTCTGGAATTAATCACGCCGCGACATCCCTGCAACGTTGACCGGCATTCCGGGGCACACAATGGCGAAACAGCATCAACAAGGAGTCTTTTCCTATTCCCTTTCACCTTCTGGAGACCCCAAGTTGGTTACTTTTTTCAAAATAGGAAACCCCCAAGAGTTGGAAATTTATCGCGATTGGATTTTTAAACTAGACTAGCCTACGATGATTTTTGATCCCGGTACGAGGGGTTGAAGAATCTTGGACCAAAAATGGCGTTCTGGATCCAATGGCGTAGTCCATTTGATATTTGGAGTTGATCTCCAAAAGTTAGGAGGTTGGTCCAGTATAGATGGTAGAAAGTGAAAATCTAGGATTAGGATTAAAATCTTTGAGGATGAGGATGAAAATCCAAATTGATAAGGTTACTAGTAGGAATTTAGGGGGGGGGGGGGTGGGGGGTGAGCCCTTGGAAACCTATAAAAGGGCTCCACTTCCCTCTCTAAAATCACCCCCATAATTGTTTTTGAATCCGTGGGTCCAAGTTATTTTGGATATTTTGGCGTTTGAAGCCAAAAACCTCTACGGTGTTTTCGGAGCACTTTTGGCTCCTTTTGTTGTTGTTTTTCAAGCTTTGAATGTCCTTGGGGGTCCTTCTTTCTTGCTTTGTGTACGTTTGTGTGTTTGTGTGTACTTTTGTGGTTATTTGAGAGTCTTTCTACCCTTGATGTGTCCTTGTGAATTAACCCGGGCGTTTTAAGAGTTTTGAAGTCTTGTACTAACCTTTGAGTAGCCTCCCTCCGTACCTTAGCGTATGCCGCTTTGGGGAGCCTTTAGCATATAAGTCTATACTAACTAGCGAAAGCTATCTCGTGTTTGTATCCTTTTCTATTTCCTTGTGTCCTAACCTTTATTTAACCTTTTTTTTTCGTTGTTGAGTGGACCCTCCTCTGTGAAGGCGAAGCTTTGAACCCCTTTGTGTCTTTTCTCTAACGTGTGTCCTTTCCTTGTCTAAACTTTGTCTTACCAAGGGGACCCCCTCTGGGACGGTGAAGCTTTGAACCTCCTTCATGTCTTTTCTCTAATGTGTGTCCTTACCTTGGTCTAAATCGTGTCTTGCCGTGTAAACCCCCCTCCGGGACGGCGAAGCTTTGACTAGGAAACCTAAAAGAGTTTGGCATTTTTTATGATTACCCCCACGACGGTGGAGCTTTGATTATAAGATCTAGAAGAGTTTGGCATTTTTTACGAAGTCCCAAGTGCCTTCCTACCTTAGTTTCCAAATATCCACGTGAGGATATTCTCGTTAATTTCCAAATATCCATGAGTCTTGGGCAAACATTTAAACTAGTCTAGACACGTCTTTCAGTTGTGATAGTGGAAACCTAGTCTAGTTATAGAGTTTTTAGTGTTAACCCCCCAAGTCCAAAGTTGAGTATCCCTACCCGAGTCTAAGTTTGGTACCCAGCTTATGTCAAAATTTCCGCAAAACGAGACCATGGGGTAGCCAATCCAGATCAGAAATCAACAAGATGAATCAGCCTAAGGGGCCCAAGTCCAAATCCGAAATCAACAAGACGAACCAGCCCAAGGGGCCTAGTTCAGATTAGAAATCAACAAGACAAGACCAGCTTGAGGGGGCTCAGTCAGATTAAAAGTCAACAAGACGAGACCAGCTTGGAGGCCCAAGTCCAAATCAGAAATCAACAAGATGGGGCCAGTTGGGGAGGAGATGTCCAGGCACTTGGGGTCTCTGGTCTGGGTGCTGGAGCAAGGTCTGGGGTCCAGGTTGCTGGGGCTCGGGGTCTAGGGTCTAGGGAGTTGGCCGGGTGCTGTCTAGGGACTCGGGTTGCTGGGATCCAGGGTGTTGGGCTCCTGAAAATTCACAAAATATTCTAAACTACTTGGAGGTCCAGAGTCTGGTTGAGGAATTGGGCTTGTTCCAAAAACGTGAAATTAACCAGGGGAGCATTAGAAATAGGGGGGAAAGAAACAAAGTAGAGGAGAAAAAAGAATAGAAGAGATGGGATCAAGCCTAGGATAAGCTCCACGTAGGATAGCTGTCTGTCCAAAAACCTGCAAAAAACACTCAAGGTACAGGGAGAAGTGAAGGAGAGGATGGCTATATATAGGATGACGTAGGAAAGAGACAATAAATAGTGTCCTGGATTAGGTAGGCTAGGTAGACTAGGAGAAATCGCAAAGGAGCCTTGGTAGTCGTTGGAGGAGGATTGAATATGACACGTAAGAGCTTTGTAAGAGAATAGTGGACACATTTATGTTGCATAGTTGTCAAGGTTGGTAGTGCGAGGTCACCATCAAAACATTTGGTGGAATAGTCCAGAGTAGAAGAGGGGAAGAAAAAGAAAAGAGGTTAAAGGAAGAAAGAAGAAAATTAGATCAAAACCAATTGTAAACTCATACCTTAAGCCATGGACATAATTGGGAAATAAACAAAGGATTACGATGGAAAACGAGGATGCGTACGTGGACGTAGACGTGGACGTTTCCAACACTAGCAGTGACTAGGTAAGTCATTAAGCTAATCCTTGGTGTTTTTCCCCAATTACCTTTGATTTTTCTTGAATTAGCCTTAATCCGCGTTAACAAATAGAAATTAGTGACAATTAGTAGTTTGGATTCAAAAGTAGAAATTAGGATTAAAAATTGAAACTTAGTAATAGTTTAGAAGTAAATCCTAGGGTTAGGTTAGGAATTAAAACAATTAGAGGTCAAACACTTAAGGATTAGAAAACTTAGAAATAGTTATTAGTTTAGAAATAAAAACCTAGGGTTAACTTAGAGGTTAAAAAGTAAGAGTAAAATTAGAAGTTAAACAAGCTTAGAGTTAAATTAGAAAGTAAAATCTAAAAATAATTCAGAAGTAAAAACTTAGAGGTAGTTTAGAAGTTAAATCTTTAGAGTTAAATTTAGAAGTGAAAAGATTAGAGTAATACTTAGGGGTTAAAACATAGAAATAAATTAGAAGTAAAAATCTAGAGTAAAACTTAGGGATTAAGATTTAGAAGTAATTTTAGAAGTAAAAACTTAGAGTTACTTTAGAAATTAGGAATTTGGAGTAAAATCTAGACAGTAGAAAGTTAGAGTAATATTTTGAAATTAGAAGGTTAAGGTAAAAATTTAGAAGTAAATTTTTGAAGGGTAAGCTAAAACTTGGGATTAAAGTAGAAGGGTAAAAGATTAAAGTTAAAAGTCAAAAGCTAGAAGTAGAATTAAAATAGAAGTAAAAAACCTAGAATCAAAGTAAAATAGTAGAACAATTTAAAGGTTAAAACATAGAAGTTCATGTAGAAGGTTAAAAGTCACAAACCCATTGGGACAATCAACGTGTAGGAAATAAGCGGGAAACACCATGGAAGGGATATAGGACAGATTAAAGTGTCCAGATACGCCGTTTCCTTTTGTTTATCTAGACTGTCCCTTGAGTTAGCAACTAGTTAGTAGACCCTTGCACACAGATCATAGCTACCACTACTGCCATCTACGAAACTAGGAAACATTAGCAAGATCCATTGTTTGGAAGGCACAGTGGACCGTGCTCGTAAAACACCTGTACATCTTAATATAGTGGATAAAAGGCTAGAACCGGGACAATGTCCTCGTTATTACCAAGAGTGGATAATAAAGCGCCCACAGTTGGTGAAGGGTCATGGAACTCTTACAAACATTAGTCAACAATTAACAAATTTTGACTAGATTCATTTTACAACAATCAAAATTAAAAAATAAAAAGTTGCATGAAGTAGTGTCCTCCACACTCCCTCTCGGCACTGAGAGGGGGTTTGGAGGGCACTACTTTATGCAACTTTCACAAACATCAATCAACAACTAATGATGTTTGACAAGATTCACTTCACAACAAATAAAATTAAAAATAAAAAGTTGCATGAAGTAGTGCCTTTCAAACCCGCTCTAAGTGCCGAGACGGGGTTTGAGGGGCACTACCATCAGAGAAATAATTGAGCCTTCGGAGGGCCGCTTTCCAACCCTTAGAAGACCCCGAAGTTTATCTTTTTTTTTGGCTTAGGGATTTCTATTCCTCCTATTCTTGCTCACCTTCCGTCAGGCTGTCGGATGATTGTCAGTGGTTCCAAATTTAAGTTTAAGTGTTCAATAATCAAGATTAAGGTACTCTGATGCACCTTAGTCTTATTATTGAACACCTTTAACTTGGATGCTAATTGAACTCTAACCAACTTGTGGAAAATAAAGCAAATGTCCAAAATAGTTCAATGACCATCTACCATCAACAAAAGCTTTTGATGGCAATGTGAAAGACTTACCTCATTGACATTAAGTGAAAAAGAAGGGTAGACAGGTTGTTATTACAAAGAAATCAATTGTCCATCATGACTCCTCAAAGAGTAAAACATAATCTGAAGTTGAGAGCTTGGCCGCTCATTGTCAAAACATAGAAATTGTGCTAAAAGTCAAATATTAGACCTCATTTAGGCATAGCAGAATAACTTTTTTCAAAAAACTTTGAACTGCAATAAGATGGATAATCAAGCAAAGTTTTATCTCTTTAAAACCATTTGATGTTTTGCGACTCCAATAAAAAGTTATGGACAAATTTCAAATAGGGTTCCTGAAAATGTCCAAAAAAATATCCCTTCCGGCCTCTCTGAAATTTTTCCACAACTTTTAGTTGGAGTTTCAAAACCTCAAACCAATTTTTGGAGATGAAATTTAGCTTGAAACTCAACATTAACTGAGTTCAAGGTTTTTTAGAAATAGATATTCTACTATGCGTGAATGAGGTCTGGAATTTGACTTTTAAGACAATTCCTGCATTTGACTAAACTATGAGCGGTTGAGCTCTTATTGTTCCTAATTTACATATTGCACATGGATTGTCTCCCCTAGTACTACTCCACTAGTATAAAGAGCTCTTCTTCTCATCATCACTCACTAAAAACTAAGTAAATCACTTCTAAAGCTTGGTACCCTAACAACTAGCTTTAGAACCCAATACACATGGCTTACAATTACTGCATTTGTTAAATTTGCCAAATAAACAAATGGAATAAAATTAAGCCACTTAAAAAACAAAAATGTGCATGAGTAGTGCCCCCCAAACACCCTCTTGGTACCGAGAGGGAGTTTGTAGGGCACTACCTCATGCACATTTTCTTTTTAAAATTCAAACTTTTTAGAAATCCTATTTTTCTTAAAACATATTAAACTAAATGTGCATGAGGTAGTACTTTGCAAAACCCCTCTCGACATTAGAAAGGATTTTGGGGTCTTGGAGGCTGCAAATTCCCTTGCGTTCCTAGACTACGAGAATGCAGCTGCAGCAGCTGGTTGACGTGGCACAACGACTGCCACATCTTTTTTGCTTAAAATGTTGTTTTGGTAATTCTTTTTTTTTTTGAAAAAAAAATTCTAACACGCCCACACCGCCATTCACTGAATTTGGCCAGATTGAGGAACGAGCTTGAAACGGCCCTCCAAGGCCCCCGAATCCCCTCTAATGCATCGAGAGGGGGATTGGAAGGTACTACCACATGCACATTTTCTTCTTAAAATTCAAACTTTTTAGAAATCCTATTTTTTCTTAAAAACATGTTAAAATAAATGTGCATGAGGTAGTGCTTTGCAAAACCCCTCTTGGCATTGAGAGGGGGTTTGGAAGGCACTACCTCGTGCACATTTTCTTTTTAAAATTCAAACTTCTTAGAAATTCTAATTTTTTTTAAAAACATGTTAAAATAAATATGCATGAGCTAGTGCCCTATAAACCCCCTCACGGTACCAAGAGGGGCTCTAGAGGGCACTACTTCATGCAATTTGCTTTTTAAAATTTGTATTCTTAAGAAATTCTAATTTTTTTTAAAACATGTTAACCCCTAAAGCTCTTTGACTGTGTTCTCACCAAAAATGCTCCAAAACTGCCATTTCTAGTAAAAGTATCAAACTCTAGAAAGATATTATTTTTGGGCACATGCAATCTTAGAATCTTGTAGTACGCTAGTTTGAGAAGATGTGGAAAAAATTTCAGAAATTTCCATCGTGTAGATTGCAAGATATTAGCGATTGAAGTGGCAAAAAAAAAAATTGGGCCCTGTGTAAAAACGAGCAGCTGTACTTCACAAGGTCAGATCATTGTGAAAAGAATTCCAAAATGGTTGTGCTTCTTTGGATTCATTTTTCAAGGCAAGATGGCTACATGCTTGAAAATTTTTAGATCATTTGGAATTGTACAACATATAGGAAAATATTAGTAAGTAGAAAAAGTAGGAAATGATTTAAAATACTAAATTGTTGAGAATTTCGTTTTGGAATTGAAAAATGCCAATTTCAATGGTTGCAATGTTGTCATAAATAATGTACATTGTACGGTTTGTTTGTTTTTCAAAAAATATTGAAAACTGAGTAAAATAAACAACTTCAAAGTTTATTTTAGAAAAGAGAATCCATAACTACCTACAAACTAAAACTCTTCACAACTTTTGACTTGTCTATCAAAATGGAATGATTCAAAGCTTTTTACATATATAAATCTAATAAACCAATTTTAAATTTTTATTTTTGAAAAAAGTGATACAAACTCTATATCATGCAATAACTTTTGACTCATATTTCCAAATATCATGAGATTTTGTGCATATGAAAGATATTCCTTGTCCCCACCTTCTATTAAAATTTCAGCCCAAAATATGCAAATCTCTAGTCACATGTACTTCTCCAAAATTTCTATGTTGCCAAAGAACACATGTTGGTCTTTTAGAGGTGCATGAGGTCATGCCATTAAAATCTCGTCTCGGTGTTGAGAAGGAATTTGAAGGGCACTACTTCATGCACATATATTTTTTAAATGTTTTTTTATAAGATTTGAATTTCTAAAAAAATTGAATTTAGAAATAAAAAGTGTGCATGAGGTAGTGCCCTTCAAACCCTGTCTTGGTACCAAAAGGAGGTTTGCAGGGCACTATCTCATGCATATTTTTTTTAAATGTTTTTTTAAAAACTTAAAAGTTCTAAAAAGCTCAAATTTTTAAAAATAAAATATACATGAGGTAGTGCCCTCCTATCCCCCTTTTGATACCAAGAGAGGATTTAGAGGTCACCACTTCATGCAACATTTTATTTTTTACTCTGACTTTTGGAAAATGAATCTAGTCAAACTATATTAATTATTGATTATTGTTTGTGAAAGTTGCATGAGGTAGTGCCCTCCAAACCTTGTCTAGGCATTGAGAGGGGGTTTGGAGGGCACTACCTCATGCTTATTTTCTTCAAAAATTCTAGCTCCTAAGAAATGAATCTGGTCAAACTTTGGCTTTGCATTCATTCAACCAGTTGGTCCAGCCCTCACGACACTTAATTTTTATTTTATTTTCAAAAAATCAAACAAGATGCTCAACGTGATATTATAAGGCAAATATGAGTGCTCATTCTCTCACAAGAAGCTAAACAAAATTTAAAAAATTTGGGAGAGAGTTAATCCCCTCCCCCTTTCATGTTTTCAATTTTGGTATTGAGAGGCCTCTTGGAGGGTCCTAGGCTTTGCATTCACTCAACTAGTTGGTCCGGACCTCACGGCAATTGAAATTTTTTTCTTTTTAAAAAATTAGGTAAGACCGTAAGATGCTCAACGTGACATCATAAGACAAACACAAATGCTCATTCTCCCACAAGAAGCATAAAAATATACCAAACAAGAATAAAAAATGGGGAGGGAGTTAATCACCCCTTCCTTCATGTTTTTAGTTTTGGTCAAGAGATCACCCTTTTAGAGACCCCTCTTGATATCAAGAAGCCTCTTGGGGGTCCTTGGCCTTGCATTCACTCAATCAGCTAGTCCGACCCTCGCCGCATTTGAAATTTTTTTCTTCTTAAAAAAATCAAGTAAGATGCTCAACATAATATTTTATGACAAATACAAGTGCTTATTCTCTCACAAGAAGCTCAAATATACCAAACGAGAATATAAAAAAATGGGGAGGGAGTTAATCACCCTCGCTTCATGTTTTTAGTTTTGGTCAAGAAGTCATCCTTTCAGGGACCCTTCTCGGTACCAAGAGGCCCCATGGGGGGTCCTAGGCCTTGCATTCACTCAACCAGCTAGTCCGACCCTTGTAGCAGGTGAAATTTTTTTCATTTTAAATTTATCAATTACAAAGCTTGAGATCCATAGGGATCATTCTTAACTGTGAGGATACTGACACCGGAAGCGAGGTCACCATGTACTTGAATAGTTGAATCTGTTCAAATTCTAATATAGAAGTGGAATTCGTCTCTAGACTAGATGGCGCTATGCCACCGCAAGTTGAATCGCTTTTATATTGAAGTGAATATATTCCAAAGGGCAATTGCAAGCTAGAGTGTACCAAAACTAGCAAAATTACAATAATAAAAGTCCATTTCAGTTTTTGCATATGATTTCTAAATTTGTTGAATTAATTTCTATAATTTCTTTGTAGTGTGGTAAAGCAAACAAAGAAATTTAATTGAAATTTTTTTTGTATATTTATTGAAAAAACTTCAAAGATGACATTAAATTTTGATTTATTTCAATGACTTGTAGAAGAGGTTATTATAAAAATTAACTCTATTGAAAGTTAAGCCACACTTAGAAACACTTATTACAGTTCTTTTAATAAGATAGATTTGTGTAAAATTGATTTTAACTATGTCTAATGTTCCTCATAAAATCATTGCTATTTCTGCTAAAATAATGATGTGAAAAAGTCCTTTTTTTTAAAAGTAAAATATAAACTCTACTAATATGTACAACAATTCCATTTACAACAACATATGTTTCATAATCTTCAAACATCAAAAAAATACTTTATATTCTTAAATGAATTCAAGAGTCATTTCATAAAAAATAATAGACTGTGACAGTCCTTAAAGGAAAGACTAAATAGTCCACAATATTTAAAATATTTAAAATTTATTTAATTCATCTATAGATTGTTGTAATATATTAAATATACAACAAATAAATGAGTCTTTTTCATTACAATCATACCATATGTTTAATTATATCTTCAAATTTTTTTTTCTAAAACAATATAGACTGTGACAAGTCTTTTTGAGAACTTGATCACTCTAGCTTGCAAATGCCCCAAACCTAGGTTGATTTTGCTCTTGCGCTAGAGATCTTGAGAAGCCTCAAAACTTAATTGAAATTGACTTAACGACTGCACTATTGTATCCATAAGCAAATACACGGAGATCATCAGTCTAAGCTAGGTGCATTGGTTCTTGAATCCTAGAACTCCAAGCCGCGAGCAACCTACAAAGTATTGCGGAAGCACAAAATTTACAAGACTACGACAAAGATAGCATCAATCCATACCTCCGCAATTGAAGGCGCAACCTAATCTTTAGGTGCCTCACTACTTCCTGCGCTTGGCTGACGCAAATTCCGTTCCATCACTACAAGAAAAGACAATGTCCAAACCAACATAAAAATCATATCATATATGTTGATTAGGACAGTTGATTAGGTCAATTTGATTTGGACAATAATCAACACAAGTATGTTGATTTTGGTCAAGTTACTAATACTCAAAAATCTGCCACGTGGACTGTCACGTAGATAAACTTGCCACGCAAGCACAATTGCCACGTGGATAAGGTTTTAAATTTTAATTAAAATTTTATTAAAAAATTAGTTATTTAATGATTAATTAAAATTAATTCCAACTTTTTATTTTGAAAAGTCAAAACTTTAATCAAAACAAATCAATGCACAGGGCAATGGATCCCTAAGTGCAACTTCGCTTCGTGATTGAATGGAGGGGAGGCCAAGCTCTTTATACTAGTGGGGGGTAGAAGGTAGGACAAACCTTATGGTTTATGTAAGTTAGGATAAGTAAGAGCTCAACCGTTCATAGTTAAGTGTTAAAGTAAAAAATGTAATGAAAGCAGATTTTTAGACCTCATTTAGGCATAGTAGATTATCTTTTTTCAAAAAACTTTGAACTAAGAAAAGGTAGGAAATCAAACCGAGTTTCATGTCCAAAAATCCATTTGACATTTCAAGCCTCCAACCAAAAGTTATGACCAAATTTCAGAGTAGAAGTTTGAAGTTGTCAAAGAAAATGTTGTTTCCAACTCCTTTCTAAAATTTGTCCATAACTTTTGGTTGGAGGCTTGAAATGTCAAATGGATTTTTGAATATAAAACTTGGTTTGATTTCCCACCTTTTCTTAGTTCAAAGTTTTTTGGAAAAAATAATCTACTATGCCAAAGTGGGGTCTGAAATTCTACTTAAAGTATGTTCAGAGATTTGCCGAATCAGCATAGCAAATTTTAGTTTTTGTCAAAATCAACACAATTGTGTTGATTTCTATTTTTATCAGGAAATGTAGTCGCTGAACCAACACATGGACTTCCATTTTTTTCACAATCAATATAAATCAATTCATTCTATGTTGATTAGGGCCCTGTTTTCTTGTAGTGCATTATTACTTGGTTCCTGATGCAAACAGCCTCCACCATGTATTATCAGGTGTAGCGTGAAGGTCAATTACATCATTGAGAATGAATTGAGTACTCATGCTTTTGTACATCTGGGCATTTATGAACATCCGGTAAAGGATGGGGAACTTTGCAACATGAAGGAGAGAACTCAGACTTTGATTGGAGATTAGATGGAGAAAACACCAAGTGGCACGAACTCTTCAATTTTCATGGAGGCTACAAAAGAACTTTTGGGCGAGTTTCTTCTGCATCCAAATGGAGTGCTGCTAAAGACTCTTGACTTTGATGAACTTGTTCCATTGCTGCCCAAGTGCAAATACTTCAGCTCCCTTAGTATGCGAAACAAGGTAACATCTTTCAACTATTTAAGGAGATTTGAATTGATTGAGAGCATTACTAAGTTGAGCCATTAAAGCACGTGGGCATTTGTTCAGGAGAGTAAATTCCTAGGTCAAAAGACAGATATGGATAAAAATTTTGTTTTCAAAATGTTAGATGTAGGACCTCGAAGTAGAATTAATATGGTGGAGAGAATGCAAAGTAGAGGGGGGCTTTGAGACGCGTGGCTAATGTTTGATCATGTCAAACACGTCAAAGGATGGACCACCATGGCGTGTCATGTATATAATTCTATTTATTATTGTGTAATGACCATTGCTTTCCAAGTCTGTACTATACTCATCAATGAAAATGTAGTGAGACTAAAAGGGCCACTACTTGCATTACAATGACGTCAGAGAATCCTAAATCTCCAAGCAATGATTATACTTGTATTGACTGCATGATGTTCTTTTGCTTGAAGTGCCTAAGCGTATGACTTGGGCATCCTGAGGTTATTGATAGTGTGCACCCTAATTCCTTTATGCTTAATTGTAGGCATGACGGAAGATTAGTTTTTATTGCCATCCATATTCACTTCAGCCAGCATGTGGACTTGACTATGATAATAGGTATAATTTGGTCATACTCTGACATACAACCCACGGTAATAGGGGACAGACCCTAAACCCATGACATGACAACAAAAGCTTTAATTTACATCTAAAACGTTCCTATAGGTACTAACTTTTGGAGCATTTTTTTCCTATGCCAACCAAAGTTACCAAACTGTAAAGTCCGCAATTACATTAGATGATATTTGAGGGTCTTGGAGGGCCGTTTCAGGCATGTTCCCTGATCTGCCCAGATCCAGTGAACGCCGGTACGGGTGTGTCAGAAAAAAAAATTTCAAAAAAAAAAAAAAAAAAAAAAAAAATTTTTTTACCAAAATATCATTTTAAGCAAAAAAAAAATTCTTTTTCTTTTTCAAAAAATGACGTGGCAGTCGCTCGACCACGTTCGCCAGCTGCTGCTGTTGTGTTCCCAGACTGCGGGAACGCAACAGACAGCAGGGAAACTCACAGCCTTCTAAGACCCCCGAATCTCATGTAATGGCTTAAATTCCGGATGCCCTATCATTTTCATTGATCTTGCCAATACATTTTTCTTTTGACAGATGCAAATTTTGAGTCTGAATAAATAATATGAAAAATAGTTTCTTTAAATAGCAAGACAATATTTCATGTACTGTCAACAAAATTTCCACGTTGATGTCATTTAGATTTTTTTTTTAATTCATCCATCCATTCTTCTACTTTCATCCATCCATTTTTCTACTTTTATCCATTTTTTCATCCATTAATTCCTCTACTTTCATCTATTTCTTCCATCTCTTTCCATATACATCCCGTAACTCCTATCATCCCAATTTTTAGCAAATTCTTTCCAACTTTTCAATTACTTTCACCCTAAACCACAAATAATTCCATCCAAATCAAGGTTGACTTTCAATCCTTTTTAATTTTTTTTTGCCTCACTTTTTATTTTTTTGTCCAAGATCTATGCTCCCTGCTCACCATTCCCCGCTTCCTTCTCCTTGCTCGCATACTAGCAACGTTGTGAAAATGGGCACCAAACACTCAAAGGCCGAGATTTTGGCCCTAGAAGCGGCAGTCTTTCAGCTTCCGCAACGTCAAGTCATTTCACCTTGGAGACTGTTTGGTGGAGAAGCCAACATACAATTGTACGTGCCTACCATGTTCCCCCTTCACTAGATGAACATCCGACAACTCAAACGGAGAAGGTCATCCGCCGCAACCCAAAGGCCTCAATTGTGAAGCACCAGAACAATTGGGCATCGGCCCTGCTACTGAATGCACGCATAGAAAGGATGACAATGGTTCCCCACTCTAGATTTGGTTGCATTGTGTCACTCATCTCCGGTGTAGAGCCTCGCCATGAAAAGTACATGCTCATTGTATCCTTGTTTCCGGACTGCACGTGTCCAAAATAATTTCAAAGAGATGAAACTGAAGTGCTTGGGCAAGCGGGGAATTTGGGCAATTGTAAGCATTTTTATTTCAATTTCACGGTCATTTGCAACCTACAATCCACATTGAAGGCCTTCATTCATGCAGCAAGTTTCAGTTTCAATAAAGTGAAGTAAATGCTTCTTAGTGGGATATTGAATCATTTGGGTTGAAATTAGCTTATCTTCTTGTGTACAAGGACCATGCTTCTGTTTGTTCAACAAATGAACAGAAATGTACAAAGACTAAAAGGGATAGTCCTTGCATTTTATTAGACCCAGTACCAACTTTTTTGAAATTATTTCTAGCATCATTGTATTGTGCATAATGTTCCACTACATGAAATCATGCCCATCATATGTAGCATTTTTTTGTTCTCTGGCATTGTGTTGACATCATTCGCCTAAAAGTCAACATATAGAACAAATCATATGTTGTCCGAATTTAAAGTGTATGTGAAACCTTGGATAAGCACACAGTTCTACCTTCAAAGCTGATATATAATTCCACGGTATTAGGTGAATTTCAATTCTACTGTTGTATGCGTGCAAAATAACACTTACCCTAAACCCCGGTCATAGGACACCCTATTTTTGCACTCATAGGTCCCATCCTCTAAAAATTTGCATTTGTGCATGACAATGGGATTTTGCCACTAATTTTCTCATTTTCATAGCGTTGTCTCTTGTTTTTCTAAGCAGTGCCTGAACTTGTATTGGATATGATTTCATCCAATATTTTATGTACTTTCATCCGCTTTTTCATCTACTTTCATCTATTTTCATCCAATTTTTTCATCCAAACCATTTCCTCCTTCTTATGCTCTAATCTAAAATTCTATTCACATCCACTAAATATTTAATAATTTTCAACCTGAAAATTTTAAATTTTTAGTCATTGTTGTCTAAAATCTCAACCACTTTCATCCAAAAAATTACAAATTTCACTTTATTTTTCTATATTCCATCTAAGATCTATGCTCACCGCTCACTATTTCCCGTTCTACACTTGCCGCTCCTCGCTCGCTTCCTAGCACCGTTGGATGAAGATGCAATGGACAGTTGTCAGCTAGACAAAAACTAGGACTCTTACGCAATAGACTTCCTAGCAATAAGCAAATGAACCCCACAATTTTTTGTAGCGCTAGTACAAAACATGACCAAATTGATGTATTCAAATTGACTAATAGAGAAGTTATTACAAATGACTTCTTTCTTGATTTAGACATGGTAGAAGATGACATGAAGAGTGGAAAGCATTTGCAACTCTAAAGATAAAAAGAAATAGTGAGCCAGTTTTGGCTTTTTGTCTCTTTACACTACAAAAAAATGGGCACTTTTGTGACTGTAGAAAATGACTCCAAAACAGTCATTTTAGACAAAAATGACTCGGAAATGACTTTTGGCCCTGCAGTCATAGTGGACAAGTCATTCTTTTAATGACTGCAACTTTATTATCATCAACAAAAGTGGACTTGGATGAAGAACGGATGGATCTGTCTATGTGGCATTCAGATTTAGGGACAAATTTTTTTGGAAAGGTTGAACAGTTGCCCATTCTTTGAAAAATTTGGTCGACTGTTGCTGACGTGGACCTCCGCATGAGTCATTTTGCAGTCATTCTGCAGTCGCGAAGGAGTTGTGTCAACCAGTGCAAGGCTGACACGTATCCAATCATTTTTTAGTTATTGTTGCAGTCTTATCTTCAATAGATGAGTGATGCTCTGACACGTGTCCAATTTTTTTGCAATCATTTTTAGGATGTACTTTCAAGATTGCCCAATAATTTTTGACTGACGCATGTAGTCAATCTAAAGTAACATGGATTTCCGGTTTAGGATACTCTCCAAAACAAGGAAAGTCATTTTTTCTATCATTTTTTATTTGCGGCAATGCATTGTTTACAAAAAGGAATATAATGACAAATAGACAAAGAATAAGTCATACATTCAAAGTTCCATAACAATACACCATATACAAAATACCAAATACAATACACACTATGCCATATACATTATACAATATACCATATACAATATACCAAATATAATATGCCATATGCCATACACATTATACAATACACCATACACAATATACCAAATACAATATGCCATACACATTATACAATACACCATATATTGGCCATACATCATATTTGGCTGATGTCTCACATGGTTTCCAAATCCACTTACTGTGTGAGTATAAAGAAGGAAAATTGACAAGCCTTTTATAGAAGTGGGGTAGTAGGAGGCAAGACAAACCATGTGGGATAAGTAAATGAAGGAATTGTGTTACTAGTAATATTTCAAACCTCATTGAGGCATAGTAGATCAATTTTCCTCAAAAAATTTTGAACTAATAAAAGTTAGGAAATCATTGTCACTTTCATCTCCAAAAATCTATTTTACATTTTGGGCCTCAAATCAAAAGTTATAGACAAATTTGCTAAATAGATTGGAAAAAATTGGCACATGAAGAGCAAAGGGTCACCTATTTTACTTCCCCAAAACGAGTACGTATGTGGTTGTTCTAGGTCTACACATTTTATACAAGAAAAGTGTGATGATGACTACACATGATTTCTACAATCTTCCAGAATTGCCAAATCTGTAGTCTGTCGGGATGCCAAGCTGAGTGTCCAGTTGCCAGTAGTGCAAAAGTCATTTGTTAGTCATTTATGAGTCGTTTTTGTAGTATAGTCCTTTACCACAACTTTTAATTGACTATGATGAAGTCATATTGAAGTCATAGGAATGCAGGCTACGAAGTAGCTTTCTAACAGTCCCTTGAGAGTATTGTAATGCCTATTAACCATGTCCTCTTTGTTCACGGGGTTGCTTACAACTAGTGGTATTATTGCATCAAGGATTTGAACCATGGAGGAGTGGTGGGCACCATCAAATTGTCAGCAAAGGAAAATCTATTAGCATAGGAAGAATACTAGGGCATCATTATAGAAATTGTTTTTGATAGGTGCTACTATAGATGCTCGGGGTGCTCCTAATGGATGCAAGAGTACAACAATAGTTGCAAATGTGCCCAATTTCTAATACAACATCAATAAGTCTTTGTAGAGTAGCGTGCAGTCATTCCCCATTGACGCATGGATGCCCCGCAGGTGCAACGTTTGCACCTCTAAAAATCACTTGCAAATTCCTCAGGAATTGAATGTGACATCATTTATCACTTGGTTGGAATCATTTTGTAGCATGGAACAACTCCCACTCATTTTGCAATCGCACTACAGCATGATGAAATTGGTCAAAAAAATTTCGTGGACATCTCAGGTGATCTGGTTTTTAAACACTCTATAAAATTCAAAGGACTACCTGCCCGTGTCATGACGGGCAGTGGCCTAAATTCTATAAATTTGTAAACTATTGTTTCTGAGTCGTGCTAGTCATTTTGTAGTCATTCTTGAGTTGCTCGCAAGTAAGGTTAGTCTAATTTATGAAAGGAAAATGACTCCACAAAGACTTCATAGGCCACATTGGATTTTCGCCTCTTTCATCCAACAAGTTAACGACGCAGTGAACGAGAATGTGGGCCCAACGGTCCTTTTTTGTCAATTGTTCATCTTTCAGTCGCCGGCCCAACTCCAAAATGACTGGAGATGGGTTTTGGTTTCAGAAGTGGTGCAATTAGAGAGCCGCAATCATTTTCCAATCATTCTGGACATGCAGTCATTCCTCTACAGTCACAAAAGTGTCCATTTTCTTGTAGTGTTAGAGATCTTTGCAAAATTAGAAAGCCGCCACAAGAATTTATTATGAAATCCTATTCCATACCTCAAGGTTGTGTTGCTCTAGTGTTTCATTCTTCTTTGAACAATACTGCAGCTACTACATGTCAAGCTCAAATTGTCCATTTGTTGGGACTACTCCAATTTGTGATATAGCAAACCGTCTATAGCCAATATCACGCGTTTGTTCATTGTTCATTTCTCGTGACTTAATTTGTGAAATGCACTTGCCCATTGAAATTTTTTTGTCAAGGGCCATGCTGCTCCTATGGCTATGCTTAAGAATAAGGCTATAACTTTTTAGATATCGAAAATACTAGAAAATAGAATTTGCATTCAATGCAAAGAATTATTAGTATCCACAATGTTTTTTGCCCTCATAAAAAAATTTAGATGAAAATGTTATATTCTCTATTTGTTAGTTATTTTTAAAATCATCTATAGACCCAAAATGGTTTTCAATGTCCTTACATGGTTAACTCATAGAGGACCCCGAGGACTAATAGTGTCCATGAATAACTTTCAAGAAAAAACCATCAAAACAAATAATGTACCAATATATTCATCCATGAATTTGATAATTTTTGATTGACTACTTTAGTAATAGGGCCAATTTCTTCAAAAATTAACCTTGAAATGTTGCACATGCTAAAATATATCCAATGGATGACTTTCAAGATTACTATAGAAATGAAGAATGTGCCCTGGTGATAGGCCTCATCCTTTCAAGGTTAATCCTTGAAGAACATTGAAGACCAAAATTGTCCAATGGATGACTTCATTATAAAACAAAAAATGCACCTATTTGTCCAATAATTGGAGCATTTTGGAGACTAGGTCATCGGGGCCACATCCTTCAAGGGTTAATAAAAAAAATTAGCAAAAGAAAGGCAGAAAGTAGACTTTCAAGTGTGAAGAACAAAAAAATTATATTGAAATGGTGCAATATGGTCCCAAGGTGCAATGAAAAAAAAGGGGGACTAAGGTAGAAATACCCCAAAGTGTCGATGTTCCCATCTTGTATCCAAAACTACCACTACATGCGTCCCTAGATTTCCATTAATGTATCCTTTAGATGTTTAATTCTAAGTCAATGATGCATTTGAAAGACACATACTTAACCCCTAAAAGACTAGCATGCGCTTTTGGCTGTATAGAAATTTTAGGCAGGTACGTGTGACTAGAGATTTCCATATTTTAGGCTGAAATTATATAGAAGGTGGGCGCGAGGAATATCTTTCATATGCACTAAATTTCATGGCATTTGGAAATGTGAGTCAAAAGTTATGGCCTAATATATTGTTTTTTTTCATAACTGGGCAGTTCGGGTAAATAAAAAAAATCATTATTTTCAAAAACAAAAATTTGAAATTGGCTTTCCTAGAGTTATATATATGAGGAAGCTCTGAATTATCCCATTTTGATCCATGAGTCAAAAGTTAGGAAGATATATGCGGGCAGCTATGGATTTTCTATTCTAAAATAAACTTTGAAGTCCTTTATTTTACTCAATTTTTTCAATGTTTTTTGAAAAAAATAAAATCCTAGAATGTAGATTGTTTATTACAGTATTGCAATCACTGGAATTGGCATTTTTCAATTCTGTAATAAAATTCTTGACAATTTTGAATTTTGAATCATTCTCTACTACTATCTATGTACTATTTTTTTTTGTATGTTGTATATTGAATTTCAAATGAAGTGATTATTTCCAAGCATGTAACCAACTTGTCTAGGAAAAAGAATCCAAAGAATCCATCATTTTGGACATTTTTTCATCGAAAAGTGAGCTTGTGAACCTGTTTTCATAGGGTCAAAAAATGATTTCAGGGAATTTGAATGCTTATATCTTGCAATCCATGCAGTGGAATTTTCTAAAATTTTTACCACATGTTTTCAAGTCAGCATACTACAAGATCCTACAATTACATGTGTCAAAAAAATTTTTTTGTTCCAAAATTTGGTACTTGTTCTAAAAATGGCAGTTTTTGAGCATTTTCAATGAAAATATAGTCATGGAACTTTAGGGGTTAGCTCTGATTTGTTGACTACTGATTTTTGTAGATTTCAATTTAGGGTCCACCTATGTGACAGTTTCAATGGTCTAGGAGGCCGACATTTTGAAAAATCATAGAAATTACATACCACATTTGAAAAATCTAATTTTTTCCTTTTTTTAATATTCATGATTTTCACTTGCTAATACGGAGTACTACAAAAAAATTATTTTTAGGAAAAGGTACCTCCAACTATGCTGAATTGCTTATAGACTATTGACGGTTTTGGGTGTTTCCACCGTAAGTTAGAAGGGAAATTCAGTTGGCAACGCTGGCAGAGGGCCGAGCTGCTGCGTGTGGGCAGCGCCACGCCAACCGCTCGCTTCGTCATCACCCTCCTCCGTTCAATCCAAGTGAGTCTCTTCAATCCAAGTGAGAGTGAGAGTTTTCAATTTTTGCAGTCCCTTGTAAATTCCATGGTTTTCAGTTTTTTAGGTTTGTAGACTTTTAGGGTTTGTGTTTTGGAGCCCGACGATGCGCGCATAGCGTAACGTTTTCTCATGGGGCCATGGCGCCTCGCAGTGCATCACGCCTGCCCCTGCGTGTCTGTGTCCCACTGCTGGCGCACGGCGGTCCGCTTCTGGTGTCTCCGCCGATTCGCGCACTCCAGCCCTTTCAATTCCCAAGAAACCTCTCCCCTTCTCGTGAATTCTTCACACCGCCCGTATTGGCTTTCTGGCGAGAATCCGCATCCTCGGGAGAACGACGAGAAGACGCACCTCGTTCGTCAGGTTTTGGATCTCAGTGACGATCTCTCTGTAAAACACGTCCTTAGCTGTTGGGTGAAGAAGCTGGGTTCGAAGCCGAATTCCGATGTTCGCTATGTTCGCTATGAGCAGGTGGCGAGGACGGTGAACGCCGTTCTGCAGGAGCTTGGAAGACAGGGCCACGCCAATGCGGCACTCGAAGTTTTCCAGTGGATGGAGCTTCAAGGGTGGTGTCGACTGGACCCGCATTTGTATACGACCGTGATTGACACGCTGGGGAGCTCAGGGTGCTTGGATTTGGCGGAGAAGATCTTCACGGACATGAATGAGTCGGTTCAGAAAGACACGGTGTTGTATAATTCGCTTTTGCATGCTCGGAGTCAAGCAGGGCAGGTGGACGCAGCTGTAGAGCTTTTTCAGTCGATGAAAGAGAAGAAGTGTAGGCCGGATTTGTATACTTATAACACGATTATGAACATGTATGTCAAGGCCGAGACGGGCCTGGCGAAAGTGCTTTCGGTATTCAAGGAGATGTGTCTGCTGGGGATACAGCCAGATGTGGTTTCCTATGACATTCTTTTGGCAGCTTGTGCTTCGGGAGAGCGGGTGAAGGAAGCGCAGCGGATTTTTGGCGCTATGAAGAAGCGCGGGGTGAAACCGACAGTTGTAACGTATACATCTCTCATTACCGTCTATGCGCAAACGGGTACGTGGTTTTTTGACCTAATCTGTCTTGTTTTCGCATTTTAGGGTTTCGCAGCTTCTGATAGGCAATTTGAATAGTTGGGACTAGATAGAGGTAGTTCCCTCAGTAGACTGGTCAAATTTTTATATGTTCTCTTTAGCGGACGAATGCGCTAAAAATGCATATACGCAAAAGCTACAAATTCTCAACGTTTTATTGGTAGATGACCTAATATCGTCAGATGTTTGGGTGGTCTACATCACTTGAACATATGTTTAACAGATGTTTAGGTGTTCTACATCCTATTAATCAGTATGTAGTCATTGTCTTAGATTTTAGGTGGCGATTTTGGGTCAGTGTCGATTAGGGTTGTCCGTACCTTACATTGTCTAATACTGTAGGTTGTTGTTGAATTTCATGTGACTGCTGTGGACCAATTCCTGAATGTAGGATTTGAGAGTATTTTCATCACATCAACAGCTTGTTTCTTTGACCCCGAAAGGACCAAGAAGCTGAAGTTCGACCTCATGGTTTTTTTAATAGTGTATGGATACTCGTTTTAGCCCAATTTTATTTCATTTTGGGCCAGCACATGCGATGTTATTCACGGATTTTGGTGATATGAACTTTGGTCCCATTTGGATTCTATTATTTTCACAATACGATTAATCGATTTGATCATTCTCGAACCATGAATCCTTTTCCATTAGGGATTAAGTAGCCTGTGTTTGGGGTAACTGTTATATGCTAGTTGTCCCGTCCTGCTGCACATGTGAATTAGCACTACCGTAATGGTTTCTGGGTCTTCTCAACCAGTTGGACCAATCAACGCTGTTGGTCATCTGGGGATGGTCGTTGTTCAGTATGACGTGATTGAGCAATAGTATTCTATGTTCATGGTTGTGTCAAATTTTGCAGGAGATTTTCGATCTGCTATGCAAGTATTTGGTGAAATGGCGGCAGAGAAGTGCGAACCAAATGTGAAGACTTTTACATCACTTATAAATGCTTGTAGGGGAGGTGGGCACGTTGAAGAGGCGCAGACAATATTTGAAGCCATGAAGGAGTATGGTGTGAAACCAAATGTCATGACATATAATGCTTTAATTAATGTGTATACTGAGCGGGGTGAACACGGTCGTGCACAAAGTGTTTTCCTTGATATGGTACAAGCTGGGCTACAGCCCACCGGCGTGTCCTTTACAGTCCTTATGTCCAGCTTCAAGGCGACTGGAGCTTTTAAAGACGTGAGTACCTCGGTGCAAGCTAGTTTTTTCTGTTGTCTCCACTCTTTTGAAGGTCAAACCTGAATCGAATTCATGAGTTGGACTATGTAGCACATGTTATTTTAAGAATTTGCATAACTGTTTCTTTCTTTGTTCTTCTATTTTATACGGGTTGCTGCTGGAGTTTGCTAATATGCGGTTGTTCGTCCGATCGTTAATAGATAGAGCTCTGAGTAAAATGATACATTTTGATGGGATGAGAAGTCTTAATAAATATATTCCTTTTTGAGTGTTGCTTTGTACTGATCAGTCGGATTATCTGCTGTATTGCAGGCTTTATCTATTTATGATCAGGCAAAACAGTTTAATACTGTTTGTAGTGTACAGACTTATACTGAGGCTCTGGACAATTGCTCAAAGGCAAAGAACATTGCAGGAATGATCAGAGTTTTGGACGATATGAGAGCAGCAGCAAGTGTGCCAAATTCTGTAACATGTACCGTGCTACTTGTAGCTCTAAGTTCGAAATGCTCTAACAATTTTGAAGTTTCGAGCCTGCTTCAATCTCTGAATGGCTTTGATTCAGAGCTCGTACAATGCTGTCATTCCCTGCTGACTGATAGTGCAAAGACTGATCAAGAGGTAAACGGTTCTTCGCTGGGAAAGTGCTGTTTGATTGCATGATTTTGTTCAAGTCAGTTTCATCCTGGAAGTTCTATTTGCAAACTATCCCTCTGTCAAATCTGATCGATTTCATGCTTGCAGGTGACAGATCTCTTGGGCAGATGTTTTAGTTCTATTGCACAAGGGGATGTCAAAACGTGGACTGCGTTAAGCTCCTCTCTTTTGGACGCACTTTGGGCATTGGGTTGGTATCGACGAGCTGCGATAGTTTTAGGTTGGGCATGTGATAACAGCAACATTCACGATGATCTCTGCGTGGTGACACCTAACGAATGGAAGCTCGATGTGCGTCGTCTTTCATCTGGTGGTGCTACAGTAGCTTTGTATCAGTGGCTAGCTCACCTCCTCGGAGCTGCTCGACAGCTTGGTGATCTTGGGTACAGCGACCTTGAATGGGAATTGGTGACAAAGGTTGAAGTGAAAGTGTCATTTTTGCCCCAGTTTCAAGACCAAGAGTCGCCTCTTCATGAGTCCGTTGATGCGATTGAAGAACAGAAGGCCTTTCCAAGATTCGTAACAGTGGTTAGTGGATGGGGGAAATTAAGCAAGGATGAAGGAAGGTCGCAGGTGAAAGCAAGTATTGAAAAGGAAATGATCAAACTTGGGGCTCCACTTCGAACATCAAGTGATGCTGGAAGGTGGACAGCAAATGGAGAGGCACTTCTGCGGTGGCTCCTAAGACCTGAAACACCTTCCCGTCTCATCCTTTGGGATACAGCAGCACGAAATTCATATTGAAAAGAGTGAAGCTCAATTTTAATCTTGATAACGAGCTGGATGCAGTTGCTGAATGACTGCTTGTGGCCCCCACAATACTTGTTTCTCATCGCTGCGTCCTTTTGCTTCACCAATGGAAGTGGTATCTGCTTGAAGCAGTATTCAGAGATTCTTACCATTATTAATTTTACAAAATTAGTTGGTATGGATGACCTCTTCATAAGTTGCTGCATTTTGAGCGACGTCATTTTCTAATACTGCCGGTGGGTAGCCACAAGAAATTCGTGCCAGCAACTGTTATTTGAACTGCCAAATCATAAGGTGAGAAGCTTCGTCACCTTGAGTCACTGGACTTGTTTTGTCGTGGATGATGTGATATTTTTCTTATATTGTTTCGTACTTAATCGGTTTCCCGTAGCATTGGTACATAAAGTATCATACTAACATTGGTCGTCAGTGTGTCGTACTCTAGTTTCACTTATTTGTATTCTGCATGCTATCAAGTTCACTGAAAATGATGTCACGCATGAAAAAGTAAATATGCTATCGTGTTTTAAAGTTAATGAATACATGAATTTATAAGTTAATACATATTGCCTTCAGTATGAAACTTATCAATGTTCGACCTAATTACCGTATTTGTCGTCTACTTAGCATGTTTTAGTTCGTCTTTTCGAAGCATCTGATTGAGTTGAGTAGCTTACTGATGGGATTTAGTTTGTTGATTGAAAGGACTGCGAGGGATTGGTACATTTTTTAGAATGGTGACCCCCTGTTAATGAGTGGACAAAACTCATAAATTCTTTGTTTCTGTTTTATAGGATTTGGTCAGAACGGGGGAAGAGGATGCCCGAACGCTTCAAATCAACATTCTTCATGAGCAATGCTGATATTATAACCCCGAGTATGGCTCAGAGAACCTTCAAATTAGTACTGCACAAAGAGATCATTGATCACGTTCTCAAGCGTTATGGAATGTAGGCATGCTATGTCCGTGCAGTGTGATCAGACTTTACTTGGAGATACGTATGGTGAGATGGTCTTAATTTGAACTGTCTATCCGGGACGTCACTTAAAAATAGTATGTAGGGATTTTCATCTACATGTAAGTTAGACTTGATACGGAATAGAATATTCTGCCAGGGAGTCCTGGAAGGTCTGTGCTATCAATATATGGCGGACGAGAGTATTTGCAATATCTGCCATAGTATGATACAGGATCAGGCAATCCCCTGGTTATATCAACAGCTTACTATGACACTATCAACAGGGTAGCTGCGATACCCAGTCAATTCGACCGGTTCGACTGTTGCTACTCTTGATGTGCCATCTCTCTTATTCTGTTCGGAGCTCGCTGCCAATGAGTGAAGTTTCAGTAACCCTTTCTCTCGAATTGATGAGCAATTGCTGATTGAAGTATGCTTTTCCACCTACAGGGAAGAACGGTTATTTTTGTTTTTATCCTCTGATGTTCGAGCATTGAGTCAAATAAATTGATAGTACAGAAGAGCCAGCTCCCAATATCCTACGCAATGATTGTGCAACAAGTTTGGGAGACTGACGATACCGCTGGCTGGTTGCCACATTTCTACCCACTCATCATCCTGGTATGATACAGTGGCCTATTGTTTGCTTCTGCCTCCCCTTATTCTCTAGAGGCAATAATGATATAACTGTCGATTTAGAATATATAGAGAGACCTTAGGTATCTATGATATCCTAGTTTGCCAACCAACACTTTTTTTCCCTTTTGTGGTTCTTGATTGCCAGTTTCTTCTCTTCACTGGCATTGTCTCTGTCGTGTAACTGAAGAGGGTATCAAGTGTTCTATAGCCTGCAGTTATAATAATTCGAACCCATTACTGATTGTGTGGAAAAGAAGCTCCTGCCAACTTCCTCTATCCATCCGTGTTTGCTCTGTCAAGATTACATGTGTTTGTCTGCACCTGTATTGTATTGCTGGGGTGCTGGTTCTCATGCGAGTTATACTGAAGAGCATCATTCTGTTAGTGTCCAATTCTGCTTCCATGAGTAGGGGTTGACGGGACCCACTGGAAGTCAATGATGAGTAGGGTACCTTTGTGTCTTGCTCACCATGTTAGTGCTGGTTTTTGTCGAGAATTTCCTTTCAGTAGTGCCTGATAAATGGGGCTTTTGTAATCAGTGAGAGCGTTACCCAATATGTTCATGGAATCTGAAAGACGAAGTCGTGAGATTGGCTGTTTGTTAGGCTTGTTTGCATTGTGAGCATCTTTTCTGGTCACCTGTAACAGGGTCTCCTTATTGTACTTACGGTGATTATGGTGATTGCAGTGATTACGTCCATTTAGTCATACAGGGGAAAGTGAGAAATGTGTCCTACGGGGGAAGGTGAGAAATAAGTGTCACCACTTTCTCTTTAATATGAGCAGTCAACGAATTAGTGTAGATAGATTGAGTGGGATAAGGAATTCAGATTAACTAAAGAACTTTTTACTCTTGCCCGAAAGGGTACATTTGCACGTTTTCGAATAGAAGCAGACCTGCTGTAACATTGTTCTGATCCATGCACAAAAAACAGTCTTCTTTGTTCCGCTTTCTTTCTGGTAAAAAGTCTTCTTCCTTTAGTGTTGTGACCATAGTAACATTGCAACACGCTTCCTGAAATTTCGGAGGCCCATTTCAATGGCGTAATTGTGTAAAGTAGGAATCAACGCTTTTATTCGTGAACGCACTCCATGTATCTCAAAAAGTAAAATATGTAAAGTAAGAGGCAATGATTTGGCGCAGTGAAGGTTCTTTTTGCTTTCGAGTTGCAACACAAATGTAAATCCCTTTTGAAATGGGTCCCAAAGTTACAGGAACTGCCTTTTCATTACAAATATGGGTGTGAAACCATGTATCCGAACCCTCACATGCACAGTTCAACT
The DNA here is from genome assembly GCA_963969595.1 of Neckera pumila. Classification (NCBI taxonomy): domain Eukaryota; kingdom Viridiplantae; phylum Streptophyta; class Bryopsida; order Hypnales; family Neckeraceae; genus Neckera; species Neckera pumila. Next base: position 18,527,180 of record OZ018408.1, read on the forward strand.
TCCACAGCCCAGGACGTGAAAATGCACCAGAGAGAAAAGAACTCCATCCTCTTTCTGAGGTTGGCGTTGACGAAGAGTTCGCTCATCTCGGGTCCCATGTGCATGTTTTTCAAATTAGGGATAGACTTCCATGCACCTAGAATCCATCAAAGCTTTGTTTATTAGACAAAAAGAAGCTTGGAATTCTACATGGAAGTGTGCAATACTTGCAAGAGAACAACCCAAACCGTTGGCCGGCAAAAATTTCAGAGTAGGTTCGTGAAAAGTAAGGGAGGTGAGTTTTCAACTTCCAGAAAAATTGTTTTTTTACATTGAACATGAACTTTGGGGTTGCTTTGCGTTTGACAACAAGCTACTCTTGGAAATGTACTGTACTTTCTCCCTACTCACGTACAAATGAAAGCATCATGAATCTCAGTGAAGGCAATTCCTGGCCTCTGCAAAGCTCCGATCGAAATTCATTTCCAATTCCGACCCGACACAGCACGGTAATGTTCTCTCGATCGATAACTTGTGGTGGCGTGATCGCATCGATCTCCCATTTGGGATCGAGTTGGGAGCTGCTTGCTTGCTTGCTTGTTTGTTTGCCACTGCCACCCACCCACTCACCCACTCACCCACCAGCTAGCTCGTAAGCCCGTCCGGAGCTCGGATAATGTGGTGGCGATGTCGTCGTCAATAATGTAACATTCGTTTTGTGGCCCAAAGCTCCTCCATGTCGAGACGAGACGAGACTAATTGATGAGGAAAGCATGCGCTTCCCTTTAGCAGAGGGGAAGACAGTGCAGAAGCCAACCTTCAAGGGACTGAATGATTGGAGGGCGGGTACACTACAACTGTACTGTACAATGTTGCATTACTGGCTACTGAAGGCAGGCAGGCCACGGAAGCCCACCCAGTGGCATGGCATGGCCCCACATGCCAAAAAATGGTGCAGCGCACTGATTGAATTGCAGCTAGCTACAGTAGCTAGGAAACGCAGCAGAGCCCACGAACTTACTGAAGTTCAGGGAGGGCGGATCTCCCCACTGCATGCTCCACAATTGTTGGGCCACAGTGTGGCCTCCCAGCTCATACAAACCAACAAAGCTGCTAAGAACACCCGCCGTAGCTTGAACTTGTTGCATTGTTTCATCCTTTCATGGCTAGCTTTGGGGGAACTGAAGTCCCCTTTCCATGCTCTCCAATCTCCATACTGGACTGGAGGGGTCTCCGCCTAGCTCTTTGGGTACCGTAGCTAGGCCCAGTTTTGACCTCCGCGAGGTAGCGGAGCTTTATGTGCAATCATTTGCCTAGCCTCGGTTGCTGTTGGGATCGGAGAAATGTCGGGAGCATCCCCAGGCGCAATTATTTGTGGCGTTTTGACATCGATGGGAAAGAAAGTCACCGCCCTGGCTTAGCTTACGTTGTGGCATGGGAGTTTCCTTGTCATTGTAGGCTTTGTTGGCATGGGGGGTACCTGGAATGCGCTGCGCAACGCAGCGCAGCGCAGGGAGAGTGACGAGAGAAGCCTGACATGATGAAGCCACCGACTGGGCAGGCAGGCCCACGCCACGGAACTGCCTGGGGAAGCTGGGGACGAGGCCCACCCAAGAATGACACGTTATCTGAGCCTACAAATCTCGTAGCCGGTCGGATGCCAATTTGTGGTTCTAGTTTTACGTATTAGCGAGCTCAAGAGAAATCGAAGAGCATCCCCACCCATCTTGTAAATCGGACGACTTGTTGCCACCGGCTTGCAAAATTGTCCCACTCGTCTTGCATAATGAATGAACTTGTTAAGAGGCCGAGCCAAAAGCCTCCGGTGGTTTGCAAAACCGGGCTCTTTTGAAAGCCAAAGGGCAGCTTGCAAACCAGCTTGCAAACTGCATAAAACAAGCACCTTTTGCACTTTTCCAACAAACATGGACTTGATCCGGGAATGTGGACGTAGCCAATTGGGTGGCAATGGCCTCTTAACAAGCTATGGGTGGGGCAACCCTTCTTCCCCGGTTTGCAAACTAGATTGACAGACTTGCAAACTGGCTTGCATTTTCCAAGCCGGGTGGGGATGCTCTAAGGTAGCAACACCCATAACCATCACTGTATCCATAACCATCACCTCTAAAATCTTGGGAAATCTATAGAAGTGAATAGATGTGATTACAAGGATGTACTACATCCGAATATCAGACCCTAATATTGATATTAGGTGCATTTGTAGTCAGCTCTTTAAAAATTCACTAATTATTCTCACAGTATCCAAATAATACATTTGAAAGTGCACGTGCATTATTTTTCTCTTGCTAATAGGATCCTATAATTTGCTGAATGTTTATTAATCCTTAAAGGACGGACCTGTGACCATTGATTTCAAGCCTCAGTACCCATCATTCAATTTGCTACCATTTTGCAATTAGATATGTATGCAAATTTTTATTTTTATTTTTCATAGTTGAAATTACATGTCTTCTTTACTTCTCAACAAATTTAGATTCTATTTAGAAAATTGTTTTTTTTGAGAATTTTTTATGAAAAAGTGAAAAAAAATCTTATCAAATAGAAAATTACTTCAAAAAATCTGAAAATTTCACGATGTGAGTATATCACAATGACAAACATCATAGTATACAATCAATTTTCATGTCATTCTATAATTAGAAAATAATAAACATTGAAAATACATCCAAAGTTCAATTGTAGTAGATACTAGAATAGGTGACCTTCGTTTTGTTACTTGGGCTCAAACTCAAAAAATATCATTTTTGTCGAGAATTTCAGATTTAGAGCAAGGAGCAACAACTTCCCAAAGTACACTAAAATAATATATTTTTGTGGTCTGTTTTTCTTACTAACTTCTCAATTACGTGAAGACAAAAACACTTGCAAGACTACAAACACAATTGGATATTCTCCATGACCTAATATGAAAAGTCAACAAGAAAAATCCGGATGAAAAAATATTTTCAAACTCTACCTAGTTCATTACGTAGTCACTGGAATGCCACAAAATGGCGCTAGCATCGTTCCTAGGTTAATAATAATTATGTTCAAGATTCTTAATATAACAATTATAGGTGCTACTACCTTAATCCAAGTTGTTTTTTAATTTTCCAACATTCGGGAAATATTTTATGAATTTTCAAAGTCAGAAGTTTAGGGATATTACCATATAATTAAACTCACCTTACCAGTGTAATGCTTCTACAAATACCAAGTATCTGATGAATGATAGAAAATCCTTCCGTGCATCCTTGGAATTTTGTTCAAAAGTAGGAGGTCTTGCACAGTAGTTTGGCTTCTAATGAGTACTTTTGGATTTTTTAAGTAGATGATTCATGTAATATAGATTTTGTCTACTCAACAAAATCCCTAGACAACAAATATAGGGGGTAATTCTTCTAAGAAAGGTCAATAAGTCTAATGTGTTGTGACTAAAGTCACTTGTTTTGTATTGTGGATACTTATTTACTTTGTTTTGTAGTTTGGTTTATAGACAACAATCCAAGGAAATATTCCTAATGTCAATTTGTCATAGTCCAAAACCAAATGCCAAATATAAGACACAATGTATGGCGTCTCAGTCGTGTCTAGTGTGTGGCTCATGTCAATTCTCAAGTCAATTTGTCCGAGAATGGTCAATTTGTCTTTGTAAATGTATATATCAAATTTATATAACTTGCAAGTATGTTGAATTGAATCCTCTTTTCTTTCTCTCTTTATTTAATCAAGCCTAGCATTTCTACACAAAGATTTCTTTATAAATAAATAAAAGATTAATTCTTTCCTGGTATTTGATTAATCTTGACGTTAGCCAATTTGCTCACTGTCTAGTAGGTCAATTTGACTTGCTACCAACTTATGGACAATACCATAGAGAAATGGGACCTATGGTTGTCATTTAGTCTATTCACTAAAGTACAGTCAATTTGCTACCAACTATGAGTTACATGGTCGACTTGACTAGTACTTATAGACTTTGCAATTAGACTTGGTTTGCTACAAAAGCAAATCTCAACTACTAGATATGCTTGTTTAAGTGATTTGACTTAATTTACAAATTCCAACTATAAATCTCTAACATACTATCACAGAGGTAGACTTAAATTAATTCTCACTCAAACAGGTCTATTTGCTTTACAAGTTCATTCTATTGCAATTAGACTGTATCAATTTGACTATTTGAATCAATTCCAAATGAACTATTTGTCAATTAGACTTGGTTAATCCCAGCCCAAGTATATGTACACAACCAGACAACAACTGTGAATTACAAAAGAACAAGATTAATTCTTGAAATTGCACATATAAAAAAAATATTTGTTAATTAGATGATTAATTAGTTTACTGTATCATATACACACATATTCACATCAATTCTCAAGGATGCATCAATTTAAACAAGAAATTCACTCAACACATACACCATCTATTAGACATAACTCATCTTATCACAAACACAAGATTTAATGTAATTTGACATCATACATTAGCACATTAAACAAACTTGCTACTTTAATCCATCTCCTATTTCACAATGTCGATTTGACAATTTACACCATCTCCAGCGTTGTCCGCAAACAAAAACAGTTGGTTAAAACTTACAACATATCCACACTTAGAACTTCACAATCAATTCTAAAATTCACACAAAATTAGTCCAAGCAGATTGACCGACCAGTACTCACATAACTTGTCAATTGAACTTACTTTCACTAGTCCAATATAGTTCTATACTATGGTGACAACCATCCAAGATTTTCGATTTGACTGGCAATCACAATTTCATATACACAACGTATAAATTTAAGTCAAGTAGATAATTGCTATAGCTTCCAGTAAAACTCAATCAATGATAAATATGAGAGGTGCCAAATCTCTCCTTATCTGACTTTTCCATCTATAATTTAGGTTGGAACTATGAATTGACCGATTCCTTCAATTGTCTACAAACATACTAGATTTGACAAATGAACCAATTGAATTTTGGCAGTCGCATATAATTTATAATCCTATATGTCAATTAGACCTCATCAGTTAATTGACCAACTACACTCACAAGAACTCATAGACATCCTATCCTCATTGGCTACAAATCTAATTGACTGTTGTTTATAATTTAAATTAAAAGCGCAACTTTTTCAGTCAACTAAAATAACATCAGTCAATTAGCCCGCAGCACTATGCTCAATGAATTTGTAAATTTGACTCCTTTAAACTTCAACATGATTAGATTACTTTACATATATGATACTAGTCCAGCATCTTTCCACTCTCACAGTTTTACACTAAGCAATTTGACAACAAATTCCACAAGCGGATTGTTTACTTATCTGGAATTACAAACCAGGCAGCAACATCGAGTTGACCACCAGCAGCTCTTTGTAATCACCAACATGCTTCGTGTGGCGCACTCACAAATATAACTCTCAATAATTTAAATCATACAAGCAACTAGACGAGTCTCACACAATTTCAAATTTAAATCCATTCTTAGTCAATTAGACAAATTCACACAGCATCAACGATTCACACAGTAATTCTCAATATTTGTATTCCAACTCCATTCTTCAATTTCTCAAATCTCACAATCAAATTGACCACACAATCACAACCTTATATAAACACTTATAAGTAAGTTGCCAATTATCACACTTGTGAGTAATTCCAATCGTCTAGTACATCCACTTCAAGCAAACTTCACAATTTGATACAGTTACACAATACACAAATAATCACAATCAACTCAATCAAACTCACAAACAAACACACGGGCTAAATCCACAGCCAAATAGACAAACAACTCATACTTGAGCTTACAAATCAAATTCACAATTCACAATTTAAATGCTGGAAATTATATTCACACAATTCGCAAAAGATTACACAGTGAGTCATACAACTTGGTATGAACTAAGTAAAATGAAATTTGACCTTTGGACTTATAGTCCCAAAATTGGGAAGATAACTCTTCACGGGAAGAGCTACCACGCCTATTTGACCCTCTTTGTATCATGTCAAATTGACTCTTTTCAATCTAAGAAATCCACCGATTCAAGTTTTAAGTTTTATTTACAATTCTATTTGACTTGGAAGTGGAAACAAGACAAAAGAGTAACCCTATTTACACACTAGAGTCAAATAGACAGAAAAAGATGAGAAAAATGAGTACGACAATTTACACTAACTACTAAAAAAGAAAATTTTCACGGTGACCAATCCATCTTTATAGGGTTAATAAACACTTTTGAAACAAAAAAAATGCTTCAACTCCCATTGGTGGCATCCAAAAATTTTGCAATTCTTACATTGGTTGATTTAAAAAACTCAAAGAAAGGCATTAGGAGAAGTCATTTGAACAAAAGTCATTGTGTAACTTCACTATTTGGATGTTCATTGTATTCTTTCTAGCATGTATATGTGTGTGTTTGATTTATGGATGATCTTATCGTCAATTATAGGTGCTCTAATAAAATGACCTTTGCGAGTAAATATCTCTCTGTTTCTAAGCCGTAGTACTCTAATTTCACCTCATCACAAAAACATTCTAGAACACGCACATAATTCCTTCTTTCTAATTCCAATCAGTTTTACCTTCATCCAATTTTATTAATTCTATTTACTTCCCATCCAAGTTTCATCTAGATCCTATCCCAATCTTTTTACACTAATTAGATCACATTCATCTGTACTTGATTTAATTAGTACAAGGCCATCTTGCACTATTCAAACCCTTGCACAAATTAAATTAACTTCTCTAAAACTGTGTAAAATTTCTTGTTGATTTGTGTTGCTAATCTTGTTCAAAATTTTTTATGACAAACTAATTAAAGTGGACACCACAAAATGCACACCTTCCTCAAATCCACCATCATCACTACATCTACATCTCCAAATATCAACATGCAGCTGCGTGGAAGAAACAATTTTAGAACCTCTTCCAAAAAAAACTTTGACCTTTCATAACTTTTGCATACGCGATCCAAATATCGCACTTTTTGGTGCGTTGGAACCTCCTTTCACTTGTCAAGAAAAAAATCAATGAAAATTTGACTAGTCTAATAATAATAACTATGCACAGCCTACCTGAAGTTGACCTACAATAAATAGTGCAATTAGGTTGCCCTAGACTAATATCTTGACATTCTATACTATATCAACATCTGAGTTACTGTAGAAGGATGCAGAGATGTGGGGAAACATGTGTGCTACTTGGGTTGGTACACAGATTCATGGCTCGGGATCAGTGAATGGTTTGTGCCTTCATCTGGACGAGCCATGAGTCATGAGGTAACATGAGATAAGGTAGGATGCTCTAAAAGTGACCATTTAAGGGTTGGTCCTCCTTTTTCGTAGGTTTGCATGATTAGAAACATTTTTCACTCATTTTTCAGAGAACGAAAAATGGATGAAGAACGTAACCCAAGTGGTTTCATATTTTTTGAAGCATTTTTTAATTAGTTATGAATTTCCTAAGATTTCTGTTCTAGGTACCTATTTGTGACCCTGAGTCTCCCAAAATGCGTTCATTTACAACTTCTAAAGTGATTTGAGGAAATCAAGGCCAATGATTGGCTCTTGCAATAAATAATACTTTTTTGGGGGGGATCAATCAATGACTAAAGTGGTCCATTTAAAGACCAACTCATATCTATTTAGTACCATTTTGTAGGGTTGATTTGAAGAAGCCGGTCGCTTTTAAAGCATCCTACCTTAACTTCTATGGGGTAAGGCAACCTAATTGTCAAGGCAACCCAAGTGCACTATTTAGTGTAGGTCTCCAGTTCCCATCTTGGGTTTGGTTTCCCACTCAGGAATTGAGAATTAGCATAATTATTTCCTGAGGGACCAATTGCTAATAAAATACCCAACAAACCATGTGCCCAGTGCAGTAAGCCTTCAGCTCAGAACCAACATGAAATCTGCCAATTATCAGTCTGCTTTGCCGCTCTGCAATATGCTGCAATCAGTAGGGCATCTATAATAGGAAAAGTAAAGAGCACCTCAACAGCATTTCCATGCTTGACTCAAAATCTCAAGCAACCAATATGTGCCAAAAAAAAATTTAATTAAAAACAAAATCTCAGGCAACCAATGTGTGCCAAAAAAAAATGAAAATTAAGAAATCTCAGGCTACCAATGTGTGCTAAATAAAAGATTCGATTAAAATCTCATGTGAGCAAAATAAAAGATTTGAATAAAATCTCAGGCAACATCTCAAACAAAGTCCACCCAAGAATTATTGCATAACTCAACCCTTCTACGGGACACAGATACAATTGACTTGTAATAAAAATAATAATAATTAGATCACTTTGCACCATTGTACAGTAGTTTTTTTTGGATTTTTCCAGATTACTCATGTGACAATCATGGGAAGAGGAAGATGTCTATTTAACCCCTACAGGACCAACATGTGTGTTTTGGCTACATAGAAATTTTGGGCACGTACGTGTGACTAGAAGTTTCCATATTTTTGGCCCAAATTTTAATAGAAGGTGGGGACAAGGAATATCTTTCATATGTCATAAATTTCATGACATTTGGAAATATGAGTCAAAATTAATTGCTTATGTTACTTTTTTTCCTAAATGGACAGTTTGGGCAAATAAAAAAAATCACTTTTTCCAAAAACAAAAAATTTAAATTGATTTTCTAGAGTTATATTTATGAGGAAAGATTTGAATCATTCCATTTTGATCAATGAATTAAAAGCTATGAGGATTTTTTGTTTGCAAGTAGTTATGGATTCTCTACTCTAAAATGAACTTTGAAGTCCTTTATCTTACTCAATTTTCAATGTTTTTTGGCAAAAAATTAATCATAGGATGTAGATTGTTTATTACAACATTTCCACCATTGGGTTTGGCATTTTTCAATTTCATAATTAAATTCTTAACAATTCAGTATTTTGAATCATTCTCTACTACTGTCTACTTACTTTTTTTTCCCTATATATTGTACAATTCCAAATGAAGTGAAAATTTTCAAGCATGTGGCCAACTTGTCTAGGAAAAGAATCTAGAGAAGCACCAAGCACTATTTGGGACATTTTTTCATAGAAAATTGAGGTTGTGAAGTGCAACTGCCCTATTTTTTGAAAGGCCAAAAAACTATTTCAGTGAATTTGAATGCTTATATCTTGCAATCCGCGCAATGGAAAATTTGAAATTCTTACCACATGTTTTGAAGTCAGCATGTTACAAAATCCTATGGTTACATGTGTCAAAAAAAGTTTTTTTCAAAAATTTGGTACTTGTTCTAAAATGGCAATTTTTAAGCATTTTGGATGAAAACATAGTCATGGAACTTTAGGGGTGAAGCTACTTTTATTTATGAGCTATATTTTCCATGGATAATGTAGATTATTGTATTAAGAAATATTTGGCAAGTCTTTGGAAGTAGTTTAGATGGAATTGACAAAATGTTGCACATAAACACCTCAAAATTGTTGTATTCTTAGTACCCCAAATATCTACAACAAGTTGGTATTTAGCAATAAATCACGTAGAAAATGTATTTTATTTCACATGGGTACTTACCAAAGCCAGTAGAGCAGCAATTATTCTCTAGTATGGACCACACTATATGGAATTTATCTAAAGTACTTTGAAATGCCATATTAGTGCTCACTTGTATATTCAATTATTCATGAATTAGTATGAGTTAAAATTATTAGTACATAGCACAAAGATTGAATTAATTTGTGTGTACTCTTGCAATTAAGAAGATTAGTGATCGCATACAAAAGTTAGCATGTTTGATAATTGTATCCATTTGAAAAGCCTTGCCTTATAATTGTGTGAATAAAATTTTAAATTTTAAATATGAAAATTATAGTATAAGACATATTGCGCAATACAAATTCAGAAGTTCAATTTAAAATTCATTATAGTTTTTAAGCTATTCTCTTTTAACCCCTAAAAGCCCAAGTGTCCCTGCGGGAGTTATTTGTACTTCGGGCAAGCTCATGTGACCTCAATTTTTCACATGATTTTTTGAAACTTTTTTGGGAGATAGGAAATCTCATTAGCTTTGTGGGAAGATAAATTTCATCAAATTCCGACTTACCCTCCAAAAGTTATGATGGATTGAATAAAAATTTCAATTCGGGAATCTGCTGCCCCTCAGGAATCTGACTTTGACTTCCAAGGGGGCAACAGAGGTGGCAGGAGAGGAGAGGTGGCAAGAGAGGCTATTGTTGTGCCTATTGGGAGGTCACATGAGGCTTTAGGAGCTTGTAGATGTTAGAGATTTTAACATTTTTCAAAAATAAAATTTCCTACTTCTAAAATACAAGTGCATCTTTCAATCGGCCGTTCAGATTTCCTAGATCAAAAAATGTATGATGGGATTTTATTTTTGAAAATGGCCTATTGTATTGTCATTTCTTGGGACATAGTGGCAAACTTTAATTTTTTTGAATACCGGGATTGTCTTGGATTGCCTTGAAAATTGATATGCACATGCCTAACATGTTTCCCCATAAGAAAAAATTATAAATTAGAGGTCTGTAGTGGAAAAAAATTCAACAAATGGCGGTCAAAGGCATCTGAAATTTTCGGGCACAGTGGAAAGAAAAAAAAAACATACTTTGAATGCAAATATATCCCAATCTATAAGGTCAAACCTCATGAAATTTTTACCACATGTTCCCACACAAGTTAAATACAAGATCCAACGGTTACATTCCCAAAAAATCAATTTTTCAAACTTTTTTGATGAATGCTCTAGAAATGGCAGTTTTGGATGTTTTTTGAGGTAGAAAAGGCCTTGGGCTTTTAGGGGTTAATGTTGGTCACACCAAATACCCAGTTTTATTACCACTTTCATAATCACTCACCTAAAACTCAATGAATGTTCTTGAAACCTCTTTGGCATGAACGTCTTTGACATATTGACATTCACCATCTATTGTTCATGTTCCAAAAAATTGTTAAAAATGAACACACATAAATTTTAAATGAAATGAAATGCAGAAAAAAAATCAATTTGAATAGTGTTTTGATGGAACTAAGGGTGAAGGACCTCATTGACTATTACACAATATTTGTTGTATGCAAATGGATAGTTGTTGTATGTAGCTTGTATATATAAATGATAGTTTATAATTATGTAAATTCATATCATGAATTAAAAATTTTAACCCCTAAAGTTCTATGGCCAAATTTTCAACAAAAAACACCAAAAACTACCATCTCTAGATGTTGCAAAGAGTTATAAACTTTACAAACGCATTTATTGGCATATTTAACCCTTAAAGTTTTGTGACAATGTTTTCATCCAAAATGCTCAAAAATTGCCATTTCTAATACAAGTACCAAATTTTATTTAAAAAACATTTTTGGAAAAATGTACCTATAGGATCTTGTAGTACATTAGTTTATGGAGATGCAAAAAAAAATTCAAAACTTTCCACCATGTGGGTTGCAAGATACTCCCTTTGTCCCTCTAAAAACCTCCAAAACCTTCCCCATTAAGAATTAACTGTATTCTTAGTCTTTGAACCAATGATACATGCATTCAAGAAATCGTAACCCATTTCCTAGATCTATACAAAATCTCCAGCTTAGGTGTTGTCGTTTGAGCATCCTAAATCCATGCAACTATGCAAAAATATCACATTTGAGTATCATTTGTGAATGCCCCAGCTTGTCATTCATGATGATTTAAAAATAGGTGGCAATAGTGCAACCTTGCCCACTTCATAAACAAATCTTCATAGCACCCAAGTGATCACTGAATCCATTGTCAACACAATTACATGAGGAAGCAACAAGTACAAGGTGCCTTATACAACGGTGCTAGTATGTGAGCCCAAGAATGCGAGCTTGTGAGCATTGAGCCTACAATATAGATACCACATACTATAGAAGTTGTATATATCATAAACACCTACAATATGGATATTTATAATATATATATATCCTATAATCATAGACGATTTCTATAGTATATACACCTATAATATAGGTGTCTAGTATTCTAGGCTTATAGGCTCATTCTCCTATGCTCACATAATAGCAACCCTCGTGCCTCACAGGCAAGGCCAAGCTTGCTAGGAGTGTAATGCTCTCTAATTGCTTGCCACTTGCCCCCATGAGGTCATTCGACACGACCAATACTTATTCAACAGTCAAAATCAATAAATAGAGCTCTATTGTAGGACACAAATAGTGCCTATTTAGGAGGCTTTTAGAAGGATAGAGGGAGTATTAATGTTGGAATTGCTAGAAATCCTTTTCTTGGTCCTACGAAAAACAAGGCAACTGTACTTCACAAGGTCACATTTGTATGAAAAATGTTTATGTTGCTAGTGCTTCTTTGGATTCATTCTTCAAGGCAAGTTGGCTACATGCTTGAAAATTCTTAGATCATTTGGAATTGTACAACATATAGGAAAAAAATAGTAAGTAGAAAGAGTCGAGAATGATTCTAAATACTAAATTGTTAAGAATTTAGTTATGGAATTGAAAATGCCAATTTACAACCAGTGATTTTATTTTTTTCCAGAAATATTGAAAATTGAATCATATAAAGGACTTCAAAGTTTATTTTAGAGTAGGGAATCCATAATTGCCTACAAACTAAAACTCCTCATAACTTTCATTTCATGGATCAAAATGGAATGATTCAAAGCTTTCCACGTATATATATAGAGATAGAGAGAGAGAGAGAGAGAGAGAAAACCAATTTCAAATTTTTGCTTATGAAAAAAGAGATTTTTTTAATTTGTCAGAACTACCTGGGTAAGGAAAAAAACTACATATCATACAATAACTTTTTAACCAAGTAGTCAAAGTTATGAAACTTGTTTGGCCTTAAAGAAAAACCTCATCCCCATATTGAGTGAAAAATCTCAAAGAATAAAAGTTAAAATTCCATTCGTAATAAGCTGCCCAAATCGCTATGTTGCAAAAAAATGCACGGCTTGGTCCTTTAGGAGTTAATTATAGGATCATGCACTAAACTAGCATGTAAATATGAGGAAGGAATTATAAAACTTTCACCATGTAGATTTGTGTTTAAAGTGAAGAAATTGGGTTCTTATCCACACTCCGTGACTACACAATAAGCACCCAAAATTTGAAACACTTACAAAAGCAATGTCATTTAACCCCTAAAGGACCAAGGTGATTTTCCTATCAAAAACCATTCAAAACTGTCATTTCTATTACAAAGAGAAAAGAGCTTTAAAAATTGTTTTTTTTTTGCATATCCACACGTAACATCTTATACTTGACTATTATATGAATATGTGGAAGAAATTTCAGAAACTTTGACCATGTAGATTGCAAGATACATGCATTTAAAGTGAAGGAAACAAGTTTTTTTGCACCTTGCTTGACTAGATGTTTTGGCTTTGAATTTTTTTAATTCAAATTTTTTGCACTACTGATTTTGATTTTCTACTTATTTATGTTAAGTAGTTAAGTTCAAAATCTACCAAAAAAATTTAGGAAAAAAAGCACTCAATTTTCACTCATTAAAAATTGTTAAGTAGAGGTGGGTTCAAGATTGAAGAAAAAATTAAATTGTTAATAGTCTAGATGGAATTGAGTTACAATAATCCCAATGGCGAGATTGTTCTAGCAAGAAAATTTAACCCAATCTAACAATTTTCTTTGAAAAAGTCTAAAAACTGCAATCAAAAATGAATTCTACAACTTATTTATCAAGAAAATGCTTAGATTGCCTGAAAAACTAAGATTGTCCATAACTTTCTCATTATTAGTCCAAATTGAATGAAGCAAAGCTTTATATGTAGACAAAAATATAATCTTTGGAAAAAAAAATTGAAAAAAAATTATTTTGACTTTTTTGTGATTTTTTTTGTGCTGCCTGCCAAATTCCATTTTGCTTATTGTGCCATAACTTTTGCTCCCAGCCATCAATTAACTCCTAAAGTCCCATTGTCCCCTCGAGGGACAAAATGGATTTGGGGCAGGCTACTACGACTTCAATGTTCATCATTATTTTCTGAAACTTTTTGTGAAGATAGAAAAATACATTAGCTTTATGGGAATATGATTTTTATTTCAATCAATGTCTGAGGGCAAAAGTTATGGCACAAAAAGTCCTTTTTTTTGGTGCGGCAAGCAGAAATCTTCTCACACAAAAATTATTTTCTCATAGATTGTGGTATTATCTATATGGAAAGCTTTGATTCATCCCATTTGGATTTGTTATGTGAAGATTATGGGTAATCTTTTTTTTCGGGCAATTAGAGCATCTTCTTGAAAAAATAACTTTTAGGACTCATTTCTAAATGCAGTTTTCACATTTTTTCAAAAAAACATTGTTTGACAAGGCTAAGTTTTCTTGATAAAACAATCTCACCATTGGGATTATAGTGTTTTAATCCCATCTTAGAGCTATTGACAATTTAGTTTTTCTTTCAATCTTGGACCTACTTCTACTTAACAATTTTTTAAAGAATGAAAATCAAGTGTATTTTTTGGGAATTTTTAATCCTAGATTTGCAACTCAATTATTCAACATAAAGAAAATTAAATTCAAAGTCTATAGTGCAAAAGTTTTTTACAAATGGCGGTCAAAACATCTGAAATTGCAAGTCAGTGTTCCAAAAATCAAAATTTTCCAACTTTAAATGCTAATGGCTTCTAATCTGTATGGTCAAACTTTATGAAATTTTTACCACATGATCTGAGATAAGTTAAATAAAAGATCCTACGGTTAGATTCCAAAAAGAATTATATTTTCTCTTTTCTTAGATGAACGCAGCAGAACTAGCAATTTTGAGTTGTTTTTAATAGAAAAATGCCTTGGGACTTTAGAGGTTAAAATAAAAATTATATATTCACAAAGCTCTCCCCAAAATACACAACCTCAAAAAATCCCAAAAAATATCACTAAAAATTCAGACAGTAGGTACCTGCCCGGACCCAAATTGTCCCCCTAGGGGACAAACGGTCCTTTAGGGGTTAAACATTATTTGTTTTGTAAAAATTTACATAACATTCAAGAACATACATTGCCATTGCCTTGATTCTATAGTAGATGGTATGGAATATTCCACACCTATTAGTAGCTAAGTGGACAAGTGGAGGCTCAATGTGATGAGAAAGGTGCATAAAGAAAAAGCAGTGGGCATGAAGGCTACTCAATGTTAATGTAATACAATAAATACAACAATATTTTTTAGTCTATACTAATTTAAATATTTCACAAATAGTGTGACTATGGTAGATTACTGTCACAATCAGGAATTGGATAACTCAGTGTACGACATGTGAGGTATAAAGGTATGTGTGAGAACTGCAGTTCCGTCTCTCAGCAAATGAATAATTCTTTTTTTTTACATTTTTTTTACATTTGTGCCCCAATTTTTTTTATAATAGTACATGTGAAAAACAACTTCAGTTGTAGGCTTGAACAGACTGAGTGACTGGCAAAGCCAATGAGTCCTTTTTCTGACAACAAAAGAATTGTTGCCTCCCTGTCCATCCGTCTCCCCATAACATTCTTGAACAGGGTACAATTCATCCATGAACAGAGTACAATTCATCCATGAAACAGAGTACAATTCATCCGTGAACTGAAACAAAAAAAAATGCAGTGTTTTTGGCTCTTTGGAGCATCCATAAAGTTATTAACAATTGACACATTCAATATTCACATTTATATTTGAAATCCTGCAAGTTTGTATTTCTCACCCTCACACCAAAATGGGTCTCAAAAACAGTACATGAATTGATCAATTCCAAGTCAAATGTAGGATAAAGTTCACTAAACCTAAAATTGTCAAGCCTATAGTTGACACAGTAGGATAGAAGCCATAAAGCACTTCTCATCTAGTTTGTCATGTCACTAATATCTTTTCAGTGTTAGGATCAAATGTAGAATCATTTGAAACCAAAAACATTCCCAAAAGTGTGTCCTAATAATTTAATTAATAAATATACATTCCTTTTTCAATGCTCAACACAAAGACATTGAAATTAGGGCATGGATTTAAAAATCTACTAATTTTGACATTAGTCTCATACAAATTTTGCATATACTATTCAAATGTCACTTCACCTAAGTGTAGCCACAACTTGTCTACATGTGACCAAAAATCCAAATCTCATTGATACACAACCTAAAACTATTAGAGCATTTAGCAATATTTTGAGTGACCCTACATTATAAGCTTTCTTTTGTTCTCTCCCAGTCATTTAATTTTTTCAAAATCTTTGCAATATCTTGTTTGTTATTTATTCTAGTAACTATATGTAAGCCTTCATGTGATTTTTTCCAAAATGCAATGGTCTTCCAACTCATTCAAATGTTATATTACCATTGTGACCATTTTTTTGGTAATTCATTCATCAACATAAATTAAGTGAAGAAATATTTATATCAAGTATTATTGATTGATAGTAGATTCAAGGAATCATGCATAAGGCTCCACAACAATCTTTTTGAATAGTATTGGACTTGCATCCTTTCTACTAAAGGTATTTAGAATCCTATACATCATACTACTAAAATCATAACACCCTCTGTAATATCACAAATGCTACCATTAATAGTAGGGGCTCATTGCTTGCTATGCTACGCATTCATTGTATCACATATTAGTAAAATTTTGATATATTTGAATAGAATGCATGATAATGATTTCAATAAGTCTTCAAAAATAAATAATTTTAATATTTTCAATCATGCATACACAAAAATAACATTTTCACACAATATTATATTACAAAAATAGAGTAGTAGTTTGCAATCACCTCTATAATATCACATTTACAGCTTTTATGATTTTAAAATTCTATTGCTACTACCAAATGATTTGAAAAATTTATTCAATTGAAGTGATTTTGGATTTTATAACAATTAAGTTGTTCATGAAGTTTTTGAAATTTACAATTTTTTCTTTTCAATTCACCAAGTTTTGGGGTTGCCATTGTTCGTAACAATTGAGTCAACTTTTGAGTGCATTACAATAAATGTGTATCTTTTACATTATTCACCATTGCATATATTTCATTCATCATTCAATAAATTTCTATTGTATATTTCAATATATGATTATTTATAAACAAAGTGATAAAAAGATTTCAGTAATTTTCATTTGAAGATTTATTGAAGCTTTTGTTCTGTATTTTATCTAATATATATAAAACTCTAATAAAATTCTAATGATGAATGCGTAGCATAGCAAGCGCCAACCGCTAGTATTATATAAACAAACAAGTAAAATATGAGCCATTTCAATCCTCACAACTTTGTATGTAATTGTAATTTGGAAGAAAACCATTTCACACTTTTAAAGAGTACATTAAAACTAAAAGCACAAGCGCAAAATTATTCATAGTAACTCAATACTATGTTGTAATTAGATTAAATGGAAGATCATATTTTACTTTAAATTTACTTCTAGATCCTTTTTGTGACCTAGTCTTCTATTTAATAGAACTATAATAATTAGTGTAGATGTTGACAATATTTGAAAGGTTTGTATTATGTAAATTGATTTGACCAATCACATATACTTTAGAAAGTGGTTTGATTACAAAGAAAAATTTCAACTAAGCAACTAACTTTCTAACTTGACTTATGACTTTTCAAGCAAAGATAAACAACATAAAGATAAACAACATGTTGGAAGGAAAAAAACTAAAAAGGGAATCACTCACTCATCTTCTTCATGTATAAAAAACAAATAAAAAGAAGTAGAGAGGTGTCACACACGATAATTGCCCTTATTCACTATAAGAAACCCGTATTTTAGAGGATGTTTTTACTATTTTTTGGAACGCATTTTTGTGGACATTACAGTTGACAACCCATGTTTTTATGTCAATAATGATGTTCATTAAAACAACAAGATGTTTTATTGAACATCATTGTTGACATAAAAACATGGGTTGTCATCTGTAATGTCCACAAAAATGCATTCCAAAAAATAGTGAAAACATCCCCTAAAACACAGGTTTCTTATAGTGATTGTTTCTTAGAGTTTTATGCTACATCAATCTATCTATCGTGTTCTAAAAGAAGTTCACAAATTTTTTTTAATAACCAATCCAAGTGGCCCCAAAACACATGCTAAGATGCTACCATGATCTAATAAAAATCAAAATAGTTTTTTTAACAAGAGCCATGCCTAAGACAGTCATTGTCCATATCATCTCTGCTTTCGTTTGGTTCTGAAAATGTTAGGCTATTAGAGCATTTAGCAGTGTTTTGAGTGATCCTACATTATAAGCTTTCTTTTGTTTTCTCCCAGTCATTTGATTTTTTCAATATCTTTGCCATTGTTTGGTTATTTATTTTAGTAACTATATGTAAGCCTTCATGTGATTTCTTCCAAAATGCAATGGTCTTCCAACTCATTTGAATGTTATACTACCATGGTGTCCATTTTTTTGGTAATTCATCAACATTAATTAAGTGAAAAAATATTTATATCAAATATTATTGGTTGATAGTAGATTCAAGGAATCATTCATACCGCTCCATAACACTCTTTTTAGCAGTGTTGGACTTGCATCCTTTCTACTAAAGATATTTAGAATCCTTTAAATAGTATATAAACAAACAAGTAAAAGATGAGCCATTTCAATCCTTACAACTTTGTATGTAATTGTAATTTGGAAGAAAAACATTTCACAATTTTGAAGAGTAAAAATAAGCTGAAAACACAAGCGCAAAATCATTAAATTAAATGGAAGATCATATTTTACTTTTAGTTTATTTCTGGATCCTTTTCGTGACCTAGTTTTATTTTTAATAGAATTATAATGATTAGTGTAGTTTTGTGGAAGGTTTGTATTACGTAAATTGATTTGACCAATCATATGTAGTTTAGAGAGTAGTTTGATTTTAAAGTAAAAAATTTCAACTAAGCAACTAACTTTCTAACTTGACTTATGACTTTTCAAGTAAAGATAAACAACATGTTCAAAGGAAAAAAACCAAAAAGGGAATCACTCACTCATCTTCTTCATGTATAAAATACAAATTAGAAGAAGTAGAGAGGTGTCACATATGATAATTGCCCTTATTGTTTCTTAGAGTTTTATTCTACATCAATCTATCCATCGTGTTCTAGAAGAAGTTCACACTTTTTTTATAATCAATCCAAATGGCCCCAAAACACATGCTAAGATGCCACCATGATTTAACAAAAATGAAAATAGTTTTTTTAACAAGAACGACAGTCATTGTCCATATTTTATCCACTTTGTTTAGTTCTGAAAATGTTATAAATTATATTTTATGGTTAAAGCGACATGTCAATGAAGTACTGTACACTTCTCTTCAAGCCGCACTATTGGCTGGAATCTCAAAGATTCTAGAAGATTCTAGAAAGAGGGAAACAATTGTATTGGTTGGTCTTTGCTTGAGGGATAAAAGCGTTGCTTTTCTATACTGCAGGCGTGTCGTGTGAACAGGGCTCTTATGTAGCATGCATCCTCTGGCTTGCAATTTTGGTATCCTTATTGCACTACTAAAATATTCTCAAATTGTTTTGAGGTAGCTTCAGTTTTAATTTGGGTCACACAGGGCAAGGCGATGTACACCCCTAACCAGCACGGTCCAGTATATGCAACAGTTACAATTTCGGACCAACATAGACTTTGAATATTTGGACCAACATAGACTTCGATTCAAGATGTACACATTCAAAACATGAGAGTCTATAAGAAGTCTATTGTTCGTAACATTGAGTAGCCTCTATGTCCATTGCCTTTCCTTCATACGCCTTGCTCATCACATTGAGCCTCCACTTGTCCGCTGATGAAGTATTGTTGGGTGTGGAATATTCCACACCATCTACTATACAACTAAGGCATCAACAGTGCATGCCACTGACTAAAAGTTACGTTGGTTTTTGATACATCTAGAGACAATAAGCTACCAATAAGATCCAATAAAATAATGTATGTTTATCAATAGTAATTATGCTCAGTTGTTATTAGTATTGATTATGCGATTATTAGTGCGGACACCTGAGGGAGAATGTTGGAAGAGGCAAACCACCCACGTGAGGGAGAAATTTGCTTCACCCGAGTAGAGTTCTCTACATTACGTACTTGAAGGTTTAAACACAGTTTACAGAACAATTACACACACACTTGCAATCAGCCAATTGAGTTTGGGATTTTCCGGCACAGATCCGTGGCCCTGATACAGAGGCACCCATTTTCTGCTCTGGTGGTGAAAACTGAAAAGCAGCAGCAACTGACAGTTACTGGTTTACGCATGCAGCAATCACCACTTAGCCTAACCGAAAATGGCTTTATTATGACACAGACCCCCCCACACCTCCCAAACCCTTTTGACTAGCCCCTGGCTGTGAAATCTGCGCGTTTAGATAAGAACAGTCTCACACCAGGGAGGGAGGGAGGGAGGGAGGGCCTTGAGTAGGGCTGTGCACTGTGTGCAGCAGCAGCAGCCAGCAGCAGCAGCTTCTAATCCCCCAATCCAAGTGGGGTTGGATCCGGTGTACAATTTATCACGCTTTACTCTCGCCTGTAAGAATTCATATTCCCCTGCATGATCATCATTGGAATCTGCAGACTGAAAGCTCTCACGTTGCAGCAGGCGCGCGTATTGATACTATCACTTACAGTGGTTTAGTGGTGGCCTACGAGGTATTCTACGGGGAGATCGCAAACGGAAGGCTCTGCAGAAGCGCGCCCCAAGGTAGAACCTACCTAAGTAATGCGACACTCCAAAATCTTGCACAGCGAGAAAAAATCGATTTCCAGAATGTACTCCACCCTCAGCATCGGAACTTGCGTCAATTTTAGAACGTCCACCAATAGAAGTATGGACTTTTTGCATATGGGCCTCCAAATTTCCGCATTCCTTGGTGCATTGGAATTCTCTTTCCAACAACGAGAATAATTCAAAATCTGAGAATTCTAAAGATAGAAAACTATGTGTCAGCGCTTGAAGTGTGTCACAACTAGGTGTGGTTACCTTCGTCGTTCCCCCCGCCGTAGAGCGGGTTGCAGGTAATGCAAGTGTATGGAGTTGTAGAAGTACACTACTCCTGATCAGCTGTTGCTGGTAAGTTGTAATTCCATGGACGGGGTTTGGGAACATTAACTACACCAAAGTATCTACCCTCTTGAATCTGTACACAGCCAACCAGTTAACCCCGCCCCACCCTCACGCCCACAGAAACCCAAGTACTACGACGACTCCTGCGAAATTACTGTGGCATGAGCAAAGAGCAGGACAAGGGACAACAACATCCCCCCACGTAGCTAGCCAGGCTCTGTTCGTCTTTGGGAGTCAAACGTGCTGAAGGTGTCCGTCCTGAAAGCATGCGAAATGAATGATCCCACAGAATCTAGAATAGCAGCATCATGGGAGTGGGATGACGGCACCCAATAAGAGAGGGAGAATATTCTACGGAGCCAGAGCGTGTGAGCAGTAATCGGCCTTAAATCAGTTCCTATAATAATTCATGGGAGTACGTACCACTACAAGTCTACCCCCCCCTGTTAACATAACTTCAGCTACCATGAGATCTGAGGTGACCGAAAGACGAAACTAAGAGCCTAAGAGGTGGTTTCATGCTAAAGGTTGTGACTGGGAAGACAGGGATAGATAGGATGTTCACACGTTCACACAGCAGGGAGGAGAAAGGAATCTGTCAATCCCCTGCTCCCAATGAGACCTATTGATACCGTGATGGATCCACCCCAACTGAACCTGCCTAGAATTTATTAGGTCTGACTCTCTGCACAGAGCTTCAAACTACACCCCAATTAGGTCAAAAGCCCAAGCCCAAGCTCACCCCAAAGAATGATGATCATGTGCATGAGAAAAGGGCAACCACCAAGCAGAAGCTCGAAAGAGAACCAAGTGAAGTGACCTAAAAGTGTAGAACCGGATTATTGATAAATCGAGTCGGTACACACCATGGAAAAAATGAGACCTTTATCTGCACGAGATGCAAGTCGACACGCGCCAAGAATTGATGCTCTCCTTTATAACCATTGCCCAGCCAATGATGGGACACATGCAAACTCTTGCCCAGACGAAGGTGAACACAGGACAGATCTACAAAATCATGCACAGAGGACCTAGTGATAGTAATAGCAGAGAGAAGAGAAGGAAGGTTTGGGATGGAGGAGGGAGGGTTGCAAGGCAAGTGAAGGAAAAAAACCCAAGAGAACGTCCCTGAAGGGTGCGCACTGTTTTATAAGAAAAAAGATGGACTCTACATAAATACACAACGGGCCACGCAGCAGCAGGAGGGAAATGGTTACAACTGCTCATACTGGAAAGGACAAGTGCGCAAATCCCAGACCCCGGGAAAAGAGTGTTATTAACGCCCCAACAGCGCCAATGGCTGCTGTCGAAGACATAGACAAAGAATGACCCCTACTGAGTGACACTAGGAGGAACTGACAACCTGCTGTTTCAACTATACTTGTGTGGGCTACCTTTTGGAACCTTTGGATCCGATGAATTATGAGTATAAAAACACGGGTCCTGGGGTGTGAGTTACAGGAGGAGGAGAAGAGGGTGGCGTTGGACGAGGAAACTCCAACCTTAAGCTGCGAGGTTAACCTCCACCCGAGCCAGAGCGAGACCATCCAAGCGACCCCTCGTTGGAGTAGTGCAAGTTGCTATTGCAACTCAATCACCTTATTGGATTGATTGTTTTTTCCATTCCCTTGATTGCACAGCACAGGCGGTGTAGGGACTGGGAGCTCCCTGGCCAGATGTAACATCCTTGTACAGCAGCCGCACCGTGCATACCCACACCTGGTCTCTGCCATAAAGCTTCTTCTTCTTCTTCTGGTCGTTGTCGACGTTGTCGATGTTGTTGGTGGTTTTCTTGTTGAAGTAACTCTGTATGGCACAAACGGCCTATTTGACACAAATTCTCAATCTAGACGAGAGCAAAGCCAGTGCAACTGCTGCCGCTATGATAGGGTCCTCATCCATGGTCTGGCTCGCCTCGCGTGAGCAGCAGCATCAGCATCAGTACCATTAAATTCAAAACTTGGGCGCTCATCGTCGTCGTGAACAAGAGTGAGCGAGTGAGTAAGGAGCGGCAACTATTGTGAGCTGGTGGGATCGTCGCCGCTGTCGCCCTGTTGGTGCCCTGACCCACCCATAGACTGATGGTCAGGATTCAAGTTGCGGCTATAAGCATTCAAAGCGGCCAGCATGCCCAAGTGCCCTTCCCCACCAGGACCCCCACCAGGACCCCCCCCACCTCCACCTCCACCCAGGCCTAACCCTGTGGCAGGCATCTGCTGCCCTTGCTGCAACAACATCGACCCCAGCGGCATGTGATGACCCATATGACCCCCCTGCAACTCAAGCCCCATACCTCCCTGGATGTTGATGCGCGGCATGAGCGCCACCCCGCCGCTGGGCAGCACGGACGCCGTGAGCGGCACCATGGCCTGCTGTTGTTGCTGCTGTTGCCCGCTGCCGCCGGGGCTGCCGCCGCTGGAGGTGGGCGCATTCCCTTGGCCGCTGCCGCCGCCGCCAGGGCCGAGTTGAATCGACGTCCCCGCAGGGGCTGTCATGCGGTACGAGCCGCCGGCTGTGGGGAACGTCCAGATCTGCTGCTCCGACGGACCTGGCATGACGCCCGGCGTGGAGCCGCTCGCGCTGACGGGGAGCATCCAGATGGTGCCAGGCATGGGGCCGCTGCTGGAGACGCCCGCCACGGCCGGCGCCACGGCCCACATTGCCGCCGGCATCATGCTCGACGATCCGCCGCCCGCTTGCGGCCCACCCTGCTGCCCCCCTATGGATCCCCTGGCGGTGGCGCGCACGGGGCGAACAGGCTCGGGATCCTCCTTCATGCGGCCTTGCAGAGGTGAGGCACGCGGTCTCTTACGCAACCTGCTGTCGCTGGATTCCATGCCTTCCCCGACTTCTGATGGCCCGCCCACCAAGTCCTGGTGCTGGAACGACATCACGTCGTGACCCATCCCGGGATCCCCATGGCCCAAGCTCATCCGGCGACTGGCCTCCATGGCCCGCGAAGCCTCCATCACGCGGTCTTCCGCGCTCGCGCCCCACTCGTTGCGCCCGCGCTGTGCCTGCTCCTGCTGCTGCTGCATTCGCAGGTCGGCTTCTGTTGGTCCCCCGCCCCCGGGACCGGCCAAACCCAAGCTCCCGTGCAATCCCGCGCGCCCCGCGGCCGCGACGGCCATGCTCGCACTGCTGCGCATTGATCCCTGGATGGAGGACGACAGCGCGGGGACCGTGCCAGTGCCTGTGGCGGCAATTATCGACTGCTCGGATTGCTGCAGCAACCACTCGATGGTTTCCCCGTCGGATTTGTGGCCGAGCTCGCGAGTCAGCTGGAAGATTCGGGCAGCGCAGGACGCGGGCATGCGAATGCGGCGACCGCGACCATCCACTTTCGTGTGCCTGTCTTTGGTAGAAGTGCGCTTGGGAGGTTGCTTTTTCACGGCGGCCGCAGCGACTTGTTGTTGCGCTTGCTGTTGTTGTTGTTGCTGTTGCTGTTGCTGTTGTTGCTGCTGTTGTTGCTGCTGTTGTTGTTGCTGCTGCTGCTCCCCAGAGCCTCCCGCCATACTCCCCATTCCCGACACGCCCCCGCTGGATTGCCCTTCGGCCCCGCCGTAATCCTGACCCATCCCCGCCATGACGAGCGAGGTCGAGTCCCCTCCGCCTCCTAGTCCCTGTCCGCCCATCGACGCCATCGCTGATGAGACCAGTGACCCGGCATTCAATTCTCCCCTCACTCCATCACTCCACCACCTAAAATTCCTCCCTCACCACTGCGTCACCAGCCAGCTGCGGCTTGTCAATCCCCACTCTCTCAACCAGAAATCCTCTCCCCTAACCCCCAAAATCTAACCCCAAAATCCCGCGACGAATCCACGGATTCACCGCCACCATCTAACCTCATCTAATCTCCCCCCTCGCCTCGCCCCGCTTCTAACCCCATCAGGATCTACCGCCACCTCCTCGCCCTGTTTTTTGCTCCCTCCCCTCAAAAACCAGAATTCCACCCCAAACAGTACCCAAAATAATTGCACGCGTTCGTTCGTACCTAGATGGTGCCGTTCGTTCGCTGCGGTGAAGCTCCCGCTGCACCCTAGCCAGCTCCGCCTTTCCCCGCACCGCCGATCATCCTCATGAAACCAACTCCTCCTCCACCCCCACGCTTCCGCAACGGGAACCCAAACAACAGCCCCTGGTGCGCAGCATCCGGAAACCCCGAGATTCGACCATGGAAGGAGGATCCTTCATGCCTGGCAACTCCAAACGAACAGCCCAAACAACAGCCCAACGCTCATCTAGCGCAAGCTTGCTGTGCTACCCTAGAGCTGGAACCGGGCCGATGCGAGAAACGTCGAGATCCGCGGGGTGAGGAAAAGGAAAAAAAGCGGTAGCTCACGGGGACTAGAAAAACAAAGGCGGGGAACCGGCCTTGGTGATGGCGCTCGCGGCCTATGCGGCCGCTGGCTGGCTGGGCTGGCTGGCTGCTGCAGAGGACGGAGTAAGCTCAGAAGCGATCGTCGCAGCAAACGCGACCGACGACGCTGGAGTGCTGGACTGCTTCGCTGGGAGGCGTCAGGACTGAGGACGGGCACTTCCATTATTCGACTGCCCTTTTGTGGCTGCCCGGTGGAAAAAAGTAAAAGTAACTGGGGCCAATATACCCCCCGTGTGTTCGGGGGACGTCCGTCCTCGCGACGGACGGGACGGAGGGGGGTGATTATTATTGGGGCTCGCCTCTGTCGTACCCCCTTTCAGCACTTCGATTCCTTGTATGATTCCCCACCTTAGGAGTGTCCCCATCTCACCCCTCTTTCATTCATTGAATCTTGGTTGAGTGCCAATTATGATGCCCGCCACCCCCCTTCCTGGAGTGAGTTTCACTTTTTTTCTTTTTTATTTCTTTTTCTTTTTTTCATATGGCAACAGGAGGTCGCTCACAGCTTGTTGGAGTTGTCGGTTTTGTCTTTGTCTTTGTCACTGTCCTTGCCGAAAGTGAAAGAGAAAGAGAAAGAGAAAGAAGGGGGGCTTTACTTGAGTGAGAGTTCATGTTTGGGTGGAGATCGGTGGCCTTTGGTCGAGCCCACATGGTTGGGATGTCGAGAGGACTATGATTTTGCTTTTGAGGGTTACGCATAGCGTAGCTTAGGTAGGCCAGGAATACATGCAAACTTACGCATCATATATGTAAGGGCTCATCAAGGCAATCTCTACACGTCAAGTCAAGTCGTCCATAAACATAGTTGGGATTCCTCGTAAAGAATATGTGATTGTGTTCACATGTTGATACGTCATCACCCTACCTACACATTGTTATTGGATCACAACTTTGTGTTGCAGTTTTACCTTTGTCACTGTTCTTGGGACAAAGAGAGGGGCTTCACTTAATGAAGAGTGCATGTTGGTGTGGAGAGGTTGCTTTTTGTCAAGCCTATGTGGGTGATATGTGTGGAAGGTGGTTTGCTTTATTTGCTTACTGGTAGCATAGGTAGGCTAGTACTACATGCTGAAAACTTCAACATCATTCTCCGTAAAGGTCAAGGCGATCTCTACACATCAAGTCAAATTGTCCATAAATAGAGTTGAGATCATTGTAATCAATATGTGATTCTTTTCAAATGTTGATGTGCCATCACCCTACCCAAGCACCGTTGTTAGATTAGAGCTTTATGTTGTCAATTTTGCCTTTGAGTCACTGTTTTGGGGACAAATGGGGCTTCACTTGATGGAGAGTGCATCTTGGTCTAGAGATGTTGCCTTTTTTGAAGCCTACGTGGGTGGTACATGTGAAGGTTGATTTACTATTTTTTGCTAGCTCGTAGCGTAGATAGGCTGGTATTGCATGCTACAAACTTCAACATCATAATCAGTAAGGACTCTAGGCAATCTCTGCAAATCAAGTCAAGTTTTCCATAAGCATATATGAGGTTACCTCATGATTAAATTGAATGATGCTACTTTGGAATATGGCCCAATTAAGGAATTGAATATTATCATGTCTGTTTTTACCTGGCTTCTTAAACCAAACAGTTAGGTATTGAACATTTTATTGCATTTGCAAACTCTTAGAATCAAGGCTCAAATTACAAACACAACATACCACCTTTACATTCAAAGATTCATGAAAGGGTGCTTGCAAATCATATTGTTGATTCTTTGATTTTTTTTTGTAATGTGCACCTCCTCCCAAGTAGTTTTTTGGGTGAAGATATCTAAAAGTAAAATGATTTTCATAAATGCTTGACCTAAAAATAATCACATTAATTTCTTTGTATGCAAATTTTTTTTAATTTTTTTGGAAAAATGAAGGAAAATAATATTGTTTTCATACATTTAGAGTATTTTTCAAACTTTATAACCACATCATACATTAAAATACAGTTTGACTTTCCTACAATAAAATTCATATATGTAACTTGCTTATTATCAAGAATCTTGAGAGCATGCCCATAATCAACTTATATTATGTAGGACTAGAATTTTTTTTTATGCACAATTTTTGCCAATTGGCTACAGACAAAAGATGTTGGTTACTTTTTGTTAAGGAAATTTTTGCTCTTTTTGGTCAAAATAGCCAAATTATTGTTGTGTTTTAGCCAAATTTTACCTAGGTATCATCTAATTTTGATATAGATATCTCCAATATCATCCCAAAGTATCATGTCTATCTATATCTATATCTATACCTTAACCCCTAAGCGCTCAAGCGACCATTTTTTGGTCACTGCCTGACTTCGGGCAAAAAAAAAAAAAAAAAAAACTTTTTTTTTTTTTTTTTTTTTTTTTTTTTTGCAAAAGATTGGGTTGTCTATCAATATTTATACTCAAAACTCAGATCGCTACGGTCAAACAAAAACTATAAGAGAAATAGCACAAAGTGTCTAGATTTGCCTAGTGTTGAAAAACTTACTATTTAGGGAAAGTATTGGTGTTCTCATTACTAGATTTCATGCCTTTTTTCACAAATCAATAGAAACCACAATTTTGACCAATCGAAAAAAAAACTCAAATGCTAAAAATAGAAATTGTATTTTTGGTTAGTTTTTGAAGTTATATCTTCCAAATTCATTTTAAAAAAATTTAAGAATAATTTTACAATTTTGACCGTACGGATGCTTTCTAGTTTTCATGCTTCACATTATCTTCTTTGATGCAAACTTCAAAAAAGTTTGAGAACTTATATTTTGTAACACATTTGTATTTTGTCCAAATCCCTTGGGCTTTTAGGGGTTAAATGAGACTCTTTGTTTTGTTTTGTTTGTTACGGTGAGATTTTTAAAACAATGCGTTTTCCCATCCTGTTCTTTGTACAATTAGAAAGCTCTTTGTGAGAAGGGGTGCATGGGCTTTGTTTCATAGCATTCTGACTCATGACAAAAAAGATATTGAATTTCAAAAAAATTCTGAGTTAAAAAATTAGAAAACTACTTTTACTTTCATGGCAGCGGCACAGGACATGCTAGTGAGTAGTAAAAAAAAAACTGGCTACTCCTCCAAAATGAACTCAAAATACCCACTGTGGAGGAGTTAATTCACACTGGTTTAGTACAAAAAGAAGAATTCCATCTGCCCTACATGAATCGAGAAATCAGAGAATTGCTGTGGCTTCTACAAACTTATACCCATATAATTTTTCCAAGAGGTCATAGCAGGATAGAATTACACAATAGAAATTCTGTTACCACGTGGGCTCTTACCCATTCATCCCACAATAAAGGGTGTTGAAGAAGATATCAAAGGAGAATGGGGTCCATGGCAAAGGGAATGCAAGTGCATGGATAACAACTTCAAACTTTTTGGGCCAAATTGGCTCCACAATCGTCGGACAATGTGCCCTACGTTACCAGAGTTCTTGAGCTGACAGACTGATGATGAAGAGCATGACCTAAAACCTGATTGCACAACTACCTTCTCAAAATCAATAACTTAAATGAGGCTGTTTGTTTTGTTTTGTTTTGTTTTGTTTTGTTTTGTTTTGTTTGTAGCGTGGACAACTTCCTGACCGTGCGTCCCCCGGCCGCGTGCTTGGTACCGTCGGAAAGCTCTTGTCGAGGAGGGGTGCACCGGCTTGGTTTCGTGGCGTTTGGAGCGGTGGTGCAAAAGTTATTGAATTTCAAAGTATTTATTGATTAAAAAATTAGAAAATTACTTTTACTTTGATTTTGGTGGCGTTCTTGCTACTGGGAGTGGAATCGGGAGTAGAACTGGGAGTAGAATCGGAAGTAGAACCAGGAGTGGAACCGGGAGTAGATGAAAATTGGGCCAACGGCACAGGGTCACACTAGTTCCCCTTTAAGGTAGGATGCTCTAAAAGCGACCATTTAAGGGCTGGTCCACCTTTTTCGTAGGTTTGCATGAATAGAAATATTTTTCACTCATTTTTCACAAAAAGAAAAATGGATGAGGAACGTAACACAAGTGGTTTCATATTTTTTGAAGCATATTTGAATTAGTTATGAATTTCCTAAGATTTCTGTTGTAGGTACCTATTTGTGACCCTAGGTCTCCCAAAATGTATCCACACACAACTTCTAAAGTGATTTGAGGAAATCAAGGCCAATGAGTGGCTCTTGCAATAAAGAAAACTTTTTAGAGGGTTCAATTAGTGACTAGAGTGGTGTATTTAAAGACTAACTCATATCTATTCAGTACCATTTTGTAGGATTGATTTGAAGAAGTCATTTGCTTTTAGAGCAGACTACCTTAACCCCTAAAGGACCATTGTCCGTTTGGGGGACAAATGGGATTTTGAGCAGGTATCTACGGGCTGAATTTTTGTTGTGGTTTTTTGAAACTTTTTTTGAAGATAGAAAAATTGATAAGCTTCGTGGGAATATAATTTTTTTTCAATCGGTGCCCAAGAACAAAAGTTATGCCCAAATAAGTTCAAAACAGGGGAGAGGGGGCAGCAAAAAAACTTTGCAAAAAATTGAAATTTTTCTTTTAATTTTTTTTTTCCTTATAGAATATATTTGTGCCTATTTGGGAAGCTTTGATTCATTTCATTTGGATTTGCTATGAGAAAGTTATGGACAATCTTGTTTTTCGGGCAACTAGAGCATCTTCTTGAAAAAAATAACTTGTAGGATTCATTTTGGAATGCAATTTTTGCAATTTTAAAAAAAAAAAAAAATTCACATGGTTTAGTTTTCTTGCTAGAATGATCTCACCATTGGGATTAGTGCATTTTAATCCCACCTAAAATATATAAATATTTTAGATTTTCCTTCTATCTCGTACCTACTTCTACTTAATAATTTTTTTAATAATGAAAATTAAGGTTTTTTGAACTTTTTTTTTTGGCTAGATTCTCAACTCAATTCTCCAGTATAAATATTAAAAGCTCAAAACTCTATAGTGCAAAAAAATAAAGTAAAAAATGTTCAAAGTCAAAAAATCTAGTCCCACAATGTGCTGAAAAACTTGTTTTTTTCACTTTAAACCTAGATATCTTGCAATCTGTGCCGTCAAAAATTCTGAAATTTTTTCCACACACTCTCATACTAGTTAGGTGTAAGATCCTACAGTTAGATGTGGAAAAAAAATTTCAAATCTTTTTACTTTTTGCTATAGAAATGGCAATTTTGAGTGTTTTTTGGCAGAAAAAGGGCCTCGGTCCTTTAGGGGTTAAGAATATGTTAATGAAATTTCAGTGAAATTTTTTATATTCAAAAATTTCTATTGCTTTTCAGCAATATTTTGAGCACTGGACCACAATTTGATTTGCTAGGGTTTTAATTGATTCAAGTAAAATTTAACTTTTGAACATTAAAGTGAAGTTTTCCTACGAACAGCGTGTTCAATTTTCAAAAAATAAAATTTTTCTAGCCCCTCATAAAGGTGAGCCTGATTTTCAAAACAGTTTTGTCTTTACAATATGAAGTACGTGTGTCCCAATATTTGTGCATTCTAGAAAAAATTCAAAAATTAGTTGTAAACACATGAAAGAAATTAGCAAAAAATAATTTCAAATACATCTTACAAATGATAACAAGTGGAAAGACAAAGAAGATGAAAGAAAATATAAATTATTGATAACTTTGACATCAAATGGAAAAATGTCAACCCCAATAAGGTAAATGACCCCATTGCGGTCAAATGACCCATGATGGACACCTAATGACCCCATTGTGGTTTTTTAGACCACAATCAATGCCTTACATGGTAGTTATGGAGTAATTAGTGACCTCAATAGGTACTTCCAACTTTTCAATGTAAAATTCTTTGTAAAAACTGATTTTTCTAGGTCTTCCATCTTTGAAAATGTTGTGACTAGATTGGGTAGGAAGATGACCATATTGGATTCAGATTTTGTTGGTCATGAAGTAGCCTACAGACTCCTATGGGCTGATCACTTCAAAAATTTAGAACTAATTCATACTTGGTCCAAAAAATATAATTTCAAATCCCCTCACTGTCTCTCACACTTATCTTTGTGTGGGAAATTTTTTTGAAAATTTTCAGCAATGGCATGTAGGCACACTCCTAATTCTGACCGCAATGGGGTCTTTTACCTTAGTAGCAATGCTCTAATAAGCGAGATCCTTAGTCCTTAAGGACTACACTAATTTTCATATATATATATATATATTCTAAGGTGCTTTTTTAATGAAGGCAAAAAAATTTGGCACTTTGAGACAAAACTTGATTATAGTGCTTGTTTCCATCTTCTTTTTTTTTTTTCTTAAAACACATAAACAATTTTCATTGCAAGGGAAACAGTATACGGAATGTGAAGACAGGCCTCGACAAAACTTGTTTCTATCTTTTAATGTCCATGTGTCTTGTTCTATAATTCCAATGCTTGATTTGATTGAAGATTTTAGTTTGTAGTGGCATGGCAAGGCATATTTAATCTTGAACCCTTAAAGGACCAAAGGTTCAAATTTCAAACATATTCTACTAACCCAAAATCTTGGATTTTTCATCTACCATGATCTTTTATAGATTCTAGTATTAGTGCTCTTATATTTGTATCTTATAGATTTTTTCAAACTTTTCTTTGCAAATTTTTGATAATGACAAGATATTTTTCCTTTTTCAATGGATGAAATTGCAAAGTGCTACCAAACTTTGGAACGGTATTGCAATAATTTGGATGAATGTACACTCTTTTGGATGACTAAATGAACTTTCATCCATATATTACAAGTTTCATCCATTTCTGTGGATGTAAATAGCTTCATCACTCCATTGATAATCGCTTTCTACACTCCCTAAAATAATTGAAAACAAACAAACTACATTTGCCCTACTTGGCTAAAGAAGCACGAGTGAAAAAATTGAAGATTTTAGGCTTGCTTTGGAGAGAGAATTTTGAAGTAGTTTTAGGAGTAATTAAAGTAAGGGATTTTAGGGCAGTCCACCTGAGCTTGACAGTACAATACACGCTACTAATGATTTTTGGTGTGCTTAAGTTAAATGTCCTTACTAGTGTACACAAAATAGTGAGATTAGGTTGCTCTACTTAATTTCTCGACAGTCAACTCTATAAAAATATTTACGGCTTTTTGTACAATGGTGCATTCATTTTAGAGCCATGTGTATGGCATAGATTTGTGAACCAGTTCAAGACTTGGTTCAGAGAGTGGCATGCGCCTCCATGTGAAACAAACATTGACCCATGAAGTAATTTATCTTAGGTAAGGCAACCTAATTTCACTATTTTGTGCAGGGATCAGTGACACGGGGTCATGCCACCTCAGCTAATCACAGTAGCGCGTTTCTGGACTGGATTGGACCCCAACTGAAGCAAATTAGTTTTGTTCTTCCTTTTTTTTCTGATGAAAATACTTTTTTAAGGTAGCAGCAAAACTTTATTTATTTATTTATTTATTTATTTATTTTTAAACTATTATTTTGATTGATTTCCTCGGGGGTAAACAAATGAATCAATCTTGCCTGCCCGGGACTTTTTAATCATTACTGGGCCACCACAGTACTTGGTCCGCTATTCTGCCTTATTTGGCACTTGGGATCCTGGGTGAAGTTAGGCTTTATTTGTTTGTAACCCTGAGTTTTTTGTCAAAGACTTCATAATGGGAAGACTAAGTAAAGACTTGATGCCAGATGATGTGGCAGCGACTTCGGTGGGTCCAGCATATATTCATCTATTTTAAAAAAGGGGGCGGCAGACGGAATAAGTGTAGAATAATCCAGGATAATAATTCAATCTTTTTTTACCCGGGGCATCGGCACCACTTCTGGCTGACCCTCCGTCGAATCTAAGCATTTAGAATTTCAAAATATTGGAAAAAATTCAAAAAAATTCAAAAAAAAATTCAAAAAAAATGGATTCATTATATGATTATATCCGGTTCGCCTCCCAAGGCAAGGCACTCCAAGTCAGTTATTAAAGTTATTATTGAAAATGCCCTGGAGCTTCTGCACTTGGCATTGCGGGACAGGGGCCTCGTGCTTGGGAGGAGGATGACAGAGGATGACAGGGAGAGGATGACAAAAGTTGGATGAGAAATAATTAATGGAGGCAAGCCAGTATGATTATTGAATGATTGGTTCAAGAAGAACAACTGATTAGGTGAGGGAGGGGGGTAAGTTATGGAATCAGGATGCTAAATCCATGACATTGTTAGGGCCACTTCATACTATGGCCATCCAAGTCAAGAGGCCGTGGGATTGAGTGGCCAAACTTTGTTGAGAGTCCAAAGAAATGAGCAATAAATGGGCAATAAAGTATAGGAATTGGAGCCTTTGATTGGCTATATGTGAAGCCTCCAAAGGTCTAGTCCAAAGTCCAAACCCTTTGCAATGAATTCCCACAACCTATCGATTTGAATGGCCAAAGTGTGAAGTCTCGAAGGCCAAGCCCAAAGTCCAAACCCATACCAATCTAATGGTTGAGATCTTGTAAGTTATTAAACGAACTCCCACGGCCTCTTGACTATAGTTTGGACCTCTATTTTTAGCCAACCTATACTTTTGTTGAGAGTCTGTCGCCATGTAGGCAATTTATTGCCACGTAGGTAGTTGGAGGGCCATGGCCTTTGGACTTGTACTTTCTAGTGTGAAGGGTCGAGAGGCCAAATTCTTGATTTCTTGCAATGTGATTGGTGGAACTCTACGGCCTTTTGGCCTTTGGCCATAGTGTAAAGTGGCCCTTAGTCCCTAAAATACCAAAGCATTTTCTAGCTCTGAAACCAGTGAATTTCTCTCTCTTAGAATCTAACTGTAGGATCTTGTACTTCACTTGTCTCAAATCATGTGGTAAAAATTTCAAGAAATTTGACCCTATGGATTGGAAGATATTAGCATTCAAACTTGGAAAAAAAAAATTTGGATTGTGGCCTACAATTTCAGATGACTTTGACGGCCATTTGTGGGATTTTTTGCACTACACACCATAAAGTTAAAATTCTTTATGCTGAACATTTGAGTTGAGAGTTAGAGAAAAAACTTTAGGATAGCAAAAATTAATTTTCACATATAAAAAAAATTGTTAAGTAGAAGTAGGTCCAAAATTGAACGAAACACTAAATTGCTAATAGCTCTTAGATGGAATTAGAATACCATAATCCCAACGGTGGGATTGTTCTTGCAAACAAATTTGACCTTGCCAAGAAAAAAATTGAAAAAAATTGAAAATTGCATTCAAAAATAATTCTATAAGTTGTTATTTGAAGAAGATGCTTAGGTTGCCCAAAAAATAAGATTGTCTATAACTTTCTCATTATTAGTCCAAATACAATGAATCAAAGCTTTAGATGTAGATAAAACATAACCTTTGCAAAAGGAACTAAAAATAAAATAAAAAATCTTTTTTTTTTCTTTTTTTTTTGCTTGGCGAATTGCTTTTTGACTTTGGGTGGCATAACTTTTGCTCCCATGCATTGATTGAAGAAAAATTGTATTTTTAGAAAGCTATTGTGATTTTCTATCTTTGAAAGAAAATTCAAAAAATCAAGTCAGAATTTGAGGTCACACGGGCCTGCCCAAAATCCCAAATGTCTCCCCTCCAAGAAGATTTTGGTTTTGATTTTGACCAACGCTTGAAGGGTCTTTTTTGCTCCCCTAGAAAGCTGGAGCTCCCAGCGTTGAATCTTGCAAAGTTCTCTGTTGTGACAAAGTCTAGTAAGGTAAAATTTGTGTTTTGTGGGGGTAAATGTAAAAAAAAAACTATTTTGTACTTTCATGTGACTAGTCATCCCTACGTATTTTCATCCAAAACTAGTGTGGCCCTGTGCCATTGGCCCAATTTTCATCCACTTCCAGTTCCACTCTCGGTTCCACTCCCAGTACCAAGAACGCCACCAAAATCAAAGTAAAAGTAATTTTCTAATTTTTTAATCAATAAATACTTTGAAATTCAATAACTTTTGCACCACCGCTCCAAACGCCACGAAACCAAGCCGGTGCACCCCTCCTCGGCGAGAGCTTTCCGACGGTACCAAGCACGCGGCCGGGGGACGCAGGATCCGAGAGATCTCAACGCTACAAACAAAACAAACAAACAAACAAACAAACAAACAAACAAACAAACAAACAAACAAACAAACAAACAAACAAACAAACAAACAGCCTCATTTAAGGTATTGATTAAAAGCTTTTGAATCATTCCATTTTGATTAACCCGGCTTGGTTTCATGGCGTTTGGAGCAGTGGTGCAAAAGTTATTGAATTTCAAAGTATTTATTGATTAAAAAATTAGAAAATTACTTTTACTTTGATTTTGGTGGCGTTCTTGGTACTGGGAGTGGAACCGGGAGTAGAACTAGGAGTAGAATCGGAAGTAGAACCAGGAGTGGAACCGGGAGTAGATGAAAATTGGGCCAACGGCACAGGGTCACACTAGTAGATGTGAAAGTGTTATGGAGTTTAAATTTCAAGCAAAGAAAAGGAAAAAAATAATGCAATGTTGGTTTCATACAAATGTTGCAACAGTGTACTATTAGTTCAACATAATAAAGATGTAGCAATGCTATGAGAGGATTGATCATTAAGTTTCAAATACAAAAATATTGAAATTCATCATGGTAACAAATTTCTAATGAAACTAGAGTATGTTATTTGTTGTTTAGGATCATATAGTCAAAAATTTGGAAATTTTGAATTCATATTTGAAATTAGAGGTCCCAAATTAGCTACACAAAATAGTGATATTAGGTTGCTCCACACTAATTTCTCGACAGTCCACACTATAGAAATATTCACTACTTTTGTACACTAATGCATTCAATTCAGAGCCATATGCATAACATAGATTTGTGCACTAGTTCAAGGTCTGGTTTAGAGAGTGGCATGCGCCTCTATGTGAAAGAAGTATTGATCCATGAAGTAATTTATTTATGTAAGGCAACCTAATTGACAAGGCAACTTAATTTCACTATTTTGTGTAGACTAAGTAGGAAAACTGGATTGCCTTAACTATTAGGTTGCCTTCGTCAGAGAAGTCACCTCATGACATACTGCTTATCCAAATGGAGGCACATGCCATTTTCTAAACCCAAGCTATGAACCCGTGCACCAACACATGCAGTATTAAAATTCCTACATTACTGTATCCTTCTACAGTAATTACACATAGTTATACAGTATAGAATGTTGTGAAATTAGTGTAGGGCAATTTAATTTCACTATTTAGTGTAGGGGGGGTTGACAAGTCAAACGATTGAGTAGTAAAACTAACACTGTGCACTTCCTATGCTATGAGTAGGACGCAAAATTTGTCCCACGAAGTAGGACCAACAAGGTGAATTAACCCGTGGGAAAAATGCAGAGAAAACAAATTTTCAATTTAAAGGAAAAAATCAATCGGATTCTTCAATAGCAATCTAATAACATATTAGTTTGTCAAATTCTATTATGAAATGTGTCCAAGATAAGTTTTTAATTTAATGAGATGCAACCTTGATTATTTGGTATTTTTAACTCCCTACAAAGCATTGTTGTATTCTTCCCAAATAAGTCACTACTTTCAAACTCTTTTTGTATAGGGCAATGGTCGAGGAGGAGGGAATTTTGCCAAAAAAAAGGGCAGACGAGGAGGGCGGAGCCCGACGAGGAGGCCCTTTTTTTGGTGAAATTCACGACGATGAGGGGCATTGCCCAGCATAAACGACCGGTGTGCAAGAGATTTTCTTGGATGAGATAACGATTTCTTGGATGAGATAACGATGAAAAATCTATAATCCCCAATTATGCGGTTTTGCCCGCGTAATCGGGCATTATGGCTCAGAATTTGCCCGCCTTTTGAATGAGACGAATCCCAGGGGTGGTTTACGTGATTGATGCATCTTAGACTTCCCTTGACCTATATATCTTTTCATTTTTTGGCAACATAAAATTTTCATTTTATGAATGAAATTTTCATTTTATGAATGAAATTTTCATTTTATGAATGAAATTTTCATTTTATGAATGAAATTTTCATTTTATGAATGAAATTTTCATTTTATGAATGAAATTTTCATTTTATGAATGAAATTTTCATTTTTTACTTTGAAGTTTTCACACAACATGTGATTCAGGAGTAGCGTCAAGGTGCAACAATTTTCAAAACATTTGACTACATCGTTAAAATGACAAGTTATTGGATGCTATATAGTCTCTTTCAAAGCCAAGGCAACTAGAAAAAATCACCTTTTAAAAAATAAAAATATGAACTTAGTTTTATATTATATGTACCTGAAAAGCTTCAAATCATTTTCCTTCTATTAATGAGAAGAATGTTATGAGGAATTTTAGTTTGCAGACAATTAGAGAATCTTGGATAGAATCTGTAATATCCCAAAATAAACTTTGAAGTCGTGTTTTGAGTATAATTTTTGATATTTTGGGAAAAAATTTAATCATAGGATGCAGATTGCTTATTACAATATTATAATTGATTGTTGTGATTGAAAATTTTCAATTCTATAACTAAATTTTTAGCAATTTAGTGATTTTTAACCATACTTTACTACTTTCTACTTACCATTTTTTTCAAGCATGAATATGAATTAATTTTTTATATGTATTTCTAACTTATCTCTTCAACATATTATGGAGAGATGCAAGTTGTTGGACATACACATTTTTGGGTAAAATGTTTGAAAGATGAAACTTAACCATTATTTTGGGAAGAGTTGAAAATTCTTTTTTTGAAAATTCAAGCATTATGATCTTTCAATTGGTAAAGTTTCTATCTCTAAAATTGTAGGAGGGTGTACTCTACCAAGTTAACTAAAATATCCTATGGTTGAATTTGTTAATAAATAAATATAGATGAAGATTTTAGCGTTGCTTGATACAAGTATTTTGAAGCAATTTTGGGCCTAAAAACACTGCAGTCCTTTGGGAGTTAGGCTTAGTTTAGTGTATAACCTAACCCTAATAAATTCCATGGCTTCTAACCATTGCGCAGCAATATTGTATGGAAGTGGGAAGAATGCCAGCTCACATACAAGTGGGCAATATAGTATGGACAACTAAACAAAAACACCCTAGCCCCATGCAAAAGTCAGGATTGATACATTAGAAGAGATTTGAAGGCATTGGAGGGCCATTTTAGGCCCGTTCCCTGATCTGGCTAGATCCGTGAACAGTCGATACAGGCTGTCAGAATTTATTTATTTATTTATTTATTTATTTTAAATTTCTCTCTCAAAAATCATTTCAGGCCCAAAGTTTTAATTTTTAATTTTTTTTTGAAAATGACGGGGCACTCGCACGACCACATCAGCTAAGAGCTTTTCTTCGTAGAAACGCTGCGGGAACCCAAGATAACTCGCGGGCTCTTGGAGGCCTCAAATCTCCTCTAATGCATTGCTCCCAAATACTTGTTGAAATTTTAGCAGAACAATAATTAATCTCCAAATGCCATTTGGGTGTAATGTATGATAAAGAATCCTTCTAATATGGACATAAGTGCGTCTATTCATCCTCAAAATTTCGCTGTAAAAAAGGAAGGTCTTCTATAATAATCTAACTTTCAATGAGTGCTTTTGCACTTTTTAAGCTAATGATTTACACGATAACAATGTGTTGATGATGTAAAACAATGCCGCAAAACAATGAAGTAAGATTTGGTGCAAATAGAGAGGATTGTAGTTGCAGGATAGTTGTATTGGACACTTAGTTGCAGTTAGCTGGTTGTGGTGGACACATTTTTTCTTCTAGTGCAAAAGGATGTTTTTTACAATCACCAACCTGTTCTTTAAGGATTAAAGAGCACCTCTTGGTGCCAGCGATCACATTTGGCTCCCAAATAGTAAAAAACAAAATTGAACATCTTAAAAAGCATGTGGTAATTGCAAGCTTAAGCATAAATAATGAGAAAATGTACACAAGTACAGAATAGGACAGAAGAGAGTAGACATATTGCCAACCCATGTACAATGGTAGTTTTTGGTATTTTATATCCACCATTAAGATAGAATGAGCATAATTGGATTCTTCATGTTTTCTTTGATGAATTCCTAAATGGTTGCTTAGGCATTGTCTGCTTGTGCCTTCCAAGCAATGAAAAAATCTTGTTTTGTGCTAAAACCAAATGGATCTAAGTGTGAAATTGAAACAATGCAATCTCCAAACGTTGAAAGTTTTGGTTAGTTTTAGCTAATGCAGGCCAACTCTGGACCCCCAAATAAAAGTTAATCCAATATAAATTCTAAATATTCTAAGCTATAGAACATGTCATGCCCTTTCAAAAATGGTAAAGCAATCCCTAATCGAACTTTCTTACTAAAAATTATTTGCAGATGAAGTTCTATTTATGAATTGACTAAACAAACTTCATCCATCAATTTCTATTGACATGTTGTTCCAAATTTATTTTTGATTTCAAAATTTAGTTAACAATTAATTTTGCAAAATCTATTTCCTTAAAGTGAATTAGTTATAAAATCCTTTAATTAGTCTCTAAATTATACTAAATTCAAATTGTTCTTGAATTGTTTTCAAAAGATTATAATTAATCATTTACTTGTTACTTACTACTTTGGACTTCTAATCTTAATTTTTAATATTCAATTTTTTATTATTTTTATTTTATAAAGCATAAAATTACCTATCTAAAGTATTAAGAAACTTAAGGTTTGGACTTGCATATCAAAAGTTACAAATGGATGAAGTTTAGCTACTAATTGGCACTCTAAAATTTCATCCGTTGTTTAATATTGACCTACAATTCTAAATCGACTTTTGACTTTAATCTAGATTCAAGGATTTTTATTTTACTTTCCTCAGATCGTTTTACCTACTTTTCATCCAAAGTTAATTTTCAAATTTCATCTACTCATATCTTTTTAAATTTTTATCAATTTTTAAAGTTTAATATAATTTTAAAAACATCCAAATATGGAATATTCAATTCTAAATTTGGAATTAAATTTTGATGGACTTTTAAATGGCTTGAGCGTTTAAATACTTATTCGAATTCTTATTTTAACAAAACAAGCAAAGAATAAAAACATGGTTAACCAAGGCTGTTGATACCACGATTCTATCCTCAAGTATCATGGTGGTGATTTTATAAGAGTATCTGCCTTATTCCATCTTTCTTGGTTTGCTTGGGATTTTACATGTCATTTTAATAGAAGGTTTTACAAGAGTAATTATAACTCTAAGCTACCCTTTGTGTGTTCTTCTTCACCTAATTCTTCCTTCTTTTTCTTTTCTATTATTTTTAGCTTTTTTTTTTTTTTATGATTATTTTTAAATTACTAATATTGACTTCTACTATTTTGATTATGTCTCATTGATATTACAAATCAAACTAATGGAAAGATATGGGCCTCATCAATTCTACTAAGCATCCAATCAAAGTTATAATATCTAGTCTAATCAACTATAATTCTTAAAGCCTAGTAAGAATTAAACTTCCATTAAGCTGATTCATGTAATGATCTCCAAATTATGACATGTAATTTGTACTTCTTGTATTCAAATGCTTGTATCTCCAATCCAATGCTCACTTCTCTCTTATTATTTGTTTGGTGAAGATTTCTTGTGTTACAATTGCCTTAACTTTGGATCTAGTAGTCTAAGAATAAGCCCAACTTTTTCAAACCCCAACCTTTGTTTGTTCAAACTCCAATTCAATGCTTAAGCTCACTACCCTTGACTCTTGCTTGCCTAGACCCCAATTTGTTGCTTGTGCTCACAAATCTTGATCTTTACTTGTTCAAACTCCAATCCGTCGCTTGCTTAGATCCTAGCTTGTCTATCGTGTCCACAGACCCTAGTCAGAGGCTCTTGCTGGTAGCCTAATATTCGGAGGCTTGTCCTCGGCAACCCAATATCCATTCAAGAAGAGCTCACTACAACTTGTTAAGGATTGGCCCTCTAAGTTAAATCTAATTGCGATTTTTGTTTTTTTCTAATTTCTAAATGGCTTGTCTAAGATAGTAACATTTTAACTAAATGATATTTAGGTGAATATAAAATAAGAATTCTAAGCTTACAAATTCACTATGAGATAAATTTTAACCTACAATCTAAACCAAATATAAATGATGAGTTTAGGAAGGAGTCCTTAACCCCTAAAGGACCAAGGCCTTTTTTCTGCCAAAAAACTCTCATAACTGCCATTTCTAGAGCAAGGAGTAAAAAAAATTTAAAATTTGTTTCTTTTGCACATCTAACCATAGGATCTTATACCTACCTAGTATGAGAATGTGTGGAAAAAATTTCAGAACTTTGATCGCACAGATTGCAAGATATCTACGTTTGAAGTAAAAAAAACAAGTTTTTCAGCACATTGCGGGACTAGATTTTTTGACTTTGAACATTTTTAACTTAAATTTTTTGCACTATAAAGTTTTGAGCTTTAAATCTTTCTAGTGGAGAGTTGAGTTGAGAGTCTAGAAAAAAAAAATTCAGAAAAAATTAATTTTCATTCTTAAAAAATTTGTTAAGTAGAAGTACGTATAAGATAGAAGGAAAATCTAAAATATTAATATCTTTTAGATGGAATTCAAATGCACTAATCCCAATGGTGAGATTATTCTAGCACAGAAACTAAACCATGTGAAACTTTTTTTTTTGAAAAATTGCAAAAATTGCATTCCAAAATGAATCCTACAAATTATTTTTTTCAAGAAGATGCTCTAATTGCCTAAAAACAAGATTGTCCATAACTTTCTCATAAGCAATCCAAATGAAATGAATCAAGGTTTTCCAAATAGACAAAAATATAATCTATAAGGGAAAAAAAAAAATTTTAATTAAATTTTTTGCAAATTTTTTTTGCTGCCCCCTCTCCCCTGTTTTGAGCTTATTTGGGCATAACTTTTGTTCCATGCACCAATTGAAAAAAAAATTATATTCCCACAAAGCTTATCAGTTTTTCTATCTCTAAAAATAGTTAAAAAAATTTATGACAAAAATTCAGCCCATAGGTACCTGCCGAAAATCCCATTTGTCCCCCGAAGGAACAATGGTCCTTTAGGGGTTAAATAATCAAAGCTTTGCCATTGAGGGTTCCAATCAAGCATACTACAACAAATGGATAAAGGAATGATTAAAACCTTCAAATTTAGATGCAAAGTCAAAACTTTGCTATATAAAGCAATAATTCAAACAAAGGAAACAAAAAGAAACATCTACAAACACAAAACAAGGAAAAGGTTAGTGTGAGGTTAAATGACACAAAATTGAACTTGGTGGTTAGTTCAAACTAAAACTTGAAAAGTGACCCAAGCACTCAGAATTTCAACAAAACACATAACTGCAAGTCAAAGGTCTAAGGAAAATTCCACGCAAGGAGCAAGTGCAAGATTACAACCAAGGAATAATAACCAAAGAACACAATAAATTGTACAAAACTACAAATGTTAGTGATTAAATTCATAACACTCACATAAACAAACAAAAGCATGCTAGAACTTAAAGGTACCCATGCGTTTTTCTAGAGATGTGCAAGATACTTAGATAAATGATGAAAATGCTCAGGAAACACAAAACGGACATAGAATGGTCAAATTAGCCAAAATACTATGATCACAAACTAAAGCATCAATGCTTTGACAAATGCAACTAGGTGGTGGTTTGTGAGAGGAGGTAGTGGCCATTTATACTATTCCCAAGGCCTCCTTGTCCTTGATATCATCTCTAAAAGACCAAGTTGCGTTTTTTGGCAACATAGAGATTTTGGGCAGCTCACTACGGAAAGAGAAATTCCATATATTTTTTGAATTTTTTTTGGATGTGGACACAAGAAGTACTTTGCCGCTCTACCAAATATTTTTATAATCGGATATGCCTCTGAAGAGTTATGGGAAAAAATGCCGTTTTTTTATAGACGGGAGGGAGAGGGGGGTAGCATGGGTAGGGAAATTTACATTACAACAAAATTTGCATTGCAATGCCTGTAAAAGTTTGGATAGGGCCTTAGGCAGCTTCTCGCCCCAAGTTTAGACCAAGATACTTCTCTGACATTTTTCTAGACTAATAAATTTGACACAATGTACAATGAGGTAGTGGCACGAAGGCAGTTGCCATGTGCCTTCCTTTGGCCTAACGGGAAGGTACTCCTAATTGCTACATTTTAAAATTAAAAAAAATGCCCAAAGAATCCATTGAATCAATTACCAATTTGTCATTTGACAAACTACCATCCAAAAAAATTGATGGTTAAATGAAACAAATGCTTTGACACTTGCAAAAATGAAGGGTGGAGAGGTCATTTTTATAATCAAATCCATTGTTTTTCATGAATCCTCAAAGAGTATGGGATAATTTGAAGATGAGAGCTTAACCACTAACTGTCAAAATATAGGAATTATATTCAAAATAGAACTTTTGGCTTCATTTTGGCATAGTAGAATAATATATTTGTAAAAACTTAATTTGAACTATAAAATTTCCAAAATCAAGCTAAATTTCATTTCCAAAAATCCGTTTGTGATTTTGAGCCTCCAAAAATCAGTTATGGATAAATTTCGAAGAGGATGTTGAAAATGTCAATGAAAATGTCCCTTCCAATCCCTCTATGAAATTTGTATATAGCTTTTGGTTGTAGACTTAAATCTCAAACGATTTTTTGGAGATGAAAGTCAACTTGATTTACTAACTTTTCTTGGTTCAATTTTTTTTGAAAATTATTCTACTATGCCAAAATGAGGCTTGAAATTCTAATTTGAACACAATTCTTACTTTTCACTTAACTATGAGCTTTTGAGCTCCTAATCATTCTAATTTACATATCCCACATGGATTGTTTAACCTCCTACTACCCCACTTGTGTAAAGATATTTTTTGTTCATTTTTTGAACATTTAATGTTTGTGACTTTATCCTATATATTGATACCATTGAAATTTAATGTTGAATATTTTAAAATTATGATTCATGAAGTAAAGAACATCTTCAAAATCGAGGGACAAGGGAACATCTTCAAAATCAAAGAAAACATGATCCAATATTCATGATGAGCCAAGCTTTGCTAACCTAGACCCAGCCTCCTTTCTAACTAGGCCCAATATGCCCAACTGCCGTTCACTTAAGCTTGGACACAAATTGATCAAGCTTGCCAAAGTTTGAAATTTTTGGCAAATTTTATTTTTATTTTTTCCTCCTCTAGAGCTAGCTGAAACCTAGAACTCCACCACTCATATTTTGAAAAAAGCACTATACAGTGACTCACAAAAGTAATTGACACCCCATATAAATTAATCTTTTAAATTGAGAAATTAGAATTATGAAGTGAAATTTGGACATGCTCTTATACAAAGGGATGCTACCTTCCTGTTCAATTTAACTTAAAATGGACTATATTTAGACCTATTTTTGATGAAATTTCGCTTGAAAAAAAAACTTTTTGTGAGAAGCCAAATGTTTAATTCCTTTCCATGGGAAGAATGTACATCTTGAATAGAATCACATTTCACAAGTTTCATGAATTGTGGATTTCTCATGAATAAAATATTAAA
Organism: Neckera pumila; assembly: GCA_963969595.1. Taxonomy (NCBI): domain Eukaryota; kingdom Viridiplantae; phylum Streptophyta; class Bryopsida; order Hypnales; family Neckeraceae; genus Neckera; species Neckera pumila. Next base: position 18,571,998 of record OZ018408.1, read on the forward strand.
AAATCAAAATTTTAGGGTCAAATTTTAGTCCTTAATATTTTATTCATGAGAAATCCATAATTCATGAAACTTGTAAAATGTGATTCTATTCAAGATGTACATTCTTCCCATGGAAAGGAATTAGACATTTTGGCTTCTCACAAAAAGTTTTTTTTTCAAGCAAAATTTCATCAAAATAAAAATAGGTCTATATATAGTCCATTTTAAGTAAAATTGAACAAGAAGGTAGCATCCCTTTTGTATAAGAGCATGTCCAAATTTCACTTCATAATTCCAATTTCTCAATTTAAAAGAATGATTTATATGGGGTGTCAACTCCTTTTGTGAGTCACCGTATATACAAGCCATAAATTGTTGAAAAAAGGTCTTTGTATGAGAGTCTTTTTGAAGCTAGTTTCCTATTGGAATTTTTTGGCACATATTCTCCAAATTGAAATGTTTTGAATTTTTTTGAATATATAGACAACTTTTTTGCAAAAAATAAGCAAAAAAGATTAAAGTAAAAAAATGAAATCAAGTTGTGCAAAAACTTCCCCAAATTATAGCTGTTTGGAATTTGGATGCCCTCCAAAAAAAAAAATTTTAACTTCAAATACTATAATCTCACAATCTGTACGGTCATAACCTCCCATCTTTTTATTACAACATAATAACATAGTCTAACACTAGATCTTGTGATTAGATGGAACAAGATTTCATTTGTCATTTTGGGGGGAGGGAGGGGGGGATTCTTTGCCATCAAAATGGCCCATTTTGAGTGCTTTTGGATGAAATATAGTCAAAAAACTTTAGAGGTTAACTTCTAGAAGTTTTGAAAAATAACTGTTAACTACCGAAAAAGTCATATCTACTACTGGACTCTACCGAATTTTTGGAAAAAGCTCCAAATGACAAATGGATTGCGCCATTGGCTTTAGAAGGCCCAAATTGTCCTTAGAGATCCTTTATTTCCCTCTCCCATATCATTTTGGCTTGCAAAAGCCATTAAACTGGCAGTACGAGGAAACGCAAAAATTTTGGATGATTGAATTTGCATTTTCCAAATATTTTGACTTGCCTAGAGTATTTGAAGTTATTTTGGGAGTGCATAGTGAATCCCCTTTGACCTCATTTGGATATTTTAAGCTTCCAATATGTCGGTCAACGTCTCAAATTTATTTAAATTTTGCCAAAATTTGATGGCGACGCTAGCTGGGGTACTTAATGGTGTTGGAATGCCTTGAAACTTGTTGAGGAGTATTGTAATCAATAAAAATTTGATCTTTGTTTTCTAAGAATTTTCCATCACTGGCTAAAGTGGTAGACCTTCTATAAGGTAATCTTTTGTATTTTAGGAAAATCTAAAGCTTTTTGGGTAACCTCTAGGAAGTTTTCAAATACTAAGCCTATGCTTGTATTTTTACTTTTACTTCCATAAAAAGGTCTAAATTCATTACCTCTTTTAAATCTTGATGGATAGGAAATTTTTTAATTGGAAGGGAATTTTGACAAACCGATTTTGTTGTTAACCTCCTTGTTTGTTGTTATGTCAAAATATCTCTCTTCAATTTTTGATTGCATTGTCCATCATTTTGCTTGAGTTTTTACCTGTAAGATCAACATCCTACTTCTACAATTTTTTGGAATGAATGGTAAGTTCTAAATTGACTAACTACAAATATATCTAAGTCTAAAAAGACTTTTCTATTAGTGCAATGTACACAGTGGAAATTTCTGAAATTTTTTCCACATCTTTTCAAACCATTTTACTACAAGATCCTATGGTTACATATGTCAAAAAAAAAAAAAAAAAAATTGGTACTTGTTCTAAAAATGACACTTTTTGAGTGTTTCTGGTGAAAACATAGTCATGAAACTTTAGGGTTTATGTACTCTTTTTTACATTAACCCCTAAAGGACCATTGTCCGTTCGGAGGACAAATGGGATTTTGGGCAGGTACCTACGGGCTGGATTTTGTCGTGATTTTTTGGAACTTTTTCTGAGATAGAAAAATTGCTAAGCTTCATGGGAATATAATTTGTTTTTCAACTGATGCCTAGGAAAAAAAGGTCATGTCCAAATAAGCTCAAAATAAGGGACGCGGGGCAGTACAAAAGATTTACAATTTTTTTAATTTTTAACTTTTAATTTTTTTTCTTATAGATTATATTTTTGTCTATTTGAAAGCTTTTATTCATTTCATTTGGATTTGTTATGAGAAAATTATGGACAATCTTGTTTTTCGGGCACTTAGAGCATCTTCTTGAAAAAAATAACTTGTAGGATTCATTTTTGAATACAGTTTTTACAATTTTTCAAAAATCAAGTTCCATAAGGTTTAGTTTTTTTCTAGAACAATCTCACCACTGGGATTAGTGCTTTTTAATTCCATATAAAAGATATTAACACTTTAGATTTTCCTTCTATCTCGTACCTACTTCTACTCAATAGTTTTTTAAATAATGAAAATTAAGTTTTTTTCTTTTCTTTATTTTCTCTATACTCTCAACTCAATTTTCCACTATAAAGATTAAAAGCTCAAAACTCTGTAGTGCAAAAGATTTAAGCTAAAAATGTTCAAAGTCATAAAATCTAGTCCCGCAATGTGTTGAAAAACTTTTTTTCCACTTTAAACACAGATATCTTGCAATCTGTGCAGTCAAAAATTCTCAAATTTTTTCCACACATTGTCATACTAGTTGGGTATAAGATCCTATGGTTAGATGTGGAAAAAAAATTCAGTTTTTTTTATTCTTTGCTATAGAAATGGCAATTTTGAGTGTTTTTTGGCAAAAAAAATGGCCTTGGTCCTTTAGGAGTTAAAAGAACTTTGTCCGTGACTTCAAGTCAAATTTTTTATTTTTTATTTTATTTTATTTTATTGATAAAATTTTGATATTTATCATTTTGTAAGTAATGTTTATTTATATTGTTGTTGAGTTTCTTTTTAGCTTTTGTAGAAAATATTATTGTGATTTTCATAATGTATTATGAAAATCAAATGATATCTTTTATAATATATAGTACTTAGACTGATATGGTGTTTTTATCAAATATGGTGGTTAGAATAAACAATAAGAATAAGAAAATTTTGAATTTAAAATCATTTAAATTTAAAAAAAATACAAATGAAAAACTTATAATATATGTAATTTGGACGCTAACACATGGAGTTTGATATTGCAATATTCACTAAAGATACAATTTTAAAAAATTTCAAAATGGAGCAAAAAAACAAATTTCTTAAGCTTAGAATCTTGAATCCAATATCGCAAATAAATATTTTGGAATTTACAAAACTAATGCGTCTCAGTCCAAAACTAGATGGAGTTACAAATGTCGGGAACTTTTGAAGTTGAGGATCTAGGGCAGTCTACACTTCTAAATATATAAAGATTTATTATTACATTTTAGAATGGTGTTTTATTGATAACTTTTAAAGAAGAATATAAATTATGATCCATAGATCAAATTCATATGGTTAAAGGTACCTTTACATTTAATGTCATAGATTCTACCACTGTCCCAGAGCACACGAAGTTTGGGACTATGTTTAATCAATTTTACAACACTTACTAGGTGAACAACCTGGGATGGGTCCTCATGTACATTTCGATCATACTCTCTGTATTTTTGGCTCGACTTTGCCTCGACGATTCCATGTCTTTCAAACCATTTGGTCCCTATTGAGAAGATTGTCACTTTGGCTAATCTGAATTGCTCGGAACCAAAAAGTGTTCTCACATACATTATAGCCGCGTGGTCTCCTGCAACAAGCGCTATGGGACTCGCTTCATAACTCATGCAAAGCGGCGTTATTTAAGGCCCAAACGTGCGCTAGGCTCCAACCTCACCTTGTGGTCTTTGTGTGGCTCAAATTTGATAATATCTGGCACCGTTCCAAGTTGTTAGCGTGGAAGGAGGGTGGCATTATCTGTTAGTAAAGGTGTGACCCTCCCGGTTGTAGTTTTTCCTAGGATTCTCTGGTTTCTTTGTTTTCTTGGGTCCTTTTTGCTTGTTATCTCTTCATTTGTCCAGCCTCACAACTTGGCTATTTTGTATTGTGGTATTTTTTTAATGTAGTGGATTATCTCCATTTGTTCAAAAATAAATAAACAAAATGTACCTATACACTAATCAATATTTATCAAGAATTTTGTTAACAAGAAGTTGAAGATTATGTCCCAAATTGGATGTGACTACTCGAAATTGAAGTTCTTACAGGAATTTTAGTTCAAAATCTTATTTTAAATATAGTACTTTTTAATCCTTGAAGTCCCACTTGAGGATTTTTTTTTCATTAAACAGTCCACGCCAAATTATGATTCAATTACAAAGAGTACAAATTTGAAAAAATTGTATTTTTTTTTCATATTTTTGGGTAGCATAATTTTTTCACTCAATCATCCATTGAATAAAAAATTATGTTTCAAGAAAGCGAATCTTTTTTATCTCAAGAACTTTTTTCAAAAATCACACCAAAAGATAAAGATCATACAAACTTACTTGTATTTTCATTTACAATCCCCTAAAGGAAGAATGTGACTTCAAGGATTAAAGATTTTTTTTTCACTTCATTGGGCGCTACTTCTTTCCGCCCCACTAGTGACAACTAATTAAAAATCTTGAATTTTAAAATGTTGAAATGTCAATATCTAGATTTCTTAAACACTACAAGCCGGGCTACAAGTATGTGAATTGTAAATTCAAAAACTTGTTGAATGTTAATCGATAAAATTTACAAACATATTTCCAAGCAACACAAACCAATTGATTTAACCCCTAAAAGTTAGAGACTATGTTTTCACCAAAAACTCTCCAAAACTATCATTTCTATTACAAGTACCAAATTTTAGGAAAAAAACATTTTTGGACATACGTAACCATTGGATCTTGTATTAAGCTTGCTTGAGAATATGTAGAAAAAATTTCAGAATTTTCCACCATGTAGATTGCAAGATATATTAGCATTTGAATTGACAAAAATCCTTTTTTTGGCCCTGCAAAAAAAACGGGCAGCTGCACTTCACAAGGTCACATTTAAATGAAAAAATGTCCAAAATGGTGGTTACTCCTTGGATTCATTCTTCAAAGCAAGTTGGCTGCATGCTTGAAATATTTCAAATCATTTGGAATTGTACAACATAGTAGAAAAAAATAGTAAGTAGAAAGAAGTAGAGAATGATTTAAAACACTAGCTGTTTAGAATTTCATTATGGAATTGAAAAATGTCAATCCCAATGTTTGTAATGCTGTAATAAACAATCTACATCCTATGCTTTTATTTTTTTCAAAAGATATTAAAAATTGAATTAAATGAAGGACTCCAAAGTTTATTTTAGAGTAGGGAATCCATAACTGCCCGCAAATTAGAACACCTCATAATAATCATCTCATAAATCAAAATGGAATGATTCAAAGCTTTACACATATATATAAATCTAAAAAACCAATTTCAAGTTTTTATTTTTTTTAAAAGTGATCTTTCAGAGTTTTTTGGGCTGCCCTCCGACTGTTGAAAATGAGTCAAAAGTTCTGAAAATTGTTGGGCCTTAAAGCTACTCCTTGGGCACATGTTTTGTGAAATTTTCAAAGAAAAAAAATAAAATTTCCGTTTGTAGTGAGCTGCCCAAAATCGCTATGTTGCCAAAAAACGACGTTTGGTCCTTTAGGGGTTAAGAAGCCCTTTCCAACAAGTACGGTAATCCAAACTCAGCAATTATGGTAATCCAAATTCACTTGCATGAATTTTATCTCTAGAATACCTTTGATCTATTTTATTGAGACAATACTTACCAATATGATTGATCATCTAGTTAATATGTTATTAATTAATATTGATATATTTTTAAATTACATTATTATCACTTTAATTTGGCCAATCTTGTCTCAAACGTAATTTTTGATTTTTTCTTAATCATGCCCTTATGTATTTAATTTGTGCTACTCTCTAATCAGAATAAACATAAGCTCATAGAAAAAATGGCAATATTTTTAAATTTTTGAAAGGTGAGGAGGTAGTTTAATTGTGAGGACGTATTAGATATTGCATCTTAAATTTTAAATGACAAGCCAAGCCCTTGGGACTTTGTTTTGAGAGAATTGTTGACAAAAGTTTTTTTGCAATTTTTGGAGTGTTTCGACAAAATGAACCCACTTCTAGAATTAATCCCTAAAGGACCATTGTCCGTTCAAGGGACAAATGGAATTTTGGGCAGGTACCTACGGGCTGAATTTTTGTTATGATTTTCTGAAATTTTTTTTGGAGATAGAAAAATTGATAAGCTTTGTGGGAATATAATTTTTTTCAATTGGTGCTTGGGAACAAAAGTTATGCCCAAATAAGCTCAAAACAGGGGAGAGGGGGCAACAAAAAAATTTTGCAAAAAATTTAATTTTTATTTTATTTTCCTTATAGATTATATTTTTGTCAATTTGAAAAGCTTTGATTCATTTCATTTGGATTTGTTATGAGAAAGTTATGGACAATCTTGTTTTTTAGGCAGTTAGAACATCTTCCTAAAAAAAATAACTTGTAGGATTCATTTTGGAATGCAATTTTTGCAATTTTTCAGAGAAAAAGGTTCCACATGGTTTAATTATTGTGCTAGAACAATCTTACCATTGGGATTAGTGCATTTTAATTCCATCTAAAAGATAGTAATATTTTTTATTTTCCTTCTATCTGGTACCTACTTCTATTTAACAATTTTTTTAAGAATGAAAATTAAGTTTTTTTGAATTTTTTTTTTTCTTACACTCTCCACTCAATTCTCCACTAGAAAGACTTAAAACTCAAAACTCTGTAGTGCAAAAAATTTAAGTCAAAAATGTTCAAAATCAAAAAATCTAGTCCCTCAATGTGTTGAAAAACTTGTTTTTTTCACTTCAAACACAAATATCTTGCAATTTGTGTGGTCAAAAATTCTGAAATTTTTTCCACACATTCTTATACTACTTAGGTATAAGATCCTATGGTTAGATGTGCAGAAAAAACAATCTTTAAAACTTTTTACTCTTTGCTCTAGAAATGGCAGTTTTGAAAGGTTTTTGGCAGAAAAAAGCCCTTGGTCCTTTAGGGGTTTATGGCTTCCTAAGCATGGCATTTAGGTTGCAAAGTCAAAATACTATTTATTGTTTGCTTTTGCATACATTGACCAAACAAATTTTGGGCAAGCAATATTCAAGACTTATGCCCTGTTTCAAGGAGATTTTGATTTTCCCTTGGGGTTCCCACTAAATAAGGAAATGTTGTTTAAGGATAAAAACAATAATAAATAGTGGCATTTCAAATTAAAAGTTGTAAAATATTATCCATATGGTTGGATCTCTTACTATACTTATTAATATTTAGTAATAAAAAATTTAACCAAAATTTTGAAAAATCCTATTAAAATAATTTTAGATTGAATAAAAGCAATTTTTATAAGAATTCTTTTTCTATATGTTCAAATTGTTAAAGTTCTTATTATCATAGATTTTAAGGATTTTAATTTTACTTATCTATTCAAGTCGTTTTTAAAGGTTAATTTTTTGAACTAAAAAAGTTATTTTCTCAAATGAAATGTATTTATATGCTCTAAACTATACAATATTTGCACAACAAAGTTTTGAAATATATGCCATATAAATATCAGAGATTATTAAAAATTATGCAAATAATTAGGTGAATGATATAACAAAGATTTCTGTGCTTAGGACATGTTTGGATTCATTAAAAATTCAAAATTACAAAACCTAGTTCTTACTCCCTAAAGAATTTAATGCATTTGGGCAAAATCTGGTCAAAATCACCTTTTTTTAAAACAATACAAAAATGTTTATTCTTTTTTATGTTTTGGTAGATTCAATCATAGGATCTTTTACTTAACTTGTTAAAGTACACTTTCCTAATGTTTTTGGATAAAATACCTTAACAAGTGCAAGATGATGATACTTGAATTTCAAAAAGGAGTATTGTCAATTCTCTCCAAATGATAAAGTTTCATCTTTCAAACTCTTCACCCAAAATTGTGTATGTCCTACAACTTGCAATTCTCCACAATATATTGAAGATATACGTTGGAAATAGATTTTTTTTTTTTTTTAAAAATTCACATTCATGCTTGAAAAAAATAGATAATAAAAAGCAATTAAATATGATTAAAAATACTAATTGTTAAGACTTTAGTTATAGAAAGTTCTAATTCCAACAGATGTCATATAATCCTTCAACAAACAACCTTCATTCTATGTTTTTATTTTTTTCCAAAAATATTAAAATTATTGAAAATCTTGAAAACGACTTCAAAATTCATTTTTCAATAAAGTTTCTAAAATGTGCTTGCAAACTAAAACTCTTCTTTCCATTTTCTTTGTTTTTTGAACAAATGAAAAACACACTGCAATCTACAATTCTTCATATCTTTCATCTTGTTTATTGAAATAAAACAATTCAAAGGCTCACATTTATATATAAATGTAAAAAGCTAATTCAAATTTCTATTCTTTGAAAAGAGACTTTTTCCAAGTTGCCCGGGATGCAAATGTTAAAAAAAACTTACATGTCATGCAAATTTTTTAGAACTATATAGTTAAAAGGTTATGAAAATCATTGCTCATTTAAAGCTTTATTTTGACCACATGTTGTGTGAAAATTCAAAAGAAAAAATTGGAAAAGATGTTCATAAATTGATGAACAAAATCGCTATGTTGCAAAAAAAAAATGCTATTTGGTCTTTTAGGGATTAAAGAGATAATAGAGTCTTTACATTAGAAGGGAAACAAGGCCATAAAAAGGTTGCTTCCTTTCATTCCTCATGTTTTGTATGTTATACATTTTGTTCCAGCAATCTTTGAATCATTAGTAACAAATTCTAGAAGCTTTGTGTGTTCTTGATTTTTGGAATTAGGAAGCATATTTTATACCATTAGAAGCTCCTTTGGAAGGACATTCCAATGTTATATTATTTGTTGGATTTGAAGAGATATCATTCTTGCAATATGCATTTAAAATTTTCTATACTAGACCCTTAGCAATAGACTTGAAAGCCTTTGTATATTCTCAATTTTTAAAATTAGCAATCATATTTGTACCATTAAATTTTTTTTTTGAATAATAATATAATGTACTTGTTTCTAATTATGGCCCCTTTCTAAAACCAAACCCTATAAATTATTGATTAAAACATATTGTCTTTTTTAAAAGAGTTTAGGACTACTTTTAAAGATATCTATTTTTAGAACTTTAAAATTTATAGTTAAGATGAAAAGTTAAAATATTTTTTGACTTTCAACAAGATTCAACAAAAAACAAAGCAATTTCATTATAGGAACACTGCTCAATTGCAATTTGAATGCAATTCAAAGCAGTCACATTATTACATGATGGATTTGATGAATAACTGCTTCAACAATTTGCAATCAAATTTTTTGTGTCAATATTGTGTCTTGACAAGCAACTAATATGGAAGTCTCTTTCCCAGCTCATCAAGACATGTAAATGAATTAAGACCTCACTTGTTTTCTATCAATAGAATATTTTACTAAATAATGCCATCAGTTTCATCCAACTTGTTTTCTAATTATTCTAAAAGAGTTGTTTACGGCATATTCAATTTGAAGTATTTTCAATTTCAATTTCAATTGTAGGGTTTTTACATCATCTAATTTTGTATTTAATTAAAGAGGACTAAAGACTAGTTTTTGACTCCTATATGAGTGGGTACCAAAATATATTACTTTCTTTCAACCCAACATTCAAAACTAAACTTAACCCCTAAAGTTCACTGACTATGTCTTCACCAAAAACACTCAAAAATTGCCATTTTTGAAACAAGTACCAATTGTTTGTTTTTAAAAAAAATTGGCATATGGAATCATAGAATCTTGTAGTATGCTGACTTGAGAACATGTGGTAAGAATTTCAAAAATTTCCACCCCGTGGATTGTGAATATAAGCATTCAAATTCATTTGAAATCTTTTTTGGGGCCCTACAAAAAATAGGGCAATTGCATTTCACAAGCTCCCTTTTCTATGAAAAAATTTCCAAAATGGTGGTTCTTCTTTGGATTGTTTTCCTAGACAAGTTGGCCACATGCTTGAAAATTTTCACATCATTTTGAATTGTACAACTTATAGGAAAAAAATAGTAGGTAGATAGTAGTAGAAATTGATTCAAAACACAAAATTGTTAAGAATTTAAATGTAGAATTGAAAAGCGCCAATCCCAATGTTTGCAATGTTGTAATAAACAATCTACATCCTATGATTTATTTATTTATTTTTAATATTGAAAATTGAGTAAGATATAGGACTTCAAAGTTTGTTTTAGAGTAGATAATCCATAACTATCTGCAAACAAAAACTCCTCATAAATTTTGACTCATTGATCAAAATGAAATCATTCAAAGCTTTACACGTATATGTAATTCTAGAAAACCAATTTCAAATTTTTGTTTTTGAAATTAGTGATTTTTTTTTATCTACCCAGACTAGCCATTTAAAAAAAAAAATCACATACGAGGCCATAATTTTTGACTTGTATTTCCAAATGTCATGAAATTTAGTGCATATGAAAGATGTTCCTTGTCCCTACCTTCTATTCAAATTTGGGCCAAAAATATAGAAATCTCCAATCATACGTGTCTATCCAAAATTGCTATGTAGCCAAAAAATGCATGATGGTCCTTTAGGGGTTGACCTTATAACAATGTGGCAATCTAACAATGTCCAATGGATGACAAAGAATCCTTCTATATAAGACAAAAATGCATATATTCATCCTTGGAATTTTGTGTGAAAAAAACAAACTTCTTCACAGTAGTTTGACCTCCAATGAATGCTCCTGAATTTTTTTAGGGACATGATTTACGTGGTACCAAAGCGGACAATTTCCACGGTGACTAGCCTCGTGTTCCATGGTTAACCCCTGAAGGACTAAGGCATTTTTTCGGCCCAAAAGCACTCAAAATTGCCATTTCTATAGCAAAGAGTTAAAAAAATTGAAAATTGTTTCTTTCTGCACATCTAACAGTAGGATCTTACACCTAACTAGTATGAGAATGCATGGAAAAAGTTTCAGAATTTTTCACCGCACAGATTGTAAGATATCTACGTTTAAAGTAAAAAAAAACAAGTTTTTCAGCCCATTACAGGACTAGATTTTATGACTTTGAACATTTTTAACTTAACCCCTAAAGTTTCATGACTATGTTCTCACCAAAAACGCTCCAAAACTGCCATTTCTAATACAACTACCAAATTTTTGGAAAAAAACAATTTTTGACACATGTAACCGTAGGATCTTGTAGTATGATATTTTGAAAACATGTGGTAAAAATTTCAGAAAATTCCACCGTGTGGATCATAAGATATAAGCATTCAAAGTCTTGAAAATCATTTTTTCAATCCTGCGAAAAACCGGGCAGCTGCACTTTGCAAGCTCACTTTTCAATGAAAAAATGCCGATAAAGGTGGTGCTTCTTTGAATTCAGTTTCCTAAACAAGTTGTCTATATGCTTGAAAAATTTCACATCATTTGGAATTGTACAACATATAGGAAAAAAATAGTAAGTAGAAAGAAGTAGAAATGATTCAAAATACTAAATTGTTAAAATTTTAAGCATGGAATTTAAAAATACCAATCCCAACGGTTGTAATGTTGTAATAATCAATTTACATCCTAGGATTTATTTTTTTTCCAAAAAAATTGAAAATTGAGTTAAATAAACGACTTTAAATTTTTTTTTAGAGTAGACAATCCATAACTGCCCGCAAATCAAAAACCCTCATAACTTTTGACTCATTGATTGAAATGGAATGAATCAAAGCTTTTTAAGTATATATAAATGTAGAGAACCAATTTCAAAAAAAAAATTCCGGAAAAAATGATTTTTTCTGATCTGCCCAAACTGCCTGGTTACGAAAAAAAGCAACATATTAGGTTACAACTTTTGACTCGTATTTCAAAATGTCATGAAACTTGGTACACACGAAGATATTCCTCGCCCCCACCTTCTATTAAAATTTCAGCCTCAAATATGGATATCTCTAGTCACACGTACCTGCCCAAAATTTCTATACGGCCAAAAAACGCATGTTGGTCCTTTAGGGGTTAAACGTTTTGTAAAAACTTAATGTTCATTATTAAAAAAATTGTTAAGTAGAAGTAGGTACAAAATAGAAGAAAAATCTAAAATATTAATATCTTTTACATGGAATTAAAAAGCACTAATCCCAAATGGTGAGATTGTTCCAGCAAAAAAACAAAACCTTGTGGAACTTTTTTTTGAAAAATTGTGAAAATTGCATTCAAAAATGAATCCTACAAGTTATTTTTTTCACGAAAATGCTCTAAGTGCACAAAAAACAAGATTGTCCATAACTTTCTCATAAAAAATCCAAAAAAATGAATTGAAGCTTTCCAAGTAGACAAAAATATAATCTATAAGAAAAAAAAATTTGAAAATTTGCAAAATTTTTTTGCTACCCCCCAAACACTGTTTTGAGTTTATTGGGCATAACTTTTTTTTTGAGGGCACCCATTGAAAAAAAAATTATATTCCCACAAAGCTTATTAGTTTTTCTATCTTGAAAAAAGTTCAAAAAATCAGGACAAAAACTTAACCCGTAGGTACCTGCCCGAAATCGCATTTGTCCTCCAAAGAGACAATGGTCCTCTAGGGATTAAAGTGAATGCGCTTCTGATGGATTCATTACCTTCACGCAATGTAGTCAAATCCAATTATTCTATGTACTAAGCATTCACTATATATAATTCAGTAGCCTTCAAAGAGGTAGCCTTTCCCTCTTTGGAGTCCTCATCTACGAAATTCATCCTCATATAATTAATGTAAGCTAAAGTACCAGGATAGTGGCAATACATTATGATATGTTCCCATATTTTTTTGTTAATTTTAGGACCACGCATACAAATCAACAAATATTTGTAGAAAAAGATGTTGGCAAAGAATCCAATGAGTAATGCATTACAATTATTTGCAATCAATATCATATTTTGGGTTTTCAAGTGAAAAAACAACTCTACATATATACATTGGTGGTAGGAGGTAGAACAACCCATGTAGGATAAACAAACTAGAATTTGTAGTTTCTCAAGCACTCATAGTTAAGTCAAAAGTAGGAATTGTGTTTAAAGTAGAATTTTAAACCTCATTTAGCCATAGTAAAATAACTTTTTCCAAAAAACTTTGAACTAAAAAAAGTTGGTTAATCAAGATAAGTTTCATTTCCAAAAATCCGTTTGGCATTTTGAATCTCCAATCAAAACTTATGGACAAATTTGAGAGAGGATTTTAAAATGTTAAAGAAAATGTCCATTCCAATCCCTCTCCCAAGTTTGTCTATAACTTTTTATTGGAGATTCAAAATGCCAAACGGATTTTTGGAAGAGAAACCTATCTTCATTTACCAACTTTTTTTAGTTCAAGGTTTTTTGAGAAAATTTATTGTACTATGCCTAAATGAGGTCTGAAATTCTACTTTTAACACAATTCTTTGTTTTTGACTTAACTATGAGTGCTTGGGAAACTACAAATTCTAATTTATTTATCCACATGGGTTGTTCTACCTCCTACCACTCCATGTGTATACATATAGATTTTTTTTTCCCTTGAAAACTCAAAATACAATTGGATTTGTATGAATGCAATTTAAATATTTGGTTCATTGTTTTTTCATTTTTACATCAAAACACACAAAAAACAACAATGAATACAATATTTAGTTTGCATTCATTCAAAACCAATATTATTTTGAGTTTTCAAAACACACAATATATGGGTGTAGAACGTTGGTTATTGTGCGTTTGGTTTATCCCTAGACCGCCCAAGGGGACGGAATGTGGCCACCAAAAATCAAACCGAGTCTTGTTCTCTTGTCAGATTTGCAGAGGGGGTGCAATACAATTCAGATTACGGCAACAATGATGCGTCCACAGAGATTGGGGTTGAATGCAATCAGCAGCGAGTATGAATTCAATAGCATGGATGGCAAATTTGTGGGGAAATAAAAAGCGGGAGTTGGCAGTTGGACGTGGAGTCCAGAAACTAACCGGATGTCGCCCGTTTAGGGCCGCTGGGCGTTGATACTTGTGGTCTGGGGTGCTGGACACTCTCACGGCCAACATTTTTTTATCACTGTCTGCACGGTGTTGCGACGATGACGCGCCGATCAACTTGGACCAGCCAGACACGAATTGAACCTGCGCCTGCACGTATTTTGGAGGAATCCGAGAATGCGCTAGTACATCTCATCGGGCAAATGAAGAGGGAGAGTGGTGAGTGGGGAGAAAACACTCATTTTGTGTTATTGAGGGTTTAGGGTGCGGCCTAACAAGACTTTGTTGTCGGCGTGTTGTTGGAGGCGCACTACTTGCACTAAAGATTTTGTGTCTTGTCAATCCTGTACAAGATGACCATAGCGTTGTGGGCTCGGCGTGCCACAGTTGGAGAGGTCTTCGATGTTCAAGATAAATTATTTCATTGGGCTCTAGAGAGGGGTGCTTCGAGGGCCACAACGTAGAAGGTTGTGAATTGCCTCCAGGAGGACTTCTTGCTATCTTTGCCGCAACCCAAACACCAGCACCATTGGTGTAGCAATTCTGAACCACAGAATTGGTGGTATTTGTATCGGAGGCAAATTGGGCGGCTGTTGGGGTGGACGGAGCAGTACGCGGAAGGAGATCACCGAGGTATTCCAGATTTCCTCAATTCATTCCTGCGAACCAAGCAGTGGCCAATTGCAGTTGACAATGAAGCAAAAGGCAAAGGCTAAGGCTGCCCGAGACTTGAATTCCGAGGCCTCTTCAACAACAAGGGCGCATTGTCCGGGCAATGGTAGCAGTGAGGACTGCCTCGCAGGGGCCAACAATTGGCCATAACAGCTAGCAGATGCACCCACTGATCGGAAGCACTGCGGTAGGAGACTCTGATGATATTGTTCCGAATAGCAGAGGGGAGGGACAAATTGCTCCAACGAGGGGGGTGGGTTTTGGGGTGGGTGGACCAATTGAAGGGGGAGGTGGTTGTAGTGTGGGTCAATTGGGGACCGTTTTGGGGAATTTAGGTTTAGAGTCTACCGATTTGACTAGTGCAAGGACGTAGGGAGCTGACTTGGGGTTGGTAGTCGCGGGGGATACAAAGCGACCAACGAATTTGGATTTAGGGTTTACAGTGACTGAGGCAGGGGAAGGCAGTGTATCCGGAGGGGTGGATAATCCAGGTGCTAAGGACAGGGGGGACAGAGGGGTGGGTGGTCCAATTGTTGGGGGCGGAGTGCAGAGAGGTTGCGGGAAGCGTAATGCGAAGCCACGAATGCCCAGGGGTTGGGTTGCCCTCGAAATTGAATTTGAGAATACATCAACCCGTGTTCTGAGATCACGTATCGGAGATGGGGGAGTACCCTTACGTTGCCCTGCTTGCAGGGGGACACATAAGCCATCAGATGTGGGCAATGCTTGCGCCTTGTGGGAGCAGTATTATGAGAGGTCGCCCTCACATTCGCCAAACAACGCAAGCGGTCACAGGCGGCGATGTACCAGGCAAGGTGGCCATTCAGGCAATACTGGAGGCAACGGCACTAGGAGCCAAATCTCGCTGTTGGGGATCGGCAACAATTCTGGAATTCTGCAATCCACTGCGGGGGACACTCCACTTGGCCGCCCTGTAAATCTTCAGAGCGCGTTTGATAACGTAGCGACAACAAATGACTAGAGGGAATTAGTGACCGACTTGGCAACCCACGAGTCCACTCCACCTGCAGGCTTGCAATTGGATGTGCAACCTCACCACCAACCACTCGTGGTGCCTGACTCGGGAGACGACCTGCCATTGCTAGCAACTAAAGGGGGGGGGGGGGGGGGGGGGGATTGCCCACAGCGTTGGGTCTGGGAGCATCGGCCTCTCCAAAATCAAGTCGTGGTAGTAGCATGCAATTAGAACGAGACGAATTCAGCAATGAGTAGCGATGATGGTTATGCGACACCACCTCCACGACTAGTACATGCAGTTCTGGCCGGCGTCCTCGACGGTGTCAACAGTTGGAGCACGGATTCAAGAGACACTGCTTGGATGTCGGACTATGCAGATTTGCAGGTATACCTCATTGGATGAGAACAATTTGAATTGGATTGTAGTTGATGATGACTATGTGCCAAATTTAGAGGATGAGAGTTTCAATGTTGATAACTATCGGGAATACACCTACTTAGATCCAATCCGTAGTGCGGCTGTAGAAAGGATAAGATTCTTGTACAGGGACTCTGAGTGGGGCAATTCTGAACCACTGCTCACTGGAGATAGGGAGACCTTCTCGGGTCCTTTTTCTGGGCCAACCGAGCGACATACACACAACAAGCCTACTGCACGGGCTTTTTTTGATAGATGGTTTGACGATGTCACTGTCGATCGAATCGTGGTTGAGACCAATGTTTACGTAGCGCAGTTGTCCACGAACGTCACATCCAATGCGAAGAGGCAGACATGCCGGCTCTAATGGCGGGCGTCGTTGGACTCCGACGACAAGGGTGGAGGTTTGTGCTTTTTTCTAAGGTGGCGATTCTAATAGGGTTGAAAACTTCCCCTCCATTCGCGACTACTGGCAAGAAAACATTTTCTTTAGATGTGCTGTAATTCCCAAGGTGTTCTCCCGAGATTGCTTTGAATCCTTACTTAGGTGCATTCACTATGTGGACAACAGTATTGCGTGCCAAGACAAACAAGACCTCAAGTACGACAAACTGTACAAGGTTCGGTGGTTGCTGGAGCACTTTGTGGCTGTCTCGCAGCGAATTTATAATCTCGAGAAATGGCTGACGTGTGATGAGGTGATGGTGGCCTACAGGGGCTTTGATCACCGTGCCAACAATATATGCCGGCAAAGCCTACACGGTATGGGTTTAAATTTTGGGCCGCTATTTGTGTAGAGTCCGGATTTATTTGGAATTTGATACCGTATCTTGGGAAGCTTAGTGGCGAGTTTGAAGCAGGGTTGAGTGAACGAGTAGTTCATGAATTGACAGCTAGGCTCCAAAATCGAGGGCACAGTATTTGCATGGACAATTTCTTCACCGCTCCGTCCCTGTTTGATGGGCTACTCCGGCGTGGAATATTTGCAATAAGGACCGTAAGAGGACAATGCCTGGGATTCCCCTCCATTTTGTGCGGCTTCAAAAAGGGAGAGCATCCAAGATCCACATTGTTTTGGGCCATCCATTCAAGTGGGAAAATGGCGGCCTCTGTTTGGTTTGACGCCAAGCCTGTGGCTTTTCTGAGCACGTCGGCTAATCCCACAGGGCCAGCTGTTGCCAAGCAGTGGATGGAAGGGAGTGTGGGAAGACGTAGAGACCACGCCGCAACAAGTTGAATATCAAACCAACATGCGCGGCGTGGATCTCATTGATCAGATGAGGACCTATTATAGCACCCAATTCCTTAGTAGGAAATGGTGGCACAAATATCTTATGTTTACGTTTGACTCGGCCATCCACAATGCATGGGTGTGCTACCATCATGACCGGCGTAGTAGGGGTGAGAGGCAAGTGCGTCATGTGCAATTCTTCTACAATGTAGCATTTGGCCTTGTAATGCCCAAGATTTAACGTTTGTGCACATCTTGTAGTTGGAACAGGAACCCCTCTGCTTTACATTATTCTCAGACTCATCCCCAAATCCATTGCAGGTGTTGCGTCTGTAAGAGAAAGCAGGCCGACTACTGCGAAGCCTGTGGTTTCGTGTTTGTGTGCAATGATCCCTGCTTTCCGAAGGTGCATTCGTCTAAGAAGTGGGCCCTGCGGGCCTATGAATTTGCCCAGCAATACCATCGTAACTAAAGGTGTGCTCTTATTGTTGTTTGTTGTAGTATGGATCCGTGCGACGAGCCCTGTGATGGAGCCGAGGACACTCGATTGGAACGGCCATCAATCTAGAATTGGAACGCTTTACTTCGAACCTTGACAGGACTTCGACTACTGGGCAGCGTCCCCTCTACGAAGTCCCGCTTTCCCATGATGCGTCCCCGCCGACTACCTTCAGCAAATTCCTTCAGTTCCCCAGAGGAAGCCCAAAGGCGTGGCACTTTAAATTGCATCTGCCAATTTCTAGGATTTCCATGAACGTAGACAGTCGTAGGCTAAGATGAGATGGCAAGATTCTGGCATTTTGAACTTTGGCTTCTACGTGTTCCATCCCAATTTTGACTTGTGAAATGAATTGCAAGTATATTTTGATTCCGCAAATTTGTGGGGTTTCTTGGGTTCCTGTTTGTGACAACATTTTGTTGTTGAATATGAATCATTTGTGCTGTGGGTGTTTGTTGCGTTGCCACCCTTTATGAGCGCGTTGTCGCTCTTCGTGGGAATACAGGACGACACCAGCACTCGGCCGTGGCAATGCCGTACCTCGACTGGTTCTGTCCAGTCACAAGGTCAGAGGCCTGCCGAGGTACTCAACTTGCGGGACTTCACACATCGCCGCTTTCAAAGCTCCACCGCTAATTTTTTTCACGCATGTATCACTTATGCAGCCTGGTACAATTTGTCGTAAGCTTTCGTCATTTGACCCTTTCGAGACTTTACAATCGGCCCAAATTCTATGGGGACACTAGTAGAACAATTATGCTTTGGAAGACTTGTTGCTCCATCAATTGCTATAATCTAAGAATCGAGGCACCCAATTTCAAATCGCACTTCGTGGCTAGCACGAGCTTTGTGTCAGGCGTGAGTTGGAACGGTCAATTATCGCAATTCACCTCATCCTTTCTGCAAGGGTTGATTCTCCAGAAGCGTTTCACAAAGCGTGTCGCTCACGCAAACGCTGCTTGGGCGGTCTAGGGTTAATGGAATTATGAACTCTGGTTCTGTTTTACTTTTTAATATACCTTGTACAATTGTGACCAGTTACTCTCTGACAAAATTGACGCGTGCATTTTAGCTACACTAAAAAATATATTTAGTGTTCGATTGTATTTAGTGTAATTACTAGCCTACTCCTTCCATCATTTTCCTTCTCTTCAATCTTTTTTTTGCAAATTCATTTTTTTAATATGTTCTAACACTAAATGTACACATTTTTCGGATTTCAAATTTACCATAGAGTATGTTTAGTGTTAGAATTACATTTAATGTTACTTACTTTAGTAGGCTTAATGATATTTAGTGTCATGGTTCGTAAATAGTGTTGCTAACACTAAATATAGTTTTTAGTGTACTGATGAAATGGTGTGGAATATACCACACCATTCCTTCAAGAGGAAGGCAGCCCACCTCTATTACTTAATGTTATGTCTATGAATTTTTAAAGGATTTTTACTGGAAGAAAGATGTTATTATTGATCAAAATTAATTCACAGCCACCATACCACCACATAATTTTCTAAACCTAGAATTGTACAAAGCTTAGTCCAATTTCACAAAGTTTGAAAAACAGTATGATTGGATTGTGACCATGGTCCCATTCAATACGTCACGTAATCCAGTTGCTATGAGAACATTTTGAAAGTTGGGCCAAGGACTCATCACCTGTACCAAGCTGCACAGCTCCATAGTAAGAATGGAAGCAGTTTTTTGTTTTTTTTCATTTTTTATGATGCAAAAGTGCGGATATTGAATGTTATAGTGGTGCTCTGAATTCCAACATTCATCCAGATATTGGATTAAAAATATCACATTAACACATATTACATATTCATAATTCAGTTTTCATCCACAATCTAGCAATTTCATCTAAGATTTTTTTTTAATTTGAAGTTTTTAGGCAATTTTCTGACCTTTTAGTACTATTTTGTTCTATGGGCTTGGTGCAAGGCCCATTATTTTGGTGCAAATTAGTGACAAGTCTCAAAAAAAAAAGGTTGAATGAAAAAAGGCATCATATTCTATACTTATATTTTATATATCAAATTTGGATTGAGGGCCTGTTCTTACTTGGTTCTAAGTTTCAACCCTCAAAATCTCTATTCAAAAAATAAATCTCAACTTTCTTGAATTATTAAGTTTGTGTGGGATTTGGAGCTTTATAGTATGCAGATCCAAATTTTGACTTTAACCCCTAAAGGACTAAGGGCTTTTTTCTGCCAAAAAACACTTTAAAACTGCCATTTCTATAGCAAAGAGTAAAAAGAATTTTGAATGTTCTTTTTCCAGTTCTAACCATAGGATCTTACACCTAATTGGTATAAAAAAGTGTGGAAAAAAATTTAGAACTTTTGACCGCACGGATTGCAAGATATTTGCATCTAAAATAGAAAAAACAAATTTTTCAACACATTGTGGAACTGGTTTTTTGACTTTGAACATTTTTAACTTACAATTTTTGCACTACAGAGTTTTGAGCTGTAAATTTTTATAGTGGATAATTGAGTTGAGAGTCTAGGAAAAATAGAAATTAAAAAAAAATTAATTTTCATTCTTAAGAAAATTGTTAAGTAGAAGTAGGTAAGAGGTAGAAGGAAAATCTAAAATATGAACATCTTTTAGATGAAATTAAAAGCACTAATCCCAATGGTGAGATGATTAGGAAAATTATGAGGCCTACAAAAGGTCGCTAGTTTCTGATTTTTGGCACCTTGGCAATGCAAGTACAGAAAAATAAAAATAAATTTTTTTTTCAAAAAGAAATATTAAAGTTAAAATTAAAATTAAAATATTAGATATGCTGATGTGGTGCTGACGTGGCACAAGTAGTGCCACATTAGATCAATTTTTTAATATAAAAAAATTCTTTAATTGCACCAAAATTGCGAAGGGGGGGTACAGAACTAACGGCCTTCTTAAGGCCTGAAAACTTTTGTAATGTGTCCTAGCAAGTAAACTTAGCTATGCAAAAAAAGAAATTGCAAAATTTGCAAAAATTGCATTCAGAAATGAATCCTATGCGTTATTTTTTTCAAAAAGATGCTCTAACTGCCCAAAAAACAAGAATGTCCATAACTTCCTCATAACAAATCCAAATGAAATGAATCAAAGCTTTCTAGACAGACAAAAATAAAATATATGAGAAAAAAAATTCAAAAAAAAATTCAAATTTTTGCAAATTTCTTTTGCTACCCCGTCCTCTATTTTGAGCTTATTTGGTCATAACTCTTGTTCCCGAGCACTGATTACAATAACAATTATATTCCCACAAAGCTTTTCAGTTCTTCTATCTTCAAAAAAAATTTCAAAAAATCAAGACAAAAATTCAGCCCATAAGTCCCTGCCCAAAATCCCATTTGTCCCCCAAAAGGGACAACGGTCCTTTAGGGGTTAAGTCCCAAATATTCTCATATATGCACATAATTTGCAATGAATTGATTCCTAAATAGAATGGAAGAGGATGCTTGATTTATTGATCTTTTTATTATATTATTTATATAACAATAGTTAGGACTCAGAGCTTGAGTTGGCTCTCCACTTGCTAAACCCAACTCATGCTCCAAATTCTACTCCTCCATGCCAAACCTCCAAAAAGTACATCAATGTGGGCATTTTTGAGTGCACCAAGCCTTAGGACTTGGGACTTAGAATGACCAAGTAGGTTAATCCCTAAAGGCCCAAGGCCTTTATTCTGCCAAAAAACACTCAAAACTGTCATTTTTTTAGCAAAGGAGATGTTTTTTTTGCACATCTAACCGTAGGATCTTACAGCTAACTAGTATGAGAATGTGTGGAAAAAATTTCAGAATTTTTGACGCACAGATTGCAAGATATCTGCGTTTAAAGTGGAAAAAACAAGATTTTCAACACATCGTGGGACCAGATTTTTTGACTTTAAACATTTTTAACTTAAAGTTTTTGCACTACAGCATTTTGAGCTTTAAATCTTTATAGTGGAGAATTGAGTTGAGAGTTTAGGAAAAAAAAAGAAAATTCAAAAAAACTTAATTATCATTCTTAAGAAATTGTTAAGTAGAAGTAGGTACGAGATAGAAGGAAAATCTAAAATATTCATATATTTTTGATGGAATTAAAATGCACGAATCCCATTGGCAAGATTGTTCTAGCAAACAAACTAAACCACTACAAAAAAAAAATTGAAAAATTACAAAAAATGCATTCCGAAATGAATCCTACAAGTTATTTTTTCCAAGAAGATGCTCTAACTGTCCAAAAAACAAGAATGTCCATAACTTCTTCATAGCAAATCCAATTGAAATGAATCAAAACTTTCCAGATAGACAAAAATATAATCTATGAGAAAAGAAATACTTAAAAAAAAAATTCAAAATTTTGCAAATTGTTTTTGCTGCCCTCCTTCCACATGCATTCCAAGAAATGGCATAACTTCTCGCTTGAAGGTCCAATTTCAATTTTTTTTTTCCGTCACATACCTCTCTCAATTCTTCACTTTTTCAAAAAGTTTCAAAGAATCACAACAAAATTTCAGCCCGTAGGTACCTGCTCGAAAATGCATTTGTCCCCCAAAGGAACAATGGGCTTTTAGGGGTCAAGGGCTCAAAGTCTTGATTTCAACTCTTCACCAATCAAATTTTGAAGAAATCATGGAATTTGGGACGTAGTGAGAATTGGTCTTTATTCTAAAACAATTTATATGACTAGGGACCATTTGATGGTCAAGAAACCACACCAAATAAGAATATTATTGATACATTTTTGGATAAGTGTGACAACGGTCCAACTTTAAAAGTAAGCATAAAAATAGATACTTTAGAAGATCATCAATTGCATTTGGCAATCTAAGATCATTGAAATGCTCCTATATCTCAGTCACGAGACTGGAATAAACTTGCTTTTGAAGATTCTAAAGGATCATTTATAATACTTGAGGTCAGCACAAGCAAATCACTTCTCTTCCTTTGGCATATGCTTGAATGTTATTCTTCATCATCTTTTGTTTTAATTATGGTATATTGTAGTATAAATGAAGGCCTTACAATATTGTTGTCTATGCTTCTTGTTCATGCTATTAGCTGAGAAATAAAGCAAATTCACTCATGCTTTCACTTTTACCTATAGTCAAGGCAAAAAATAGGGAGCTTGAAAGAATAAAGAATTTGATTCCTTCTACTTCTGTTTTCACCCCATGTCAATGATCTTTGAAGTTTTTACATCTTGAAAGACAAATGATGACTCCCCTAAATATTTAATGAATAATGTAAATGTAAGGAACTTCATGACTAAACCAAATTTCCCATATATATATATATATATATATATATATATTTGTATGTATGTCTGTATGTATCTCTGTGTGTGTATATAGATATATGTGTATATCAACCACACCCATTCTTCTGCAACAAAAATTGTGACAAGTGGGTTTAAAAAAAAAAAAAAAAAAAAAATTGTGACAAGAGATGTGCATATTCTAAACTTCTAAAGCATTGATGGAGGGACTTTCAATAATGTAGGGCAAACAATAGTGATGCCAATTTCCTGTCCTACAATTGGAGATTTTCACACAGATGAACATACGGATTGTCTTAAATTTCATACAACTTGAATCAGTGGTAATAAGGTAGGAGGACCATAAAGCGCTTGGGCTCTAAAAGTGTCCACCTCCTCAAATGTCCACTATTTGTACATTTTGATTTTTCATTGCTTCAGCAATGTACAAGTAGTGTGCATTTCTTGAGGTGGATGATTTTAGTAACGACTGCATTTCAACTTCAAAAGTTCATAACTAATTCTACAAGCTCCAAAAAATATGAAATGACTTGAATTAGGTGCCAATTCCATTTATTTTTCAAGGAAAATGAACTAATAAGTATTTCAAAAGGTCTAACCTCCCCAAATTACTTTTCAACTTTCAATGGGTGCTTTATGGACCTCCTACGTTATTTACTTAACAAGCACTCGTAGAAAGGTTTTTATGGAGCACCAAGCTCCAATGTGAGAACTTGGTGCTCTTAACCCCTAAAGGACCAAGGCCCTTTTTCTGCCAAAAAACACTCAATACTGCCATTTCTATAGCAAAGAGTAAAGAAAAACTGAATTGTTTTTCACATCTAACCATAGAATCTTATACCTAATTATTATGACAATGTGTAGAAAAAATTTCAGAATTTTTGACCCCATAGATTGCAAGATATCTCCATTTTAAGTGAAAAAAACAAGTTTTTCAGCACATTGTGGTACTATATTTTTTGACTTTGAACATTTTTAACTTTAAAGTTTTGCACTATAGAACTTTGAGCTTTAAATCTTTATAGTGGAGAATTGAGCTGAGAGTCTAGCAAAAGAAAGTCAAATAAAAAGATTTAGTTTTCATTATTAAAGAAATTGTTAAGTAGAAGTAAGTACAAGATAGAAGGAAAATCTAAAATATTAATATCTGTTATATGGAATTAAAAGGCATTAATCCCAATGGTGGGACTGTTCTAGCAAAAAAACAAAACCACGTGGAATTTTATTTTTTTTAATTGTAAAAAATTGCATTCAGAAACGAATCTTACAAGTTTTTATTTTCAAGAAGATGCTCTAAGTGCCCAAAAAATTAGATTGTCCATAACTTTCTCATAACAAATCCAAATGGAATGAGTCAAAGCTTTCCAAGTAGACAAAAATATAATATATGGGGAAAAAAAATAAAAATTGCAACAATTTTTTTCTGCCCCCTCTTCCTTGTTTTGAGCTTATTTGGGCATAACTTTTGTTCCCGGGCACCAATTGAAAAAAAATTATATTCACGAAGCTTATCAATTTTTCTAACTTAAAAAAAAGTTTCAAAAAATTTGGACAAAAATTCAGCCCGTAGGTACTTGTCCAAAATTCCAAATGTCCGCTGAACCAACAATGGTCCTTTAGGGTTATTCCCTAAAATACCAACATACATAGAAAATTTGGACAGGTACGTGTGACTAGAGGCATCCACATTTTTGGCCCAAATTTTAATAGAATGTAGGGAGAAGGAATATCTTTTGTATGCACTAAATTTCATGACATTTGGAAATGTGTCAAAAGTTATGGCCTAATATGTTATTTTTTTTGTAACTGGGCAATCCAGGCATACTAGAATAAATCACTTTTCCAGAAACAAAAATTTAAAATTGGTTTTCTAGAGTTATATACATGTGGAAAGCTTTTAATCATCCCATTTTGATCAATGAGTCAAAACTTATGAAGATTTTTTGTTTGCATGCAGTTATGGATTTTTGAATTTCAAAATAAACTTTGAAGTCTTACTCTTATTTGATTTTCAATATTCTTTGAAAAAAATAAAATCCTAGGATGTAAGTTGTTTATTACAACATTGCAACCATTGGAATTGGCATTTTTCAACTCCATAATTAAATCCTAAACAATTTAGTATTTTGAATCATTCTCTACTATTGTCTACGTACTATTTTTTTCCTATATGTTGTACAATTCCAAATGGTGTGAAATTTTTTGAGCATGTGGCCAACTTGTCTAGGAAAAAGAATCCAAAGAGCACTCCCATTTTGGACATTTTTTCATAGAAAAGTAAGCTTGTAAAGTGTTGTTGCCCGATTTTTTTGCAAGGCCAAAAAAATGATTTCCGTGAATTTGAATGCTTATATCTTTTTTAGCTTTTGCTTGAAAAGATTGCCACATGAGTTAGGCTTCATAGGCTTCATAGGAAATTGGATGGACAAATGTAGAGAGAGAAGGATAGAAGTCGAACAAATGGTATAAATTTGGACTTTGGGCTTGGCCTTTAGAGGCTTCACACTAAGGCCAGCCAAAGGCTCCAATTCCTATACTTTATGGCCTGTTTATTGCTCATTTCTTTGGACTCTTGACAAAGTTTGGACATTTAATCCCATGGCGTCTCAACTTAGACGGCGAGGCCCTAACTCCTAATGGACATGAATTCATATTCAAGATGATGAATAAAGTACCTTAAGGCAATATTATGTCCAATTGATTTCTCATTTATCCAAAGTAATATTTGAATCATTAAAAACTAACTTTTTTTTTTATAACTATTACATTGAAATTGAAGTAATAAATATAATTATACAAAGATATAAGGAAAAATGTTTATAATTTCATAAAAGAATTTGAGAGTTAGCCCTCTAAGGATGCTGCAAACCCAAAAGGTCCAATAGATGACTTCATCGTTAAATGTAGAACCAAAAAATGCACTTATTGGTCCAATTTGATCGGAGTATTTTGGTGACTATCTTGATCATGGATTACAAAGTTCAATGCTTGACGACCTCCCAATTCATACGTCCCCAACTAAATAGTGAAATTAAGTTGTTTCTCACTAATTTTTCAACATTTGATACTATATTAATATTTATTATTATTGTATTAGAATGCCCTACTTTTTATTTATAATAGAACCACCCATTTCCAACCAGGGAGCATACCCAACCTATAGGTTGCAGTTATTTACAACCAATGTTGAAACAAATATCCAACCAAATCTTAGAATGTTATTTTTTCCTCCTTTTCGAGGTTAAGATTAACCCATCACCGCCCTGGGTATCAAAAAATACACTGGAAAGGGGACAATATTGGGCCCCTTGGGCGGTGAGGGGCCCAATTAATAAGGTTATGACACATGTCTCCAAAATAGTGAGCAAGAAAATAGGAAATAGTAAGTGGAAAAGTGGTTCTTGAATGATTGGAGTTGAAAGAGTCTAGACATTGGATATAGGTTGAAGCTAACTTTTGGCTTCCAAAACTCATAATAATTTGAATTTAAGGAAAAAAATTACAAATTTTTTGTTATGGCTGTCATTTCTATCTTTCTACAAGCAGTAAATTTACATTGCCTTTTAATGCTCCAGATCACGCACAAAATTGCTTATCCCCTAAAGGACCAAGGTGATTTTTTTTTTATCAAAAGCCAGTCAAAAATGTAATTTCTATTGCAAAGAGCAAAGAACTTTAAAAAAAAATTGCATATCCAGTTGTAAAATCTTATACTTGACTAGTATATGAATATGTGGAAGAAATTTCAAAAACTTTGACCATGTAGATTGTTAGATATATGCATTTAAAGTGAAGAAAACAAGTTTTTTTGCACCTTGCTTGACTAGATTTTTTGGCTTTGAATTATTTATGTTAAGTGGTTGAGTTGGGAATCTACCTAAAAAAATTAGCACAAAAGGCACTTAACTTCACTCATTAAAAATTCGTTAAGTTAGAGGTGGGCTCAAGATTGAAGAAAAAAATATAATGTTAATAGCTTTTAGATGGAATTGAATCACAATAATCCCAACGGTGAGACTGTTCTAGCAAGAAAATCTAACCTTATCTAACTATTTGTTTTGAGAATTTCTAAAAATTGCATTCAAAAATGAATTCTACAAATTATTTTTTCATGAAGATGCTTAGATTGCCCCAAAAAATAAGATTGCCCATAACTTTCTCATTATTGGTCCAAATTGAATGAAACAAAGCTTCACATGTAGACAAAAATACAATCTTGAGAAAAAAATTTGAAAAAATTATTTTGACTTTCTGTGATTTTTTTTTTGCTGCCCGCCGAGCTTCATTTTTGCTTATTGTGCCATGACTTTGCTCCTAGGCATCAATTAAAATAAAAATAATACATTCATAAAGCTCTTGCAAAAATACACAACCTCAAAAAATTCCAAAATATATCACTAAAAATTGGAACAATAGGAACCTACTCGGACCCAGATTGCCCCCCAAGAGGACAAATGGTCCTTTAGAGGTAAATGTAGATTGCTGTTCTGTTTGAGTGTTGTTTGTACTATTTTCCCTTCAAATCCAAGCTTCCCTGAATCCACTTAAAAGTGTCAGGCACTTTTTCCTAGACTCATGGATTATTCCTCCATCCTCTGACATTCTTTTGCTTGCAAATTAAGGGCCAGTTTCCATGGAAGACAAAACTACACTAAAATTGGTAAATAGTGTTGGGTGATAATTAGTGTTGCTCACTGTTTTTTACCCCCAACACTATTTTTCAATTCATGTATAAATAGTGTTGGGCATTGAATTGATGTCATCTAAATCTGACCCTTCCCTGAGGAACTGCAATTTTGGCCTTCCGCCGTCATGAGCTGGCCCTTCCCTGCGAAGACCACATTTTCGAGACCTTACTGCTCTGAGCTCCGTGGTAGCTGTGGAGTCGGAGCTTCCTTGTCGGAGTAGGGTGCTTGCCGGATCGGGCGCGTGCTATTTGATCGGGCCTTCCTCGTCGGAAAGGGATGCTTCTTGGACTGGCCCTTGCTACGCCATTTGGACTTATCCACTGATTTGTTTACCTCCATCCGCCATCCAATTTTGAAGGTCCCAAGCTGGAGCCGGATTGGTGCTGCCGCACTGAAGATTGCTGGTGGTACGTTGCCCGCCCAAACTTGCTTGATTTCTGGTTCTCAGCCAGCTCCTGCAAGACTAAGTTTTTCAAGGGGTTGGTGGTGGTGGTAGTTATAGTCCGTCATTTCCCGCCGCTCCCATGGTTTCCCACCCGCTAGGCTATAATTTGAACTTCCGACGTCCATAACTTTTGACTGAGGTACTTTGTTGCACTTTTGATGACACGGTTGGATTTGTCTTTTTGTCCTCTGTTTCCTCTAAAAAAAAAATTTTTTGGTCGCCATTTTTTTTACAAGTGCAATTTTACTTCATTCCAAAATTTTCACCATGGATCAGCCCCGCTTGCTGAGATTCCTCCCGACACCCCTGCCCGACGACTTTAGTAAGTTTTAAATCTGGCCACCCGCCGATCTGTAATAAATTAGATGGTAGAGGACGTCGGCGTTCATGGCTTGCTCGGCTTCAATGCCTGTGTCATCCAAGCATTTCCCGAGCATTTCCGTGGGCATTGCCTAGCCAACCTAATAAAAGCCAACCGATGGTGGCAACAACGTGGCCAACAGGAAAATGTTGAAGGCCCCATGACTCCGTTCTCGTGCAGCCAAAGCAAAAGGAGGCGCCATTCTCCAAAGGCCAGGTTGAATTGGTGCAAGAAGAAGAGCAAGTGGGTGCAATATTTGAACCCACTTTTGCTGGAAGAATTCAGTCGCCTCCGCAAATCCGGTGTCAAATTCTCAGCATTCCTCCTCGTGAATTAACCCTATCCATTCTTGTAGCTCCTGGATCCATTTTCACTGACCACTCTGTTGATCCCAAAGACGGTGTTTTGTTGGTCCAAAAAATTACAGCAAATTGGATCAATTAGTTCATGGACAATCATAATATTGTCTTGCTATCCCAACGTGGTCGTTTGACTTGTAGCCCTGAAAAAGAGCTTCAAATCCAAATGTAGACTGCCTACTATTTGGAGCTCTTGCAAAGGGGCTTTTCATCTAGGGAATTCGATGAAAACCTCATAGAAAACCTAGATGAAACGCATTTTGTTGTCAATCTTGACAATGGCCGAACTTTAGGGTTTAGGGGAGATACCACTTTGAAATATGCCGAAGTTGTCTTGGGTGGGGAATCCATGACCATGGTGGTTCGGATTTCTGGGGGCCGGCGTGCCACAATAGAAGCTCCTATGCTCATTTTTTCAAATGAGAGTAGAAGCTACCATATCCGAGGTTTGATGGATAATATTTCCAGGGTTTTGTATAGATCAGGCCCTACAGGCTGGATGGACTAAATCATCTTACCCGAATATTTCTTGGAACCTCGTGCATATCAAGCCAAGATCATATGGCTTGATAATTGTAGCAGGCATACTGTAATCCCTGCAGTGGCTGCTGTCCTAGCTGCCAAAAATACGGTTTTTAAATTTCTACCTCCATGTTCTACTCACCTTTTCCAACCAGCAGATACCTTCCTCATTGCTAAAATCAAGGATGCATGGACAAAACGGTGGGAAGCCAAGAAAATTGAATTGATACAACTCAATGCTTGGCAAAATGCACCTTGGGTAGATGGACAGTGGTCAGGAAAATTGACAAATCCGGGTAAACGATTTTTCCTACAATTGGCTGCTAATAATGTAGAAGATGTCAATCGAGAGGTGGATGTTGACAACATCTCCTATGCTAGAAAAGCAATGATTTGTTGTGGCTTAGCATTAGGACTTGATGGATCTTGGAGTGCATGGCAATTGTTTCTACATCTCCAAGAGATTATTGCAAAACATTTGCAATATTTCCAAGGGCAAGAGCTGCCTAATTTCAGTTGAAATTGGATATTTTACTATAAAGTAGACCAATTTCTAGCCTACAACTAGGATTATTATGTTGTGTTTATGGTTCTTGCTAAATTTAGCAACTTATACATACACTATGACCAATTTCAGCATTTCATGGTCTATTTCAGCATTTTATGGTCTTTTCTAGCATTGTATGGTCTTTTCCAGCATTTTATGGTCTATTTCAGCATTTTAGGGATTATTTCAGCATTTTGGGGATTATTTCCTATCTAACACTAAATGCACTCTCGTAAAAAAGTTGAAATGAACAAATTTTACTATAGAGCTAAAATAGTGTTGGAATGGATAAATAATGATCTAACACTAACCTTGCAAATCACAGTTAGTGTTGCCAACACTATTTACCAATTTTAGTGTAGAGGGGGGGTCCAGGCTGACCACGGGCAACTAGAGGGAAATTTTTGAGAAATGTTCACCCCACGTACACCTCGAGAGAAGACCTCCGATCAAAACTCCAATCCATCCAGCGTTGTTTCTTCCTTTTGCAGCACTGGAGGCTGGAGGTCCAGTTCTGGCCCCCTCTGGCCCCCATAGAAACGAGTCCTAACTGAGCAACGGTTTACTGTGTGGTGTGGCGATTGCATGTAGCTGTATTGATTTTGATAAGCTTAGCCCTTAAAGGACGAAGGGGTGACCCTGGAAATCATCCTGTTTCATTATCGTGTGACATCATCTACATTAAAAAATTCAAAAGTATCTATTGGAAGTCAAGCTACTATAGAAGATTTTCCCTTTTCACAGTAAACTTTGAGGATGAATAGTTGCACTTCTGTCCTGTAGAGTTTAATTCTCTGTCATCCATCAGCCATTCTATGGCCTCCTCGACGTTTAGGGGTTAGTCAGCTTATCAATTCCTTCCAAATTTGCTCACTTGCATGGTGTGACATGATTGATGTAAGAGGGGATGGCTGAGGCACAATACCATTCTCAAGGCTTTCCACATGTGCGACAGAGCTCAACAAAAACTAATCATGGATGAATTTTCTTCTTCATGGTGTTTTAACTTTGTTTTCAGTACTGACAATGTTACCGATGGGAACTACTTCTGTATCCCTAATTCTATACTTTCAATGTTCAAATTGATTAAAAATTTGAGTCTATAGAAATTGGTGGTCTTATTTTAACCCCTAAAAGACCAAGTTGCGTGTTTTGGCACTATAGAAATTTTGGGCAGCTCACTAAGAACAAAAAAAGTCACTAAATTTCTTAAAAGTGTTTTTGGATGTAGGGACAAGGAATACCTTGTTGTTCTACCAATTCTTTTTACAACTGGATGTGCCCATGAAGAGTTGTAGGTGAAATGTCGCTTTTCCATGGACGAAGGGCAGTATAGGTAAGGTAATTTACACTACAACAAAATTTACATTGCAATGCCCAAAAGAGCTTGAATAGGGCCTTGGACAGCCTCTCGGTCCAAATTTAGACTTGATTACTTCTCTGACATTTTTCTAGACTAATAAATTTGACACAATGTATAGTGAGGTGGTGGCACAAAGGCGGTTCCCTTATGGCTTCCTTTTGCCTAACGGGGAGGTTAACCCCTAAAAGACCAGCATGTATTTTGGGGCATTATAGAAATTTCAGGCAGGTACCTGTGACTAGAGGTTTAAATATTTTGGACTGAAATTTTAATAGAATTTGGGGACAAGGAATATCTTTCATGTGCATTAAATTTCATGACATTTGGAAATACGAGTCAAAAGTTAGGCCTAATATGTTACTTTTTTCATTGGGCGAGCAGTTTGGGCAAATCTAAAGAAAACAATTTTTTCAGAAATAAAAATTTGAAACTGGTTTTCTACAATTATATATACGTAGAAAGGTTTGAATCATACCATTCCAATCATTGAGTCAAAAGTTATGAGGGTTTTTAGTTGTGGGCAGTTATAGGTTTTCTACTAGAAAAAAAACTTTGTAATCGTTTATTTGACTCAGTTTTCAATATTTTTGGAAAAAAATTAAATCCGAGGATGTAGAATGACTATTACAACATTTCAACAGTTGGAATTGGCACTTTTTTAATTCATAAATAAATTCTTAACAATTTAGTATTTTGAATCAATATCTATTTCTTTCTACTTACAATTTTTTCCTATATGTTGTACAATTCCAAATGATGCGAAAAATTTCAAACATATTGCCAACTTATTTAGGAAATTGAATTTAAAGAAGAACCACCATTTTGGGCATTTTTTCATTGAAAAATAAGCTTGTGAAGTGCAGCTGCCCGTTTTTTCGCAGGATTGAAAAAATGGTTTTGGAGACTTTAAATGCTTATATCTTTTGATCTTCACGGTGGAATTTTCTAAAAATTTTACCACATGTTGTTAACACATCATACTATAAGATCCTATGGTTACATGTGTCAAAAATTGTTTTTTTCCAAAAATCTGGTAGTTGTATTAGAAATGGCAGTTTTAGAGCGTTTTTGGTGATTACATAGTCACAGAACTTTAGGGGTTAATACTAATTGCCACATTTGAAAAAAAAAAATCGCCCAAAGAATTCATAGATTGAATTTTCAAGTTGTCAGTTGACAATTACCATCCTAAGAAATATAGATGGTTTAATGAACAATTGCTTCTTTGACACTTGTAGGAATGAAGGGTTGAGAGGTCATTTTTATAATCAAATCTATTGTTTGTCATGAATCCTCCAAGGACATGGGATAATTTGAAGATGAGAGATTGACCACTCATTGTGAAAACCTAGGAATTATGTTCAAAGTAGAACTTCAAGCCTCATTTTGGCATAGTAGAATAACTTATTTGTAAAAACTTTGAACTATACAAATTGGGAAATCAAGCTAATTAAGTTTCATTTCCAAAAAAATTGGTTTGTGATTTTGAACCTCCCAAAACCAATTATGGACAAAATTCGAAGAATATGTTTGAAAATGTCAATGAAATTGTCCCTTCCAGCCCCTCTATAAAAGTTGTCCATAACTTTTGATTGGAGACTCAAAGTCTCAAACAATTTTTGAAGATGAAAATCAATTTGATTTCCTAAATTTTTTAAGTTTAAAATTGTTTCAAAAAAGTTATTCTCTTATGCCAAATGAGGCCTAAAATTCTAATTTGAACACAATTCCTACTTTTCACTCAACTATGAGTGGTTGAACTCCTAATATACAACTTAAAATATACAATGTATATGACTTTAGTACTTTACAAGCTAGAGAGAACATTGCCCTATATTTTGATATCATTGGAATTGGATGTTGAATATTCTAAAATTATAATTCATGGAATAAAGAACACCTTTAAAATCAAGGTAAAAGGAAACATCTTTAAAATCAAAGAGAACATAATATAGTGTCAACAATTCAGATGAGTTGGGCTTCGTTAATGCTGAACACCAACCTCCTCCTATGCTAGGTCCAATATGCCTATCACTTCAACTTGGATACAGATTGATCAAGCTTGCTAAAGTTTGAAGTTTTGGGCGATCTTTATTTTTTATTTTTTCCTCTTTTAGAGCTAGTTGAAACCTAGAACTCCACCGTTCACATTTTGAAAAAATCATTGTACGTAAAAGCCACAAATTGTTGGAAAAAGGGTTTTGTATGAGAGATTTCTTGAAGCTAGTTCCTTCTAGGAATTTTCTGATACATGTTCCCTAATTTAAAATGTTTGGAAATGTTTTGCACATGTGGCCAACTTTATTTCAAAGGCAACCAAATAAATTCAAGCAAAAAGTGAAATTAACTTGTGCAAAAGTCTCCCTGAATTGAGCTGCACGGAATTTGGATGCCCCCTAAAGATATTTTTTTCCAACTTCAAACATTATAATCCCACAATCTGTGCTGTCAAAACCTCCCAAATTTTTACTACAACATAATGAGGTAGTCTACTGCTAGATCTTATGGTTAGATGCATCAAGATTTCATTTGTCATTTTCTGGGGGGTCTTTGCCATCAAAACGGCTCATTTTGAGTGTTTTTCCTATTGAAATTTAGTTAAAGAACTTTAGGGGTTAAAACCTATAGTAGTTTGGATTGATTATACAATTGAACTTCAGGCAGGTTCCTATGAGCTCAAATTTTGATGAAACTTTCTGAAACTTTTCTATAAGATAGAAAAAATCATTAGCTATCTGGGAATGTCATTTTTATTTCAATCGGTGCCCGGGGGCAAAATTATACTACAATAACCTCAAAACAGAGGAGATCGGGTAGCAAAAAAAATCCAAAAAAAATCCAAATTATTTTTTAATTATTTTTTTCTAATAGATTCTATTTTTGTCTAAATAGGAAGCTTTGATTCATTCCATTTAGATTAGTGATGTGAAAGTTATAGAATTTCTTGTTTTGCGGGCAATCAAAGCATTTTATTGAGAAAAAAAAAATTCTTTCACTTTGAATGTTGATGTCTTTCAATCTATACGGTCAAACATCACGAAATTTTTATCACATGATCTGAGAAAAGTGTAGTATAAGATCTTGCGATTAGATTTTAAAAAGAATATTTTTTCTGACTTCTTGGATGAACGCAACAAAAGTAACAGTTTTGAGTGATTTTTGATAGAAAAATGGCCTTGGGACTTTAGGGGTTAAGCAGGGTGCAATATTGGGTGTACCCACCTTATCTCTGTTCCATGGTCCTGGTTTGAGAAACAATGACAGTTTCAGGGTTCAGCATTTTGTATCCCAAAAAGGTGAACCCCAAAACCCTAAAAGCTTACTTCATGTGATGCAAAGCAAATCTTTGTGCATGTGAAGGGTGAAAAAGCGGGTTTTCAGGCATAACTGGGTCAAACTACCCTTTGTCCATAGGAATCTGGGAAATGCATCATAATGAAAACTCAGACTCAAATTTTTTTTTAAATAATTCGTGTTCCAGATCCTGGAATATATTTATTCCCCTAAAAAAATGAAAATTTTGACCAGTTCTTGCTGGACTTCCACAGATATTACGTAGCATTAACATGACACAATTGCGTACCAACTCCAATCCCACCAATAATTTGGGGTACAGCTTTCCATGCAACTATTGAGAATGGCAGACAGGTGATTTCAAAGTTGCTAAGTATGAAGCTGAAAACACCCAAAACCATCAAAATAAGCAATTCAACATCGTTGGAGGCACTTTATTTCAAGACCTTTTTGGGTGGTATTTAGCAATTGAAATTATATTTATATATATAAGTTTTTTTTGAAATTGTCATACAACATGTGGTTAAGGAGTAGCTTTAAGGAGAAATATAACTTTTGAATACATGGTTAAAAAGTTATCATATTATTTGTAGTTTCTTTTGGAGCCTAGGCAATACGGACAACTAAAATAAAACTATTTTTTTTTAAATAACAAAAAATAAAAATTTGAAATTGATTTTCCATATTTATATAAACATTAAAAGCTTTTGAATCATTCCATTTTGATTAACCCTTAAGGGCCCAAGGCCTTTCTTCTGCCAAAAAACACCCAAAACTGCCATTTTTTAGCAAAGAGTGAAAAAAAAATTAAAATGTTTTTTTTGCACATCTCGCAATAGGATCTTACACTTAACTAGTATGAAAATGTTTGGAAAAAAATTCAGAGTTTTTGACCATACAGATAGCAAGATATCTACATTTGAAGTGAAAAAAACAAATTTTTCAACACATTGTGGGACTGGATTTTTTGACTTTGATCATTTTAAACTTAAAATGTTTGCAATACAAAGTTTTGAGCTTTAAATTTTTATAGTGGAGAATTGAATTGAGAATCTACCAAAAAAAAAATTTCAAAAAAATTTAATTTTCATTATTAAATAAATTGTTAAGAAGAAGTAGGTACCAGATAGGAAGAAAATCTAAAATATTCATATATTTTAGATGGGATTAAAACGCACTAATCCCAATGGTGAGATTTTTCTAGCAAGTAAACTAAACCATGCCAAAAAAAAATGAAAAATCTGAAAAATTGTATTCAAAAATGAATCCTACAAGTTATTTTTTCAAAAAGATGTTCAAACTGCCCGAAAAACAAGAATGTCCATAACTTTCTCATAACAAATCCAAATGAAATGAATCAAAGCTTTCCAGATAGACAAAAATATAATCTATGAGAAAAAAATATTAAAAAAAAGAATTCAAATTTTTGTCCATTTTTTTTTGCTACTCAGGCTGCCTGCCGTCCCCTATTTTGAGCTTATTTGGTCATAACTTTTGTTCCTGGGCACCGATTTTGAAAAAAGTTATATTTCCACAAAGCTAATCAATTTTCTACCTCCAAAAAAAGTTTCAAAAAATCAGGAGAAAATTTCAGCCCGTAGGTACTTGCTTGAAAACGCATTTGTCCCCTGAAGGGAAAATGGGCTTTTTGAGGTTAATGAGATGAAAGTTATGAGGTATTTTAGTTTGCAAATAGTTATGGAATCTATATTCTAAAAGAAACTTTGAAGTCCTTTATTTAACTCAATTTACAATATTCTTGGAAAAAAATAAAATCACACAATGTGGATTTTTTATTACAACATTACAACCGGTGGGATTGGAATTTTTCAATTCTATAATTGAAATATTTTAACAATCTTGTATTTTGAATCATCTCTATATCATTCTTATTTCTATTTTTTCAAGCATGAATATGGAAAAAAATTTGTTGAAATTTTTTGTATATATTCCCAATCTATTTTTTCATTGTATGATGGCAAATAGCAAGTTGTAGGATTTACACATTTTTGGGTAAGAAGTTTGAAAGAAGAAATCTAACCATATAGGAAGATTGAAAATACTTCTTTTTTAATTCAAACACCATGATTTTGCAACTGGTAAGGTTTTTTATTCTGAAATTTTAGGAAGGTGTACTCTAACAAATTAACAAAAGGATACTATAGTTGGACTTATTAAAAAATAAATATAGATGAAGTTTAGAGCCTTGCTTTGAAGACGATTATTTTGAAGTAGTTTTGGGACTCTAAACATGAAAGAACTATAGGAGTAAATTGCATTTTAGGGGATACTTTCAATAGAAGTCCTCGTAGAAGTCTGCTTGTTACCCCCTAAAAGCCCATTGTTCCTTCGGGGAACAAATGGGATTTTGGGCAGGTACCTACCGGATGAATTTTTGTCGTGATGTTTTGAATTTTTTTTTAATATAGAAAAATTGCTAAGCTTTGTGGAAATACAATTTTTTTTCCAATTGGTGCCTAAGTAAGAAAATTATGTCCAAATAAGCTCCAAATAAG
The DNA here is from genome assembly GCA_963969595.1 of Neckera pumila. Lineage (NCBI taxonomy): Eukaryota > Viridiplantae > Streptophyta > Bryopsida > Hypnales > Neckeraceae > Neckera > Neckera pumila. Next base: position 18,609,196 of record OZ018408.1, read on the forward strand.
CTCCAAATAGGGGATAGGGGGCAGCATAAAAAATTTGCAATTTTTTTTCTTTCAAAATTTTTTTTTCTTATAGATTATATTTTTGTCTATCTAGAAAGCTTTGGTTCGTTTCATTTGGATTTTTCATGAGAAAGTTATGGATAATCTTGTTTTTTAGGCTCTTAGAGCATCTTCCTGAAAAAATAAACTTGTAGGATTCATTTCTGAATGCAGTTTTAACAGGGGTTTTTAAAAAATGTTCCACAAGGTTTAGTTTTTTGCTAGAACAATCTCACCATTGGGATTAGTGCTTTTCTAATTCCATATAAAAGATACTAATATTTTAGATTTTCCTTCTGTCTCGTATCTACTTCTACTTAACAATACTTTTAGTAATGAAAATTAAGTTTTTTGGATTTTTTTCCCCTTGCATTTTCAACTCAGGTTTCTACTACAAAGATTGAAAGCTCAAAACTTTGTGCAAAAAATTTAAGTTAAAAATGTTCAAAGTTATAAAATATAGTCCCACAGTGTACTGAAAAACTTGTTTTTTTCACTTTAAACGCAAAAATCTTGCAATCTATGCGGTCAAAAGTTCTGAAATTTTTTCCACACACTCTCATACTAGTTAGGTGTAAGATCCTATGGTTAGATGTACAAAAAAAACAATTTTCAAGTTTTTTTATTCTTTGCTATAGAAATGGCAATTTTGAGTGTTTTTTGGCAAAAAAAAGGCCTAGAATGGTTTCGGGTTTTTCCACCTTAACTTAAACAAGTTTGAACCTTTTTTTCAAATTAATAAGCTTTGCTTTAGAGAAAACATATATCTAAAATCTTAAAGTATGAAAATTGATGCAAATATACAAAATCCTAGGTTTTTTGCAAAAAAAATAAAGTTTGTAATAAAATATTTTAAATGTGATAGTTTAAAACCATTTGAACAAATCTTCATAGATATTTTTCAAATAAGTTTAGATTTATCTTTAACTTTCAGTTTAACCCCTAAAGTTCCGTGACTATGTAATCACCAAAAATGCTCCCAAACTGCCATTTCTAATACAACTACCAAATTTTTGGAAAAGAACAATTTTTAACACATGTAACCGTAGGATCTTGTAGTATGATGTAATAACAACATGTGGTAAAAATTTCAGAAAATCCCACCGTGAAGATCAAAAGATATAAGCATTCAAAGTCTCCAAAACCATTTTCCAATCCTGCGAAAAAACGGGCAGCTGCACTTCAGAAGCTCATTTTTCAATGAAAAAATGTCCAAAATGGTGATGCTTCTTTGAATTCAATTTCCTAAATAAGTTGGCAATATGTTTGAAATTTTTCGCATCATTTGGAATTGTACAACATATAGGAAAAAAATAGTAAGTAGAATGAAGTAGATAATGATTCAAAATACTAAATTGTTAACAATTTATTTATGAATTAAAAGAGTGCCAATCCCAATGGTTGAAATGTTGTAATAATCAATGTACATCCTAGGAATTTATTTTTTTCCCAAAATATTGAAAATTGAGTCAAATAAACGATTACAAAGTTTTTTTCTAATAGAGAACCTATAACTACCCGCAAACTAAAAACCCTCATAACTTTTGACTCAATGATTGGAATGGAATGATTCAAACCTTCCCACTTATATATAATTGTAGAAAACCAGTTTCAAATTGTTATTTCTGAAAAAATTATTTTTTTCAAACTTTCCCAAACTGCCCGCCTAGTGGAAAAAGCAACATATTAGGCCATAACTTTTGACTCATATTTCCAAATGTCATAAAATTTAATGCACATGAAAGGTATTCCTTGTCCCCAAGTTCTGTTAAAATTTCAGCCCAAAATATATATACACCTCTAGTCACAGGTACCTGCCCAAAATTTCTATAATGCCAAAAAACGCATGTTGGTCCTTTAGGGGTTAAGGAGATTCCAATGCACAAAAGACTTCGATATTTGGATACCATATGCAAAAGTTACGAAAGGTCTAAGGTCTTTCAGTAGATTTTCTAAAATCATTTCTTCCACATATGTACATATTGATTTTGCATTTTTTGGGGTATGGTTTTCAGGGTGTAATTTTCGGGGCACGGGTTTTGGGTGCCCACCTTACCAGAAAGAACATCCAACACGGCTTGTCTGTATCATGAGGTCAACTCCTCTCCATTGAGTTTTTCCTTGAAGTCTGTAATTTCAACTTGAAAGTCGGATACTTCTGCTCCAAGTTATTTTATCTAGTCCAAACACAGGGCGGATTTCTTCAGTGGAGAAATTTTCTTGGGTGCAAAAATGGAGTTTGGAAGGTTTCCATAATTTTTCAGATTTTTATTTCTCAAAACGTATTTACTATGAATTTTTTGGTTGAAGATTTTGTTTGACCCATTCTAGTCATAGAGACTTACCTATTTCCAACCAAGGTCTGGATGCAAAATCAACCAAGGGTTGGTTGCGATATTGAAAGTCTTGGAGGCCATCCCAATGTGCCACAACTGCCTCAAAAACCATGCCATAATTAATCACTGTACATCTCCTCCTTTACGGAAAGTGAACAACATATATGACCACAATAGGGCGCCGATCAGGAATGGGTTGCCTCTCCTTTGCAATTGAAGCTCTAGAAGAGGAGAATGGTTTACATATAACTTAACTTATAATCTGTACTGAGCCTAGTCATAACTTACAACTGTTGCAAAGTTTGCAACAACACTCCTGTTGCATATTTTAGTTTGCAAGAGACAAGGGAAACGTGTGCACGACAAATCACATGAATGTTTGTTCTTGGTTTAGGTTTTCATTATGAACTTAGGATGAAATAATTAGATGATGTTTCTTTGGGATGAAAAATATGACGGATTTTGTGATAGGGATCATGATACTACATATTTAACATAATAGATAATTGTACGTTTGTTTAGATATTTGTTAAGTCCATCTCCAGTTTGAAATCATGTTGGTTCTTTTCTTTGACCCCGTACAAGTAAGTTCATTGGCTTTGGACCGTAGGAGAGGAGGCTTTGCCATTGGTAAAAGCTATATGTCAAAAAGCTTGAATACCTTACTTGAAAAGTGTGCCGGTGTTGTAGAAACAGAAGCTCTACAAAGACAAAAAGTCAATCATGAGAATAGTTGCTTGTTTAATATTCAATGTAGTACATCGGGGAGTACACCGTGTTGTACACCTCATTCTTTTAAAGCAGTTGAATTTTTTCAAACAAAATGTATTAATAAACTCAAACATGACATTGTATAATAAGAGATATAAAAGTTGGAAGTTCACAATGAATGCACATGACATGAAGGAATAGGAGTAAAATGTGATACATCTAATTAGACAATTGGAACCTTACAAATCTAAATGCACGTTTTATTTAGATCTCTTCAAAGTTGTCAATCATTTCCTAATTTATTTTGTAATTCAAAGAAGAAAGTAAATTCATATAGTGTACAAAATTCAAAATTCAAACATATGATTCAAAATTGATTTCTATCATTAATTTGATTCACTTCTTCTTTGAATTGCAAATCAATTGTAACAATCTCTTGCACTTCAAATCCTAAGACTTCTTCATTTTGTCAAAAATTACTTGAAAATTTTCTAATGCAAAGAGCATAAAACAATTTTTTTTGCAAAGTTGATTGTAGGATTTTGCACTAGACTAGTAAGAGATGTATGTAAGACATTTGAGATACTTTGACCATTTGGATTGCAAGATATTTGCATTTTACATGAAGAAATATGTCTTTTTGCACTATGCCACGAAATATTTACCTTAAATAAGGTATTAAATATTTACCTTTTAATATTTCAAATATTTACCTTTTAATATTTTTTGTACTATGCCACGAAATATTTGATTAGGAATATCCTCATAAAGTACTGAAAACAGAAAAAATTCCTACCTCCCTGCCAAGTTGTTGAATTGAAAAAAAAATAAACTATATCGGCAAGATAGTGCCAAAACTACCCTACACGTATGGTAACCTAAGTCATTTGGGAGTTTCATGTACTTAGTTTTGAATTTTTGAAGTTGAAATGCAATGGTCCCTAAAAGCTTCCACCTCTTGAAATGTATACTAATTGTATATTGCTAATACAATGAGAAAGCATAATGTACTTTTGCGCAATTGATAGGAAAATTGGCTTGTACAGCTAATAAGAAAAAAATAGTAAGTAGAAAGAAGTAGAGAATGATTCAAAATACTTAGCTATAGCTGAGTGGCATCATGCCAAGTTGGAATAGCATATTTGGTTGGGAATGGTTGATTATGGGCACTCAAAGTGGGATTCAATTTGTAGACTTAGGAAGGCAGATCCGACTGTTGGGTGGGAGCTAAGGGTCGTTTTGAGCTTCGTTGGACGCATAATGATTTGTTTGTTGTGATGATTGATAGTTCTCCGAAGTGGTCTCTTTCTGGCCCTAGGGCTGCATTTGTTTTCCAACCGCCATAGGCGGGTGGTGCCTTGATTGGAAAGAGACCCGCTTGTAGTGGCGCTTAGTTTGTATTTTTTTGTTCTTTTGTTTCTTGCTTTTGTTGCTTGCCCCTCCTAGGCTGCTTGTGGCTGAGGTCTTGTTCCTTTTTCTTGCAGTAAAGGTCAACCTTTATTTGTGTCAAAAATAAAAATAAAAATACTTAGCTGTAAGAATTTAGTTATGGAATTGAAAAATGCCAATCCCAATGGTTGCATTGTTGTAACAAACAATCTACTTCCCTATGGTTTTATTTTTTTTCAAAAAAAATTGAAAATTGAGTAAAATAAAGGACTTCAAAAATTATTTTAGAATAGAAAATCCATAATTGCCAGCAAACAAAAACTCTTCATAACATTCATCTCATTGGATCAAAATGATTCAAAGTTTTCCACGTATACATATAACTCTAAAAAACTAATTTTAAATTTTGGCTTTTTAAAAAAGTTTTTTTTTTCACTTGCCGGACTGCCCATTTAGAAAAACAAACAAACATATTAGGCCACAATTTGACTCATATTTTCAAATGTCATGAAACTTGGTGCATATGAAAGATATTCCTTGTCCACACTTTCTAATAAAATTTCAAACTGATATGCAAATCCTCATTCACACCAGCATGCCCAAATTTCCTATGTTGCCAAAATTTTTCTATATTGGTCCTTTAGGGGTTAAAGGACGCTGCAACCATTTTCGGTCCAGGAATGACATAGAATCCTTTTATGTAGGATAGAAGTGCAATTGTTCATCCTTGAAATTTTGTGCAAAAAGGAGAGATCTTGCACAATAGTTTGACCTCCAGTGAGGATTTTTATTTTATTTTAACCCCTAAAGTTTCATGACTATGTTCTCACCAAAAACGCTCCAAAACTGCCATTTCTAATACAACTACCAAATTTTGGGAAAAAAACAATTTTTGACACGTGTAACCATAGGATCTTGTAGTATGCTATTTTGAAAACATGTGATAAAAATTTCAGAAAATTCCACCGTGTGGATCATAAGATATAAGCATTCAAAGTCTTGAAAATCATTTTTTCAATCCTGCAAAAAATCGGGCAGCTGCACTTTGCAAGCTCACTTTTCAATGAAAAAATGCCGATAAAGGTGGTGCTTCTTTGAATCCAGTTTCCTAAACAAGTTGTCTATATGCATGGAAAATGTCACATCATTTGGAATTGTACAACATATAGGAAAAAAATAGTAAGTAGAAAGAAGTAGAAATGATTCAAAATACTAAATTGTTAAAATTTTAATCAATGAATTTAAAAATACCAATCCCAACGGTTGTAATGTTGTAATAATCAATTTACATCCTAAGATATTTTTTTTTTCCAAAAAAATTGAAAATTGAGTTAAATAAACGACTTTAAAAAAAAATTTAGAGTAGACAATCCATAACTGCCCACAAACCAAAAACCCTCATAACTTTTGACTCATTGATTGAAATGGAATGAATCAAAGCTTTTTAAGTATGTATAAATGTAGAGAACCAATTTCAAAAAAAAATTCTGGAAAAAATGATTTTTTCTGATCTGCCCAAACTGCCCAGTTACGAAAAAAAGCAACATATTAGGTTACAACTTTTGACTCGTATTTCAAAATGTCATGAAACTTGGTACACATGAAGATATTCCTCGCCCCCACCTTCTAATAAAATTTCAGCCTCAAATATGGATATCTCTAGTCACACGTACCTGCCCAAAATTTCTATACGGCCAAAAAACGCATGTTGGTCCTTTAGGGGTTAAGTAGATAATTTACACAGTACCAAAAGGGATGATTTCCACGGTCACTAATTTAGTTTGTCCTTTGAGGGTTAACCTTGAAGTCCATATTTTGGACGATGAACAGAGGGCTTCGAGACACTGTTTCGTCCAACTAAGTTCTCATTCATCCAATGTAATCCTTGAATGTAGAAAAGACAACCTTCCTTAATGACCAAATTCATGAAATTCCGTAAATGATGTTTCTGTATAAAGATATAAGCAAAAATGTGCAAAAATTCAGAAATGGATTGAGACGTTTAGGGGTTCACTTACTTTTCTCATTACTTTTCTCATTATTTAACACCAGCACACTTCGGAACAGCTGGTGATTGGTGAGAATCGGCAGTTGGATACTAGACAAAAACTATTGGCACACAAGGTTTTCGTTGCAACACTCAATCAAAAAATGACTGCTTTAAGTTTTTCCTGTTCCATGTTCTTAACCCATGAATTCTTGAATACAATTTTAATTTTATTGGCACTAGTGTAGCCTGTGTCGTTGCCACAGTCAAAACAAAAGTAAAAGTAAATTTCTAATTTTGTGATTCAATAAAATTTCAAAATTAAATATCTGTCAAATTGTTATTCCAAACACCACAAAACAAAGCTCGTCCACCCCTCCTCGCCAAGAGCTTTCCATCGATACCAAGAACACGTCCAAAATCAAAGTAAAAGTAATTTTCTAATTTTTTGATCCATAAATACTTTGAAATTCAATAACTTCCACATTGTTGCTCCAAAAGCCACGAAACCAAGCCCGTGCACCCCTCCTTGCCAAGGGCTTTCCGATGATACCAAGCACGCGCCGGGGGACGCACGGTCCGAGAGATCTCACGGTAACAAAACAAAACAAAACAAAACAAAACAAACTTAAGATATGGATTGCATAGCTGCATTCTTCAGATGTGTTTTCACGGCTGAAATGAAAAAGAAATGAGAAATGAACAATGAAAGGGGGCTTGCTTGCTCGCTGCATAAAGTAACTACACCTAAAATCAACCGTGTTCTAATTGCGACCCCTATCTAGGAAGAACTGACATGTTGCTTGAAGTATGTTCTACTGTCAATGATGAGTTAGGTAGGCTTAATTGGTCGCTTTAACAGCATACTACCTTAGTTGATGTTTGTCCCCGTGAGAGGAACATCAATAGGGGGTCTGACCCACAGTCCGGGGAGATTTTAAGCACAACCGGCTAAAATCTTGAATTTTCTTGGGCGAAACGGTTGTTTGAATCATTCTCTCGGCTAAGCCTATGAAAAATAGAGAATATTCTATGATTTTCCTCTTAAATGGTCGGTTTTTTTCTGAAGATTTTGAAATCAATTAGGCAATTCCTGATTTCAACCGGCTAACTTGTAACTAAATGCCGGTACTCCCTGTACATTGGTCTGACCCCCCCGGGCCGCTTCCCCGCCACCCCGGGTCCTGATGCTTGTCCTTCACCATGTCCCCCCTCCAGAACACAAACACAGCCACAGGCTGGCCATTTGAACTTGTTCTGGACAAGTATGATTCATACCATCATCTGACCCCCGACGCCTTGCAACACCATTACAAAAAAATTCAGCACTCCAAAAGACCGCTAAGGAATTGATTTTCGGGACCCCTGTGGTGTAATTTCAGAATGAACATATATATATTATTTCTTTTCTTTTTCAAACATTTTCTTAAATAAGTAATAAAGTAAAAAATAAAATAAAATAAAATTTGGCATGGCACTACTAGTGCCACATCAGCACCCAACTTTATAAAAAAGTTAAAAAGTTAAAAATTAAAAATTAAAAAATTGAAAATTATTTTGATTTTTTTCAATAATTGCATCGGGGCGGGTGCAAAACTCACGGCCTTTTGGAGAGCTGAATTTTTTTGTAATGCCAATTTGAAACATGATAAAATTTGCAAATTTTGAATTCATATTTGCAATCACAGGCTCCGAATTAGCTAGGAGAGGTATAGAAGATAAATTTATCAAGCACAAAATGGGAGGTCTTTTTTTTACATGCACTTGTGGAATGACTTCGGTGGTCCACCCAAGCCGTTTACCCCTATTAAAGGTTTTTGACTATATTCACTCCCAAACTGCTCCAAAAGTACCATTTCTAGTACAAGTACTAAATTTTAGAAAAAAACATTTTTGGACACATGTAATTGTAAGATTTTGTAGTACATCTTGAGAAATGTGGAAAAAATTTCAAAAATGCCCACCATGTGGATTGCAAGATATTAACATTTGAATTGAAAAAAATCCTTTTTTTGTCCCTGTGAAAATCCGGGTAGCTACACTTCACAAGGTCACATTTGTATTTTTGGACACATGGTTACATGCTTGAAATTTTTAGATCATTTTAAATTGTACAGTACAACATATAGGAAAAAAATAATAAGTCGAAAGAGGTTAATAATGATTCAAAATACTAAATTGTCAAGAATTTAGTTATGGAATTCAAAAATGCCAATCCCAATGGTTGTAATGTTGATAAACAATCTACACCCAATGTTTTTATTTTCTCCAAAATTTTGAAAATTGACTTTAAAGTTTATTTTAGAGTAGAAATTGGCAAACTAAAACTCCTCATAACTTTCATCCCATTAACCCTTGAACGACGCGGTGACCCTGGAAATCATGCATTGTGCAACCGTGAGAGTCATTGGAATAGAAAAATCCAAAAGTACTCATTGGAAATCAAACTACTGTAGATGTTCTCCACTTTCTACAAAAAATTCCAAGGATGAATAGTTGTAGTTCCGTCCTATATAGGAGAATTCCTTGTCATTCATCGGACACTTATTGTCCGCGGCGTCTTTCTTGGGTTAATCAAAATGGAATAATTCAAATTTTTTCATGTATATATAAATCTAGAAAATCAATTTCAAATTTTTATTTCTTAAAAAAATATTTTTTCAAGGATTTTTTTGAGCTGCCCGATTTGCCCGTCAAACATTACGAATTATATATCATACAATAATTTTTTGAATATATCATGTAAAAATTTCAAAGCAAAAAAAAAATCTGTGTGTAATGAGTTGCCCAAAATCACTAAGTTGCCTAAAAACAACATTTGGTCCTTTAGGGATTAAACATACTCTAGCAAGGGATCCTTGTTAATCCCTAAAGTTTCATGACTATGTAATCACCAAAAACGCTCCAAAACTGCCATTTCTAATACAACTATCAAATTTTGGGAAAAAAACAACTTTTGACACATGTAACTATAGGATCTTGTAGTATGATATTTTGAAAACATGTGGTAAAAATTTCAGAAAATTTCACCATGTGGATCATAAGATAAAAGCATTAAAAGTCTTGAAAACCATTTTTTCAATCCTGCGAAAACTCGGGCAGCTGCACTTTGCAAGCTCACTTTTCAATGAAAAATGCCGATAAAGGTGGTGCTTCTTTAAATTCAGTTTCCTAAACAAGTTGTCTATACGCTTGAAAAATTTCACATCATTTGGAATTGTACAACATATAGGAAAAAAATAGTAAGTAGAAAGAAGTAGAAAATGATTCAAAATACTAAATTGTTAACAATTCATTTATGAATTAAAAGAGTGCTAATCCCAATGGTTAAAATGTTGTAATAATCAATCTACATCCTAGGATTTTATTTTTTTCCTAAAATATTGAAAATTGAGTTAAATAAACGACTTTAAAGTTTTTTTTAGAGTAGACAATCCATAACTGCCTGCAAATCAAAAACCCTCATAACTTTTGACTGATTGATTGAAATGGAATGACTCAAAGCTTTTTAAATGTAAATAAATGTAGAGAACCTATTTTTTTTTTAAATTCCGGAAAAAATGATTTTTCTGATCTGCCCAAACTGCCCAGTTATGAAAAAAAAATAACATATTAGGTCACAACTTTTGACTCGTATTTTGAAATGTCATGAACCTTGGTACACATGAGGATACTCCTTGCCTGCACCTTCTATTAAAATTTCAGCCTCAAACATGGATATCTCTAGTACACGTACCTGCCCAAAATTTCTATACAGCCAAAAAATGCATGTTGGTCCTTTAGGGGTCAGTTATGCCCAAACAAGCTCAAAACAAGGGAGAGGGGGCAGCAAAAAAATTTGCAAAATTTTTAAATTTTTAATCTTTTTTCTCATAGATTATATTTTTGTCTATCTGGAAAGCTTTTATTTGTTTCATTTGGATTTGTTATGAGAAAGTTATGGACAATCTTGTTTTTTGGACAATTTGAGCATCTTCTTGAAAAAATAACTTGTAGGATTCATTTTTGAATGCAGTTTTTGCAATTTTTAAATAAAAAAAGTCCCAAATGGTTGAATTTGCTTTCTAGAACAATCTCACCATTGGAATTAAGATATTAATATTTTAGATTTTCCTTCTAACTTGTACCTACTTCTACTTAACAATTTTCTTAAGAATGAAATTAAGTTTTTTTTTAAATTTTTTTCCCCTCAACTCTCAATTCCATTCTCCATTATAAAGATTTAAAGCTCAAAACTCTTTATTGTAAGAAATTTAAGTAAAAATGTTCAAAGTCAAAAAATCTAGTCCCGCAATGTACTGAAAAACTTATTTTTTTCACTTTAAATGCAGATATCTTGCAATCTGTGCAGTCAAAAATTTTGAAATTTTTTCCACAAATTCTCATACTAGTGAGGTATAAGATCCTACGGCTAGATGTGCAAAAAAAATAATTTTCAATTTGTTTTACTCTTTACTATAGAAATGGCAGTTTTGAATGTTTTTTGGTAGAAAAAAGGCTTTGGTGTTTTAGGGGTTAAGACAATATATTGGTGCGCATGTCCCTATTTGCAACATTTTGTATTTTGTGTAAACAGAAATATCACAATACTGTAATAATTTTCATACAGTTTTTTTTGTAGTGGCAATATTTTTTGCATTTTGCACCTTTGATAATACAGTATAAATTAGTGCACTGACCAGGTGGTTGTTTTTTATTTTTTGAGAAAATGTTGAGATGGAAATTTGGGAAGCATCATATTTCTACATTTATCCATCTTTTGGACCAATAAACACTTTTTAGTTATATTTATGCACTTTTTCATCCAAATTTGGCAACTTCATCTACATTATAAATTGAAATGAAAGATTTATGACAAAAAAATACTTCTTTTATTTGGTAAAGAGTATAATTTATTTTGAAATGGTGCAATCTAGCTTTGGCCCTATGGTGCCAAGAAAAAATGGGTTAACAATAACTAATTAGGGTGCTCTAAAAGTGACTCTTTTCTAAAAGCGACCCCTACCGCAAAGGTACATTTTGCTTTCTTCAATGTACCAACAATGTATATTTGAGGAGGTGGTCGCTCTTAATGACCACTGTGTTTGAACTTCAAAAGTCCGTAATTCTATGAAGGGCCAAAAAATATGAGACAACTTGGGTTAGATGCCAATTCCATTTTTCTTCCTACAAAAATTTACTGAATTGAGGCCTTCAATGTTCATGAAGTGATTGAAGGAAAGTTGGGTAGTGGCACTTTCTGAACAAGGACAACTCTGAAGTTTCCATTGGGCAGATAACCATTTGACAGACCTTTTGTTCCCAACAAGATGATGGGCAGCGCTGGCAGTCCCGGAAGCCACCGGGACTTCCGGGACTATGTTTTCATGTGGTAAAAAATAAAAAATGTTCAGCAATGGCATGAGGGTAGACTCCAAATTTTGATCACAATGAGCTGGTTTATCTTAATTAGTAAAATAATAAATAGACAGCTGCTGCGTGAGCTGCCCCATACTAACATCTAAGTCTACGGAGATTGGTACACAAAGCTTGCACAGGGACCAAAAAAGGTCCCGTTTTTCACAAGGAAGGCAAATTATTTCCAGTAATTTCATTTTTGACGTGTGAAATCCACGTAATCAATGATTACTGATTTTTCATTCATCAATTATAGATTCAACCATTTTTTGGAGGGGCGCTTATATTGGGCAATCTCCTTGTTGTCGGGAATTATGACAAAAGAATAGACACTTCTTGTCCAGCTTTGTCCTTTTTGTCAATCTATTTTTGGATAGAATTCCCTCTGCCTCTGTGATTGCCCTATACATTCTACCTAATGTTTGGGGAGAAATTTGAGACAAACTCATGATATTCCATCTGTAAGTTCACTATTATTTTTTAATTTTTTTAAATGACTTGTGTATGATCCCGGTTATTTTGTGTACTCCCGACTTAAAATAGAGATTATCTTGAAATAATTCTTAGCAACTTTGTTGAAGTTTTGAATTTGAATAGGTATTTTAGAAAATGAAACCAACTCATCTTCACTTTCACTAGTGGGAACATGTTGTGCAAAGATTAACCACAAAATGCCCAAATACCATTTTTTGGTAATATAGCAATTTTGGGCAGCTCACTATGAATGGATTTTTTTTTTTGCTTTGAAATTTTCACACAAGATGTGTCCAAGGAATAGCTTCAAGGCCCAACAATTTTCAAAACTTTTGACTACATGGTTAAAAAATTACTGTATGATGTGTAATTTTTCACATTTAGCGGACAGCCTAAGCAGCTCAAAAAAATTCTTTAACACCTAAAGGACCAACACGCATTTTTTGGCTACATAGAAATTTTGGGCCTAAGCATCTCAAAAAAAATTTGTAATTCCTAAAAGACCAACATGCATTTTTTGGCTACATAGAAATTTTGGGAAGTCGATGTGATTAGAGATTTCCATATTTTTGGCTCAAATTTTAATAGAAGGGGGAGACAAGGAATATCTTTCATTAGCGCTAAATTTCATGACATCTAGAAATATGAGTCAAAAGTTATGGCCTAATATGTTACTTTTTTTTGTGAATGGGTAGTCCGGGTAGATCTTTTAAAATCACTTTTTTTCAAAAACAAAAATTTGAAATTGGTTTTCTAGAGTTATATACATGTAGAAAGCTTTGAACCATCCCATTTTGATCAACGAGTCAAAAGTTATGAAACTTTGTTGTTTGCGGGCAGTTATGGATTTTCTACTGTAAAACAAACTTACAACATTGCAACCATTGGTGTTGGCATTTTCCTATTCCATAATTAAATTCTTAACAATTTAGTATTTTGAATCATTCTCTACTATTGTCTACTTAATATCTTTTTTTTGTATCTTGTACACCTCTAAATGATTTGAAATTTTTCAAGCATGTAACCAACTTGCCTAGGAAAAGTAATCCAAAGAATCACCACTGTTTGGGACATTTTTTATAGAAAAAGTGAGCTTGTGAAGTGCAGCTGCACTATTTTTTCACAAGGCCAAAAAATGATTTTAGTGATTTTGATTGCTTATATCCTACGATCCACACGGTAGAATTTTTTGAAATTTTTACCACATGCTCTCAAGTCAGCATACTACAAAAAACTAGGGTTACATAAGTCAAAAAGAAAAATTAAATTTTTTTTTGGTACTTGTTCTAAAATGACAATTTTTGAGCATTTTTTAAGAAAATTTAGTCATGGAACTTTAGGCGTTAAAAATCACTTTCTTTTTAAAATAAAAATTTGAAATAGATTTTTATATATGTGGAAAGCCTTGAATCATTGCATTTTGATTAATGAGATGAAAGTTATGAGGAGAATTAGTTTGAGGGTATTTATGGAATTTATTTTCTAAAATAAACTTTGGAGTCCTTCATTTAACTCAATTGTCAATATTTTTTTGAAAAAAATAAAAACTTTAGGCGTAGATTGTTTATAAAAACATTACAATTGTTGGGATTGGTAGATTTCAATTCCATAACTAAGTTCCTTGCTTATTTCGGTAGCTCGTTTCTGGTTTTCTTTAGTTTGTGCTCATTTTTTTCTGCATTGTCCAGTCTTTGGCTTGGTTGTCTTGTAATTTTTTTGTCTAATGAAATGTTTTTTCTATTGGTTCATAATAAAAAAAAAAAGTTTTAAAACTAAATTCTTGATAATTTAGTGAAATGAATCCTTCCCTACTTCTTTCTACTTACTATTTTTCCCTATATATTGTACAATTCCAAATGATATGAAAATTTTCAAGCATGTAGTAAACTTGCTTTGAAGAATGAATCCAAATAGTAACCACCATTTTTGACATTGTTTCATACAAATATGACCTTGTGAAGTGTAACTATCTGATTTTTTGCAGGGACAAAATTCATTCAAATGCTAGTACCTTGCAATCCACACAGTGGAAATTTGTTGAAATTTTTTGCATGTCTTCTCAAACCTACTACAGTTACATGGGTCCAAAAATGTTTGTTTTTTTTTTCTAAAATTTGATACTTGTAATAGAAATGGCTATTTTGGAGCGTTTTTGGTGAAAACATTGTCAAATACATTTCAGGGTTAAGGAAATGGCCACAAGAAGACCCACAACTAGTCTAATTTGTTATGTGGGTCATTTTTGTAGTCTACAATGTATGTGTTTCCACTAGTATAGTATAAAGGTGGTTCTATGGCATCAAATTATAATTTTAGAGTTGAATACCGTAATCCCACCTTTCAACTATACAAAATAGAAAAATTTGATTGCTCTACACTAATTTCTCGATAGTCCACATTGTATAAATATTCACAATGATGCATTCAATCTAGAGCCATGTGTGTGGCATAGATTAGTGCACCAGTTGAAGGTCCAGTTCAGAGAGTTGCATGCGCCTCCATGTAGACAAGCATTGAGTCATGAGGTAATTTATCTAAGGTAAGGCAACTTAATTGATAAGGCAACCTAATTTCACTATTTTGTATAATGTTTATATCATTGTCAGTTATTTAATTCAATTTTACAAATTTGAAAACAGAAAGGAGACCTAAATAAAATTACGTACAACAAAGTTGTCACTATTGAAAATTTTATGCCTTCAATATTATTGAAAATTTTACCTCACATTCTCCTATCAGTGAAAGGCTAAATCAATCTCAAATTCTTTCTTTTTTTGCCCCTCATTTTGGCGTGTGTAGAAAGTTTTGCACAAGGCGTCTAGAAACAAGAAATATAACCTTAACCATGTATTATTCCACATTCTTGTATTAGTACCAAAATTTTGCGCAAACTGCTTCATAATCTTAGAATTTACAGACATGACATATGCTTATATGATACACGATTTTTTCACTAATGTTATAATGTTTGATTAACCCTTAAAGGTGATGGAAGACCAATTTTGGATGCAACATGATGTTTTTCTATGTTTTTATATAGAAGGGGCATGGATTGAGGTATGTTGTAGTGGCAAAGATTGTACTCATATTGAGTTGGATTTGATATCTCTTAGCACTTTCAATTTGGATAATTATCGCACCTCCTGTTTATCTCAAAAGGTTCAAAATGGTCATGTATTATGTATATATGTTGTCGTGTTTGAACATGATAAGGTTTAGATACTCAAATGCCATCCAAATGAAAGATGCTAATTGTTGAATTCTAAATCTAATAGTGGTATATATCTTGACATATTTGTGTACATAATTTGTACTTTTGGAATAAAATACAAACTTGTATGTACAATTCCCCACAAACCTTTGAAGTTTTGAAAAAGCATAATATTAGAATTAGAGTGGTGGGTCCTAAAATCTGAAGGTTCTGTAGGCAAAGAATATAGATGATTTCCTATGTATTGAATACTTCTTCCGTCCTATAATACTAATCCCTTTTGTTTTGATGTAAACTAATGAAATGAAGCATATAAAATTTAGTTTATTATTCACTTTACAAATATAAAAAATATAAAAATTGAATATTTTGTTTTAATATCAATTTGAAGTAGATTGCACCAAAGACCAGAAGACATCAAACTTTTCATTGAATCTCTTGAATTCCAACCCCATTCTTGTGCAAATCTAAACATAGAGAGAGAAAGGTAGTTGCATAGGAAGTCTTCCTTCTCAATGAAGTCTATCCTTATTTTTATGTAGCACTTTGTATCTAGAGGAGGCAAGCCGTTCCTAATCGACGCCCCATTGTGACCATGTATGCTATTCTTTTTCCGAGAAGGAGGAGATGACCAATGATTAATTATAGCATGGTTCCCGAGGCAGTTATGGCACATTAGGATTGCCTCCAAGACTCTCAATATTGCAACCAACCCTTGGTGGATTTTGCAACCAAACCTTGGTTGGAAATAGGAAAGTCTCTATGACTAGAATGGGTCAAACATAATCTTCAACCAAAAAATTCCTAATAAATATGTTTTGAAAAGTAAAAATTTGAAAAAATATGGAAAACTTTTGAACTCTATTTTTGTATGCATGAAAATTTCTCCACTGAAGAAATCCGCCCTATAGATATGCATAATTCTTTAAGTGATCGGAATGGGTTGCCTCCCCTATTGCAACCTCTTATTTTATGATCTTTCCTTAATTGCATTTAATAGACACTTCCACTTGTTTTGCATTTGAGAGAACACATAGCACATTCACTATAGAATCATTTGATGGTAGCATGTTCTAAAAAATTGTTGCCAAATCCTTAGTACTTTCATCACTACAAAAATGACTAATATTATGGGATGGAAGGAGTGTATTTGTAGACGACTTTGGATCATATAATGACTGATTAGACTCAATGCAAAGTCACCCTTTGTATTCCGCAAATATAGATGGTAATTGTCAAGGCTAAAATTTTCATCATTCAACATTGGTGAAGGTCATGAATTTCCATATTTTGTAAACCGCACCAAAAAATTCCATATTCATTTGTTGGGCACTTTATTTTGTGGAATCAACACATCACACAAGTCCACCTGCGTAATTGGGCATTACGGATTCTTCATCCGGAAAGTTTTATGTTCATCCAAGGAATCTTCATCTCTTCATTTCCCACATTTTTGGGTGGATGGTTTACTTTGAGATGGATGAGCAACACACCTTGTCATTAGGGGTAGTCACAGCATCTTCAGAGCCGCGGTGAACAATGCAGATTCAGCAGTGTAGAGTGTTTGGTGGAACCAATAAGAAGCCACATTTTTTGAACATGCCATGACCACCTTCTTTGGTCGACTGCTCAAAACAATGAATAATCGATAATGGAGTCACTCGGTGGTTGGACGGAGGTAATTGGTGGGATTCCCGGAGCCAATAAAGAGGAAGCAAAGGAATATTCTTAGCGTGCTATTGCTTGTTCACCCTCAACCTTCACCTCTGAAGGTGGATGTTGAGGGTGAACAAACAATGTCATGCTAAGAATATTCCGGCCAAAGGAAGCCAACCCTACGCCGCCACGGCATGAATATTCATTGTTCACCGCGGCTCTGAACATGCCGTGACTACCCCTATTGGGAATTGCACAAGAAAATGTGTCTCTTTGTTAGACTCCCCTCTCCTTGTCAACACATTTTTCTTCACAAGCGTCCCTCCTCCACAGGCATTCCCCTACACATTTCCATGATCAGAATGCCTTTCAAATTTGGTCACAATGCTAAGAAATTATCGCTTAATTTTCAGTGGATCAATTCAGATATTGCATTTCTGAGTAATCTACATTGGGTCGTCTTTGCTCAGCCTTAGTACCGTACCGCGTTGTAATCTTCAATCCTGTCCGTAGAATGATCCATACGGATACTCGGGGTTATTGCAAGTAACACACAATATGGTAATCATGCCATGCAATTCCCTTCGTCGTTGATATTTGCGTCGATATATATTTTTTTACGCTTTGGTTGGCAAGGCGTGACGACTTGGTCTTTCTTTTCTTTTCTTTTTATGAAATGGATGTGTTTGTCGGGATTTACAAGGTCCCAAACCAACATCTTCCGCAAGTTTCGGTCACTTGAAATGCAAGGTATATGCGAAAGTGTTCAAGTAGAGCAAGATATATGCGAAAGTGTTCAAGTAGAGCAAGATATATGCGAAAGTGTTCAAGTAGAGCAAGTACAGTTCTCAAAAAGAAGGCTTTTGATACACCTGAAGGAAAGGAACTGAACGAGGATGATGTGACCCAAAAATGGAGGCGACCGGCCATATTTCACAACTTGCCCAGTTGGGCTCTAATGAGCTGGACAAGCAAGGCAGTGTTTGAAATTTTATAAAATGCCGCTTGCGTTCTTTGGTTGAGTGCACACATTTTGTATCAAATACGTACGGAGTAAATGATTTTGTCGCTTAAATTGGGGAAATATAGAATGTTATCCAATATTCTCTAAAAAGATTTGTTTAAGCCCGAGAGATTTATAGATCCCTTAGGTAGTCTTGGCAGTTTCCAACAATATGAAGATAATTTATAAAGTGCAACTTAGAATGATAATTTAGAATGAAGTCATACCAAAGTATATATGTAAGTGTTTCACATCAGATTTTGAATTTTCCTTTTTTTTAAATCCTTAAAAAATGCAAGGTATGCATTTATCTTTTTTTTTTTTTGACACAAGTAAAGAGAACTTTATTGCAAGAAAAAAGCAAGGTATGCATTTAGAGATTTATACCATAAAGATGGTAGGAAACTAACCTAAGATTCTATGAAGAATTGGTAGAATGAAATTAATAAATCTTGCAAATAACGTAAAATACTAATTTCTTTTGGATTCTATATTTAGGTATTGGTTTCTATTGGTTATTAAATCTTTATAATATTTTAAATTCAGAAACCTAGCAATCAAAGTCCTTTTATGGCTTGTCACACTGTTCTAAGAATATAAATGCACTAAGAAAATATACTTATTTATACGGAGTATAATTTAGTACCAAAAATACACACATCCAAAATTGAATAAATGAAGACTTGTTTTTCAATTCAAAATTTCAAAAAAGATTTTGTTCTCATTTCAAATATAATTTAAATGTGTATTTTTTTCAAACAACGTTTATGATATTTTAATCTATATTTAGATTTTAAAATTATTAGACTTAGAAGTCATATAGGTACACAAGGCCCAGGTCCAAAGAATTTCATCTCAGTTATATTTTTCTATTTATTTGTGGTTTAATACACATTCTAATTCTTGCCAAAATCTATTTTGAAAAAATATGGAAAGGATTTTTTTAATCCCTAAATCTTTGCAATATTGAATTTTTTCAATTTGAAAAAGAAGTTACAACTTATTACATATAAAATTTTCTATAAATCAATTTATACACCTTTAATTTCATAAGAGCTCATTACAAAATTGATTTCAAAATAACCAATTAAATAAAAATGCTTTGATATGCTCAATATTGGTCATTGTCCACTAAAAATGCAATCCAAAAATAGAAGCTATTGGAATACCTGTAGCTTGAAAACACCCTTGACCTCAAAGCTAAAAGCTAAAGTAAAATAGTTTGATTATCCTTTTATTTAATTGCAAAATAGAGCATACAAAACAAGGAATTTCAAGTTTGAACACACGGTCATAAACTCTTTCTTTCAAATTTACTTGTTCGCAATGTCTAAGGTGAAAACACCCAAAGCTATCCATGCATCCATTCCTAACAAGTAGACTTCTATTAAAAGTGTCCCACAAAGTGCCATTAAATTTTTTCCTTGATTTGCAATTTGCTTGCTGTTGATTTTCCAAACTTTGGTTTTATGACTAAGCTATGTGATAGTTTCAGGGCCGCTTTACACCAAGAGGCCGGGCCAATTTCCTGTGTCAGAGGCCAAGAATTCTGAATTCTGATTGGATAAAAGACTGAAATCAGCCCCAACTCCTTTACACCAAGAGGATGGGCCAATTTGGTGAATTGAATTTTTTATTCAAAAAAGATATGATTTGACATGGCCCGAGCTCACTGAATTGGGTGCACCAAAAATAGGAGGCCAATTCTTGGCCTTGGGGCCAATGTCAGATTTCAATTAAAAAAATTGTTTTAATAAAAAACTATTTTTTTCAACTAATCATTACTGTTAGATTTTGTGCAATCGACCTCATGGGGATTAGGACCGGCCTCTAGATTTAAAGCGGCCCTGAAAATTTCAGCCCCTCTCTCTTTCTTTTGTAGGTTTTATTGAATCGGCCCAGCTTCTTGGCCTTAACCCCTAAAGGTTTTTGACTATGTTTTCACCAAAATTGCTCCAAAATTGCTCCAAAACTGCCATTTCTAATACAAGTACCAAATTTTAGAAAAAAAACATTTTTGAACACATGTAACCATAGGATCTTGTAGTACACTGGTTTAAAAAGATGTGGAAAAAATTTCAGAATTTCCCACGATGTAGATTGCAAGATAATAGCGTTTGAATTGACAAAAAATCCATTTTCAATCACTGCAAAAATCCGGGCAGCTGCCCTTCACAAGGTCACATTTGTATGAAAAAATGTCCAAAATGGTGGTTACTCTTTGGATTTGTTCTTCAAGGCAAGTTGGCTACATGCTTGAAAATTTTCAAATCATTTGGAATTGTACAACATATAGGAAAAAAATAGTAAGTAGGAAGAGGTAGAGAATGACTCAAAATACTAAATTGTCAAGAATTTAATTATGGAATTGAAGAATGCCAATCCCAACGGTTGTAATGTTGTAATAAACGATATACACCCAATGTTTTGGGTTTTATTCATTATATTGAAAATTGAGTTAGATAAAGGACTTCAAAGTTTATTTTAGAGTACAGATTCCATAACTACCCTCAAACTAAAACTCCTCATAACTTTTGACTCGTTAATCCAAATGGAATGATTCAAAGCTTTCTAAGTATATATAAATCTATAAAACCAATTTCAAATTTTAATTTTTCAAAAAAGTTTTTTTTAGAGAATTTTTTTGAGCTCCTCGAGCTGCCCGCTGCCCGCAGAAAATTACATACCATGCAATAAATTTTTATCCATAAAGTAAAAAGTTATAAAATTTTTTGGGCCTTGAAGCTACTCCTTGGGCACATCTTGTGTGAAAATTTCAAAGAAAAAAATTAAAATTTCCATTTGTAGTGAGTTGCCCAAAATTGCTATGTTGCCAAAACATAGTGTTTGGTCCTTTAGGGGTTAAGGCCTTTACATATGGGAAAATTGGCCCCCATTATAATTTTATTCTAATGGGAAGTTGAGGCCGCCTCCAACCCAAAAGGGGCTGAAATTTTGTGCAATTGGCTTGAAGGAGAATTGGCCCGGCTTCTTGGTGTAAAACGGCCCTCAAAGACCTTGTGAGCTTCCTCTTTAAAAATTCATAGTAATTACATGTCTTATCCAATATTATTTTTTTTCAATTTATGATTTTCAATTGCTAATACCACAATAATCTTTTTTTCTTAAAAAAGGTGCCTCCAACCATGCTGAATTGCTACGTTTTCGGCTGTGTTATCCTTTCCTGTATACCAATAGTTCAAGCAGTCATTTGTTTGCTTCTAATGATTGAGTGACCACAAACTTTAGTGGCAGCATATATATTGTAGCACATTTAAAATTCAAGCACCCAACAATTTTGCTGTTCTGCTGCAGCTGCTGAACATAGTGAGGTTGAGACATTGAGACCCACCACTTCAATAATGTCTTATGAATGTATACTGGTATGCTATGTTTGAAAGTCTTCACATTATTGGCAATGCACTAACTAAAAGCTCAAGCAGATAAGGTAGTATGCTCATAAACCGACCATTTTAGAAGCTGATTGCCTCTTGGGGAATCTAAACTCCTTGAAACAATTTTCAGTAAATTTTTGTAGGAAGAAAAATGGAATTGGCATCTGATCCAAGTTGTTTCATATTTTTTGGACCTTTGTGGAATTAGTTACGAATTTTTGAAGTTGAAACATAATGGCCACTAAAACTGACCACCTCCTGAAATGTACATTGTTAGTACATTGAAGAAAGCAAAGTGTACCTTTGTGTCATGATTGCTTTTAGAGCTTGCTCGCTTTTAGAGTAGACTAACTTACATAGTATTAAGGTGGGTACCCCCAAAATTGCCACTTTTGGATACTGTGCCTATTTTTCTATTATTAGACTGGTCAAATTTTCATATTTTCTTGTTAGCAAGTAAATGGAGGTTCCAATGCACCAAAGAATGTGACATTTGGATACCGTATGCAAAAGTTACAGAGAGCCAAAGTTTTTTTGGGTAGATGTTCTCAAATCGTTTATTCAGCATATGTACATATTGATTTTGGAGATGTACATAAAGTGATGATGGTGGTTTTAGGCAAGGTGTGGTTTTGGGGGGTAACCACCTTATTATGTGTTTTTTTCCGATTACTTCATTTTTCAGTTCATTGGATTGTGAAGCAAATTCATAATTCTAAATTGCATCATACTCCTTTCATTGACATCTTTGGTATAGAAGACTCCAATGGCCTATGGAACCATGCTCTTGCACTGTGAGACCTTCTTTTTAGACCAATGATACTATGAATTATTGAAATTTTTTTTCAATGATAAATGTTGGGTGGGTACTGATCTTGTTTAAAGTACTTCAAACAAAACAAAACAAAATTGGGATTACCTATATTTCAAAAAGTTCCAAAAATACTACCAGAAATGTGAGTTTAGCCCATTTTGGATTCTTCTAAGGTTTACGGGTTAAAATCTTGAATTATGTAAGTGATAGAATTACATCATCAAATGTTCATAGCAACATAACATTCAGTAGCAGTCACTGCTACTGCCTTCCCCAGATGGAATGATGTGGAATATACCACATCATTTCTTCCGAGGGATGAAATGGTGTGGTATATTCTACACCAAATCAATAATTATATGGACACTTAACAAAACTTATCATAACTCAGCAGGTTTCCTAGGTTAGTTACAAGGTTGTAGCTATACATTGTGATTAATGGAAAATAAGGTAATTTGAAATAAAATAGCAAACTTACTCAAAATGGTAATCAATTTATAGAGATCAATTATCTCAATGCTTGAATTACATCACTTTGATGTGATTGTCATTAATGTTTTGTGTTCACAAGTGACAAGAGGTGCTCTTCATATATGCATGGGGTGGTAGGAGGTAGAAGAACCCATATGGGATACATAAATTGAAATTTATAGTTTCTCAACCGCTCATAGTTAAGTCAAAAACAAAGAATTGTGTAAAAAATATAATTTTAGACCTCATCTAGGCATAGTAGAATAACTTTTTTCAAAAAGCTTTGAACCAAAACAAGTTGGTGAATGAAGATAAGTTTCACCTCCAAAAATCCGTTTGGCATTTTGAATCTCCAATCAAAAGTTATAGACAAATTTGAGAGAGAATTTTTTTAAATGTTAAAAGAAAATGTCCATTCCAATACCTCTCTTAAATTTGTCCATAACTTTTGATTGGAGATTCAAAATGCCAAACGGATTCTTGAAAGTGAAACCTATCTTCATTCGCCAACTTTTTTCAGTTCAAAGCTTTTTGAGAAAAGTTATTCTACTATGCCTAAATGAGGTCTAAATTTCTACTTTTGACACAATTATTTGTTTTTGACTTAACTATGAGTGCTTGAGAAACTACAAATCTAATTTATTTATCCCAAATGGATTGTTCTACCTCTTACCACACCATGTGTATATAGAGAGTTGTTTTTTCACTTGAAAATCCAAAATATGTTATTGATGGCAAATGGTTGTAATGCATAATTCATTGGATTCGTTGCCAACATCTTTTTCTACAAATATTTGTTGATTTGTATGTTTAGTCCTAAAATTAACAAAAGAAAATGGAACATACCATAATGTATTGCCACTATTTTGGTACTCAATCTTACATTAATTGTGTGAGGATGAATTTTGTGGATGAGGATTCCAAAGAAGGAAAGGCAGCCTCGCTGAAGGCTATTGAATGGTATGAGTAGTTGCGGGAAATAGTTGAGGCATACTTTGAACACCCTCTAAAATCCCAACTTTGTATTTCCAAAAAAATAAAAATAAAATCCCAACTTGACATTAGATTTTATTATTTTGCACTCCACTAATTACAAAATGTTATGTATTAAGTATTCACTGGAAGAGAGCTTGTTGCAATGCAACAACACCTATAAGGTTTCAAAGTAAGAAGATGTTTGAATGTCACTAGGGTTTAGCAAAAACAAATGAATGAAAAAGAATGCAGATGAGAACATGACGGGTGAAACCATGACACAACTTGCATTTGAATATAAGAAGTGGTGGTATTTAAATACAAACCACTTGACATATGAAATGTTAATCCCTAATTAAAGTTCCTTGTAAGCCGAAATGGATTTTAAGAAATTATGGCATCTAAAATAACAAATTGAATTTTGATTTTTTTGCTTAAAATGATATTTTGGAGCGAATTTGATTTTTTTTTGAAGAAAATAAATTCTGACAGCCCGTATTGGTTGTTTGCAGAATTGGGCCACATTTGGAAACGGGCCTGAAACAACCCTCCAATGCCCTCCAATGTCCTCTAATGCCCAAAATTGGGCAAGTAGAATGCAACATCATTTTGTCTTGAAAATTTGCATATTTCTTTCTTACATAAGGCTCTACTCAACTACAAAGTCCCTAAATGTTCTTTGCAAACAAAATTTGAGTAATGGGGCTCAAAAACCAACAAAGTTACATTGTCAAAAGTATTGGCAATTTAAAAAATAATAATTTGCTCCGCTTTACAAGCTATATTCTCACACAATAATATTTTCCTAGTATCCCCCAATTTTTAAATTTAACTCTTGTACAAGTCAAGAATAAGATCATATGGTTAAGTTTTTTTTAAATATAAAAAAATTGGATCAATTGCCCCTTTTTCCATATAGTATTGATTTTTGACATCTTTGTGAATATTTGTCACTTTCTAACCTTTGGATCTTTAGGAATTCATATTGTATTAAACTCTCTAGGCCCAACAACTTTTTGACAATGGAGGTTTTCATTGAATTGTCCCACTTTGATATTTTTTGGCACGTGAATGTGCTTGAAATTTTAAATTTTAACCATATAAAAGTAAAAACTTTGTCGAGGATATATGGAATCAATTGTGGAAAATATTGACCATTGGAATTTTCGATTATAGCAATTTTGGATGATTAACTTTATAGGCAAAAAATACAATTTTTGTGGAAGAAAAATTATAAGTAGATGAATGATGCTTTTTTATTCCTCCAAAAACATTGTACAGGGATTGAAGGCAATTGTAGTATTTTTTAATTTAAAAAAATGAAAAATAAAAAGCTCTCTCAAATTTGTACACATTTTCAAATAGAAGGAGTAGAAAGCCAAAACTAATGAAATTGGATACTACAAAATTTTAAGAAAATTATACATGCGTTAATTTTTGAAATTTAACTATTGGTATTATTAGCATATTATTTGGAACATTTTCAAAAATTTTGGAACTATTAATTATTTTTTGAATTCTAATTCACGCCAAATTGAACATTGTATTTTTAAAATTGCTAAAAGTACAATTTTGAATTTTTTTTCTCCAAACCCAATTTGTTTGTGTAGAGTAAAGACTAGGAATGTCCAAGAAAATGTTATCTTCCTTCCCTACTATTCCTTTCATTGTAAAAAAAACTAAGTTTCAACTCCCTTTTTCTATTAGACTATATTTCCTAAATAAAAATAAAAATACTTCTCACATTAAATTTTGAAAATAAAAAAATGTTGCAAATATTTTGACTTTTCCAATATAAGTCCCTAGTTTTTAAAATATTGAGATTTGTTTCACCCTATCAAGAACTTGCCATTGAAAATTTGAAGAAGACACATTTGTCCTCTTGGTCCTTGAGGGGTTAATACCAACGTTACCTTTGCTATTTGTCAAATAGTTGTTAGCTTGGTGACATGATCATGAGTATTGCAACCTAACAATATTGAGGTATTTGTTTTGATAAGATGTACACCTAATCCACTTATTTGTATAATTAAACTACATCTATAATGGATTGGAATAAATTAACTCTTAAAGTCCCAAATTTCCTGCGGGGATTCTTGAGATTTGGGATAGACTTGTGTGACCTCAATTTTTGACATGATTTTTTGAAACCTTTTTTAAGATAGAAAAACAAATTCGCTTTCTAGGAATATAATTTTCATTTCCGTTGATGACCAAGAGAAAAAATGATACCACCTAAAGCCCCAAAATTAGTTTGTCGGTCAAGAAAAAAATTGAAAAAATTCACTTCTTAATGATTATATCTTTTTTCTACATAGAAAACTTTGATTCATTTCATTTGAATTAGGGATGTGAAAATTATGGAATTTATTTATTTTGTGGGCAATCATTGCATCTTCTTGGAAAAATAGCATAATTGGGGTTTTAACTCATTTTTCATAAGTTTCAAAATTAGAAATCGAGCAAGGTTCAATGTGCTTGCCAAAACAATTTCACCATTGAAATTAGTGTATTTCATTGATTCCATTTTAGAGCTATTAACAATATAGTTTTTTGTTCTATCATGTACTTACTTCTATTTAAACTCAAAAGAGCCTTTAAATTTGAATTGTTTTTTGGGTATTTTGGGCATCCAAAGTGAAGTATTACATTTTGTTTCTCTCATTTTTCTTTTGAGATTGGAAAATCAAATGACCTTCTGGGGAATCTAATTTTTACAAAGATCCAACAATTGGTTAAAATTTCATGTTGTACAAAACTCAAGCAACCATAAAAAAACACATTGTGTTGCTCTTTGCTTGATCATATCCCACACATACATTAGTTTTAGACCCCAAGTTTTTGACCCCTAAAGGACCAAACGGCGTTTTTTGGCAACATCACAATTTTGGGCAACCCACTACAAACAGAAATTTTAATTTTTTTTCTTTGAAAATTTCACACAACATGTGCCTGAGGAGTAGCTTTAAGGCCCAACAATTTTCAAAACTTTTGGCTACATGATTAAAAGTTATTGGATGATATGTCATTTTCAATGGTGGACAAAGAGCTCAATTTTTTTTGGAGAATCACTTTTAAAAAGTATAAAAACTTGAAATTGGTTTTCTAGATTTATATATATGTGTAAAGCTTTGAATTATTTCATTTTGATTTATGAGATGAAAATTATGAGGTGTTCTAGTTTGCGGGCAATTATAGATTCCCTACTCTAAAATAAACTTTGAAGTCCTTTATTTAACTCAATTTTTGAAAAAGAATAAAAGCATATGATGTATCCATACCTTGAGTTTGGCTGTTTGTTTTGTTTTGTTTTGTTTGTTTGTTACGTTGAGATCTATTGGACTGTACATCTCCTGGGGGCGTGCTTGGTACCGTCGGAAAGCCCTCGGCGAGGAGGGGTGCATGGGCTTGGTTTCGTGGCATTTGGACCCACGGTGAGCAAGTTATTGAATTTCAGAGTATTTATGGATAAAAAATTTAGAAATTACTTTTACTTTGATTTTGGTCGCGTTTTTGGTATCATGAAAAAGCTCTTGGCACAAAGGGATGGACGGGCTTTGTTTCGTGGCGTTTGGAATGACGGTGTGAAAGATATTGAATTTCAAAGTTTTTACTATGATTTTGGCTGTGGCAACAGTACAGGGCACATTAGTATTGTTTATTAGGGTAGTTGCAAGAAACCCTTAACGATTTTGGCTCAAAACGGCCTTAGTACTCGATAGTATTGTGGCTTTTGGAATAAACTTTTTAAAAATAAAATAAAATATAGATAATTTGTAAACATTCAAAAAAGTGAATGTGTGAAAATTTCAGACCTAGAAAAATTTATCTCTAAGAGTTATGTACGGTCAAAGAGCATTGAAAAAGGCAAGAAAATAGACCCTTTGGGGTTTATTTTTAGAAAATAGTAAAAAGATTCAAAAAATTCTCAGGAAAAAAAAGCCTTTTTTCCTTACCTAAAGTTGCTTCTTCTCAACAATTTTCATCTATGGGAAAAAACAACTATATCCTCTGCATGTGTGCAAAGGTAGTGCACTTTGAGCACATGTGGAAGGTGGACATTTTACTATTTTTGAAAAATCTCTTTGTAGGCTTGTGTAACTTTAGAAGAACTCCTTGCCTTCCAATTTTCACCTTCAAATTTGCATTTTTGGGTCAAAAATAGTACTAAAATCCCCCAAAATGGCCAAGGTAGACATCCAATCAGGGGCAATTTAAAAATAGTGAAATAATTTTTAAAAATCTGAAAAAATTACTCAATGTCTGAAACTTTTATATGTACCTTCGATTCAAATTTCATAGAAAATGGACATACGACGCAAAAGTTATGAGCAAAAAACTACCTGTCCAAGGGCAAGGGGACAAAAAAAAGGACAAGTGTTTCTTGCAACAACCCATTACAACAATACAACCGTTGGAATTGACATTTTTCAATTCCATAATTAAATTCTTAACAATTTAGTGTTCTGAATCATTCTCTACTTCTTTCTACTTACAATTTTTTCCTCTATATTGTACAATTCCAAATGATGTGAAATTTTTCAAGCATGTAGCCAAGAATGAATTCAAGGTATAACCACCATTTTGGAATTTTTTTTCATTTAAATGTGACCTTGTGAAATGCAGCTACCCGGTTTATGGCACGGGCAAAAAAATGGGTTTTGTCAATTCAAATGCTAATATCTTGCAATCTGCAAGGTGGAAAATTCTGAAAGTTTTTCTACATATTTTCAAACAAGCTTGCTACAAGATCCTATAGTTACATGTGTCCAAAAATGTTTTTTTCTAAAATTTGGTGCTTATACTAGAAATGGCAATTCTAGAGCATTTTTGGTGAAAACATAGTCTCTGACCTTAAGAGATTAAGCAAGACCTTTGTACTATTCAAGAATAAGATCCTACAGATACCAATTCTAAAGAAAGAATATATTTTGATTTATAAACCAATTTTTAGAAGGTTCTATTATTTTGCCATTTTGGAAAGTACTTTCTAATTTTTGACCCAAGGAATTTTAAAGTTTACTAACTTTGTAAAGATTGAAAATCAATTTTTTGGGTTTGAATCCCCTCCAAAAACTTTCAATTCCGTTCTCCAACATAAAAAATTTGAAATTAAGAAGGTTCATTGTCTCATAATCAAGTCATGCAAGTTGCAAAAAACCTTGTTTTCTTCACTTTCAATGTACGTTTCTTGCAATCTACATAGCCAAAGTTTTTGCAAGATCCTATGGTTTGATATTAAATAAAATAAAATTCAACCCTTAAAGGACGCAACCTCCATAACCATGGTAGTCATAAAAATGCTTCAATTATTGAACCAATAGGTGCATTCTTTGTTTCTACAATGAACCATGAATGAAGTCATCCATCGACTACTTTTCAACTTCAAAGTCCTTCAATCGTTTGAGTTTTTTCGCACTTTGCAAAAGAAATAAATAACAATTTTGAGTGGTTTTGAGAGGTTCCAAATCAAGGTTTTTTATTTTATTTTCGGACAAATGGTTATGTGGCCTTTCTTTCAAGAAGGTTTTGAGTTTTGTGACTCCTTCATTCTGGGGGTATGAATAGAAGGAAGCCAATTCAGAGTATACAATTTTGAATATGTAATTTTTGTATGTAGTTTTTTGTATATGCTGGCGCTGCACAATGGATGAAATGAGGTTTTGGAAGCATTGTGGCAATAGTGTGCATGACCATCATTAGGGTCTGGCATTTTTTAACACACTTATCTTCTTTCTTTTCTATAGGCTTGAAGCTGCACATTTTATTTTTAGGAAACTGGGCATTTAATTGCTTAAAAAATAAACCCAGGTTCCAAGGTCTATGAGTTTGCCAGTGGAAACAAGGCAAAGAACAGCAGCGACATGAGGTGTGATGTTGGGATGTCCAAACTGGAGGGATATGGTGGCTTGGGACTATGTCCAGGCTTGGGACTTTCATGACCCGGACTAACTTATTATACTCCGTTATCGATGAACCAGCGCCCCGGCCTCCCCTCGATTTTTTTTTAAACAAATGGAAGAACCATTGCATTAAAAAAAAAAACACGAAATACAAATCAGCCAAGCCAAAGGCTGGACATACAAGAGGCAACCCATTCCCGATCAACGACCCATTTCCAGTCACTTCAGGAATTACAAGCATGTAAGAGGACGATTTCTTAACCCCTAAATGACCAACATGCGTTTTTGGGCCGTATAGAAATTTTGGGCAGGTACGTGTGACTAGAGATATCCATATTTGAGGCTGAAATTTTAATAGAAGGTGGGGGCGAGGAATATCTTCATGTGTACCAAGTTTCATGACATTTCAAAATACCAGTCAAAAGTTGTGACCTAATATGTTACTTTTTTTCGTAACTGGGCAGTTTGGGTAGATCAGAAAAAATCATTTTTTCCAGAATTTTTTTTTTGAAATTGGTTCTCTACATTTATATATACTTAAAAAGCTTTGAGTCATTCCACTTCAATCAATGAGTCAAAAGTTATGAGGGTTTTTGGTTTGCGGGCAGTTATAGATTGTCTACTCTAAAAAACACTTTAAAGTCATTTATTTAACTCAATTTTCAATATTTTTGGGAAAAAATAAAATCCTAGGATGTAGATTGATTATTACAACATTACAACCGTTGGGATTGGCATTTTTAAATTCCATGATTAAATTTTTAACAAATTAGTCTTTTGAGTCATTTTCTACTTCTTTCTACTTACTATTTT
Organism: Neckera pumila; assembly: GCA_963969595.1. Lineage (NCBI taxonomy): Eukaryota > Viridiplantae > Streptophyta > Bryopsida > Hypnales > Neckeraceae > Neckera > Neckera pumila. Next base: position 18,639,770 of record OZ018408.1, read on the forward strand.
TTTCCTATATGTTGTACAATTCCAAATGATGTGAAATTTTTCATGCATATAGACAACTTGTTTAGGAAACTGAATTCAAAGAAGCACCACCTTTATCGGCATTTTTTCATTGAAAAGTGAGCTTGCAAAGTGCAGCTGCCTGGTTTTTCGCAGGATTGAAAAAATGGTTTTCAAGACTTTGAATGCTTATATCTTATGATCCACAAGGTGGAATTTTCTGAAATTTTTACCACATGTTTTCAAAATATCATACTACAAGATCCTTTGGTTACATGTGTCAAAAAAAAAAGTTTTCCAAAATTTTTGTAGTTATATTAGAAATGGCAGTTTTGGAGCATTTTTGGTGATTACATAGTCATGAAACTTTAGGGGTTAACAAATGGAAGAACCATTGCATTAAAAAACAAAAAACGAAATACAAATTAGCCAAGCCAAAGGCTGGACATACGAGAGGCAACCCATTCCCGATCAACGACCCATTTCCAGTCACTTCAGGAATTACAAGCATGTAAGAGGACGATTTCTTAAGTGGAAATTTTTCTTGTGTGCAACAATAGTGTTTGGACCCTTCCTAGAGTTTTCAAATGCTTTGATATCAAAACGAAGTTGCTATGAATTAATGAGTTCTAGATTCTGTAATTCCTTAAGTGATTGAGAATGGGTTGCCTCCCCTAGAAGAGAAATGAGCACAGATAAACGAGAACCAGATCAGAGCAAACAAAACGAGCAGGGAGGGCGGGGGCCCATCAAGTTCCAAACAACCTGAGTTCCATTCCTATGAGCTAGAACAGGGGAAGAAAGCCAAATAGACTACGATCGAAAATTCTCCCAGATATTGCTCGCTTGTTGAGGTCGCTGACGAGCAACTAATTTTGCCTTCAGCTGTGCTGCACGACCATAGCCGAGAAGTCGGCATTCAAGAGGGCTCTTTGAGGCCTGCCCTTGATTAACCCCTAAGTGCTCAAGCAACCATTTTATGGTCGCTGCCCGACTTTGGGCAAAATTTTTGGGCAAATTTTTTTTTTTTTTTTTTTTTCTTTTTTCCTTCTCCTCCAAAAGATTGGGTTGTCTATCAATGTTTATACTCAAAATTCAAATTGCTACGGTCAAACCAAAACTATAAGAGAAATAGCACAAAGTGTTTAGATTTGCCTAGTGTTGAAAAACTTACTATATGGGAAAAGTATTGGTGTTCTCATTACTAGATCTCATGCATTTTTTCACAAATCAATAGAAACCACAATTTTGACCAATAAAAAAATTCAAATGCTAAAAATAGAAATTGTATTTTTGATGAATTTTTGAAGTTATATCTTCAAAATTCATTTTTAAAAAATCTAAAAATAATTTTACAATTTTGACCGTACGGATGCTTTCTACTTTTTGTGCTTCACATTATCTTCTTTGATGCAAACTTCAAAAAAGTTTTAGAACTTATATTTTATAACACATTTGTATTTTGTCCAAATCCCTTGGGCTTTTAGGGATTAACTATAATTATAGCTGATTAGTTGCTTGAATAATAGTGGATTATAAAACTTCAGGTGGGTACCCCGCAAAACCACCACTTTTTTAGATTGGTTAGATTTTCATACTTTTTGGTCAGCAAGTGAAAGGAGGTTCCAATGCACCAATGAACATAGCATTTGAATACCATATGCAAAAGTTAGAAAGTGTCTTGAGTACTATTTGTTTTAAAATCTGAAGCCATTTCTTCCACATAAGTGCATGTTGATTTTGTAGATGTACAGTAGAGTGATGATGGCGGTTTTAGGCAAGGTGCAATTTTGGGTGTACCCACCTTAAAGCATCTCCACTCTTTCACTAGGGGAATCCCTTGGCCCCACCAATGTAGAGCCTCCCCTTTGAAACTCCTACCACCACATATATGGAAGCTCAAAAAATCAGCCTACCCCCACCCAAATAAGAGCATCCCCTTGGCATCTTCTTGACGGGCCTACCACCCATCTATTTACCCAAGCTTGGATTCTTGTTGTCTGACAATGTTTCTGTAATATTTTTTGAAAAGTCGAACAACTATAGTAGCTACCGCCAATGAGAGTGCAAAGATGTAGTGCTCATGCACAAGATATGGAGAGGAAAGATGGGAAATTCCTTTGTTTTGTTGGTGGAGCGCGGAAAGACAATTGAGCCCGCAAAAAGCCATTTGACAAGGCAATTTTTCCACGAGAGGTTGGAGATTCTCTTCAATTAGCTCAAAAGTTAGAGACTCATGTAGCAGAGTTTGAGTGGGTCCAGTGAGTTGTTAGGGATGCTTACAGTGCCCTGCTCCAGCGCTGTCAATCCATTCAACTGAAATACTTAAGTTTAATTGAGATACTTAAGCTCAACTAAGATACTCATTAGATGAGATTCGGGGGTCTTAGAAGGCTCTGAGTTCCCCTGCTGTCTGTTGCGTTCCCAGACTGCAGGAACGCAGCAGCAGTAGGCTGACGTGGTCGAGCGACTGCCACGTCATTTTTTGAAAATAAATAAATAAATAAATTTGATTAAAATGATATTTTGGTAAAAAAAAATTTGTTTTTTGTTTTTGAAAAAAAAAAATTCTGACACACCCATATTGGCGTTCACTGAATCTGGGCAGATCATGGAACAGGCCTGAAACGGCCCTCCAAGACCCCCAAGTATCATCTAATGTAAGCTCAATTGAGATACTTAAGCTCAACTGAAATACTTAAGTTTAACTTAAATACTTAAATATCTACATTGAATAGGCGTATTAACTCCTAAAAGCCCATTGTCCTTTTGGGGACCAATGGGATTTCGGGCAAGTACTTACGGGTTGAAACTTTGTCGTGACTTTTTTAAACTTTTTTTAAAGATAGGAGAACTGCTAAGCTTTGTGAGAATATAATTTTTTTCCAATCGGTGCTCGGGAACAAAAGCTATGCCCAAATAAACTCGAAACAAGGGACGGGGGCAGCAAAAAAAAACTTGCAATTTTTTTTTAGTTTTTTTTAGTTTTTTTCCTTAAAAATTATATTTTTGTCTATCCAAAAAGCTTCAAATCATTTCATCTGGACTTTTTATGAGAAAGTTATGGATAATCTTGTTTTTCAGGCACTTAAAGTATTTTCCTAAAAAGAGTAACTTGTAGGATTTAGTTCTGAATGCAATTTTAACAATTTTTCAAAAAAGTTCCACAAGGTTTAGTTTTTTTCTAGAGCAATCTCACCATTGGGATTAGTGCTTTTAAATTCCATATAAAAGATATTAATATATTAGATTTTCCTTATATCTCGTACCTACTTCCACTTAACACTTTTTTTAATAATGAAAATTAAATTTTTCTGGATATTTTTTCCCCCTAGACTCTCAACTCAATTCTCCACTATAAAGATTTAAAGCTCAAAATTCTATAGTGCAAAAAAATTAAGTTAAAAATGTTCAAAGTCAAAAATCTAGTCCCACAATGTGCTGAAAAAATTATTTTTTTCACTTTAAACGCAGATATCTTGCAATCTATGTGGTCAAAAATTTTGAAATTTTTCCACACATTCTCATACTAGTTAGGTTCAAGATCCTATGGTTAGATGTACAAAAAAAACATTTTTAAATTTTTTTAACTCTTTGCTATAAAAATGGCAGTTTTAAGTGTTTTTTGGCAGAAAAAGGGGCCTTGGGCCTTTAGGGATTAAGGGGACCCATACTAATTAATCAACATCCCACACTATATAAATACCTACCATAGGTTGTACATCTTGTTTCAAATATGTATAGTTTCTAAAGAAAGGTCCCTCTAATTATTTGGTCCCTTTAATACCCGTATTTAGTGTACTATGGTTTATCTATTATAGTTAAACTTCATACCATGGCATATCGAACTCAAACCATTGCCTCCTAATGTAGGCACTCCCAAAGGCGTCACTTGATTTGTCAGGATCATAGTTACTAGTATTAGACTTGTCAAATTTTTATATTTTCTTGGCAACCAAAAGACTAAAGTTTTCAGTTCCCAAAAAATGTTTCATTTAGATACTGCATGTTTAAAATTATAAAGGATCAAATTTTTTTTTGGTACGGGTTCTAAAATTGTTTCTTTGGTGGAGGTAGATATTGATTAACTGGATGTACATCTAATGAAGGTGGTGCTTTTGGGTTAGAGGCGCATTTGGGAGTTCCCTACCTTGAGGTCAGAAGGCTTTAGTTTGCATTCATGGACATCTAATGTAGATGAGTCTATTGCAGGTAGAATGATTGCCTTACTCCTTGGGAGGATGAAAACTTTTAAATTTGTTCACTTGTAAGTTAAGGTATGAGTGACTATATATCAAATAATTTTTGACTTGGGGAAGTTTGACTTCTTGAAATATTTTTTAATATACTACTCTTGAAAAAATGGAATTGCAATCTAAACAAGTCATTTTATAGTTTTTGGACCTTCATGGACTTAGATATGAATTTTGAATCACATAAGGCTCAAAAAGTGTCTGTCAATCCCCTCATTTGTTACTATTGGTGAATTGGCAATTGGTACACTGAAGAAAGCAAAAGGTACCTCTTTGACGCTCTAGGACATGATAGCCTAAGCCATGAACAACCCAAAGGCATAATCAAGGCACCATCTATGGTTAAAACAATCAATAAAATTAGCTCCTATAAAAAAACTTGTTGTTAATAGTTAATTCCTTGTTAGTGAAGATAACTTGTTCTTTATGTGATAAAAGAAATACAACTCAAACTAATTCACAACTTGATTTAAAGGTTGCTAATTCATTTTTAATAATTTTGGTTCAATTTTATTATAGTTGCTTTTTCTTTCTTTTGCAATGAACTTACTTTTAATGTAGTTGTAATTTTGAGTTTTTAGCCTTTTTAGAGCTTGATCTTGCCATTATCTCAAAAGTTGAATAAAATTTTTGGATAGAGTTTTATATTGAGGATAATCATCTGTTTTTCTGATGACACCAAATCCAAGCCTTTGGGAACATGGTTGCATTCAAAAAATATATATATTGTCATCATGCAACGCATAGAATTTCCATGCAACCAATATGAGATGGCACTTCCTTCAAAGAGACTTGATAAGAGTTTGTGTGGGCTAATTAAATGGAAAAGTTGATCCATATAGAGAGCAATTGAATATTGAAGGCTTGACTCCCAAACAATGTGTATACTCTCCTAACCTGATTGATTTTCAAATACTTGTTCTAATAGAAATATTTTGAATTTTAATATAATTTTTTATTTGAGTGTATTGTATCATGTATAATTTTACTTTTCTATTGATGCATTTTGTCTTTGCATCTTCAATGTAAGATTTTGAAGTTAAATCAGATGACCCCAAAACGCTTTGTATAAAACAATGTGTTGCCTAATGAATTTGCAACTTCAAAAGATATAATCTTTTGATCAAGTTAATTTTTCTCATTTTGTTTGAGATTGACCAAAGTACAAGACCCTACAAATATATAATCAAAAAATCTTGACGGATTTTGAAATATTATGTAGTTTCAAAGAATGCCTTTATAAATACCAATAATTTTTGTTTCTGGTGATAAATTCCCCCATTCATTAGGATTTGATTGTAGAAAAACAATCTAGTTATTGCGGATTTGTAGCCTATGACCAAGGGTTTCAATTCAAGTAACCTAATGAAAATAGACCATTGGATATTGTTGTGATTTGCTTACCAACGCTTTTCTTGCAAGTTGACAAGAGTAGATTATTTTTTTGGAAGAAAATTCATGCTAGATCACATCAATCTTAAGTTCCATAGTGCTCATGAAATAAACAAAGGAGTTGCTATGGATATAAATCATAGATTTTAGATAGCCAAACAGAAATCACATAACATTGTACACCACATAAGGTACACATACTTATTATCAACCCTAACCAAATCGCGTCTTTTATCTACATCAATCTAATGTTTCAGTCCAAAATTTTTGGACAGAAGGTTTGCAATTGGGATGGGGTCCATAATGGCTACGCTTACCTATCATGGGTCTCAAAAACATTGTTGAAGACTCAAGAATGACATAAAGATATCCCTTTGTGTACTCCAAGGAAGTTAGACCACCAGTCTTCTTTTGGAAGAAATTACTTTTCTAAATACCTTGTCTATCTTCAATTCAATTTAATCCCTAAAGTACCATTGTCCCTTTGGGGGACAAATGGGATTTTGGACAGGTACCTACGGGTTGAAATTTTGTCATGATTTTCTTAAACTTTTTTTGGAAGATAGAAAAATTGATAAGCTTTGTGAGAATATAATTTCTTTTACAATCGGTCCCAAGGAAAAAAAGTTATGACCAAATAAGCTCAAAAAAGGGGACGGTAGGCAATCTGGGCAGCAAAAAAAATGGACAAAAATTTGAGTTTTTTTTTTAATATTTTTTTTCTCATAGATTATATTTTTGTCTACCTAGAAAGCTTTGATTCATTTCATTTGGATTTGTTATGAGAAAGTTATGGACATTCTTGTTTTTTGGACAATTAGAGCATCTTCTTGGAAAAAATAACTTCTAGGATGCATTTCTGAATGCAATTTTTCAAATTTTTCAGTTTTTTTTTGCATGGTTTTTATTACTTGCTAAGACAATCTCACCATTGGGATTAGTGCATTTTAATTCTATCTAAAATATATGAATATTTTAGATTTCCTTCTATCTTGTATCTACTTCTATTTAACAATTCATTAGAAGAGATTTGAGGCCTCCAAGAGCCTGCAAATTATCCTGCGTTCCCACAGCGTTCCTACGCAGCAAAGCTGCTGGCCTATGTGGTCGTGCAAGTGCCACATCATTTTTGAAAAATAAATAAATAAACAAATAATCTTTTTTGGCCTGAAATGATATTTGGGAGAGAATTTTCTTTAAAAAAAATAAAAAATAAAAAAAATAATGACAGCCCGTACTAGTTGTTCACAGATCTGGCCAGATCGGGAACGGGCCTGAAACGGCCCTCCAATGCCCTCAAATTTCTTCTAATGTTTTAAAGAATGATAATTAAGTTTTTTTGAATTATTATTTTTTTCCTAGACTCTCAACTCAATTTTCTACTACAAAGATTTAAAGCTCAAAACTTTGTAGTGCAAAAATTTTAAGTTAAAAATGTTCACAGTCAAAAAATCTAGGCCCACAATGTGCTGAAAAACTTGTTTTTTTCACTTTGAACACAGATATTTTGCAATCTGTGCGATCAAAAATTCTGAAATTTTTTACACACATTCTCATACTAGTTAGGTGTAAGATCCTACGGTTAGATGTGAAAAAAAAATTCAGTTTTTTTTACTTTTTGCTATAGAAATGGCAGTTTTGAGTGTTTTTTGGTAGAAAAAGGGCCTCGGTCCTTTAGGGGTTAATAGGAAGTCCTTCAATTATTATGCACATTCCACTACAATGGGATAATCCATTGACATCCTTTGGTTGTTGCACATATTTAGATTGTTCATATTTACAATTTTCTTTTAGCAATAGAACAACAAATCAAATAGTTCTTCACAAGTATTTTGGTCAACTCATTTTCCAATTAAAAAAGATACATTATAGGTGTTCAAAGCCAAAATATACAACTTCCTATAGTTGTCTAAAGGGAGGACTATTCTTGTTCATGTGCATTCTAATGTGGTTCTTTTAATTTCCTACAAGCTTATTCCTACATGGTAATCCAAAAGTGTCTCTCAAGATTGTGGAATAATAATAAATTTTTTTGCCATATTTAGAAACAACATAATGGCGTTTATTAATACCTAAAGGATTGAATGATTGTTGAAAATGTGCATGTGATTTTAGATAGGTGCATATGAATTCATTTTTAATGGATGTTTTTCAAATTTTGACACAAGGTATGAATATGTACCCCCTTAGTGGAAATATAATTTTTTTTCCAATGGGGTGCCTGGATCAAAGTTATGCTGTCCTACACTTTTAGGACAGCTTGAGCATCTTTGAGATTTGGCAGGTATGTAGCTTACATGGTACATAATGCAAATATATATATAAAAACCATATATTGTGTAAAAGTCTTACTTTAAGAGGAGTTAAAGTTTGCTGATCCTATTGGACAAGATAAAAAGAAATTTTTTTCTTTTAACTTCAAATTTCAATCTATATGGTCAAAGTTTCTAAAAATTTTCACACGTTCCTATAGTAGTCTAGTATAAATTTGAATGTTTGAATTTTGAAAAAAAAAAAAAATTTGCTGCCTTGAAATGTGGTAGTTTTCCACAATTTGTGCCAAGAAATGTGCCTTGGTCTTTTGAGTATTAAAGTTAAAAGCATGACTTTGAACTCAATTCCAATCCTTTCAATTCAAAATCTACAATGAAGTTATCATAATGCCGACTTTTGCAATTTTCAATAATGGGCTTCAAAGTAGAGTTTGCAAGTGGAGGGAAAGATTTTGGGTCTATAAGGTAAGAGGTCCATAGAGCACTTGGGCTCTAAGAATTTCCACCTCCTAAACTATTCACTATTTGTACATTTTGTTCTTTCATTGCTTCAACAATGTACAAATAGTGTATATTACAAAAGATGGATGCTTTTAGTAACCACTGTGTTTCAACTTCAAAAATTCATAAGTAATTCCACAAAGCTCCAAAAAATATTAAACAACTTGTTAGAGGCCAATTCCATTGGTCTTTCAAGGATAACTTACTAAAAACATATTTCAAGAAGTTTTACCTCTCCAAATTAATTTCTAGCTCTTAAATGTGCACTTTATGGACTTCCTATCTTATATCTAAGTTAAAATAATCTAACTTACATTATGTTCTCTTTCCCACCTTTGAAATCAGTTGTTTCATTATGTGCCAAAAACAACAACAACAACAACAACGCTTTAAGGTAATTTAAAATCCAAAAACAGTTTATGGATTGTTTTGGTGACTTCACGTAAAATAGCAAAAGTTGTTTCTATGTATGCATGGGACTCACTCATGCAACGCCTTCAAGTCCTAAGTTTTTTATATGTCATTGTAGCACAAGTCAAGAATGAGATTCCTACTACTACAAGTTCTTGAAAATGCATAAAAACACACTTACAACTCTTTTATCCAGTTTTTTTTTATTTTTTTTTTCAATTTTGATCGTACTTTCTTATTTTTGAGCCCAGGAACTTTAGGGTTTCCTTTTAGATAAAGTGGGGGCTCAAGCTGTGAAAACGTACTGTACCAGAAGTAGAGTCAGGTAGTAGTATTGTGTCTCCTACTGTGAACGAATCTTTTGTTGGGTCCCAGTTGCGCACACAGTCTTCATAACAAGTCCACACTCCACACGGCAGCAGTCAGCTCCCTTTCCCTTTCTAATTGCAGTCGTGCATTTAATGTCATGCCGAATTTTGACGTCGGGGGAGTCCATATCGAGAACCAAGGTTTGGATAATTGCACTGCTTCAGTTATGTACAGTACTTCCAAATTCAGGGCGAGGAATATTTTTTTTTATTTTTTATTTTTTTTTGGACACAAGCAAGGAGACAGTGCGAGGAATACTTGACCTGTATGAAACCAAATCATAGATGGCATCTACTATACTCTTCCAGAGTCCAAATCCTATAATCCTGAGTCAACAACAACAATAATAATAATAATAATAATAGTAACAATTATAACAACAACAAGAATAATAACAAGAATAATTATAATAATAATTGTTATTTATAGAAACATGAAAATTCCTGCAACTGAAATTTTCAAAGTTTTTTTTTTTTTTTGCTGTGAAAATCAAGAATATCAAGGAAACCATTCACTTCTCACCCAAAAAAGTGATAACTTTTTTCTTTATTCAATTAAAAACATCAATGGGGAAGTAGTCCGTTGACTCCGTTCATTGATCGAACGGTAACCCATCCATGAACACTATAAAGCGGGTTGCTTGCATTTACAGACTCCGAGAAAACAACAGGTTCAACTTGTGTGTATATGTGCTGTATGTCACCCAAAACTCACGCGAACAAGACTTCCGTAGCCTGATTTCTAAGTCTTGAAGTTTGAAATTTTCCGATCTAAGTTGTGTTGTGCTCTTCGCTCTCTGTTTTTTTTTCACTGCTGCCATGATCAACATGATCAAATTGGCCGTTCCTCACTGTCGAAAGCAATATTGTATTGCAGTGACAATCATATCCCGATCTTAAAAGCGGACACCTCCACTCATGACGGTGTCCGTCCGAACAATTTGAAATATCAAAGGTGGACCCTTCCTTCGCCTTAAGTACAAGGCTTCAGATTCAAGGACAGTTACAGCAAAAAAGCATTGAAAAGACTTGGAGCCAATCGAACAAAATCGGTAGTGCACACACTTCAACACATCATACTCAATTCTTGTCAATTGGGTAGTTCATGGTAACAATTTAAAAAGCAGTCCATCACAAAGAAAAAAACGGTGCTTTCAGCTGGATGATTTCGGCATCCTTTCTTAACAAGTACCCTGATACAGCCGAAGCAACCATTACCAGCTCAGTGACCTCTACCCTTACTTAGTACGCACTGCACTTGCTGGTATAGCAGTGTCATCCTATTTGTAATACATAACAATTTTTTTGCAAGGCTGCACTGATATCGCATGGAGCGAATTTCCAACAAAATTTTCTTAGTGACACTAATTCTGTGTCTCATTGATAGGATAAACCAATGTAGAGTCTCTTTGCAAAAGAAATCATACCTTGAACGTGATTATCAGTGCACATACTTTCAAGAGAGTATTCATGGTTCAGTGTAGTCTAGGCTCCTACTTGGGACCCTGCTCCTGCTGCAAACTTCGATAACTTTATTCATACAACTTTATCCAAATCATACAAATTTTTGCGCGTGTTGGAATCCTCTCAGAAATGGGGAAAGGACTCAAAAAAATCCGTTCTAATAATAATGGGAACCACTCGAAGTCACACGAAGGGTTTCCCGACCTTCATTACTATCTGGGCCCCGAAAGCTCCAGAGCGTGTGCAAAGGAGGAGTTGGAGTCCAGTTCCCAAGCCCGCGGAAGTTTCGGCGTATGCTGATTTTCTTGGTCGCGCATCACCTCCAGCTTCTCCCATTCGGCCCACCGTTCTTCCAAACCATTGCCTTCCAGCATACTCACCACTTCACTCATTTTCGGCCGGTGGGACGGAGAGTTTTGTGTGCATAATAAGGCCACCTGTCCATCAATACCAAATGAAACCATTGCTTGAGGGTGTCACCATGAAAAGACAGTTTCAACAAATCGAACAATGTTGCAAACAATGGGAGACAAACAAACGAGTGAACAAACTTCGAAAGGACCAGAAGGTCCAAATTGGGTCTCTCATGTCTCAAATTTGGCATTTCGAGGTCATCGAAGTACTTTCTTTTGTACAATTTCAATGATTTTGCAACCTCCATACGTGCAATGATCTTCATTGATTGTGGTGAGATATCAAACTAGGCCATGTCGGCATGATACAGTATGCTTCACCATACGATCAATCAAGTTGTGGTCAACCTAGAGTTACAAATACAGCCACGAGCAAGGAGTTTGAACATACCAATGATACTACCACCATTCACAAGGCTTTGAAAAAATTTGCATAAGGCTTTACATAGGGAAAGAATGGAACTCACCCGAAGTAACTCCTTAATATCCGTCGGATCATACTCCTTGAGATTTAGGTCTACCATCAAGTGCACCTTGTCCTCTCTGTTCAGTTTTTTCACCTGAAATATTAAGGGAAAACAAATCTGAATGAGCCCCCAGAGAGAGAGAGAGAGAGAGAGAGAGAGAGAGAGAGAGAGAGAGAGAGAGAGAGAGAGGTTGAGACATGTGGAAAACCATCAAATCATGTTCATTGAATAATATTCAATGTGTAGAGTAATGATGGGTATTGGTTTTAAGTAGGTTCATAATTGTCTAGAACTATGTATTCGATTGAAAAATAAATTCTACACCAATTTACATCTGTGGGTTGGTTAATGTCAAATTCCATCACAAACACAGCCATTCCCAACATTAGATTATTGTAACCGGAGGTTGTACCATAACCTCAATGCAGCCCAATTCCATAGCGGTGGCAACCAGGCATTGAATATGGAGGACGGTTATCTCACAATCTTGTCCTTCTTTAGCATTATGGTGTCCCTTTTTAGACCCTTGGTGGAGCATGATGCAACAAGATTCAGCTATTAAGGTTACGTGCAGTAACATAAAAAGCAAAGCGTCTTTGCAATTCCATTGGCTCAGCATGTAATTTCTCATAACAAAGATCCACTTTCATGTTACCTAAGTCTACTTCCAAACTACTTGATAGAATATTATTCCTCATAGTTTAATTGATTTGACTTTCTCAATTTCTTAAAACTACTCTTGTGAGGTAGGAAGTGCGAACTCACCCAATCCAAAAGCATCACATCTTCATCATCCGAAAGGCGTGATAAGTTCACAGCACCCTGCCCAGTAATAAGCTGCAGCAACGTGATCCCATAGCCATACACATCTGTCTTCTCCGATGACTTCCCTGTGGACATGTACTCCGGCGCAATGTGGCCCAGCGTGCCTCGAACTGCGGTCGTAATATGCGTATTCTTGAAATCCACAGGCTTGGCCAACCCAAAATCGCCCACCACGGCCTCGAACTCATCATCCAAAAGAATGTTGTCAGCTTTGACATCTCTGTGAATGATCTTCGGGCTGCATTGCTCATGCAAGTATGCCAACCCCTTGGCTGCTCCGAGAGCAATGTGTTTCCGCATTCCGCTACTTAGAGCAGACTCTCCGTGTTCAGGCTCTGTGGACAAAACACGTGTGAGATCAAAATACGAAAAAGTCTCCTTAAAATATCAAGTGTTCAAGGCCTAGTTTTTTTATATCAAGTGATGCCAGAAAGCCATGGCTTTCATTCACACCATCCTCGATAAAGTAGCTGGAAATCAGCTGTACATGGATAGGTATATTGATTATAACCAGATCTTGACAGCCCCATAGGACTGTCTTAAAATCATGGAGAATGGTCATCTTATGAAGATCAAAATAACGTAAAAAGTGGTTTTCTTTGATGCTTACTATCATGATATTCAGTTAGACATGAACATTCTTTGCAAAGCTGTGTCTATTCTAGCTGCGTTCTGCCGAACATTTTCCCGTTTTGCATTCGAAAATGGAAAAAAAAATACAAAAAATACATACTTTTCAGTTGAGTAGAAACACTCCCATTTGACATGAATGGATAGACGAGCAAACGCTCCGCGGGAGTTGTACAGAAGCCATATAACCGTAACAAATTCCTGTGTGCTGCCATGCTGATTATTTCAACCTAATATACCACACAAAGAGTACCAAACAGGCGTACCAAATAGGTAAGTCTAAAGTTCAATATTAGCCTTCAGTTTCATTGATAAACTAACAAAGTATCACAGCAGACATTGATTAGGAAGTCAAGTACAGGGTTTTCTCTCTTGCCTCATTTTCTTCACTCTGTAGTTAAAAAAAGAAAAATGATTAGCTGCTTCATCACAGGGATACTTTAGATTGCACAAGTCGAATACAAAGAGCTTGAGATAACAAGAAATCCTACACCTTGATTCATTCATTCGTTTTGTCTTGTTTTTGTTCAGTGTCAACTTTACACTAGTGCAAGTAGCAAGAATGAGCATGAAGAGGTAGCACTTACGTGACTCCTATGAGGCATGATAAAAACATTTGAGACAACAAGGTTTCAAGTTGTCTCTGATGTGGTGGATTGGAAGCTTGTTACCTCAGACGTGTCATAAGCACTCAAAAAATGCAATGGGTAGAAATATTGTAATTTCTCACCCCTAGTTGCACATGGTGTTGATTCAAATTATAAGCTCGATGCTTCGATTGGTGCAATTTAGAGTGACCATCATACCAATAGCAAATACCAATTGGCGTCACAAAAGAGATCTTTTATATTCAGTTTTATGAATATCTGGTGGATGAAATCTTACCTCTGTTTGAAACTGCTGCTCATTTCCTACGTTACGGTCTTCTCTCAGGCGCTTGACAGCCAATACTGTTCCATCAGAAAGCACACCCCTGTAAACTTTGCTAAAACCGCCGCGTCCTATCTCGTTTCTGCTACTGAAATTTTCCGTTGCAATTCGCAGCTGGTTGATACTAAAGCGCTTCAATTGTCCTAGATTTACTTCTGAATCTTCCTGCCCTGCAATCACCACAAAACCCCTTACTGTTATTGACTATTGATTAAATCAATACGTGTCAAAAGAGAATGTTTGCACCATTTCCAGTAGACAACTCATGCCATAATAATCGTCAACACTTTCACAATTAGAATTACCCATATTTCTACCCAACTAACACTACTGGGTGAGCCATACTCAATAACGCAATCAGTGTAGTGTTGCAAGTACAAGTGGATCAGATGAAGCACAAAGTCATGATACAGAAAGCTACACCACCAAGCTACTAAGCAGATGGTAACATAATAGTGCCGGTAATTTTCATGTTGAAATTTCATGTGAAAGAATTCATCATTAAATTTTCATTGCACCTCGGTCATTTTGAAATGCTCCCAAATTCGAAGCTTGCTTACCAGGAACATCAAAGAAAGCGTCCTTAGGATGGTGCCGACGCCAATAGAAGTACAAGCCAATCATACAAAGCAAAGCAACAACAGCTGCAGCTATTCCTCCTCCAATTGCTGCTCCAGAAGCTGCAGTCGTGTGCATTTTCATACCATGTCATTTCCAAGTGATCCATGATTCTAAATGGAGGGCAGGGTGCCCAATGAGAATAACACCCATTAGTCCACACCAAATCAGACATGAATTCGCAAAAACAAAAACAAAAAATTTGCTGGCCATTAAACCCTAAAACCCTGAACCCACCACTCCAGCAAGAAATCTTGAATTCAATGTTCTACGATGCCTCTGTAAACAGACTACAATACCATTGTAGCAGGTTCAAGAATGTTATAAGCCCCATGAGGTTGAACATTCATTTCAAACCCAAGTATAATAAAAAAAAAAAACACGATATTCTTTGCTCTAAAAATCTTAATCTAAGCAACAAGATTTTAGCGGTCAATACCCATTCCTATTGCTGTCATTGCCACATGGCACATCGGAGTTGGAAACAAGGAGGGTCCAAAGTCATAACCCTAAAAAATTGCAGATCTGATTTTCACAGGGCTTTAGGGTGTGTAAACAACCTACCACTTGAAGATGACGAAGGACTCGGAAGTGGTGGGTCGTAAGGGCATTGTATATTGACTGGGATTCCACATAAGCCACTATTCCCTGCAAAGCTGCACATAAGTGATACCACAAAGTGTGAGGAGGGCAAAGCAGAGAACCGGAAAATAGATCTAGTGATTTCGCTGTTCCAAAAATCAAGTGGGATGGTATTCAATGTTGCAAATTTCAACAAAGCTGGGACTGTCAATTGTTCAACAATGATCTGCCATGGAATACAAATCTATAGAAAGTGCAATTTCTGCCATTGACCTTTGGGTCAGTGATTAGTAGACAAATGTGGTTGCGATCCTTACTTTTCCTCTTTTAAGTTGGCAAATGAACCATTGTTGTAGACCTTGCCAGTAAGAGTGTTATTCTGTAGGCTTCTGCAAAAATCCAAAGATAACAGCTTAGCACCCAGCACTGATTATGTTCCTTTCGAATTAAACTTCGGTTATCTTCAATACTTAGAAAACTAAAATGAAACAGAATAAGAAACATTCAACCTCTACTTAGGTCATTGAACTGTACTCTGATAGTAGGGTCAACTACGAGAAGCTGGGAAAATAAATTGAAAGCAAGATGAGGGTTATTGCTTGAGAGCTTTTCATATTAAAAATCAGATTTTGTCTACTAGAAATTGAACGATTTAGCGTCTTTCCCTTTTTTTTCGCAAAATACTGCATATCGAAGAGTACTCACAATTCATTTAGTTTGCTAAGGCTGGTGAGTTGTACAGGGATAGACCCTGAAAGACGATTGTCGTTGAGTTTGCTGCACATAGCAAGAGGGTACAGTCACACGCGTTCACTAATCAAAAGAAGCTCTACATCATCAAACTAGAGACAAGAGTGGTATTTCGTCAAAAAGTATCAAAACCAAGCAACAGTAAAAGGTCCCAAGGTGCCAAAAGTCAAACTTAGGGAGTTAAATAAAAGGAAGAAGTTGAACATACAGAAAAGTCAACTGGCTAAGCTGGCCAAAACTGACTGGGATGGACCCAGTAAGTTGATTATAGGACAAATCCAAAAATTGCAAATTTGTAAGATTCCCCAGTGAATCAGGTATACTTCCATTCAAGCTGTTACGATAAAGAGTCCTGCAGCAATAGGCCAGAGCGTTTTCATCAGTTCTATTGAACTTCGAGAAAAAAATTCTTAGTTCTATTGAACATCACATATATTCTTCAAGTACTACTTTGAAAGTCAAGTTGCCTAGTCTGAATGACCTTCTGTTAAAATAAACATTCAATATGTTTACAAGTTTTCATATGGTAGAGTTAGGTTACAAAATTACAGAGCGCCTTAACCCTAAATCCACAGTTCCAACAATGCCGAGCAATTAAGCGTTGAGCATTGATTACTCACAGAATGGTGAGCTTTGAAAGCTTCCCAAGATCTGGCGACAGTGGCCCCGCAAGAGCAGAATTCCCAAGATCTCTGCATTCAAAGCATCAGAAGTCAGTAACCGCGCAAGGTAAGTGTACGAGGAAGAGAATGTAAAAATGAAAGTTCAGAAATGAAAAATGTACGCTGACAGAGCCTTACAATCGTTGGACATTTCCCTCGTTATCGCACAAGACATGAAACCAAGGGTTACTCCCACAGGGATCCGTCCCGGGCGTCCAGTTTGGCAAAGTGCTAATTGCGCTCAATTCATTTTTCCAAGTTATCAGAATATCTCCTGCAATTCCATTCCAAAAATGTTAAAACCATCCACGTGCAATGCCAACCCTTGTGAAAGCGGAACACACAGACGCAAATAATCAGAGTAATTGCATGGCACTAGAGCTTCCAATCGCCAACAAAGGCTCATTCCAAGCCTTCAAAACCTTCACACACGCTCCTCGGATCACTCTCCTCAACCACCACCAGAGTAACCACTGAGACTCCTAAACCTAATTCAATCTCATTGGAGAAGATTCAACCTCTAAGAACTGCTAACACTGAACAAAGACACCCTTAGGAACAGCAGCAGAATCATCTACTAGTTTGACCTAAAAGAGAACTTTCACTCCTTTCGATAACCCAGACTTTTCTTCCGGATTTCAGCCTACATTTTCTGACAGTCCGAGTTGCCATAGTCAATAATTCTGTCCGTCCTAAGCAAATACTACTATAGCTCTACAGATTGGTTGACCACTTCCTCAGCCACTACTTCCTCTCCCCAACCTCCAAAAAAATGACCTTTCCAGCCTCCAAATTGCTAACCAAGCATCCAAACCAGCTCGAAGCACAAACCGTAGCCAACCCTAATCAGATCATCTTTCCAGATTGTTGCCAAACGTTCCCAAACAGAACCACACGACCGACCCCAATTCCAATCCGGTCAAGTATCCTGAATCCAACCCAGAGAACAGCAAAACTGCAAACCTTCTGGAATCGTCGCCCTGTTTCTGTCCACGTGGCCCAACACGCACAAGAGCAGCAGCAGCAAACCCGGACATGGAAGCCGCAACCGCACCATGCTTAACGACACTCCCAACCCCCGAAAACGCAACCGCTTCACATCCTCAGTTCGCCAAGCACAACTACACTAGCATAACCCAGTCACCTCCCTGTCGCAAATCCCAGCTCAAACAATCAATCCCTTCAAATCCCCACTTCGACACGCCCACCGGATCCTCCACACATGCACTGACAGATCGAACCCTTGTCACTTCCTCGTTCTCAAAACCCAGCTCAAAAGACCCAAAAAATCGGTACCGCAACCTCGCCACCAAACACGCATTCCGCAACCACCAGTCCGCGGGAACAGCGAGCAGGGGACGCGCACAGAGAGCGGACTGTCCACTCCAAGCACGAGAAACGCGGCGAACACGGCGACGATGGAACTGTACTGTAGTTAGTTCCTTCGATGAGGGCCTTAAGCTCTCTTCGCCTGCAGTGGCGCCTGATGACTGACTGACGCTAAGCTTTAAGTTCGTTGGCAAGCAGGCAGGCGGTAACTGAAGCAGGCAAGGTTGGCGAACATCCCGACGGTACTTCGAGGCGATTCCGCAGGGGCCCAGCCAGGAAGTTCCAAAAGAGCTAAGCTAACTTAGCTCCTCCCCCAGAGTTGGTACGGGGTGTAGGGCTCCTTTGGGCCTTTGGGGATGAGACCAGTGAGGTGGACATTACCGACAACGATCACCGTCGCTTCGGCGTAATTTCATAGAATTCCGCTTTGGGGTAATTGGATTGCCGAACGAGGATGCGGTTTTGATGCCGCTTTCTAAAGGGGGGGTGACAGACTGCTGGTCAGGATTCATCAGGAACTGATGAGTGAATGCAGCTGGAGGTGCGGGCGCTGCGGGCGCTGCGGGCGGTGCCAGGGTCAGCGGCAGGATGGGAGGCGTCAGAAGGCAACGACTACAAGTGTTGCCGCCCCTCTCCGGCGAGGGGGAGCCGGAGAGGGGCGGCAACTCGACAAGTGTTGGGCGGGCATACGAACAACAATGGAAATATTGAAATTTAGGGTTCGGAGGACTAAAATATCCTTCAACTAAGTTACTTCCAACTTTCCAAGGGGTAGCCAGAAATGCCTTATTGGACTTGTTGGGGGGCAAGAGGAGAGTTTCTATTTTGGAACAGTAAGGTAGTATGCTCTTAAAGCGACCAATTAAGTCTACCTAACTCATCATTGACAGTAGAACATACTTCAAGCAACATGTCAATCCTTCCTAGATAGGGGTCGCAATTAGAACACAGTTGGTTTTAGGTGTAGTTACCTTAACTGCTGTAACAAGTCTTTACATTGTTGGCACAATTCTAGAAGGATGGAATCTGACACAAGCTCAAACTTGTCAGAGAATGTGACTTTGCCTCTAATAAAAACCAGGGACAAGAGTTTGACGTTTTGGATTCCTACTGGAATTTGTAGCCCAGGCACAATCATATGGTTTGAATTTTGAAGGGAGAAACAAAAACCGGCCTTGCCATTAGAGCATCTCCACCAGTTTCCTTCAAAAGGGACACGCCAGACTCTCAATGGCGCATGTCAGAGGGGAGGAAGGCCACGGCTTGTTGCAGGGCCCTACCAACACTCGTCACAAAAGTTCAAAAACGTCATAAGTCCCACTTTCTAAGGGGCAAAAAATGATGAAGCATGGCAGTAATTGCAAATTCGTCGTTGACCCTGTGTAAGCTCTTGAAATGGTGAACATATTGGGAGTTCATTTAAATAATAAAGTTGTGCGCTCCTCAAGATGCCATTGGAATACGGGTTCTGCCAACTTGCCATGGCACAAGTCAATACTCAAGCACCTTGTAGGGTCCCGTGTTTGGCTCTCAATGTAGCACGGCCTGCATTGAATTTTGATGAAGGCTGCCACTGGTGGCTTGGTTATTACTCCCCGAGCACGCCAAACCACTTGCAAGGGCAGTGTGGCGCGCCCCAGTGGAGATGCTCTTAGGAAGGGGCACTCTTGGAGAAAATGCCAGGATTTGGTCAGTTTGTTACTCCTTAATGAAGCTAGCGTTCCACATGTGCCAAATAAATAAATAAAAAATTAGTATTTGTAACATTGCAAATTCTAACATTCGAGGGGGCCTAAATACAACGTTGGTAATGCTACAAACACTAAATGGATGTTGAAGAAACGATTATAGAACATGTACCAAAAAAATTTGGACTCTTCATAATTTTTGCATACTGTATCCAAATGTTGCATTCTTTGGAACAGTGGAACCTCTTTTCACTTGGAAAATATGAAAATTTGAATAATTTAATAATAGTAACTAGGCATAGCACCAAAAAAGGGGCAGTTTGGGGGTACTCACCTTACCTTGCCCTTGTGGCCCTAAGAGGCTGAGATTTGTATCAGGAATGAATGTTTCCTTGGAGTAATCCCTTAATGCCCAACATTCCTCTGTATTTTAGGGGTTAATCACATCAAAATGAAGGTCTTGATTAACCTTGTGTTTGTAAAAAGGTAGGGATCAATTTGTCGGTGCCAAAAATCCTTTTCAATATGTTTTTGAAAATAATATAGAAAACCATACAAATTAAAATTTTATTCCCATTGTACTCTAAGCATGTTTTTTTCATCTCCATTTTTCTAGATTCAATGTTCACATTCTGGTAAATTAGATGAGTATGACAATTCTTAAACCAAATGTGAAGGTCTCATTCAGCACTACGTCACCGAAATTGAATTTCCATGTTAAATTCTCAAAGGTCCACACTACCTCACACCATTCACAAGATGACACATGGCACTTTTTTTTTATTACAAAAAATGACTTAATTTATACCGAATTTGACCTTCACATAGGGTATTGGACTCATGGCATTTTCCAAGTTGTCCACATTGTTTTGGGGGCCACGTGTCACCTTGTTGGCTTCATTGCATAGGCCAATTTGGGGAGGGACAACAAAAGAAAGGTCAGAATCTGGCGGATTGAGTGAATTTTCTCTCAAAATAAGAACGCTGAGGTTGTGTAGTTCGCTGAGGTAATTGCACCTTAAATCGCACAGTTAAGCAATTTAGCCTAATTCAGCATGTTTTATTACTATTATATTAAATTTTTTTGGTGGGGTCCCGTTGGTAGTCAAAAGGGGATTCTAGATTCTCTTAGAATGCATTTTTTGGACACCGTGTGAATAAACTAAGGATTTCCAAAGTGTTGACAATAGGTGTACCCAAAAGCGATCATTGAGTCATATGAATAGTGGGAGTACATTTTAGGCAAGCGTGCGATTTTAGGTGTAGTTACCTTACTGGTAGGGTTCCTGTGATGCAAGACTTTTGTTTTGTTTTATGTACACTAATGTTTTTTTTTCCACACTTGCAGGCTGTGAACATTTGTCTCATGGGGCTGTCACCATAGTCCCTCCTCAAGGGGGGTTGTTGGATGGATCAGAAGTCGCGCGCAGTGTACCACATATTCCCATGGAAGTGGACTTAGTTTTTTTTCGTTTTTTTTTTTTGATGGAAGCGGACTTTTGGTAGAGCTCCTAGTGAACTGAACTGTTGTTATTGGAAGATCATCAAATAGCAGCTGTTTGTTTGTCAGGACTTTGTTTTACTTTTTGAGAATGTGCCAGGATGACAATCACTTAAAAATGGAGGGAAGCCCTGTATTTCTACATTTATTCACCTTTTGGACCTAAAATCACTACTTTCAATGACATTCATGCACGCATTTCATTCAAAATGATGACTTCATCCACATTTTAAATAGAAATAGAATTTTTTTGGCGAAATTTTTTTGTTGAGTGTTGATGACGAACATTCTGAATTTGTACACACAGTAGTACTAGTACATCATATTGCCATTTGATTGTTCTGGAAATTGTTATGGAAGGGGCTTCTGTCCAAGGTACTGTACAACCATTTGACCACGAAAGTCAACCAAAGTGGGCTTGTTTTGGGGTGCTTTTCACTAAGGTAGGAAGTGCAAAAACCACCCATTTAAGTGGTGATTGGCTTGGGATCTCTTCTATGCTGATGGAAGCATTTTTAAAACAAATTTTTAGGAAAGAAGAGAGGGAGATGCATCCATCACAATTTGATTTGTAATTTTTGACATAAATTGAATTAAATATGATTTTTTGGAAGCTTACATTAGTAGTGTGCTATTGAAGGCCATAAGTACTACCATTAACCCCTAAAGACCTAAGGCCTTTTTTTTGCAAAAAGACACTCAAAATTGCCATTTTCGTAGCAAAGAGTAAGAAATTTTGAAAATTGTTTTCTTTTGCACATCTAACCGTAGGATCTTACACCTAACTAGTATGAAAATGTGTGGAAAAAATTTCAGAATTTTTGACTACGTAGATTGTGAGATATCTGTATTTGAAGTGAGAAAAACAAATTTTTAGTACATTTATGGAATTAAAATGCACTAATTCCAATGGTGAGATTGCTCCAGCAAAATATTGAACAACATGGTACTTTTTTTTGAGAAATAGTAAAAATTGCATTCAAAAATGAACCCTATAAGCTATTTTTTTCAGAAAGATGCTCCAAGTGACCAAAAACTAAGATTGTCCATAATTTTTTCATAACAAATCCAAATGGAATGAATGAAAGCTTTCCACATAGACAAAAATATAATCCATAGTGGAAAAAAAATTCAAAAAAAAATTCAAATTTTTGCAAATTTTTCTTACTACCTCCTCTCTTCTTTTTTGAGCCTATTTGAGCATAACTTTTGTTGCCAGCACCGATTGAAAGAAAATTTACATTCTCACAAAGCTTGTCAGTTGTTCTATCTTCAAAAAAGTTTCAAAAAATTAGGACAAAAATTCAACTCGTAGGTACTTGCCTGAAATCTCATTTGTCCCCCAAAGGGACAATGGTCCTTTCAGGATTAAATGTCAAAAAGTTGTTCATCAATGGTGCAAATGGCATCCCCAAACTAAAAGCATACAAACTTTAAATTGGAACAACATGGTGCATGTAACTACCTAGGATGGCACAAAGTGTCCCATCACTCATAATTCCACATTCTTAACATTGAAATTTTGTCTACTTTCAAATCAAACTCAATCCCCAACCACTTATAAAATTGTGCAACAATAATCACAAATTGGCACCACTTCATCTCTAGACAGTTTTGCATTCCTAGAGGAACAATTTATGATATAATGGTAGGAACACTTTTTGGAGTATGCACAAAATATGGACATGCTACCTTAAGGAGGAGTTTCTTCATATTCACAAACTATTAGGAATGAAAAACTTATTGGAGCATTAAAGTAACTACACCTTATTGCAACCAGTTCTTAAAATTGACCACTACCTAGCTAAATTCTTGCCTAGCTAAAATATACTCCTACTATTCATGAAAGTCTATAGTCGGTTTTAAAAACACCTAGTTTCAGCATTATGAAAATTCGTAGTTTATTCAAACAATTCCTAAAAATATATTCTAAGAGAATCTAAAATCTCCTTTGGACTATCAACAAGATACCACAAAAATATTTTTTAATATAATAATGGGAATCATGTTGAATTGCTTATTTGTACAATTTTAGGTCATGTCCAATAATGAGCTCTCTCAAATGCAAAAATCAATTTCCATCTATAAATAGATCAACTAAAAAAGATACTTTATTGTAATTTGGATTGCTTTCCCTCTGCAATTGAGTCAATTGACAAACTCCAAAGTTAGTGTAATATGAAGAATTTACAAGATTTTGAAAAATAATTGTTTTGGCACTTAAGTGCTAAGGAACAAACATGGAGTGACTATGTTTTTGTGCAAACTCATGAAAAATCTAGACCAAGTTGTTTCATTATTTTTGGTCACTTAAGTAACATTTTACAAATTTTCAAAGTTGAGAATGTAGGATACCCTACACATAATACAAGACTTGCCTCTAGTGAACATTATGAAGCACAAAATGTCTCAACTCCCATTAGTTGCATCAAAAATCCTAGTCTTCACTTCTCATTGGTTACTCTTGAAAACTTATGACAATTTTGAATCATTGTAATGTTCATTTAAGTGTATTTTTTAGGTGTTGGAGAACAAAAAAGTCTCATTTGGGTGTACATACTTTATTATGATGTTGTACCATTTGTTGTATCCATTAAAAAATGTAGCACCTTGCATATCAATAATTCTTATAGAATATGTACATCCCACAATGAATTTATGAAATGAAATTTTTTAACTCGAGAAGGACGGCCGGATTGGTCACTTTGGAAATCATTACCGTGAGAACCTTTTCCTTAAAAAACAACAAGAGCACTCATTAGAGGTCAAACTATTAGTGTGCAAGATTGAGTCCCCTTTTCATACAAAATTCTAAAGATGAACATCTACTTGTGTCCGTGGTATTCATCCTTGAAATTTTGTGTCATCTATTGTACACCTAATTGTCTGCGGCATTCTTCTAGAATTCTAAAATTTTTATATGACTGTCCAGTCTTACAAACAAAAAATTAAATTAGGCAAAAAATTTTAGGGTAGGAGTATCACCACAAGTCAATACACCCTCACTGGCCAGTGCACCAGAGCCACAACAATTGAAAGCGTTTCTTCTTTGTTCCTCATGACAGAATAAAAGGTAGATTATTGTGGCTCAGGGTCTATAAATTTCACCTGAAGATTCCTTTGTACCAACAACAAAGTAAGCTTAATCCCTAAAATTTCTTGCAACCTCATTGTGTTTTTTTAACCCCTAACTGCCTAAGCGACCAAATATAGTCGCTCTAAAATTTCAAGCTCGTTTGGACATGGGCAGTTAAATTCCTTTGACTGGTTAAATTTTTTTTACGGGCAGTATTGAAGGTTAACTATTGGAAACTTTTATTTTTCACTAAAAAGGTAAATATTTGATTTTTGAGAAGTCCTCAAAGGCATACATGTATCATTAGTGGAAGAATAAAGCTTGCAAATTTTACTTGATTTCCCGGCTTTGACCAAAGCTTGTCAATTTCACTTGATTTGAGATCTAAAAAGTTTTACTTATCCATTTGCTTTGAAAATGGTCCCAATGGAAAGAGTAAAGTGTTTTCATGATTATCACCGCTGAAATTTTAAACATGCAAGTGTTGATTTGGAGTTATTTACAATTTCTACTTATCAAATAAAATTGCGTTTCAACAACTACAAGGTGGATTGTATAATGAGTTTGATAGCTCTTCATTTGAAATTAAGTTTTTTAGAAGTGCATTTTAGTGTGCTAACGCAATTTAAAATGTGTTTATGTCACATCCAACCCCAAAAAACTCTTATATGCAAATTTCTCAAACATTGTGGGGAGGGGGCAGCATACTAAAAATAGAATATTTACATTTCTCTTGTTATAATCTCACAACTCCTATGCAATTTTACACTCAAAATTGGTAAGCACACTAATAAACAAGCTCTCTAAACATCTAGACGGTTAGATTTTGAAAAACAAATAATTTGCTTCATTGGAGATAACTATAAGCTCATGCTTTTTTTTCAAAGAAAAAACACACTTGGAAAGGCTTAGGCACTTACGGGTTAAGTCCCTAAAATTCCTTGCAACCTCATTGTATTTTTTTGAATTTTTGGTCAGCTGCTACAATTTGATTTTTGATTTGTTTGTGCACACAATATGTATTTTGGGATGCATATTTTAATACAAATCCAAAAATATAATTCACGTGCACATGCAAGTTCATATGCATTTTCTATGATTTATTGAGTGATTTGGCCTCAAAAATTCAATTTCTGCAATTATCAAAGGGCTTGTGAAGAATTGCCACTTGGGGTGATAGGATAGTCACATAGAATTGGCTTTAATTTAAATTTGAATTTTGTCCCACCAATACATGCAACTTAGAGCATATTGACTAACCTTTCTTGCCTAGGTTGCAAAATCTATCCTATCAGACCTCAAAATTGGATGAATTGTTTGTGAAGCTAGCTTGAAAAATATGGTGTGTTTACAAGCCTTAAGTGAGGTAGGGAGACTGACCCCCTTATTGCCCCATCTTTGGATAGATGATGGATGGGGCAATGAGTTTCTCTTGCACCCATTCTTTTGGCCCTTCCTGCCCACCTTGTCATTGTTTCCTCTGTCTATTGTCTTGTTCCTAGCCCCACCCACCTCTCATTAGAAAAATTGGGACCCTTAAAGGGTTGCTTTCCTTAGAGGAGTTCTCCTCACAGACGTGGCATCTCCTTTGAGGAGAACGCCCTTGTTCACAAACAGGGGTTACTCATTAAAACATATTTAAATAAACAATCATAATAATATAATATTAATATAATAATAACATTATGATAAAAATAAACAAAGTAATAATCATAAATAAAAATAATAACATAATATTAAAATAGTATTAAAATAATAATAGAAGAAGCAAGTTGATGTGGTCGCCGTGGTACCACATCGAATTCTAAGATTTTGTAATTTGTAATTTTTTTTAAGATTAATTATTTTATATTTTTTTCAATATTTAAAAAATTATTTTACTGCACTGTACAGTATCCCAAAGAAAGAGTACATAACTTCTAGTTTGGTGCCTAAAGGCTTAATTTCAAAATCAGATTTAGAAGATGATCCATCAAGATTTTGAAAATACTTTATGAACAAAAACAGCTCATAATTTATAAGAGGACAACTTTTGCTCTTGGCCAAATAGCATGTTATGCATTTGTAGTGAGTGATTGATTGACAAAGTGGAATATTGTATGTTCAGAGGTAATTTTTTCAAATCACATTTACTATACCAATTAGTAAGATTTTGAAATTATTTCTTGAAAGGAAACAACTCAGAACTTACAAGAGAATAACTCTTATTTTAAGCTCAAAAGCTTATCATGCCTCAATGGTTCACAAATGAAGCCCAAACAAGTGGACCAATCTCAAAAGACGACGCATCTGACCAAATAATTTGTTTCCAGTCTTCTATCGTTCAATGCTGGTGCTGTATTGCAAAGGCTAGACTTGCAGGCTTGTACTTGTTGTTTATAAACGGCTTCTTTGTAGCAAAGGAAGTTTGATAGCCAAACTATAGATTACCTTTTGAATTGTGACAACGGTGAGATTGGTCCACTTGTTTGGGCTTCATTTGTGAACCATTGAGGCATGATAAGCTTTGAGCGTAAAATGGAAGCTATTCTTTTGTAAGTTCTGAGTTGTTTCCTTTTAAGAAGTAATTTCAAAATCTTAGTAACTGATGTAGTAAATGTGATTTGGAAAAATTACCTTTGAACGTACAATATTCCACTTTGTCAATCAATCACTCACTACAAATGCACAACACGCTATTTGGCCAAGAACAAAAGTTGTTCTTCTATATATTCTGAGCTGTTTTTGTTCAATTTTTTTTTCAAAATCTCGATGGATCATCCTCTAAATCTGATTTTGAAATTAAGCCTTTAGGCACTAAACTGGAAGTTATGTACTATTTCTTTGGGAGTACAACGTTGTACAACACTCTTTAGGCCCTCCAATTTGTTGGCGGCAACAAAAAAAAATTAAAAAAATTAAAAAATTAAAAAAAAATTCGGCCCTTGTTCCCTTATTCCCCTCACTCACAGCCCCTTTGTGGGCTCCAATTTTTTCTAATGTATGACCGTGCAAGGTGGAATTGTATGGTTTTATTTTTTAGGATTTTTTTAAAATAATCTATCATCCAAGAGAAACTCAATTGATGTCAATTAGTCCATATATTTTGTTGCCATTGTAAGTAATTCCTACTTTATTATACATTATTCACTATTACATGTGTAGATGATGACTTTGTATCTTCCTCGTAGGGAATGAATTCTATCCTAAGGTTAGCATGGTTACTCACACTTCTTTAAGTTCACTCGTGTAGGTTCAACTAGAATGCTTTTGATGTAATAATGGCAATTTTGGAGATTCTTTGTCAAGGGATTTGAATTTTTTTTTGGTACTAGTCCATCACCGAGTTGCTTATGTTTTATCTTATAGGATGATTTGTGTAAAGTTTTAGCAATTGATTGTATTTACTCAATTTGCAAAGATCTTCTTTTAGTCATTGTATATCAATCATTTTTAAGCTTGCAATCTTTGGAGTTGTATCATTCAAGGAATCAAGGCTGTAAGTTCTTTTGACATTATAATGACAAGCCTTATACATCACTTAGCTAATATGAGGTTGTGATTGAAAATGAGCATGATGAAATGTAAATACAATAGACTGCACCTTTTCAACTCCAAAGCCAACTCTTGATCGTTGGCTCCTATAATGCAATCGAGATTTTTCACAATCGACAAGTACACAAATATCTTGTGTTCAAAGTGGAACCTCTTATTTTGGAACCTTGAAAGGAAACGTTCACTAATCATCCACGGTTGGCATCAAAGACAAGAAGCATGGGGATGCAAAGTTCCAAATTGAAATTTTAAACTTATGAAGCACAAAATGTAATGCTAAGTTAGTATGTGGATTTCAAAGGAACATATGTATTAGACTCTCACAATGTTGAGCTTCAAGATTAGTCACCACCACTTGCAATTTCTACATTGATTCATCCCTATTAGAGAAAACACAATTAGCAGAGAAAACACAATTAGCATAGAACTCAAATAATGTCCATGGAAAAATGCTTATTGTGAGGAAATTACTAATATGTAATGGTATTCAAGCTTGCATTAACATAAGACTTAAACGTATAGCTACCTAGCAAACCTACTCAAATCTTGATGCAATAGTTTCTTTGATCTTTATTCCACTTCCTCAGTGCCAGTCTGAAATCCTTCAATTCTTCAGGTTAGAGTACCAATACAAGAACTTGAAGCTTATGTGGCCATCTGAACAATTGAGAAGAGGAGAAAACAAAGTGGAAGCTCCATTCCTCATTGTAACTCTGAAGACCTGATGAGAATCCAATGCATTAGTTTACCGTCAAGGTCAAAGTGTCAAGGAAAATTTTGCAAACTAGAAAATTTTACAACCAGTAACAACATTCTAGCAACCTTAGAATCAAAAGATGAAATCTGTGAATGAAAAAAGATTACCATTGGAATTCGAGTGTAGCGATCTAGGGCAGGATCAGATTTTGGTTGTAGAATAAAAATGCTAATTGCATTGGCAATATATAACGTAATGACCGTTTCTATGAAGAATTTGCTAAGAAAACTTGTCGCGATAGATGCTAACTGGGAAATTATTGCAGATGATTAGGTCCAAGATTCCAGTACCTAGTTACTGATTGGTCGCCATTCAGCTTAAGACATCCGAAAATTGTGTTCTGATTGTGTTCTCCGGTAAAGAACAAGCCCCAGCCCAGGTTCAAAATCAAAATTCTAATCATTGTTCAAGAACACTTCGCAAAACTGGAATTTCAAAATCCAAATTCTCATCATTAGTAAAGAATGGAAGCAGCTACCAATATAAACTCACGCTCAAACATCAAATCCCCAAACATGGACTCCATCCATTCAAAATTCGTGACTCAGAACCTCGTGAATGGAATTCTCGACATCAACTAATATTCTCTTGGGCGTCAGCTCGTTCTCAGAAAACCCTAAAAGAATGAAACCACACAATTCCAGCTCGGGAGTTCGGAGGAGGCCGGGGGAACGGGCGCAGGAGAACCTCGTTGCCCCATCCATCATCCATCCAAGGATGGGGCAATAAGGGGGTCAGCGCCCCCTGGGCGTAACGTACGGCTGGCTTTGCTCTAAGGCGCTGCAGATTCAAAATCACAGCACAGAACCGCAAGTGAATAGAAATTGACCAGAGAAGAACTAAAACCGACATGGTCCTGCAAACCAGAGTCTTCCGAAACAAACAAGCTTGACATGCGTCAAGCCTTTTATCAATTGATTCAGAACTGATCAGAATCAGAAGACAATAAAATAACGAAATGAGTACACCTAACCATTTCTTACCATATATACTTTCTATATTTACTCGTAAAAACTGAATACCTCTTTACCTGTAATGAATAATAAAACCCCAAATTGAGAGAATACAAAACTAGCTGCGGTGGATCGAATCGCATGTAGTAGCAGCGGGGACTCCTCTCAACCCGGGCTAATTGTGTCGCATATACAAAAACAAATAAGATCAATGGCCGTGCATGCGCAACCACTCTCCCTCGTTCATAGGCTTCAGAAACCCCTGCTCCCTTTCCCGAGAGATCGTCGTGCAAGAGCCTCCGTAATCATGACCAGGGTAAACCCTAGTAGTGGCTGGCAATACAGCAAGCTTCTTCTGTAAGCTACTGTACATAGCTTTGGCATTGCAGTCAGGTAGGTCCAAACGCCCGCAACTCCCAATGAAGAGCGTGTCACCTGAAATCAACATGTCCTGTTCTGGGCGTTCAATGTGAATACATTGACTGCCAGGCGTATGCCCTGGCGTGTGAATAAACTTCAACTTTACATTACCGACAGAAATTTCAGCAGCATCGTCAAGCAGAGTCAGATTTTCCGAAGGAACGCCATTCGATTTCATCACCGTGGCTGCGTCATTTCTGTTTATGTAAACAGGAAGCTTATCTTCAACTGCAAGCTCTCTAACGCCAGGCACCTTGATTCCGAGCTGGTCGAACGGCGGTGGCGGTGTCCCACCCGTGTGATCAAAATGGTAGTGCGTCACTACAGCTCCAACCAACCGCATATTCTCATCAGCAACGAAGCTCCGGATCCCTTTCACATCCCACGCCGCATCCACCACGACTGCCTCTCGTGTCCTCGCATCCCCAATCAAATACACGAAGTTCTGCATCTGCTTGGCACTGCTAAAAATCTGCCGCTCGATAATGTTCCCCGCGTTCACGGCGAAGTCCCGCCCGGCGAGCAGCTGCCGGAAGTAAAAACCCGACATGGCCTCCCGCGCTAGGGTTACCTTCAGGAGAGATTTCCAAAAAAAATTCGCACGTCACAATTCACAATTCTCAAATTTAAGGGCAAGAAATTAGAATCCATCCAAAAAATCAGTATTTTGAAAACTGGTCTTATTAAAAGGAATAAATTAACCAACATGTACAGAAGACATGCCATTGACCACACTCAATAGTTTCAAACGGCTTAGCAAATTCAAGTTTATGCTCAATGTTTAGAACTTCTTACGACTGTCAATAATTGAGTGTTGAACCTTCCAGAAGCAAAATGGTTTAAGAACCCTATATATACATTGTGATTCGCAAAGCGCTTAGTTGCAAACATTCTAACTTCCAATAAAAAGAAATAAAACCCAAACCACACAGCTACAGCACATTCATACTTGTTCAAGTTGAATATACAAAAAACTATTTTTGCAATTCTACAGAGTGTACAAAAAAGGAAACCAACTTTCTTCTTTCTTACAATGAGAACACAAATTCCTTGCAATCATTCTGGGCAATCAGTGTGTGGATAGGGCACAGAGAAAGGGAGGAGTGTGTTCAATGGCATGTGCACCCGAAATCTTGTTGTGGCATGTCAAGAAAATTAGTTAGAAGTCGTGATTACTTAGAGAAAAAATCACGACTGGTACCTTCTTCTTCAAAGTGGCGTCGTCGACAGCCAGCTCCGACGCGCGCGCATACGCCTTCTCCGCGCCAGCAAAGTCCGCGGATGCAAACAGGGCTTCCCCTAACCGGAAGTGGCCCTTGCTCCAATTAGGGTTCGCAGTCACGGCACTGTGCGCCTGGGACAGAGCTTCGTGAAGCTGCGTCAGCTTCAGATAGGCGAACGAACAGTTGGAGTGCAGTGCAGCCAGGTCGTGCTGCGGCAAATGCTGCTGCGAGCCCGCGGCTTCGATGGCGCGTACGTAAAGCTCCGCGGCTGCCGCGAAGTCCTTGCGCCGCACTGCGTCGTTGCCCTGCTCCTTGAGAGCTTCCATCGATTCTATGCCCAAACCCTAACAAAAGCCCTGCGACGAAACTCGGGTGGATTCACCATTCAACAGACAGACGGAGCTTAGTTTTGTGGATCATGGCTTTCTCTTTCTCTCCTTCGGATTTTTTCTGTTCACACGGACACTCCATTTGCTGCTTGGTTTTCTTCCTGTTCACACTCACGCTCCATTTGCAGCTTCGTTTTCTTTCTGTTCACTCCGACACTCGCACTCCGATTGGCCAGTGTGATTTGTTTCTTTTAACCCCTAAATGCAAATTCTGGTGCCGACAAAACTTTTTGAAGATAAATAAAACCTTACAAAACTACGATTTTAGTAGGATTTTTAAATATGTTTTTTTGAAGTCTAATTTTAGCATCAAAAATTCGATTTTCAAAATGAATGATTATAATTTTTTCATTGAAGGTTTTGTGCAAGGGTGTCCATTTCAAATCTTAATTTTCTAGTGTTGAAGGCTCTTCGAAATAAGCCTGAAATACACTTGATCTTAGAGACAAAATCACATTAGAAATTCATTTAAAATTTTTTGTAGAGTAGATTTCAAGAAGCCATAAATTGATTGGGGTTATGCATGTTATGCCCTTTGACCTCATATTTTTTTGGTGACCAATTTTTTTTAGATTTGACATATGAAAAGAGGAATTAAAGACTTCAAATCACTTTCGCAGTTCTAACACCCTTATGATCAAACATTATAATCTTCAATCCGTAAGCAATAATGTTGTATTTTCTTTTTCTATGTGATCTCTAATATATCTCGTTTGAATTTGTACGGCTATAATTCAAGAAATATCAATAAAACTTATCAAAATGTTGTCTTTTTGTTCAATTTAGAGCAAATTCCTAGAAGCTCAAAAAAGGCCTTGGGCATTTGGGAGTTAAGGAATGTTTAAGGTAGTCTGCTTTAAAAGCACCCATGCTCTAAAGCAATCATGATATAGAGGTACATTTTGCTCTCTTCAATGTACTAGCACTGTACATTTCAGGAGGTGGTCGCTTTTAATGATCCTTGTGTTTCAACTTTGAAAATTTGTAACTAATTCAAAAAATGTCCAAAAAATATGAAACAAACGGAATTAGATGCCAATTCCATTTTTCTTCCAACAAAAATTTACTGAAAATTGTTTCAAGGAGTTTGACTTCCCTGAAAAGGCAATCAACTTTAAATGGTTACTTTAAGAGCATAATATCTTATTGCTTGTTCTACATTTTTTGTTGGAGATTTTGATGCAAAATTGTAGATATGACTAAGCATTGAGAGTTTACAATTTATTGGCCTATGTCAACTACAATTTTGAGTTATTTATTTTAAAGTGTAACGTTGTTTGTCATTTACATT
Source organism: Neckera pumila (assembly GCA_963969595.1). Taxonomy (NCBI): domain Eukaryota; kingdom Viridiplantae; phylum Streptophyta; class Bryopsida; order Hypnales; family Neckeraceae; genus Neckera; species Neckera pumila. Next base: position 18,672,467 of record OZ018408.1, read on the forward strand.
TGAATCATATTCATGTAAACATAAACTACTCTTTCTTATTGTCTTTTATAAACATTGGAACTTATTAGGTAGAAATTAGACTAATATTTTAGAATTGTAAATTGCTAAATTGAAAGTATGTTTTTAAGTACATATGGATTACTATGTTCGTTTGAATGCCAACATCAAATATCAAAAAAATTGTAAAGCATCTTAAATGAATTTTTTTGAGTTGGGCCCTTCACATTCCATTCAATATCTTGTTTTCAATATTCCAAGGTCGTGTAACTTCTCATTTTTGATTGGAATGATGAAACTATTTTCATAAATATGTAGAAGTCCTTAAATATGTAGAAAACAGACAAAACACTATCATTCATTCTAATTTAATACATCCAACCAAATGTGGTAATGTTCTACTTTGAATAACATTTGGGTGGATTTTGACAAATATTCCAAATTTTTTTCTACTAAATAACAACTTTGCAATAGACTGTCAAAAATTAGCCATTAAACAACATTCACTTCTAGAAAACATGCTATAAATGATTGTCCTAAATGACTGAAAATTATCCACGATGACTATGAATGAGTCATTGTGGACACTTTCAATTACTGTAGAAAGTCACTTAGAACATGTTTTTCTACTAGTGATTTTGAAGTCTTGCAAGATTTTAGAATGTTCAACTATGAGCATCTAGGAACAAATTGGTTTGAGGAATATTGGATTAGTGTTTAGATCATGAAGCACAAAACTCCCTCTCAAGACCATAAAGTAGTGAAATACTCTTCAACCATCCAAAAGGCAATGAATCGAACAAAGAACTTTGCAAAACAACAACAACAATTTCTTTAGATATTTTGGGAAAGGTTTCCAAAACGCAACTAGGATTCCAAGTGTAAATTCAAATTTTTCTTTGTATTGGAAGTCACATACAATCCATTCATCCAATACTAAAGAATGTTGAATTACTCCCTCTAGCCTTAGTATTAAGTACCATTAACCCTTGAATGATGCGAAGGCCCAAAAGTATCCAATGGATGACTTCATTGTTCACTATAGAAACAAAGAATGCACCTATTGGTTCAATAATCAAAGCATTTTGGTGACTACCTTGGTCATAGGGATCCCTGTCCTTCAAGGGTTAATAAATCAAGGGGCAAAAGTCAAAACCTTAACTTGAATTTTGTTTACTAGAATCCTAAACTGCCTTGAAGGATACTAAGAGCCCCTAAATGAATGTAGTCAAGTTTAAAATTCATGAAATATTAGCATTCTTCATCTATAATTTTTTATGAAGCTTTTTGAATGGTACTTCATGTTGACTTGATTGATGTCAATTGGTTGAAGTTGTGTTTGGTAATCTCCTGCGTTTCTAAGATGAAGCCAAATGTTGTGAAGGCTTCAATTAATAGGAAATCTCTGTACCAATTAAAAGAGGTCTACAATATCATCTTCTTTGGTGATTGCTTAAGCTCTATTCACTATTAAGTCATGTCTTTTCTTCTCATCATACTTCTGTTTTGATTTAGTATAAATGAGTTCCACTGGTCTATTGTGTTTGTTACCTCAAAACTCTACACAATCCATAAAAATGAATGTGTTGTAAGGTAGCTACACAAGTCTTGCAATTCCCACAAGTTGAGGGTTGGGAATGAATTGTATTGGAAGATAGTTACAAATCTCTTCTTCTCGTATGTTTTTCTTTTGCAAGTGCCCAACAAACACATTTTACAATTGCATTTAAGCACCATGTTTAAATTTGTCAAACGATTTTTTCCTTGGTGTGTTTGTAGAAGACTTTTTCCTTGTGTTTGAAGCATTCTTCCAGTCCATGCTTCCAAGTAGGATTTGTGTCGCATCTTGCCTTTATCTTTCTATGGTGTCCTTAGCCTCGCAAAGAAGTCCATGGGAGCTACTAAGTGTCTCCTGCATTACGTATTGTGTACATTAGTGTTATCCTATATTCTCACAAAAGATTCTGCCTTATTTGTAATTTTGATTCAAGATTTGTATTTGATAATTTCATGTGGATAAGTCCAAAGATATTTGGTAATTTTTCACTTGCCACATTCCAACATCCTTTCCGGCCATTTACAATTCTAGTAGCACCGTCAACTGGCTAATTTAAAGTAAAAAAAAGGAACAACATGAATACATGTGAAGGTGAATGTAACTGAATACCTCCTCTTCTAGTTCCGAGTGCTTGCGAGGTGATCTCTTAGTAAAAGACACTTTTTGCAAATCAGCAATAAATAGCTCTGCTCCTTAGTCTCAGGCAACTGCAGAATGGAAATATTTGTAAGCCAGACCAATTGAAGATACTACAAATTTACTAGGACTTTGGACCAAAGAATTTAAGCATTTCAAAGGATGAGAAGTTGCACCTACAACTATTTGCATTGACAATTAAACAAATGTATAGAAAGTGACCAAGACTCTCTTAGTGTATAGTTTTAACATACTAAACTTTCAATCGTTGCTTAAATGTTACCCCATTACCTGAGCAGTTAGACTAGTTGGGCCTGAATGAAATTTTCTATCAGTAGCAATCTTGTGCAACATAACTTTCTGTATCTCTTCCTCTATGCGTCTGCTCTTCTCAAGCCTGGCCTTGAATTTTTGGTTGGAGGACATTCCCTGCAGAAAACATTATGGACTTCAAATATTTGATCCCTACATAAAACCCTTGTAAGAATTTAATCAAGTATTAGAGTAGAACCGGAAAGTATAAGTTTTTTTGACTTATTATGATGTCTTGCCTTTAACAAACTTGGCCACTAACCACTAGTTGGAATTATAGATGAATATGGGTTTAACAATGGTCTACAAACAAACTTATGAATATCATTGTGTCTTCCAGACGAGACAAATTTAGCCACTAGTCTTTAGCTTACAAGTGGGCCATTGTCATGAATGGCATATATCAATTTGTCAGAGTACCAACCATCCTTAACCAGCTTGTCAGTTTTCACTAGAAGCCAGTTTTGGCCTGCTCTTTGGGCTCTCATTGCAGCTTGCAAGATTGGTACTGACCGTGGTGAGCACTTTCTTGACCCATTGTAAGTCACCATACGAGACAATGGCGTGTCCCACAAAAACACCTATAAAATTTTACATCAATTATTTCCCGATTTAAACTCTTCCACCATACAAAAACATGTGAAGATGTGTATGAAATAGATTGTGTTTTTTTTTTTTTAATTTTCAAGGATTTGAACTAAAATTGGGTTTTGACTTAATAGATTCATACGATGGTATTAATGTTGATGTTCTGGTTGGATCTTTAAGGATATACCTTCCTCAACTTTTGCATCTTTTCTAAGGCGATTAGATTCGGGTGGTAATTGATTGGATTATCACCAAGATCTAGAGTCTCCAATCGCGAAAATGCTCTCACCTCGAATGCAATCTGCAAAATGGTACAACAAGCCGTGAAAATAAGCAGCCTTGAAATTTTCAAATGGAATAAATAGGACACAACGGGTAGACTGCTGAACCAACAACCTCAGCGATGGCGCCCGAAGAATCGCTGGGCGCCCTCCACGCACAAGATGAACTTCATCCGGGTAACAAACACAACAACGAATGAACTTCCTAAACCCTACGGAGAGGAGCGAGTAGGGTTTAGGCTTGTAGCGGAGCGCCACTAGGCGCGTAGCTACAGTCCTCCGTAGGGTTTGCTAAAGGGGAATGCTAAAGGAGAATAGGGGTTGATTTCCCGAGTTCTTTGGGTTTTATTTTATTTTTTTGAATTGCAACAGCAAGAGGAAGAGATGGAAACAAGAATCCACCGCGGAGTTCATCCGTTGCGACAGAGAAAGGGGGCAGGATGAGGGAACCCACAGTTCCCTCTGGCCATGGCGAGCAAGGTCATCGGTTCAGCAGGTGTCCCGGACACAACTTTCCCTTCACAAAGCCCTTGGGCCTTCGAGGTACAATAGTGGACACTTCATACTCACTTGGTCTGGAATACATTTGATGTGGTTCTTGTGCAGGTTTAGCGTCTCAAGCCATGGCAGCTGCACAAAGTGACGTTATATCATCAGGCATACATGAAGGCTTCTAGTTAAGAAGAAGATTTTATCATATTTGATCATATTGCTCTATGAAAACAAAGATGCAAGTGGATCAAGGCAAGGATCATGGCACCCTGCTTAGCGACACGAGGCACGTGGATGATAGATTGTTCCTTGCTGCAGATAACGTTTCTAAGCGAACAAATGCTCCTGTTTTGGTAGCCTCTGGTGGAATCAGCTCCAAGTTATTGTTGTTCACATTTAGGTTGCGCAACGAAGGCAAGGAAGAAAGTGCTGCCATAGCCTTATCTTTTAGAAGGTTGTAAGAGACATCGAGAATCTGCACATAAATATAAGCTATTTTAGAGGTTCATTTATTGATAACAAATGTCAGCTGCTGAGAAGACATTCGATTCATACTCGTAACCTAAAAATCATGACCTTGAATTCATTCGGATACTATCTAGTTGTGACTGAAAATGGAGAAAATTCCACAAATTGAAAAAGGTTCACGAAATAGGGCAGTTTTTGTGAAGTACCTCAAGCTCTTGGAAGGAACCTTCAGGAATTTCCAACTCCGACTGTTGATTGCCCAACAAAGTAAGCTTTCTCAGAGCAGTGAGTGCAGTAAGACTCATCTACACAGCAATCAATTAGAGCTATGAAGTAGAAATTCAAGAAAAGCAAATCAGATTATCTTGTAATACATGAGATTGACTTGTCTATTATACAATATCTTCAATATGAACTTGACATCCACAATTGGACTAACAGAACATACTTCCAGATATTTCCTAGTGTACAGTAATAGTACGCAAATATACCAAAGAAACATGGTTTCCTGAGAGATCAAGACATCGAAGAGACGTGTAGGATGCCAACTCCTGGGAGCTCACATTGCCAATCCCCATATTTGCCAAGCAAATATACCGCACATTGCTGACTTCTTCAACCCCAGCTTCTTGAAGCTGCCAGTGACCAAGTGCAATTTGTCAGCCTTACAGGTATTTTGAGAGAATGCCTAACCTGTGAGACTGCAACCAGGTGACAAAACCATAAAAAGGTATTCATCTGTGTCATTCAGTGGTTAGAACGTTAGAATCATGATTATGTAGCAATGTGTTGTTCTTGAATTCAACACAGTCCAAACAAAAATGGGCTGCATTCTATGCTAAAGGATTGACAGAATAGGCTAACATTGTGTATCGGACTTTACAAATAGTTCGCTGTTCAATATGGTATCCGCAGCATCTCCTAGAAACATTTTGCGGGATGCGGGTCGGGGTGAACTTGTTGCTGTTTGCGGTCGTCGTTTTCGTTTTCCAAGACTGGAAGTCCTTAGTTGTGGAGACTTTTTCCTCATCGTCTCCATCCTCCTTGCCTCCAACTGAGCCGCAAGCTCTAGATCAATCTTCATTTCGCGTTTGGGTTGCTTTGTAGGAGGAGAGTGTAAATTGTTAAACCTCAATCCACGTCGGGAAGTGGGTTGGGAAATGGATTTCCTCAAAACATACCAAGGCCTCTCTGCAATATAGGATGGTGTGACAGATGCAATCGAGCATAGCTGATCAAGACTGCATAATGTGATGAATAATTGTGAGTAAGATAACCCTAATCCATGCAATGGCATTCTAAGATAGAATCTCCGAAGATGTAATCCCCGATAGAGGCTACCAGACAATCTAGAATAGAAAAATCAATGATTCCTCGAAGGTACAACTACAACCCTTGGAAACTAAATCCAATGTACTGTACTTGAACAAAGTTGCCTGTAGTAGAGCATCGGCATACCAAACCTAATTAGTACATGCTGACCAAGTTTCATGAGCTTAATTGCATCAATGGACAAGTAGTAAGGTGATGGTGCAAAATGATGCTTACATTTGCTCATCCCGTATCTGAGAGTCTTTTAGGCTCATTCGGGAGCCCGTTCTGCAACTTGCACTATCCCCGCTCTCGTTTGGAACATGTTCTCTGAAGAAATCCGTCATCCAACGGTAGAGGTCAGTCTGCGTTTCTGCAGGGACAGTTGCTGGTCTTTTGGGGCGGGGAGAAACAGCATAGTGAGGCGGTTCTTCCTGGAGAAACTGTGCGCTAAATTGAGTAGGACGTCGTGGTGTCACGGATTTTTTCCTAATAGCGGACGAGAGGTCGATGGCTTGCAAAGGAGGAGTGCCTTTGAGGGACCTCGTTGTTTTTCGTGCCACGCGAATGTTTTGGATGTGCTCCATTCGCATCTTCAGATACATCTTGGACTTTGTACGATGCTCCTTCAACTCTTCTGGAATTCGTTTTTGGGGTGGAAGAACCGCGAAAGACCCTACGGGTCGGACCGCAAACACGTTGGCAGGGGCGCTTTGCGGTGGCAACCCTAACAGCTTTGCCCTTCGTGATTCTTTTTTACGCTGCTGCTCTGCGAACTCTAAGAATCTTTGAAACTCGTTTGCTAGAGATCTTTCGTGTGAATCAATGTAGCGCACCGAGTGACGGGTCAACATCATCATCTTCCGGAGTTCAGCGGTCGCCCGTAATGCCTCATCTCGTCGTCGCACAAACTCCTCGAAGATGTCATCGCCGAGCATGTTCACATTAACTTGTTTGTTTGCCCATTCTTCTTTCTCTTCTTTTTCTATTGGTTCCTTCTCCTTCTTAGAGCTTGGTTTGCTTGGACCCGTGAAGCGTGACTGTCGGCCGTTTGAAAGTCCCACATCTGAGGCCATGACTGAGTTTTGTGAGGGTGGACGGAGACCTCAAGTGCTCAGTTGCGCAAGTCTACGTCCTCCCTTGGTGCATTTCTTTTCCAAACCATGTAGAGCTTTTATACTCTGCCGCTGATACTTACTTGTGAACATAATCTCTTCGGCTCAAGAATCTCCTCCTCTTATTGAGCTCAATCAGCATTGCATGCTTGCAAAGTCGTCGACATTGTTCAAAGAAAGTGATACGAGCGCAACCGTCATCTCCGATACAAATACAAAATAAAACTTTCTGGCAACGATGTGGGGAGTGGATTCCTCCAACCATTGTGTTCATCAATTCATTCAATATTGATTGCTGTCAAAAGATAAACGACTTTCAATAACGAAAATCAATACCAATCGTAGTTTCCTAGAGCTTTGTTTCTGCGATGTCACAAGTTTCAACTTGCAACGAAAACCACGCCAATATAAAGAAATTTTCGATGAGCTTGAGAAATTAAAAAACCGTAGGAGTTTTTGGATCCATGAAATCAAACAACACTTCAAGAAGAGGAAATTTTTGAATCTCTCATTTACTAAAAGACGCCCCCTCGCGAAGTATGACTCTATTTTGGTCTTCCTATCTTTGGAACAGTCTCTCTGAAGTCCATAAAGTGCGCAAAGAAGAATTTATCCCAGAGCAAGCATCACTCCGTAGTCTCGGATCAATTCATTATAATAAAACTCATGGACTTCAAAGAGATTGTTCCTAAGATTGAAAGACTTGAAACAAAAACCATCATTGTCCTGCGTCACAAATTCTCTATTGGAAATTTTGAGAATGATCACCTAAATATCTTGCAGTCAATTGGAGTTCCTGCGAATGGCTCAGGTCTTATCCAAGTCTTTTCTTCCAGGCATCTGTCAGAATAGTCTCAACAATTTTCTAATTTTCTTCCTCGCGACATGCAAAATGTTATCCTCCTAATCACAGACAACAATGCTCAAGACACCAAAGAAATGGCAGATGTTTTTATATCCTGCAAAACTGCAAATGAAGAACATACGTTTGAAGGCGACTCACCAAACATGTGCACCATCTTAACCTTGCCAACAAAGCAGCTATGGCCGGCTGAAGCTTAGCCATGGCCATGCGGAATCAGCGGAACCGAATCATTTGAGTAGTAAACGAAAAGCCACATGAGTATCTTAGTTTAGTACAATGCGGAATCAGCGGAACCGAATCGTTTGAGTAGTAAACGAAAAGCCCCATGAGTATCTTAGTTTAGTACAAGCGTCGTCTCTAAACTCTCTTATTTTCCGTTGCTATGTTGCAGCCTCCCTAACGATTCGCAACTTACTTCCTATTGATGGTAAACTGTCTATTCAACTCTAAAAGCTAAAAGCTACTGTGTCCAAATTTTTCGACTGGTTGGTTTAGGTCCCCATGGCAGCATTGCAGTGAATGACCTTCCAACCTACAGGCAGTACAAAACACAAGGAATCGTGTGTTTTGCAGCGACCAAACACATATCAAGCATTCAAAATTGTCCCAGCCAGCCGAACAGAATCTTTAACCAATTAGTTAATGGCCAACTACATGGTCAAACAATGACAATGAAACATCATTTCCAAGATGAATTTGGCCTGTTACATTATAGATGAGTTCTTATTCTATTTTTTCATTACATGAGACTATGCGTTATTTATCAATGTGGAAAATAGGGGGTTGGGAAATGTCGCTTCGAAAATCGAGAACGCAGGAACCATTTGAAGAATTAGGAGAGTCTGACGTGAGGATTGGTGAGCCAATAGTCAACGCATATGTAACACTTCCACGGCTCAAGCTGCCATTAATACCGGTAAGCATGTACCACCTGCGGTTTCATTTGCACTTGTACCTTATCTAACGGGAGGCCAGACACTTCTTCATTGCGACGGCTGCATCCATTAGCGCAGTATACATGTTTATGATGAAACCAAAAGTACTCCACATATGCTTAGTTGAACCAAAATCAAAGGAGACTATCATTGACGGAAAAATTGGAGAGCGTGAAACATCCAAAGAATTAATTCTTGTACACAGGAAACAAAAATTCTGTCCAGACCCTGGAGGCAGTACAAGACAGAAGGAATCGTGTGTGAAGCAGCGACAAGTTTATGTAAATAGGGTGGAAAAGCCTGAATTGTAATCCAGGGCACAAACTACAATCATGTTAACCTAACCTGAGAAAGGTACACAAGATTTGGATGTTATCTCACACACCCATGAAACATAACCTTGACAGGTGCACGCCTGCGCAAGCTGAACCGTCTACTTGATCTTCTTCTTCGGGCGAAGTTGGTTGCTGTGTCCGCACTTCTTCTTGCGGCAGTTCACAGCACGAGGATGGAGACGAGCGTAGCACCTTCACAAATCAATTTCACGACATGTTTAGCCCCTAAAGACTGCTCAACAGTTCGAGTTCCCTAATTTATTATTTTTGAAATGGCAGTTTTGCAAAACATGATGATACTCTTCTTTCAAGCTACGTTTTACTATTCTTCCTTATAATGAATAACCTCAGGTCCAGTAGACACAAGAGAAATACATATAACTACAGAAAGGGCTCCACAATCGCTTAGTGGTTAGAGTCTTGAGAAGATGAGTGGCATAATAACTGACAAGGACTACACAGCAATAAAAAACAAAAAATTCACCTCATCACAGCGAGACGACTAAATAAGAACTCCTGCAACAAATTTCAACCCTAAGCCTAAGCTCTAATTCAAAGAGCCTGTCATTAAAAGGTAAGACTCACCAAGTCACAGATATCACTGTCCAACCCTAAAGATTCAATCATGAAACCCAACAGAGGCAACAAAAAGGAAACCCTAAACTTACTTCCTGCAAATCATCTTCTCCTGGTTGTACTTCCGGGCCAAAGCCATGAGCGACGGCTCGATAATACCCCCGCGCAGACGCAGCACCAAGTGCAAGGTGGACTCCTTCTGGATGTTGTAATCGGCTAAGGTGCGGCCATCCTCGAGCTGCTTGCCGGCGAAGATGAGGCGCTGCTGGTCCGGAGGAATTCCCTCTTTGTCTTGAATTTTCGTTTTCACGTTGTCGATGGTGTCGGAGGACTCGACCTCGAGCGTGATGGTCTTGCCCGTCAGGGTCTTCACGAAGATCTGCATGGTGAACAGCTCCGCTTCCACGCGACGACGAAGACGATGGAGGAAAGGCCGACTCCGGAGCCTTTCTTCGGATTTGTAACTCCTCCAACTCAGGGTTAGGGTTTGGCAGCGGGAACGTGCGAACTCTATTGAGAACGGCCATTGGGAACACTGTAACTATAATGTTTTTTTTTAATCCCGTAATAATCGAGTAAATTCACACAAGGGAGGAATAGGAGGGTATGCTTTTTAATTCAACCGTTTGCACCCTAAACCAACGTGGCACATGACATTGGAGGTCCATCAAATCATAACTTCTTTTTGAAGGTTAAAATTTGCATCTATGGGATAATAACAATTTTTAAAACAATTAAATATTGAAAAGAAATGAAGAAGATATTTAAATCCTATAAAAAAATCGGATAATGGAGATTTCTTTGTTCTTTATTTGCTTCTTGAAGGTTATATTTCCCACCTTTGTATGAAGGACTTTATAATCTTGGGAAGAATATTTATCTTCTTATACATGTTATATTTTAAATTCTTGTAAATTCAATGAGATTAAAATGATTTATTTAATCTACCTTTTTATTTATTTTTGGTGTGAATGTAAAATATGTCCAAATGATCATTGAAACAAATCATTTAGAGGATATAATTGTGGCCAAACCAAGAAAGAAAAAAAATGAATGATCAATTAATTAAAAAAAACTTTGAAATGTTCTAGTGTGACCAATTAATTAGAAAGTATAGAATTTTCCATTTTCTTGATTTGGCCCAAAGTGAAAAGAGAGATTTACGCTCGTTTGTACCAAGGAGATAAATCTTAACGTTGAGAGAGATATATGTTGTGTTAAGTCAAATTGGGATAGCATTTGCTATGTAGTTTCACCTATTCCAAGGTAGTATAACTAAATTCTAACAAAGTTTTCATTTTGCCAGTCTTTGGGCCACTTTTAAAATGAAAGTATCTAAAATTGTTTACCTCCTTCAATTTCTTCCTATAGGGGTCTTTTGACGTATTACTAAAATGACCTTAAGTTGTCACTATTACACAAGGCAATTATGGTTGTAAAGAAATTGAACATTCAATAAATTATTTTAGAATCTTTTTAAAGACAATTTAAAGATGTAATTAGGCTGATGACACTCCAAAGTTTCTTCTAGTCTTGAATTAAAAAAAAATTATAATTTTTATTTCAAAAATTATAATTTCTATTGGGGACCTCTCAAAATAAATTGGTTGATCTCGACCTAAATCACCAATTTTCATTAAAATAAGAATTTTGGGTTGAATTGACATAAGACCTTTCAATTTTAGCTAAATTGACATAAAAAAATTTGTTGAGATTTCTTTAAATTAACTCTCATTTCAATAGAAAACTCTCATTTTAGTGAATATGGTGTTATTTCTGAAAACATCCAAAATAAAAAAAGACATGCCATGATGTTAGAATGTTTGATGAAAACAATTATAGGAAACAAGTGTCCCAAGTAACCCAAATGCTCCACACGTATACTACGTAGATTCCACCACTTGTAACACATGCCAAGCAAGCAGTGAAACAAGGGAATTTTTTCACTCAAACATCAATTGGTGCATCAATTGGTGCATACCACTTGTAACACATGCCAGACAAGCAGTGATACAAGGGCATTTTTTCACTCAAACATCAATTGGTGCATCAATTGGTGCATACCACTTGTAACACATGCCAGACAAGCAGTGATACAAGGGAATTTTTTCACTCAAACATCAATTGGTGCATCAATTGGTGCATACTGTATCTGAAGGGTAGGATAGGCACAAAATTATCATTTAAAAGATAGTCTAATAAAAAATGAACAAGAAAAATTGTCAAATTCAATAATAATTTACCGTGTACCATCAAAAGAATTTTTGATGGCAAAGTCAAATAATTACTTTATAGACATTTAGTGAGAATGAAGCGTGGAGAGGTCTTTTTTATATTTTATCCATCGTCATCAATGACAAAGGATATGGGATAATTCAAAGATGGGAACTTGACCGCACTGCATTTGGACATTTTTTCCGACATCTAAATGATATTGTAGACATACTAGATGGGTTTTCAAATATGTCACTTTGAATAAAATTCTTGCTTAACATATCCCATATGGGTTGTCTTACTTCCTACCACCCCACTTGTATAAAAAAGTTGTTTTTTTCATCCATAATGTACATCCACCCATTAGAGCAAACTTCTAATCACACAAAATCAAGCAAACTTTAACAAGGACAAGAAACTCTGAAATTCTATGTAGAAATGTGCAACTATTGCTAGAGAAGAATTGAAATTGTTGTTAATCAATTTTTTTGGGAGGAGACCTCATAAAAACATGGAAGCAAGTTTCCAATTTCCAAGAACATATTTTTAACATTGGACTTGTACTTCAAGGTTGCTTTTAATTTGACAACAAGGCAAAGCTAATCCTAAAATGTAATTTCTCCCTAACCACGTAGAATTGTTCAAATGCCTCATGGAACTCGATGAAGGGAATTCCAATTCTGACAAACTAGAAAATTCAAATCCAATTCCAACAAAGCATGGAAGTTCACCCTTGGTCACCATTTGTCTTCTCAATACAAACTTTCTCAAACGAAGATCCAAGGATTACTCTGCAGAATAGTACCAAAAAATGTTACCTCAAGAGGTGTTCCATTTAGCAATGAAAGTAGTTTGGCTATGAAGATCCTGGTTAGTGTTGATAAAGCGCTGTAATCTTGCAGCGTGATCAAGAGTGTAAAACTGAGACTGTTAAGAGGGGGATGAACCCTGGTTTAAGTACAAGTTTGCTAAACCTAAATTAACCTAAACTAAACCTAACTAACCTCCTCGGATGAATGACTGTACAGGTGGGAGGAGGATGAAACCCTAAGTGAGAGCTAAATGCTACCAGTTAGGAGCAGATAAATGATACTCAAATCTCGTCCTTGAGGGTTTCGACGCCTTGAATTTTTTGGGTATGAGTTGGCGTTTCAATTTCTTGTCGCTAGCTGTGTGACGCTGGTCCGTCCTTCGAATGAGATAAAAGGTTGGCAGCCACATTGACAGTGGAATTTGACAGGTTGATCAGCAGCAACGTAAGACCGCCCTGCAGAGACATGTGCCCATCAGAGCATACTGTATCGACAAAGAGAAGAAATTTTACTCGAGAAGAAAGAACCTCACAAAGGGTTCTTACGAAAGATTGAAGGTATTCACATTGATTTGGGTGGCGTGAGAATCTTGAGTTTATCTGAGCAGGTGATGAAGTTGGAGCTAGATATCTATGTTTAACACGTACTTGAAGGATTAACATCTTGTTTGCTGGCATCATCATCGTCGACCGAAGTGGACGTGCGGCTTGAGCAGATATCATGCCAAATGCAATCATAAATCACATCGAGTGTTTCCCATACCGTAATTGTGCCTTGTTGGCAATGCGCGTATGTTCTCAATTGTGGGTATCCTTCTAGTGTTGTAATTGCTAACACTCTCGTCCCCATCAGATGCTTCCATCGAAGAGCACTGCAATCATTTCCCCTTTAGAAAACTGTTAGAACCTGGTCAGAACATAAATGCTTCGGCTGCAAAAGCTCATAGCAAAAGGACTCAGTCTCAATAAATGAGCAATCACTAATATGCCAGCTGCAATGTTCATAGAATCTTCGATGGTGGTTACCCTCTGCCTAAGGAGATTTTAATTACGCAACTACGAGGGCAGCAACTAATCAGAAGCACGCTATTTTCCTTTGGGATGGGGAGAACATTTTCCAAGCGCCAGTCATTCAGAGAGAGGATACATTACTCACCTGTACATATCTGGATTCGGGTGGAAAGTAGTGGCGTTGAGCAGGCCATAGTTTCCGTCGACTAGAGTCTGACGACAGTAAACCTTGTTATGGAAGGATGCAGCCATCCCTAATCGATCCAAGTACCTGCTCAGCATAATCCATATTACTAGCTAGTACGTGTGAGTGAAGCCCTCACCAAGCCCTGAAGGAATTCGGCAGCAAGATTCGTGGAAAAACGACTAGTCCCAAATTCTCACCAAATTTTTTAAGGCATTCGTGTCCTTCCAATCCCTAGGATTTAAATTATCATAGACAGAAAAATCGATTGAAAGTTTCTACCAAAGTGTGCATGCTGTGTACAATCTTGTTTGCTAGGCCACCCTAGAGATGAAACTCAACAGGTGGTTGGAAGTTGTAATGACCAGAAGCTGAAAACAAAAGCATCAGTTACAAGATGACGGATGCTCCACCTGCTTCACCTATCCAAGCTGATGTTGACGGAGCAGATCGAGCTTTGAAGAATATCCTGAACTGCACGAAAGGTACCTAATTGGTTAAAGTCCAAGTAGAGGGGATTGAGAATCGTCTCCACCAAATCAGTGCTGGACCCTGCGTTTAGAGGGTATAGTTAAATTGACATATCCAACTTGAAAATGGTGAGCTAATATTTCAGAGCCATAAGTAACCTCGATACTTATTCTGAGAGGCAGCCTTGGCAAGAGAGCAGACCTGGTCGAAGATTGTAAACATACTGAGTAAAAAAGAAACAAAGCACCAAATCCCTTCAGCCCAAGTTTAAGTGCTTCACGGAGTTTCGTCCTGTGTTTCTCAAACTTCGGCTCCGGCTCCCTCATAGCACACTTTACGAGTAACTCTAATGAGTCTTTCGGAGTGATGCGAGCTTCAAGATTACAACTGAGAGCTTCGTTCATGAAAAGTCATAAGAGGCAATCGGTATCAAGCGCCACGAGAACGCAAATTTGAGGTGAAGCTCCCTGCTGCTGGTATTAAATTGTTACATTACATTGCATCAAGGCAAACGTTACATGGAATTTGTTTAGGTTTGCAACCTGTGTTACTTTGGAGTGATGAGAGCTTTAAGAATTTCACCGGGAGTTTGAATTCATTGCAAGCCATACGACGCAGCAAGAGACAATCGGCATCAAGCACACGAGGACGCAAATGATTTGAAATTGTTACATTGACTTTGCATCAAGGCAAACGTTTCACGGATTTTGTTTAATTTTGCAACTAGCGTTCTTTGGAGTGATGCGAGCTTTAAGAATACCACCGGGAGTTTCATTTCATTACGAATCTTAGGTCGCAACAAGAGCCTATCGGCGTCAAGCACAGGAGGACGTAATTTGACGTAAAAAGCTGCTGCTGGTCCCTTCTTTAATTGTTACATTTCGATTTGCACCAAGGCAAGTTGTTACATGAAATTTGTTTAGGTTTACAGCCAGAGTTCTTCGGAGTGATGCGTGCTTTAAGAATACCTAAGGGAGTTTCATTCATTAGTCACATGACGCAGCAAGATCGAGACGATTGGCATCAAGCACAGGAGGACGAAATTTGAATCGAAACTGCTGCTGCTGCTGCTATTGTTCCATTGATTTGGCATCAAGGCAAACGTTACAAGGAATGAATTGTTTAAATGTTCAACTAGAGCGAAAACAACGTGCTTAAAACAGACTGTGAGCCACTATCGACGAGGTATCCAGTGATTGTAGCCATTCCGCCGGGGCTGTCTTCAACTACAACATAAGAACCGTCTTCGACGTCGACTGTCGTGGATTGACGCGTTGCGATGATGGTGAACACAGCAAAATTGGTGTGGCATCCCCGCACATTGACGAACTCTTCATTGTGCCCTATGGGCTCCTTCTTGTACACCACCTTGTATTGCAAGCATGGACAAATGACGGTCACTGTGAAATGGCTCGTGGCCTGGTTGAGGATTATGATCGCTCCTTCCGCCCCCCTTACGCTCCACATGATCATGGAGAGCGTCATTACAGCCATAAACGGCCAGATCCTCTGCATCTTCATGATCCCTAAATTATTATGTGCTGTCGACAGTGAATGATGTGCAGCAGGTTGTTTGATACATGTGTGGTTCACAGCATCATAGCCTTGAAAGCGTATTCCGGATAAGGCAAGCAATTGATGGCAACTTTAGCTTACTTGCTTAAGAAAGAAAAAAGTACTCTTGCAACATGACAAATTTTCCTCGGTCGAAGAGGCTGTTGTACCGGTTCAGATACGTGTTTTACCCCGTTGCGCATAATTCTAAGTTTCGTGTAGTATTTGGATCAAGATTTTTCCATTCAAGTTTGGGTGCTCACTTTATAAACAATTGAGAAAGACTTGTGCTAATATAAGCTGCTTGCGTCCAGAAATGGTAGCACAGTTATGCAGTATATAGTTCATGCGGAATTGCTTCCGGAGTTGGAAACTGTACGTCGTAACGACCTAAAGAAACAGTTGAATTCACTACCTATGGATATAGAAACGAAGAACTGGAAGCCTCAGGTTTTCACATTTCTGTGAGGTCTTATAATGGAGCACTGGGGTTCAATCGCATTGTGTAGTTCACCAGGTCTGTACTTGCACGAGTAGGTGAGTAGGAGTGGAGGACGGTGAGTCTGTGCGAGTTGTAGGTAAATGAAATCTTTGCCCTAAATTGTGCGCGACGATCTCTAGTTTGATTCTTCCCTGCGACCAGTACTTTCATGACTGAGACAATCCGCTGGAGATCCAGTGATTCTGAGGGGATTCCCTCAGATAAGGTCTCAGATAAGGTCTGCTCAACTTCGAAGGAATGTATCAATGAACGCGAAGCCAAAGTGGAAGCTGTGAGCAGTCTATGGCGGATTCAGAGGCCGCAGAATCTCTTCACGACGTATTCAAGTATGGGTACTTCACCAGATGCACGTAAGCAAATGGGTACCAGACGAACCAACTCACTGATTCTCTTTGGATATAGTGAACTAGTCTCAGAAATTGACTTGAATCTTGCAGGTGTGAGTACGAGGTTATATGATCACTTGAGAAAATGCACCGCACTATGCTAAGGTCACCGGAAGGTCGGATACTCGTGAATTCTGGCATGCTCAAACAATCCTGGATGTAATGAGACAGAGGTACCTCCCATGTTATGGAAGAACTGAGAATATGAATATTGACTGTGCAGTATATGAAACAGGAATAAGAAAACAATCTTACTGTCACTTGCAGAGGCTCCGATTCAATTCCAAAGACAATCGGATTTTACCCGTGACTCTGCGACTATATTGAGTAAAATTTGTGTGAATGAGTGATTATGGTGAGCACCAAATACTTCGGAATATCGGAGTAGAAGCGGTGCCAAGCTACCATACTCACAGCTCCTGTGCTAACAAGGTAACAACACTAATTTCATTGTACAACGCGTAAGTTTACTGGTACAAATGCAACTGGCCAAGGACAAGCCAGTCGTATCAAACGTGATCTTTGTCTTTCACCTCAGCTCAAATGTTGACCTGCACAAATAGGACAGAAGAAGTTTAGAAAAAGCAATCTGGAAACAGTTGCAGATTTTGACACATAACCGTTCGTCACCTGGATTGCTCATTGCTGAAATGTCAGAATAGTGCATACTTATGAAAATCTAATAGTTGCAGTTACTCTATTCATACTCAAAACTTAACTAGTTAGGTGCTGATTTGTTTTTAAGTTTACAGAAGGGATGACAGCAATGGATGGGCGACATACGACATGCACATGCTGCATTTTCAGCATTACGAAACTATTCGCTAATGTATCAACCGAGTCTATTATTACGTGCACAGTGATACAAATTTCGGGGGAGACAACTTAGCACAGATGTCACTCCAGGCTGTTTCTATATAACATAGATGATCACACAGCTTGTCAACGGCGTTTTCTGAAAATAGCCAGATCCACAAACCGAGTTCATAAAGTCGAGTTCCTCCTACAGTTTTATAACAGCCTGGAAGAGTAATAATACTCGGCAAATTCTCAGGAGAAAGGATCATAGATTCTTCACACTTGCGAATAAACCCATGGTAAAAAAGTAGAAAAGCTGCATATGTTCTATTTGTAGAATTTTGGAATCCACAGAACCAAAATTACTATATAGAATGATCCCCACGAGGATCATCAAATGATCGTATAACCACCGTAAAAGGAAAGTTTCAAAAGAAGGGGACGGTTGCGGAATGGGCGAATGGCAGGGTTTATCCGGCTAAAATAGTTTTGTTACTACTTACTACTCTTGACACCAGATTCATTAACTCACTTTGAAACGTGGTCCTGCAGAGGATTTGGGATTGCAAATGTGGGGCAATAGAACGGGGAGACAAAAATGCGTTACCTCTAGAGAAGGTTCTTAATGCCGCACTCAGGATAGCTGGAAATGGGCGGCAAGGGTGGAATTCTCAGCGACGGGACCCAGCCGGGCAGTGAAGCTGTTAACGGGTTGCAATCTTCGACTAGATGCGTCCGCTGCTGGTGCTTGTTGAATTCTAGGCACATTCTTGTTGTGCGATCTGTGCAGGAAAGGCTGGCACAGAAGAATACATCAACCAAGTTAGACATTTTCTAATAGGGTACCCGCTAAAGATCAAGAGGACAATTTATTGGCACTGTGCTGAACTATTAAGGACGTTGAATCTCCAACGACAACGATAACAGCATTTAATCCCAACAAAATGATATGAAGTGTGCAGTGACAACTCGGAACGTACCAAGCAAGGGGACAAGATGGAGCGTTTCGACGATTTCTGGGACTTCAAGACCCTCCGCCTCACATCAGGTGTGTGCGTATGCTGCGCCCTGTCCAACTTTTGCCCGCGCTGCAAGTCCACACTAAACCTTCCGGATATTCCCAGATCCAAGTACCCGCTGAGAGCTCTCCCAGACATGTCACTCAGGAGACTGCCAGAGAAACCAATGCAATCGGCCAAATTTCTAAACTCTATCAAACTTCGGCTCGAGACAAACTCTGAACCTTCTCTTAATCCTAATGAGATGTGGGAACCGTCGCTGTCCGAAATCGAACCGTCCTCGGGGTCATGATAGACGTCACTAAATTGAAGGTCATCGTTCTCAGAATCGACGACAGAGACGACGGCTTTGTGCAGGGAAGCTCTACTCTCAAATCGCTCTCGTGCAGCAGCAATGCTCGGGGACTTGGCGGCTTCTTGAAAGAGAAATGAGGAGGCTATGGGGCTTTCAAATGGGAAGTCTTCCTCATCATTTTTCGCCCGAGCATCCTTCGCAATTGTGCAACAGAATTTACAGTCATTTTAATGGAAATAGCACGAGTCCGAACATCGAACATCAAATCCAAAATGCAGTGAATGTGTACAAGAAAGATTCCAAACAGAAATAGGAAATAAACGATGAGTGAGCCAAACATGTACCTGTTGGTGTCTGCTTATTTCATCGTTCGCTTGTTCCATATCAGGTTCATGTAGGTCTGGCTCGGCCGCCACCTCCATTTGTAAGCGACCTGAACAGGCCCACACAGAGCTCTTTCTCTCCGATCCAAGATCCGGCCACCAGCTTCGCCCCGAATTCAACTCGGATCGCGTACTCTTCCTCACAGCTCTCGAACGCATTGTACCTCCATCATAGCTCGCTGTTAAGGAGGTTGGCATGATGGAGTCCACTTTGCCTTGACGGGTGCTTTTCCTAACAGAACGACCCGGGACAGTGGCATGTCTCCTATTGACAATTGTTGACACTGACCTGAGCGGTTTCGGTACAAGAGAGAGGTTCCAGGAGCTGCTGTTCGACGACCAGCGCTCGTGAGAGGGTTTTTTCTTTCCATGGCCGGAAGTGTACCCATCGCCAAGATCGGGATCATGTGGACCCTCGTCAGGTTCCAGCCACGCGACTTCGCTTGGGCCTTCAAGATCATCGTCATCCATGGCGTCCTCCGTCAGAGCTGAAATGGACATCAGATACTGAGCTAACTCGCTTTTGGGACGGGGGGTAGAGGGGTCAATGGGGCCTAATCTCGCAGCAGCCATCAAGTTTGCATCCTCACTTCTACTCCGCAGCGACTGCCGGTTCGATTTGCCGCGGAAGGAGCGCTCTGACGACGTCGGTGATTGCGGACAGTCCAGCGTACTCACAGGGGAGTCGCTTAATTCATCACCACCGGTGATAAAATCGCTGCGAGCGTCCAAATTGGCATTTGAGTGTGCGCCCCGGGCATTACATTGCTGCAACCTCGACTGCCCCACTAGCCTCTTAAATATCCTCTCTATGTTCTCGCTCCCACTGTCGCCTGCCAGATCCTTGGCGAGTTGCTGGTTATCGAAGGTGAAATGCGCAGCATTCAGCTGGCAGCTACTTCTCGGATTCGGACAAGGGTAGAGCAAGCCACTGGGAATTCTTGTACTCGCATTCGCTTGCGAATTATCCCTATTCAAAGGCTGCGAATATAAAAGTCCGCTGTTCCCTCTGCTGCCTGGTGGGAGCGTCAACGGCGACCATGGTGAGTCATTATTTGCCGAGATGGGTTTTCCGGGTTCTGATTCCCATTTGAAAGGCACAGCGCTACTAGAGAGCATCGATGACATTGAGGATTGTCTGCTGAAAAAAAGGTCCCTGTCGTCGGCCATGATGTGCACGCCCATGAGGGCCGATTTCAGATTCAGTTGCGCTCCCCGAGGCTCTTGAGGTTCGATTTCGTTAACGGATTTATCATGGCGTTGAGGGGATGCTGATTTCTCGAGCTTCGATTCCCATCTGCTATATGAACCTATTCCTCTGGATCTGACACTCTTTGCTATATTTCCAATTCTACTTCCTACGATAGGTCGCAACCCAGCTTCGTCCAGCTTCATTTCCTTCAATCGGTCCATGTCTGCTTCCGCCCCTTGCCCCTTGCCCCTTGGCACAGGTACAGCAACGAGACTGCACTATTCAGTTGATGGTGCCCGTCAATTCATGCTCTCTAGTTCAACCTTCCAATTTCGCAATTCCACGACTACTGGTGCCTGCGAAGGAAGTATCGCTTAAACCAAGAAGCCGGCAACAAACCTCGGAGAACTGTAAGTATTTTCAATGCTTCCAACCTGGGTCACCCGGGACGTCACCTTATGCAATTATTGGCAAGCCTGGAAGAAGGTGAATTCAACTTCGGAATGGAGCGCGGGCATACTCACTGAAACTCTTTCACGGCACCGAGTCGATGATTATCAACTACCGCAAGGTGCTCTGAAAGGGAAACTAAAGCATCGTCGGAGTCATTCTCCAAGCACTATCCTGGTCATCCGCTCTCCAGCTCCAAAGAAATCTACTTCGGATACCACGGTACCTGCGTCTGAACTAGAACACTCGACGGTGAATCTTTTCCCCTGCACATTATATCTTCATGTTCACTTTTCAGTCCGCCGCTGTATCCGCTCTGAAAGCATGGTTCTCGAAACTGTCCTTGTATTAGAAGACTGATTTTGCCATCAAATCTGAGCCTGGGTTTCCCTTTGAAAGATTCCATGCAATGGCAATACACGCGGACCAGTGAATGAATACCTTGTTATAACCGTGGAATCTTGTTTTTCTGACAAGTTCAAAAGCTCCACAGCGGTCACATCTCGAAAAGAAACAACAGGACTACCTTACGAAGTTCATCAATGACAACAAAAACAAAACGCCCCAATCGTTCTCTAAGCCTGCAACTGAGTTCTGCCTTGAAAAATCGACTCCGACGGTTCCAGTCTATAAACCCAGTACCGTAATTCTACAGCACAGCACCGACGCCATGTCAAAGATCGAATGCCTCATACTGTGAAACAACATTTTCGACCGACCGTTGCGTGACACATCCAACCTTTGAGAAGGAGAACAGGAACAACATATGAAGACTCAGGAGAAAGGGAAAGGGAAGACACGGAGAGCCCGGCAACGTCCATCGGCGGCGGCGACGACAAAGGAAAGCCCACGTTCTCGTGCACGACTGAGTGAAAAATATAATAACATCCGACACATTCTTCTCAACAGCTACCTAAATTCAAGCCTCCTCGCTGGCAACGCTCGACGATTTCACTGTACCCGCCCTTGTCGCATCTAAAACCTTATGAATAACGAAGGTAAAATCATTGCAGGGGAACCACATTGCTTTCTTTAGCTTCCGTCTTTCCTTGCTTTCTTTCCTTTTTCAGGTCAGCAAGCTCAAGGAGCATGCGTTGATGCTGGGACCGATGCATTGCTAATAAAGGATTTTTATGGCTGGGTCCCGAAAACATGAGAAAAAGCTTCAGCTATGGTGGGAAAATGACACGCCTCACTAGGCTCGAAATAATCAAAGTTCGAACGGAGGAAGCATGAAGGAGAGGCCCACTCTCGCTGAGGTAATCACTGTGCATTGCATTAATATTATAAGTCTCATTTGTCGACATTGCACTTATTGCCAGCCGCAGACGTCCAAAAATACATCATACTGACAGCTGATGGAACCCATTTCATAGCCCATTTGGGCCAATTGCGAGATTCACAACCTTGTGGTTTCCATTTCTGAACCCAATGATCTGCCTGATACTCTGATGAACCTTGGCGCTTATATCGTACGGTTGGGACAAGGCAGGTGCATGCATTATTACAAAAACCTCGGGAGGGATCACGTTCTTTTCTGGATCATCTCACCCATCTCCCATCTGTGTCATGTGGGCCATTTTTGCAATCAAACGCCGTAGCATTGAAAGCACAACATTCAGTTGATGAAGCATGGAGATTTCGAAATTCTCATAAAAACCAACCAACTTCATGATTGGGTTACTAGCAAAGATGCTTTCCACTTCGCAACGAGTGGAATGCGTTCCCTTTACAGTACTGCGTCTCATCACTCCCGTCCACGGTACTGTATCCCCTTTCGGTTCATTTGTTTCCCCCCCCACCCACCCACCCCATAAATTCGAAACTCGTTTTAGAAATTCAAACCTTTCTTGCGATTCAGTTCAAATGTGAAGATCCCTTTGCGCTTCTTTCAAATTATGTCCGTCATGGTAGCGTACCGTTACAGTTGAGCTTCACTTGAGGGTCCTCCAGCATGATGGAGGTCGGTACTCAAGTGCAAGACACAACTCTTTGGAACAATTGATTTCAAATGAATTCATTTCTGGTGGAACATGGCATTCATTTCATTTTCAGATCATGTAAATTTCCTTTACCTGGCTTTTGTGAGCGGATTTTCTGAGGAATCGGGCGTGGCAAGTTGGTTGGCAGGCTGCGAGCCCAAGGCGCAGGATGAGGGAGCTTTTGCCATTATAAGGTGGCTCTCCCCTTCGAAGATTGGCGTCCAGGGGGCTGCGTGAGGAGAGACTCAATAACTTAGAGCATCCCCACTCCAGCTCAACAAGTGACTCAAACTGGGCAAATGGCCGTGCCCAGCCATAATACGTGCTCCACGGCAGGCACGCCAAGTCCCAGAGAGTGGCCGGGCGCGGCAGAAAATGGAGAGCAGACGGGGAAATAGTGTTCGTTCCCCGTGGCTGGTTATGTCAGAGGACACGGGAATCGAGGTATGGAGCGCACGTTTTCAGACAGGTTTCCAGTTTGCTAATGAAGATGCCCAGGCTGGTGGCTTCAAAGCATAAGAAACCACAGAACAAGCTCTGACAATGTGACATCATGCTGACTTCATGCATATAGGGCGAAGTGCAGTTCTCAAACAATGGGTCTGTCACACTTCCAGTGTGGGGTTCACCGGGTTCCTGTGGACCACACTCTGTTGACACGAGCCGGCTGCATTTCTCCAACACTCCAAATAGCCACTTGCTGTGTCAATTTGCCTAGGCAGCTATGGGGATGCTCTTATGCGGTCATCCTATCTGGCTCCCGCCTTCAGGTCTTTGGATTGTTTGGGTTCACCTTCTCATTAACCCTTAATTGACGAAGGGGCGACCCTGCAAATCATCCTTTTTCATTACCGTGTGACATCATCTACACTAGTGTGATCCTGTGCCGTTGGCCCAATTTTCATCTACTCCCGGTTCCACTCCTGGTTCTACTTCCGATTCTACTCCCAGTTCTACTCCCGGTTCCACTCCCAGTACCAAGAACGCCACCAAAATCAAAGTAAAAGTAATTTTCTAATTTTTTAATCAACACATACTTTGAAATTCAATAAGTTTTGCACCACCGCTCCAAACGCCACGAAACCAAGCCCATGCACCCCTCCTCGGCGAGAGCTTTCCGACGGTACCAAGCACGCGGCTAGGGGACGCATGGTCAGGAAGTTGTCCACGCTACAAACAAAACAAAACAAAACAAAACAAAACAAACAAAACAAACAAACAAACAGCCTCATTTAAGGTATTGATTGAAAAAATCCAAAAGTATCTATTGGAAGTCAAGCTACTGTAGAAGATTTCCCCTTTTCACAACAAATTTTAAGGATGAATGGTTGCATTTCTGTCTTATAGAGTTTGATTCTCTATTATCCATCGGCCACAAAATGGCCTCCTTGTCATTTAAGAGTTAATCCGGAGAGTGCCCGAAGAGTAAGGGATGTGCAACAATTTTTCTGGTCTCACTACACAAAATAGTGAAATTTGGTTGCCCCACATTAATTTCTCCACAGTCCACACTATATAAGTATTCACTGCTACTACACATGTGTATGGCATAGATAAGTGCACCAATTTGAGGCCTAGTTCAAAGAGTTGCATGCGCCTCCATGTGGACAAGCATTGAGTTATAAGATAATTTATCAATGGTAAAGCAATCTAATTTCACTATTTTGTAAAGAGTTAATTGTAAAGTTTCTCTTGTGTTCGTAAGCGGTTGTCAAAAGAAGGATTCACTAAGAGTTGTACAAAAGAAACACAACACCAAACTCCATCAGACCTGAGTTTTGGTGCTTCGGCGAGTTTGGTCCTGTGTTCCCAAACTTTGGCTCCTGGTTGCGCATTGTGCATACTTTACAATTAACACTACTGTTTGGATGACTACATGAGATGCGAGTTGAAAAGAAATCAAACAGAAGTTCTTTTCGTAAAATTTGTTCTATGTTTGTAAACAAGTGTTAGAAGAAAGTTTATTAAAAAATAATTTAAAACAAATATGGCACCAAATTCTATTATATTGAGTTTTGATGCTCTAGGGAGTTTTGTCCTATGTTTTCCTATATTTACTTGCTCTTGGTCCAATATTGCATGCACTTTACAATTAACTCTAATATTTTAAGATTGAGGTACCCTATATGGGATATATGGGAGACCATGGGATGCCCTACTTATAACAATATACGTAATTGCAAAAAATTGTGTTTGCGGTGGTAAAGCGATGTGCACCATAGACTGCATGCAAATAAGGGGAAAATAGCTATTTATTTATCCACAAAGTATCTATTATAAGTCATTTTTGTCCAAATATTGGCAAATCTAAAATTATTTTGAAAAGTATTTGACTATTTCATCCAATTTTTCACTCAACTCTTTTATGTCAATCTCACAAAAATTCAGTAAAAAAAATTGGTTGACTAGTCTGATTGGAATTTTTTATATTTTTGGCCCAAATTTTAATAGAAGGTGGGGATGAGGAATATCTTTCTCTCACCTTTAATAGACATCCCCTAATTAACCATCATGTTTACAAGCTCATATGGCTTGAAATCGACCTCTCTCACTAAAATGATTAGTAGATCAGATTTTGAATATTTTAAATATTTTAACCGTAAGATCTTTTTGTCACTCATTTATATACACCCTTTCAAATTTTCAAAGTCTTCAAGGGCATGCTTCATGAGATTATAGCACTCAAAGTAGGGTCATACTTTCTTGGGTCTTGGCCTAGGGTGTCAATATCTTTTTTAGCCATCCAAAATGATATTTTCTATCCTATAAATGTCTTGTGCAACTTGAATTTCTTGTAAAGCAAGAAGTTGGCTATAAACTTGATAATTTCATAATGATCCTATACTCGAAACATAATCGGATAAAATAAGAAGCAAAACTTGCTTTGTTGAAATTGCCATAACATTGGAAAAACTTTGCAGATAAGATTTGTATAGTAATGAATCTCAACTACAAAATTTGTACATAATGAACCTACAACATTTTGTGAAGTACTTGCCAAAGAATATTTTGATGAAAAAAAAGTTTCAAATAAAAGCTATCATTTATCAAGCACATTTGATTGCAAGAGGCCAAGAGCCATATATTTAAATTGTGGACAATGTGTCTTCACTATTCATGGATAGTATCCTTGACTGATTGCTTTGTTTATTTTGGAGGGAGGCTACTTTTGTTGACAAGAAAATCACATATAGTCCCACATCTTATTCAAAATCAATCAATTTCTAAAACAAAATTGGGGGGAAAGTAAGCTTCTTAATATGCGCATGTAAACCCTTTTTTCACAATTTTATCTCAAGTATTGACACAAGAAATGCTTGCCCAAATCTACAGAAAGCCCAAAGTAGGTTGTTTAGTCCTTTAGGGTGAGAACCAATATGTCTCAACTCTTATGGGTGGCTTCAAAAAGCTTTTCACCTCTCATTAATGATTGGTTGCGCTTATCATTGTGCAACGAGCCAAATGCAAGGGTCTAACTGAGGATGAATGTAAAAAAAAACACTCTGTTTTGTGCTTAATTAATCTATTTTTTGCACCTCTCATAGCTAATATGGAGCTTTTAATTGCAAATTTGAATTCAACTTTATAAATTTTCACTAGAAAAAATGAAGGTTTTGTGACTATGAAGAACAACTATTTTCTTAGTTGCATGGGACATTTGGGACTAGTGCTAATTTGGGAACTTGTAGTTGCTGAAAACAAGTTGCTCTTGGATTTATAGTTGAGGGTCGTTGCAAGAATGACTTGCTATTTTTGTTCTACTTTGGCCGTTTTCAGCCATTTTTTGGAAGTACTATAAAAATAGAAAAACATTTTTAAGAAAATAAAAAAAATATCAGAAATGTATACATCTATAAAAAAAAAGGTATTCTGTGAAGGAAAAGCAAAAAAAAAAATCTCTAAGTAGGAGAACTAGAAAAGTGCAAAATCGCAAGAAAAAACATACTTTGACATTTTAATTTGTAAAAAATAGGAAAAATAATTCTTTTTAAAATTGAAGAATGCCATTTGGGAAGACTTCATGGTAAAGAGATTTCACTAAAAAAATGATCTTGAAACCATCTTCAATGTTCATAATTGCGTGCCCAAGGGAGCCCTCTTTGCATGGAAGTAGAAGATATAAAATAAAATACTTTTTAATGGCCCTTGGTAGAAACAAGACTTCCTACTATGGGAATAGACCATAGAAATTTCAGCTCCAAATCATTAAATTTGGGGACTCCTTACATAGTGAAAACCCCTAAAACTTAAAATGTGACATATTAGTTTAAATGATTTTTTAAATAAAAAATGACTTTTGAAAAAATTTAAAAAATATGAGATATGATTAAGCTCAAAAGAAGAATCTCCAATGAAAATTTCAAGTTCATACGAGTCATGCTTCAAAAGTTATTGCAAAAAGAAGCTTTGGCACTCCTTTTGTGATAATGTTTCAGTACCGGTCTTTCTTGCAATCACCCTTGACAATCGCAACTAGTGCTAATTTGGGGACTTGCAATTGCATGCTAAAGACAAGTCACTCTTAGAATTGTAGTTGTAATGGACAACAGGGTTGTTTCTTGTACAATAGCCTAATTCAAACTTTGTCATTGTATTCTTCAGACGTGGTTGCTATGAGCGCTTTGATATCCACCAAGGGTATTAAAGAAGCACAACCAGATTTTTATTGTTAAATAGAAATTTGTCCTAATTAGGTCCCTAGGCATAGCCATTGTACCTTCTAAGCAATGGATTGTAATATTTGCCTACTGGATATGAAGTACAAAATAAACCAACTAAAATTTAAAGCAAAATCAACTTTTGGCCAATTGGCCAAACTAAACAAGGTTAATGTTGGTAGCTTTTGAAATGCACACTATGACTATGACATTTTTCTGACTTGTTCAAATCCTACCATTGAGTCCATTGCAAAGTTGTTGCATGACTTCAAGTCACTGCCAAGATTTCATTACACAAGTTGTTTGCTAGGAAGAAGAAGTCTCCATTGTTGAAGGCACTGCTAGACGGTTCAAAAATTTTCTAGGAGTCCCTCCTTCCTCCTCCCCAAGAGTTGGTCCAAGGAGAACCTCTTTCTCTTACTTTGATTCTACACCTCGACAATGCATCAAGAGACAATAAGAATCAATAGTTTTTTTGCTCTCTACTTGTACGCAAAGTCATTTCTATAAGATATAATATTAATTTTTCATTTATTAGGCACACTTAAGAAGACAATGTACTAAAAAGTGGTTGCATAGCCTTGTAAAGCTTCCACGGGCTGAGGAAAAGAAAACCATAATCCCTTCAAAAAAATCAATAGCCTTGCAATTCAAAAAGATAACAATAACTGTAAGATTTGACTGGAGGAAAAAAAATATGAAAAATGAAAATCAACAGCCATGCAATTTGAAAAGAAAACAATACAACCCCTTGAAAAATCAATAGCCGTGCGATTTGAAATTAAAACAAAAGTAGTGTGGTTTAATTTGACTTGAAGAAGAAGCTGTTAGTATCTGCACGCGCCTGCCCTATGATTTACTTGGTGGCAATGAAGTTTATCAGCAAAATTATCACACCTCTCAAAATTCCATTTTAGTTTGATGCAATTTCATTTTTTTAAGAGTAATTCATTAATTCTAATCATAATTATAGATTTCAAAAAAGGGTTTATGTTATACCTAAATATCTACATCATCAATTGTGAAGGTTCAAAAGACCATAGTTGAATTCGCTAGCTTATTAATGCTACATTGCAACCACAACAGAAAAGTTAATAGCAAAGAAGTTGACAATTCTAACAGAAAGGAAGAAAGTTGAAGAAAAAACTCCTACACCTCCACAACAAGGTTTAATAAAAAATTGAACATCAAATTTAAATATAACTTGTTTAAAATATTATTTAAATTTAACAATTTGAAATGCATCTTAAAACTTTAAATGACAAGAATTTTTTTTTATGAAATATGAATGATAATTGATTTTTATACAATGGCAATGACTAATTTAAATTATATTGTTACCATCTTGATATTTGGTGTATTGAATGGACTACAATTTATAAGAGTTGTTGAATCAAAGTACTTAATTTTTTATTTAATTTATTACTATACCTAAAGAACATGTTTTTGAGGTGGTGTCATTGTACATCTCCGACATCACTTGTAAAAAGATGAATATTGAATACAAATAGACACCAAAAACAATGTACACTTCAAAGTTGATACTAATGTTATCAAAGAAGATATAGAATAATTGGAAGTTAGATCTGATTTTTATCTTGTGAAAGATTCATTGATGGAATTTCTAATCATTTAATTAGTTATATATTTTTCAACTTAAAAAAATATTATATATTATGACATGCACTTATTACTGATATATTGTTTTATATTATTCAAAGACATTCAACTAGTGAATTTAACTAAAATATATTTGATTTGATATTAGTTGTTAATCAATATGAAAGAATGCTATCCCATTTTAAATGGACTTTGAATTTATTTGCAAAATTCTCATGAAGATTATCTTCTTCTTTGTTATATTACTGATGATCAATATGTATGCAATCACAACTTTGAACTTGTTGTAATGGAAGTTCAAGAAGCTATTGAAAGGTATAGAAATTCAGTAAAATAAATCCTTCATCTATCTCAAAACACTCTTTTGGTTGGACTATATAATTGGGATTTTTTTGATGAAAATAACTTTACTTATTTCAACCCATTTTGAGCTATAAGTAGAGTTCAACGAACTCTTATTGTCCTAAAAACTTTGAATTTTGTAGGCCTTTTCAAAGTGCAGTATTATACTTATTTGCAATAAAATTAAGGGGAATCAAAGGATCATTTGGAGACAAGGAGGGAGTACAAGATTTTCTTAATATAAATATATTTATTCAATGCTTGAATATATTATCCTACAAAGAAAATAATATTGACTATTGCTATGAATTTTGGGATCTTACAGGAACTTTTTTGGGTGAGGCACAATAGCAAGTGGAGTTGATGGACAATGTAATTGTGCATGATGATATTGAAGATCGAATTGCATGTCCTACCTTGAGTCCTATGTGGTTGGAGAGTGATGGTGAGGACACTACAAAAAATGCATTTGAGCACTCCTATTTGTATTCAGTTGGTTTACGATGACTGCGATGCACACAATAGTCTTTTAGTGTAATTCTGATCATTGAAGGACTTCTCGTATTTTGTGTAAAATGTTTCATGCAATATAAAGAAATAAAAATCATTTCCAGACAATTACAGTGTACTACGTGTGTAAAGTTTATTCTCTAACTCACCCTATTCTTGCATTTGTATGATTTTGTACAATCAACTCAAAACTGGCAGTAATTGCCACTCCACAATGAGTTGATGCTCTTTTTGGTCAATGGAGCAACAAGTTGAAAACAAGTGACTACCCTATACTTCTGAGGCTTATGAAATCCTTTATGGATTATAAAATTCACCCCGTAATTCCTCATTTCATTGGTCAAAGTAGTTTCTGATTTCAAAGATTTGTACAAGGGTACTTAAGCACAAGCGAACTATTAATAAGGTTATTATATAGTCCAATAATTCAAGTTCTACATGGATTCCAATAGAGTGACCCTTAATGGAGAATAAAAATCTTTGTACTGACATCAAGTGGTTGCCTGAGTATGACAAGAATAATTTGCTTATAGTTTGAAACTACAGACACATGTCCCAAAACATTGAGCAATAGTCTACCACTA
The DNA here is from genome assembly GCA_963969595.1 of Neckera pumila. Classification (NCBI taxonomy): domain Eukaryota; kingdom Viridiplantae; phylum Streptophyta; class Bryopsida; order Hypnales; family Neckeraceae; genus Neckera; species Neckera pumila. The sequence goes on from OZ018408.1 coordinate 18,702,902, forward strand.
TTTGCTCCGCTACAGATGCGTTCCTTTGATGAGGTGGGCAATTTGAACAATTTCATTACCCTATAAAGCAAAATGACTATTAATGACTTGTCTAGAAAATTTAGAAATAAGTGTCTGAATAAGAAATTATTAAAAAGGTGTGAGAATTGCTTTGGATGCACCTCTTATGGTGCATGAGACATTACAATATCAATTTTGGCCTTCTTCTACAATTGCATTAGAAGAATTATGGGGCCTCTGGATCCAGTCTATTAAAATGCAGGTAGGTCTCCTATGAAAATTTCCAGAAGTACATAATCAGATGATGTGAATTTTGAAAACTAGTCAGTAAGAGCAAGCCTGTCGCCAACTTCTACAACATAAAAAGCCAATACATGCTGACCGTCGTTTGTTCTTGGTTTACTATTAGAATAGACTCTAGATTTCAAAAAAGAAAAAGGCCAATATTAAACAAGGTTTTTAGTTAAAAATTAAAAAATTAAATTATCCAATCAAGCCAATTATCTAGTCCAATCCATTTAAATCAATTTAAATGGCTTTTGAATTTGTGTGTTTAGAGATGAAAATAGGAACCTCTTTATACAAGTGAAGTTGTAGTAGGGCAAGCAATGCATGTGGGATATTTAAATTAGGATGAATAGGAGCTCCACCGCTCATAATTATGTGAGAAAAAAAAATATTGTATTAAAAGCAGAATTTTGGGCCTCATTTAAGCATAGTAAAACAACTTTTTTGAAAAACTTTGGACTAATACAAGCTCAATAAACAAGCTAAGTTTCATAACCAAAAATCCTTTTGTGAATTCAAGCCTCCAATCAAAAGTTTTGAACAAAATTTAGACCGGATGTTTGAAGGAACATTTTTTGGACATTTTCTTTGACATTTTCAAACATCCAGTCTAAATTTTGTCCATAACTTTTGATTGAAGACTTGAATTCACAAAAGGATTTTTGGTTATGAAACTTATCTTCTTTATCCAGCTTATATTAGTCTAAAGTTTTTTCAAAAATGTTGTTTTACTATGCCTAAATGAGGCCCAAAATTTTGCTTTTAATACAATTTCTTGGTGGAGCTCCTACTCAATCCAATTCACATATCCCATATGCATTGTTCTATCTATCACTATCCCACTTCTATAAAGATCTTCTCCTCTCATCTTCAAACACTTCAATTGTCCACAAAATAAGTCTTTTACATTGGCATAAAAAAATTCTTGATGGTAAGCCACTTGACTATTTTTGGACATTTGCATTTTTTTCTACAATTTGGATTGAGAGAAAGATGCATCAAAGTAGAAAGTGTCTAATAGTCAAGGTTATGGTGCTTTAATACATCTTAACCTTGATTATTAAACACTTTTGACTTGGATTTTTAGCCACTGATGAGCATCTGACATCAGGATTGAAGGTGAGCGGGAATAGCATAAGAACAATTAGTTAAACAAAAAAAACATTGTAGATTGGGTCCTCGGAGGGCTGTGAAGCGGCCCCCTAGAGGCCTCATATTTTCTCTAATGCCAATGAGAAGAAAGACCAAATGCAAAAGGTACCATAATAAAAACTTACCATTTTGAATTTAAACGTTTTTTGTTGTAAAAATCACAAATATTCAATTTACAATTAACATGAGAATTATTTTTTAATTCTTTGGTTTAAGGAATTATCAATATTTATAAGTTGGTAGATAATACAATCATATGGATATGATGTTTTAGAATTTTTATTTGAGATTTATTTAATTCTTTCCTTAAGTTGCATTTTATAATATTTTGGATACTATATTGTAAATTATGGTCTTTATAAATGCTTATTCTTCTTAGATTCTATATTTAGATTTTGATATCTATTTATCTTTAAAATTTGATAACTTTAATCATTTAATAACCTATCCAAAAGAATATTTCTATTAACATGCCATGATACTCTTCAAAATCCAAATGCAATAACAGATCATATTTATAAAATGTTTATTCTTTTTAGATTCTATATTTAGACATTGGTATCTATTTTTATTCAATACTTTGTAGTTTTAATAATTTAATAATCTACCCATATGAATATTTTTGTTGGCATGTCATAGTGATGCTCTATAAAACACAAATGCAATAACAGATCTAAAAATTCATTTATATGCAATAAAAAATCATATCATAATTTGTTAGTAGTTGTAGTATCAAGCTTGGCGCCTCAAATACACAATCAGTCTAAAAATTTTCTCTTCCCCACATGTCACGTCCGTCATCCGTCATTGGAGTTGAGAGTGATTTGAAGGAAACTAAGGTAGAACCACTCATTTCTGATCAAGGATCTAATTGTGATCGTTTCTAGAGACAAAATTTATTTTAGAACTAATATGTTCTTACACTAAAGATAGCTTATTGTTTTTTTCAAAAATCAATAAGCTATCTATGGTTTACCTACCTTTAAGTTCTAAAATGAGCATCATTTTTAGAACCGGTCGCAATTAGGCCTTGATAAGGAATGGATGGTTCTACCTTAAAGGACTTCCTTATGAAAATTTGACCTAGTGTTGTAGTTATTGAATTGAATCCATCAAGGAACAAGTAGCATTTATTGACTACACAGCATTTTTGGTCATCCATTTACAAACGAAATTTTTTCTATAAAGGAATGAATTCTTTATCCTATTCCAATGCATCTCTAGGATTTAGAACTAATCATTAGGATTTGGAAAAATGTTCAAGTTTAAAAAAGAAATATGTAGAATTTGTTAAGGATTTTTAGAATTCCAAAAGGATTCTTTTAGTTTGGTTCTAATGGTTCAAATTAATTTAGGAATCAATCCCCTCAAAAATTCCAAAGTATGAGGTTAGTATTTGTAAACTCAAAATAACAACAAAAAAAATCATGTTTATGATTTCATATACATATATAGAAAAAAAAATGAAAAACTAATTATTTTTTGATAAATATATGAAAAAATAGAATATGCTTTGGATATAGGAAAAATTTTAAAAATTAAAAATCATTACAATAGTCTTGAAGCGTTCTTTGTTTATACTAAATTAATATCATTTCATACTCACTTGAGTTCACCTGAATATATGAAAAGAAAAGAAAATGCTATGTATACAGACTTTGAACAACCTCTAAGATTCCTTATAATTATCTTAAATAAATTGTATAATATTATTTTATCTACAGAAATGAATACATTGAAATTGCTAAAAATGACGTAACTGTATCCAATACAATTTACAATCTACCTTCTCTATACTAGTTTTTTTTATCTTGATTGATTTTTTTCTTTATTAAATTTTATTTTGATGCTTTTAAGTTTTCGATGTGGTTTTGAGTAAAAACCTTGAGGTAAATTTGTTAATAAACTTCCAAATATAGAATTGAAATGGACCTTTTTTAACCCTCAAAGTCTTGTCACTATTTGGTCAAAGAATTATTAAATGATAGATTCATAATTCTATATCTTTAAAATAATTTATTTTGAGAACTAAAATCTCAATTGTCTCTTTGTGAATCAATATCTTTAAAACTTTGGGCCTTTAAATTTGTAATTATCCAATGCTAATTTTTTATAAAGGTTTAAAAATCAAAATTTTGTCAATATAGAGAAGAATGCACATTGAGTACTTAGGATTGCACAGAAAGTTTGTCTTAGAACTAGTAGACTATAGTTTGTAACCACCTTGTCAAATCATATATTGGCATGAAATATCTTCATAAACTAAAGAGATGTAGATATCTTCACAATATAAAAGTTTTGAACTTATGTAGACCCTAATAAGTAGAATGATTATGGATGCCTTCTATTTACACTTAGGTGTAAAGTAAACTGCAAGAAATTTGTAATACAGATTTAAATGTAAATTAGTATCATTAGGATTATAGAAATGTTATATTGACAATTGTAAAGAAGTTTTTGGTGTTGACATTAACCCCTTACTACATGACCAATGCCAATGTTGATCTTCTTGGAATGTGTTCTATTCAAAACAAAAAGCCAAATCTTTCATAATTTTAGCAAAAACATCAAAAATATTTTATTATAAGAAAAACACATTTTAATTACATTTGAGCTTGATTAATTAGTCATATTTAGTATAGGTTAATAATACTCTAGTCATATTTTGGCACAGTCAAATTTTCAAATCATAACTTATAAAAATCGGGAGCTTGTAGGTATGTTGGTGGAAATATGTTCCGTAGGTGAAGGAAAGTTTGGTATAGTCCTAAAATTTGACATGATTACTGCTAGTCAAGGCTACAAAAGTGCATTGGGATCCCATGCTATATTATGAATAATAATAATAATGATAATAATAATAATAATTCTATGCCTTACGTTCATTATACTAATATTTTAGTCTTCTTCAATTTTATCTTATTTTTTACATATATCGTCAATTTATTATACTATAAAACAACCTGTCTTTTTTTTACCAAGGTTATATTGCCACTTAGTCAATTTAAATTATTTTCTTAACCCCTTAAAGATGTAAAGTTCAAATTTTGAACAATGAATGAATGTAAACATATCCTATAGATCAATATATTTAAAGTTTTGCATTTTTTCATCCATCCAAATACTTTTTGTTTCTTGTGTAATTAGTTTTCTAACATTTGTTTAGTTTAGATCCTCAAAATTCTTTTCAAAATATGTATTCTACACTTTAGTTGAAGACAATAAAAATATTTTACGTCAAATATATATATTTTCTTAATAAAATAGGGCCTTTAAAATAACTTTAAATAAAAGATCAAATAAAAATCTTTTCAACACCATCATTATCAGAATTCATTTAGAATCCTAAATTTGACGGAATTATAGTTGTAAAATCATCTTTGTAGTTAATTCTCAACATTCAATTTAATAAAGAATTTGAATTTGTTGGTTTTGAATTTAACCCCTAAAGTCCCATTGGCCATAGGAGGGCCAAAATGAAACTTCAGGTAGGCTCCAAATTGTTCAAATCTTGTTGTAATTTTTTGAAAGTTTTCTAAACTGAGCTGTAAAAAAAAATGTAAGGTTCTTGGTTTTTGTATCAATTGGTGCCCGGGAGCAAAAGTTATAGTACTATAAACCAAAAATGGAGGTCGGAGTGCAATACAAAAAAAATCACAACAGGTTAATTTTTAAATTTTTAAATTTTTTTCCTAGAATGTTATATTTTTATGTACATGTGAAGCTTTGGTTCATTCTATTTGGATTAGGGATGAAAAAATTACGGCCAATTTTGTTTTCTAGGCAATATAAGCATCTTTTTGAAAAAAATAACTTATAGAGCTCAATTTTGAATGCAATTTTTAAGTTTTTTAGAATTTTTTCTTGAATAGGGTTAAATTTTCTTGCTAGGATAATCTCACCGTTGGAATTATTGTATTTTAATTCTATTTTAGAGAAATTAACAAATTAATTTTTTGTTCAATCTTGGACCTATTTCTATTAAACAATTTTTTAACGATCGAAATCATTTTTTTTTCCTAGACTCTTGATTCAATCCTTCAGCATATAAAATTTTTAATTTAAAATTATAGTGCAAAAAATTTCCACAAATGGTGATCAAAGTCATCTAAAATTGCAAGACAACAATCCAAAAAATTTTCTTCTTAACTTTGAATGCTAATATCTTCTAATTGGTACAGTTAAACTTCATGAAATTTTTACCACATGATCTTAGATCAGTGAAGCACAAGATTCTACAGTTAAATTCTTAAAAGACTGATTTTTCTTCATTTTTGAATGAATGCAACAAAAATGGCAGTCTTATGTAGTATTTGGCAAGAAAATGGCCTTAGGACTTTAGAGAGTAAGATTTAAACATTGATAAGTTTAATGATAATTCTAATAGCATAGGTGTGATCTGTGGGAATTAATTTATAACCTTCTTTTGAAAGTCGTCATTAAACTATTATTCGATGTTATATTTTTGAAATTTAGACATTTCTCATAGAAGTCTGCCATTTTGACTTTTTCCTTGTGATTAACGCCTAAAGTCCCATTGTTCCTTTGGAGGACAAAATGGATTTTGGACAGGTTCCTATAAACTCAATTTTTAGTAAATTTTTTTGAAGTTTTCAAATAAGATAAAAAAATTGATTAGCTTTATGGAAATATGATTTTTACTGCAATTGGTGCCCGAGAGCAAATGTTTTATCACAAAAGCCCAAAACTAATTGACGGGCAGCACAAAAAAAATTGCAAAAAGTCAAAATAACTTTTTTTAAATTTTTTTCTTAAAATATCATGTTTTTGTGTAAATGTGAAGCTTTGCTTCATTCTATTTGGGCTAGAAATGAGAAAGTTATGGACAATCTTGTTTTTTGGGCAATCTATGCAAAATCTTAAAAAAAGGAACTTACATGATTCATTTCTGAATGCAATTTCACAATTTTATATAATAAATTTTTGGACATGGTTAAGTTTGCTTGCTAAAATAATCACCAATGGTATTGTTATGTTTCAATCCCAATGTAGAGCTATTAACAATTTAACATTTCATTCAATCTTGGACCTACCTACACTCAATAATTCTTTAGAGAATGAAAATCAAGTGTTGATTTTTTCAATTTTTTTTAATATATTCTCAACTCAATTCTTCAATATAAAAAATTTTAAATTTTAAATCTATAGTATAAACTTTTTTTTCAAATAGGGATCAAAGCATTAGAGAAAAAAGCAGGCCTCCGGAGGGCTGCTCCAGATTGACATGCCAAGCTATTTCAAGCTTGGCCTGTCAATCTTGAAAAGTCCCTTGGTGAGCAATCAGCTTGGCTGACTGCTCTTCGCATTATATGAGATTTGGGGGGCTTAGAAGGCTGTGAGTTCCCCTACTGTCTGCTGCGTTCCCGCAGTTTGGGAACGCAGCAGTTGAGCGACTGCCACGTCACTTTTTAAAAATAAATAAATAAATAAATAAATTTTTTTTTGCTTAAAATGATATTTTGGTAAAGAATTTTTTTTTCTTTTTTCTTTTTTTTTTCTGAAAAAAAAAATTCAAATACACCCGTACCGGCGTTCACTAGATCTGGGCAGATCAGGGAACAGGCCTGAAATGGCCCTCCAAGACCCCCAAATATCATCTAATGGAAACAATAAGATTTTGTATTTATTTTTTAAATATTTTTTTTAAGATTAAAAACATATATATATATATATATAATTTTTACTCTAAAATTTGGATTCCTACGCCACTATCACTATAGTTTTAGCTACACGGAAATAGGAGAAAAAACAAATTTTCAGCCCCCAAAAACACTATTTCAGGGTCCTTCAAAGGGCTGTGGAGCAGCCCTCCAAAGGCCTAAAATTTTCTTCAATGTCAGCTGAAATTTAAAAAAAAACATAATTCAAAATGACTATTTTTCCAACTTTGAATGCAAATATCTTCCAATCCATACGATCAAACTTCATGATTTTAGACAAGCGAAGTACAAGATGCTAAGTTTCATTGTCAAAAAGTTGTTTTTTTCTATATTCTTGGATGAATGCAACAAAAATGGCAGTTTGGGTGTTCTATTTACAGAAAAATGACCTTGGGACTTTAGGGGTTAACCCTTTACGGCCTAAAGAGCCCCAAGCAACCTCTTGAATTCTTTTGGAATCAAATTTGCATATTAAAATTTTATGATTTAATTTAAATTATTATTTTTCCACAAATAACCATGCATATCTTCTATCTAATTTGATTTTTAAATATTTTTTGGGAAAAAAACAAAATTTATAAGATTTTTTAGAGTTTCTATCTTTGAATAATCATAATAATTACAAGAGAGCTCATTCTACCATGAAATTTTTACAGAAAGTAGAGGAAATTATAATGAACATTATGGTGAAGTTGGCATTCTTTCTTTAGTTGTACACAAATAAATTTGGTAGAGAAACATTGTTCCATAGCGCATTTTGAAACTTTAGAAATCCCAACTTCAAATTGCTATAGACAGATCATTATTGCTCCAAATTTGATGGCCAATGGCTTATTGGAACCAAAATTCCCGTGCCCTCACATCTTGTTTACACCTCACAGGCAACTAAGGTTGGGAAAGTGTTCTAATTCTCAAAATTTAGTTTAAAAAGACCAAAATTGGCATGCTTGGCCCTAAAGGGTTAAAGGTTACTCTGAATATTTGCAGAAAAATTGAAATTTTGAATAAGTTTCAGGCATACTTACGTTTTACATTTATATTTCAAAAGTGAACAAAATTATGAGGTACAACCAAACAACTATCTAGAGAGAAAAAATTGTTTCATTTACAATAAAAGCTTCTTTAATAGAGTGATGTTAAAAATTGATACATTTTTATTGAAATATTTCAATGGCACAAGAATGTAGTACATAAATTGTAATAATCAAATCTCAATTGCCTTAATAGAATAATTGACATAGACAAATAGTATCATGATCCTTAACAATAAATGCTTTATGACCATAATTATTATATACAATGTAGTCCAACACAATTTGTGTTTGTAATTGGTATAAACCTTAGAATGTCAATGTAGACCATTTGGGTTTGATGGATGTTTTCAAACAACCATTGGATGATTCAAACAATAAGTTTTCATCCAATTCAAATAATTTGCATATCTATACTTTTTAATAGAGATGACCTCATCAAGATGAATAAAAATTTGGGATTTAGTTTGGGGCCATGATAGAAAATATGTAATAAAAACAAATCTCCTAGTATAATGTATTTTGAACTTCTAGAATTTGGAACCAAATTTTTGTTTAAAACCTCAATAGATTATCTTATTGTAATGCATTAGAGCTCAACTATCTTGAATTTATTAAAGTTCAAAGCATAGAACCTTGCATTAGAGTAGTATGTGAAAGTTTGAAAATAAAGACAACAAATTTAGTAATAGAAGAACAAGCATGACTACATTAGAGAGAGAGAGAAAGAGAGAGAGAGAGATTGATTTATATATACATGATTTTTGTTATCACAAATCCTAAATTAATTATGGTAAAGAATTCAATTGGAAAGCTGAAAAAATTAGCACAATAAAAAAATCATTATTATTTTTAATAAAATTTATTGAATTTAATTCCTAACTGTCCAATGCTTGTTTATCAAAATCCAGACCCTTTTGAACTCATTTCAATCAAACACATTATAAGAAAACCGTGTTTTATGTGACGTTTTCATCATTTTCTGTGATGGATTTTAGAAGACGTACAGTAAAATAACTTCTGTTTTTATATCAATAATGATGTCCAATGAAACATTTGAATTGGATTTGCAAATGACTAGGCGGACTTCAATCTTTGGAAGGGTCCACTGGAGGAGTTTTTCTCTAAATTAGACGCATGATATCTAATGAGAAAGCTCTCAACAATACCTTTCCAATGGTACATTATAAAGCACACAATAGTGGCATCTTGCACCGCAAGAAAAGTACAATATTCTCAAAATATCACGAAATATTGTCTTCAAAATATTCTCATCTATTTCCAAATAAATAATCACAAAATTCACGTGCATGTATAAATGAACATGTACAAAACGTTGGAAAATCCAACAACTCCAGTGGTTAGGTCAATGTATTTTATGGAAACTTTAATGTTATGTTAAGTTCAAGGATTCAAAATTTGGAGGTTATGTCATCTACAACGGAGCATGTGGAATTCTTACATAGCTTTAGATGGTCCGCCAACACTAGTAGAAATTTTCATTCTTCTACTGTTTTGGTCGCGTTCTAGGCAAATTTGAATATTCTTGAGGCAATCATTCAAGCCTTGTCCAATCCAAGGAGCATTGGGGCCAAAGACAACACATAAAAATGAATCAAAACAATTCAACTCAATTGCACTGGTGTTCAAAAGCTGAAGGACTTAGGGTTTGGACTCTGTGAGCTCCCAAATTGTTCTTTGGGACTCTAGATTTTTTTTTTTGAAATTTGCAATTTAGAATAGATAAAATGATACAAAAAAACAAAAATAGAGTGTAGAACCGAAATAGGGATGTACCATACCCATTATAGTATTTGGTCTAGTTTTGATTTTATACCTAGAACTTTTCCAAACTTTGTCTATAAATAGAGTGTAAACCACAAGATAGCAGGACTTGGAAGACTTTAGTCACATAGCCCCCAAAGGGCTAAATCCTACTGGAAGGTGGCGATGCATGGCTAAATTGGTCCTAGGGATTCATAGCGAGTCCTAGGTTGGGTCCTAGGTTGGACTCTGAATTCCCCATTGGATCGACGAATTTCCAAAAAGACCCAGTTGTTAGCATACAAGAGCCACTAAACTCAAGACGAGGCCGTGGAGGAATCTACAGCCCAAGGATGGTGTTCTAGGATGAATCCCATGCCAGGAGTCCAACGGCAAAATTGATTTGCTTAGATTCCCTCATCTACAAAAGATTCTTGCACCATCGACAATTCGAGGAGAAGGCCAATTTGGGTCTCCATTGACCAATTGTGCCACGTACGGAAATGCACCTCTACATCTTTTGCGGAGCTCCCTGAGAGGTCCCATAGAATTTTTTGGCATCTTCCGACTTGCAAAAGAACCTTCTCTGTGCGGTCAACTGTTCTAACCTCCAACAAGAATTTCTTGTAAATTACCCAGGTTGCAATAAAATCTCACTAAAAATTAATATAGCTTGTTTTATGCTAATAATGCCTTTCGATAGGTTTCACGGCAAGTATCCAAATTGGCAAGATTCCTCTGGAATTAATCATGTGGCGAGATCCGTACGACGTTGACCGGCATTCCGGGGGCACACGACGGTGAAATTGCATCAGCAAGGGGTCTTTTTCTACTCCCTTTCACCTTCCGGAGACCCCAGGCTAGTTACTTTTCTCAAAATGGAAAACCCCCAAGAGTTGGTAATTTACCGCAATTGGGTTTTTAATCTAGACTAGCCTACGATGGGTTTTTTGATCCCAATGTGGGGCATAGGGAGTTCTAAGACTAAAAGCGGCATTCTGGATCCAACAGCGCAATCCGTTTGACATTTGGAGTTGATCTCCAAAAGTTAGGAGGTTGGTCCAGCATAGATTGTAGAAAGTGAAATTTTAGGATTAGGATGAAAATCTTTGAGGATGAGGATGAAAATCCAAGTCGATAAGGTTACTAGTAGGAATTTAGAGGGGGGAGTGAGCCCTTGGAAACCTATACAAGGGCCCCATTTCCCTCTCTAAAGTCACCCCGTACTTGTTTTTAGGTCCATGGATTCAAGTTATTTTGAAAATTTTGGCGTTTGAAGCCAAAAACCTCTACGGTATTTTCGGAGCACTTTTGTCTCCTTTTGTCATTGTATTTCAAGCTTTAAAGGTCCTTGGAGGTCCTTCTATCTTGCCTTGTGTACTCTTGTGTACTTCTCTTATACTTTTGTGTGTTCTTGTGAGCTAACCCACGTATTTTAAGAGTCTTTTAGTGTCTTGTACTAACCCTAGAGTAACCCCCCATCGTACTTTGGCGATGCCGCTTTGGGGGGTCTTTAATATGTGAGTTTTGTGTTGCCACGTTGTCCTAACTTGTGTGTTTTCCCTTGAAGTACTTTTTTACCTTCTTCTAATGTTTTCCTTGTTGAGTGAACCCCCCTCCGGGACGGCAAAGCTTTGACCCCCGTGTGTGTTTTCTTTAAGTGTTTTTGTCTTACCTTCTTCTAAATTCCCCCTAGTTGCATGGACCCCCCTTGGAGACGGCGGAGCTTTGAACCTCCAGAGTGCCAAAGAGTCCTAAAGTTGGTGTTAAATCCAACTTAATGGCAAAGTTTTAAATCTACCCTGTGTTTAATTCCAAAGTTCAATTTCCAAGATCTTTGTGGAAACATCCAGAGTTTAGCTTCCAAGATATGTAGGTTGTTAGCAAATCCCGATCTTTTAGCAAATCTAGCCTTATCCAGTTTTTAGCAAGTCCAGTTACCTTGGTTTTTAGCAAAGTCCAATTTTCCCTAGTTTAGCAAGTCCAGTTACCTTAGTTTTTAGAAAATCCAGTTTCCTTAGTCTTAGCAAAGTCCAATTACCTTAGTTTTTAGCAAGTCTAGTTCTCCTTAGTTTTTTTTGCAAGCCCAGTTTTCTAGTCTAAAAACCAGCCCTCAGTCCAGCATCAGTCCAGCTATCATTCTAGCCATCAGTTAGCCATCAGCTAGCCATCAATTCGGAACAAGAAAAATAAAAATAAATAAAAAAAAGTTAAAAAGTCAACCCCCCTGACCAGGCAGCCAGGGAGGCCCGGCTGGAGCTGACTCGGGACCACAGGAGTTGAGTTGGGCCACAGCAAGCTGAGTACGGAGCCCAGGCAGCTGGGTTTAAGGGTTGTCTACCTCACATTTTTTTTGGTTTTCTCTCCTTCCTAAAAAATTGGGGGATTAGGATTTTACTAGGCTAGGGTTTAGGATAGAAAAATAGAAATCAAGAAAAAGAGAGAAAAAGGGAAGGGGGAGAATAGAAGCGGTGTCTCCACATGCCAACCCTGCATACAAACCTTTCCATCTCACTCCCACCTACAAAACGGAAACGAAGAAAAGAAGAATGGAGGGAGAATAGGAAGGAAGAAGATGAAATAGGAGGAGAAGGAGAGAGACGATAAATAGTGTGCTAGTTTAGACTAGGTAGAATAGGCAAAAATCTAAAAAGGAGCCTTGGTAGCTGTTAGAGGAAGATTGGGAGATGATGACGTAAGAACTTTGTAAGAGAATAGTAGACACAATTATGACGCTTAGTTGTCAAGGTTGGTAGTGCAAGGTCACCATCAAAACATTTGGTGGAATAGTTTCAGAGTAGAAGAAGGAAAGGAAAAGAAAGGGGGCTAAAGGGAGAAAGAAGAAAATTAGATCAAAACCAATTACAATCTCCTATCTTAAGCCATGGGCATAATTGGAAAATAAACAAAGGATTACAATGGAACACGAGGATGCGTATGTGGACTTGAACAAGGTCGTTTCTAATTTTGGCAGTGACGAGGTAAGTAATTAAGCTAATCCTTGGTGTTTTTTCTTAATTGCCTCTTTGATTTTCTTAATTAGCCTTAATCCGCATTAACGAGTAGAGATTAGTGACAATTAGCAATTTAGATTCAAAAGTACAAATTAGGATTAAAACTTGAACTTAGATGTAGTTATTAGTTTAGAAGTAAGAACCTAGGGTTAAATTAGAGGTTAAAAATTAACCCCTAAAGTTTCATGACTATGTAATCACCAAAAACGCTCCAAAACTGCCATTTCTAATACAACTACCAAATTTTTCGAAAAAAACAATTTTTGACACATCTAACCGTAGGATCTTGTAGTATGATATTGTGAAAACATGTGGTAAAAATTTCAGAAAATTCCACCGTGTGGATCATAAGATATAAGCATTCAAAGTCTTGAAAACCATTTTTTCAATCCTGCGAAAAACCGAGCAGCTGCACTTTGCAAGCTCACTTTTCAATGAAAAAATGCCGATAAAGGTGGTGCTTCTTTGAATGCAATTTCCTAAACAAGTTGTCTATATGCATGAAAAATTTCACATCATTTGGAATTGTACAACATATAGGAAAAAAATAGTAAGTAGAAAGAAGTAGAAAATGACTCAAAATACTAAATTGTTAAAAATTTGATTATGGAATTTAAAAATGCCAATCCCAACGATTGTACTATTGTAATAATCAATTTACATCCTAGGATTTTATTTTTTTCCTAAAATATTGAAAATTGAATTAAATAAACGACTTTAAAGTTTTTTTTAGAGTAGACAATCCATAACTGCCCGCAAACCAAAAACCCTCATAACTTTTGACTCATTGATTGAAATGGAATGACTCAAAGCTTTTTAAGTATATATAAATGTAGAGAACTAATTTCAAAAAAAAATCCGGAAAAAATGATTTTTTCTGATCTGCCCAAAGCTGCCTGGTTACAAAAAAAAGTAACATATCAGGTCACAACTTTTGACTCGTATTTCGAAATGTCATGAAACTTGGTACACATGAAGATATTCCTCGCCCCCACCTTCTATTAAAATTTCAGCCTCAAATATGGATATCTCTAGTCATACATACTTGCCCAAAATTTCTATACGGCCAAAAAACGCATGTTGGTCCTTTAGGGGTTAAGAGTATAATTTAGAAGTAAAAAAACTTAGAGTTAAATTAGGAGTTAAAACCTAGAAGTAATTTAAAAGTAAAAATTTAGAGGTAGTTTAGAGGTTAAAACTTTTGAGTAAAATTTAGAAGTTAAAAGATTAGAGTAATATTTAGGAGATATAAATTAGAAGTTAAAATTTAGAAGTTAAAACTTAGAGTAAAACTTAAGGTTTAAAACATAGAAGTAAACTAGAAGTAGAAATTTAGAGTAAAACTTAGGGGTTAAAACATAGAAATGATTTAGAAGTAAAAATTTAGAGGTAGTTTAGAAGTCAAAACCTTAGAGGGAAATTTAGAAGTTAAGTTTTAGAGGAAAAAGTCAAAAGTTAGGGTTAAAGTAGAAGGGTAAAGATTAAAGTTAAAAATCAAAAGCTAGAGGTGAAATTATAGTAGAAGTAAAAAACCTAGAATCAAGGTAGAATACTAGAACAGGACAAAGGTTGAAACATAAGAATTCATGTAGAAGGTTAAAACTCACAAACCAACTGGGAAAGCCATTGAGTGAGAGGTAATTGGGAAAACACCATGGAAGGGACATATGATAGATAAAGTGTCCGAGTAGATTGTTTTTTCCCCTTATTACCTAGGCTGGCCTCTTGGGTTAGCAACTAGTTAGTAAATCCTTGCACGCAGATTATAGTTACAACCACTGCCATCTAAGAAACTAGGAAACATTAGCAAAGCTCCATTGCTTGGAAGGCACAGTGGACCGCGCTCGTAACATCCGTACATCTGAACATAGTAGATAAAAGGCTAGAACTGAGACGGTGCCCGTATTATTACCAAGGGTGGATAATAAAGCGTCCACAGACTCCCATCATAAAACCACCCTAAACCCTAAATCAATTATTGATAAATTCTAAATCAAAAGCCGAATCAAAATTGATCATCAAAAATACAAATGAAACGAAACAAAAACAAACACATGCAACAAAAAGACAGATGATGGAGACAAATTCATACCTTCAGAAGACGATGAAGACAAATTCATACCTTTATACCACCGCAAGCCAACAATGGAGCTCTTGTCAAAGCAAGCTTTAACGACGAGTACGGTGAATCGGCAACCACGGGGTGAAAGCAAAGGTGAAAGCAAAGAGCACAAGGTAAGAAAATTAGCACGCGAGGCCCTCACAACACCCATTCTTCACCTCTGGAGGAGAAGAATGGACGTCATGAGGGCTTCGCAAAACTAGCGTGCGCAACTTCCGACCCACCAACGATTACCCGCCATGGAGAGAGAAGACACTGTAACATTTGGATTAGATTGGCAGATGACCAAGCGGACTCCAATCTTTGGAGAGGTCCCACTGGAGGAGTTTTTGTCAAAATGAGACGCATGATATCTGATGAGAAAGCTCTCAACAATACCTTTCCAATGGTACATTATAAAGTACACAATGGCAGACGAACATGCAGATGTGCGGATGGGCAGATGATTGGACAAGCGGACGGGCGGGGCGGATGGACCGGTTGGGCACTAGGAATTGGCCAGGTTTGTTGTCCGCCAATCTTTCCACCATCCACCATCCACCAGTGCGTTTATATATTGCTGTTTGCTTTGCTAAGCCATTTGCACTTTAGAATTATTCGTTAGCGAACGCACCCAATGGACACAACGGATGCAGCATTTGAACATTAGGATATGCGGACGTCCCAAAAATGGACGTGATTTTGCCCTGGACGTAGCAATTCATCAACTCTGCTCAATAAAAACCTGAAAATGCAAATGTCACAAGACCCTCAATGATTAGAGGCTAAGTAGGACCTTGGACCTAGGTGCCTCTTCTTTTTGACTATTGCTATGTTGGGCACCGCGAGCACCGCTACAATGCTAATGATTGAGAGTTTCGTGACATTGAAGCGCCTTTGCATTTTTGTGACAGTCTGACTTAGGGACTTAGGTTCATTTAGGAAGAGCTTTAGGGTTCCTAGCTTCCAGTTGGTTTTCTTTACTTCATAGATCTTCCGTGGTGACTGGATCAAATTGCTTGGCGTTTGTTTTGGCGCGGCTTCTTTTTCAATTAGAGGAAACCAGTGGGTAACAGAAAAACAAATTGCGGCCATTGAAGGGAAGCTCTTGGGATAGATCCTTGGACTCAAAGGAAAGATAGCAAGATTAGAGGGGAAAACCAACGGGGTCGGAGGTGAAGCTTGCGAACCACAAGTTGCTTCTAATGGATTGGTGATAGTTACATAGTCTTGACAATGTTTTTGTTTGTTCTTTGTTTTTAAAATCAACTTGAGAATGAAAATTAAAGGAGTTGATCTTTTTAATTAGATTAGTAGTTGGTGGACAAAAAACAAGATTTCATGTGTTTGTGGCTTGTTTGCATTCTTTCTTAATCTAAAAATTAAATTCTTAATCTTTAAAGGCTTTAGGATGAAGACTAGTCTTTTTTTATCTTGCAATACATCAAGAAAAATTAATTGAAAAAATAACTTTTTTCACGCCACATGATATATTCACAAATATCACTATAAACAAATTTCATCCAAATTGACGAACCGTGTCTGAATTGACCAAATAATGTCTGATTTGAGAAAAAGTTGATAGAAAAAATGTTTGAATTGACACTATTTTCTAATATTATAATACAAGCTCTTAAGTTTCAGAGTGGGCAATTGTGGATTGCTTTCAAAGGTGGTGGGGTTTTGCAATTGAGCTCATGATCAAAGTATTGATGGTGAGTCTTGTCAATTTTCAAATTATTCTCCAAGTATTGTTTTTTGCTTGTTGTCATGTTATTTGATAATGGGTAGTTGTTAGGCTCTGTTAGGCGCGACATGAGTTGGTTGTAGCCAAATTGACCATGTATTGGTCAATGGGGGGCTAGACTAGTAGTTTAAGACTGTATGAGGTGTGAACAGAGCTATTTGAAATTTGGGGGCTCCTTTATGGTGGTTGTAACCTTAGTCCGCTCCTTTGGTTCTCTCATTCTCTTCAAATCTTGTGTATAGAGTTTTTTTAAGTTTTAAGAGATGAATGCCTTGAGGGTTGTTTGTAGACGATAATGTTGTTGCCAGTTTACCTAACATTAAAAGAGATTTGAGGGCATTGGAGGGCCGTTTCATTCCCGTTCCTCAATCTGGCCAGATCTGAAAACAGCCGGTACGGGCTGTCAGAATTTCAAGCAATTTTTTTTTTTTTTTTTTTTTTCAAAAATGACGTGGCACTCTCTCGACCACATTAGCCCAACAGCTTTCCTGCATTCCACAGCGTGGGAACGCTGTAGGGAACACATGATAACTCGTGGACTCTTGGAGGCCTCAAATCTCTTATAATGTCTAAGGTTTACCTAATCTCTTTGTATATTTCATTTTTTTGCAAGACTAGTCCTATCGAGACATAGTATGAGCATTTGAAAGTATTTTGGATGCTTATTATGGGATAATTGTTCATTCATGTCTTGCCATTGTGTAGATTTGTTTTTGATAGTGTGTATATTCTAATATTTATAGTTTACGACATCGATTATTAGCGATGCAAAGTGACAGACATTTTCTTTGGTTATTAATATGAAGTTTGCATGGTAGATGATACAGAGTTGGAGCCTATTGAATCACAGAGTAGTGCAGTGGAACCAATTATGAGTCTAGCAACTATGTCAATGGAAGAGTTTTTGTACCTAAGTGGCGTGAATTAATAATGAAAATGACTGCACTTGGAAGTGTTGCTCTTCTTGACGTATCTTACTCCTTCTGTCTTTATACTGCCATGACTGTGTACAACATTTGCCAATGCATAAAATTTAGTAGCAATGGGGCACTGCACCTTCCCTCCAACGAAATGATGTGGAATATTCCACATCATCTCATCCAAGGGATCAAATTGTGTGGAATATTCAACACCATCAATAGCTACCAGACACGTAGCTGCTCATTGCAACTTGGGTGGGTGGGGTTGAGCTTTTTTAATTTTAATTTTGAAATATTCTTCAGAGATTGCCTAGATGAGAGCAAAGCACCCTCCAGGAAGGCTATTGAATGTTATGTGCATTACCATTAGAAGAGATTCGGGGAGACTAAAGGGCCATTTTAGGCTTGCTCCCCCGACGCTATTCCCCTGGCAAATTGGGGAACGTCGGCTGTCAGAATTTTTTTTTGAATTTTTTTGAATTTTTTTTTGAAAAATCTAAAATGAAAAAAAAAATAAAAACTTTTTTTATTTTTTGGTGACGTGGTAGTTGTTCTGCCACGTCATGCAGCAGCTGCAAGGCTATTCCCCTGACCCTGGCAGCCCAGGGAACTCACAGCCCTTTAAAAGGGCTGAAAAACATCTAATGATAATTTTGTCCAAGCACTAGAGCTTTACTTAGAATATGTGCTTTGGGCAGATAACCAACATCAAAACAATATGGAACGACTTACAATTTACTAAGGAACTGATAAATGTAAGGTCTGCAATCTTTTGCTGTATTATTGAGCAAATTTTATGCTTATTATCTGCATTTTGGATCAATACCATTTTTATAAGTTAGTCCCTACATGCCTAAATGGCCCAAAGTGGCCGCTATTCAAAATCCAAAGGAGTTGAATTAAATCTTTTAGGAAGCTTCAAGGAAGGCAACAAAATGAACCGATATAGAAAAGCCATACCCCACATTTTTAAATGATTGAAATCAATGTTTTGAAGATTACTATAATCAACTTTTGCCTGGCAAAGTAGACAAGTTTTCTCTAGGGTACTTATGATTTAAGTATCTTAGGGTGTATCTAATGAATGTGATATGTTTTATATATACCCATGGCAAGGCTATGGGTTCCTAGGATATGAGTATGGGCAACTCAAATATTGTTGATGCAACTTTTAAAGGTCTATTGTCTGCTTCAGCAAATTGATCCTAAGCAAAAATTGTAAAACTTGATGATAGCACACATAGGATTCTTTTTGTATATGTATACTTGAATCACTTAGCTCAAATAGAGTAACTACCGGCTTGTCCAAATCAATAATTATATAACATCACAAGTTGAACAATTGCACAAAAAACAAAAAAACTAGCAGGACATGCATATTGTAATCTAAGACTTTCGGCGATGCAACGATTGTCACTTTGTGGTTTATATAGTTATAGAAAAACAAAAAATTCTTTGTTCAATTGCAAGGAGTGTCTGGTTTCCTTACAGTGCCTCTTCAATCTACTATAGACAAGCCAAAGGTAAATTTTTGATGCTTGAAATCTGAATAGTTGTAAATTCATTCACAAAGTGGATCATTGACTTCAGTTAATAATTGTTTTTGAACTAATATTAACTACAATGCCGTAGAAATATAATTGCATTGCTCTAGGTCATTTTTTCATGTATGATCATTCTTCCAAGCATGAGCAAGCCTCAAGAGAAAACCTCACACCATGTAATGAGTTTAAAGTTTCATGGCTTGATTCAATCTCCTGAGTCCTCTTCTAATTTGCAAATATGTAGCATTTAGAGGTCAGATTGCAAATGCTAGGCTGAAAGCTAAAGAAGGAAGAGGAGATCTCGAGATACTTGGAAGGAATGAAAGAAGAGTACAAGAATTCCATGAAACAGTTTCAAAGTTAGATCAAATGTTAGCACCTCTCCGATCATAATATTCTAAGTGTCATATACTTTGGGAGTTTTGTGCCTCTAGGAAAATTCAGTTGTGATTAAAAATTAAAGCAATACATCTTATTGTTGTAATGGGTATTAACTTGTAGGTGATTTTGCCATGCTAGTGCAACAATTAACTTTGGAAAATTCAAATCCAATGGATTTAATAAGTTGAGGCCATGTGGTCATGAAAATAAACAAATAGAGCTTTACATTCCAATCATGGCAGTCAACAATCAAGTTGAGGCTTACAATATAAGCACAGAGGATAAGTTACTTTAGGCACAGAGGATACTTCAAGTATAGAGGATACACCGCTTTATGATTATTCTTTAAGAACTACCTACTAGCTACTTGCTTAGAAAATAAAACAGTTTTGCACATCATTGACATAATAGAAGAAATCCATCTTGCGTCAATGCATTCCTTACAAACGATTGGATTTGGAAAGAGCAACGCAATTCAAAACATGTCTCACATCAAATAGACTGCTCAATAACAACCATTTATATTATTGAATATGACGGGCTCACATATAATAAAGAGATTTTGCTAAGAATCATAAAGCAAGAATGTGATCAAATGATCTAAAATCAACATGAATCTATTGATGAGCACTGTCATTAATTGTAACCTCAACAAAATTCCCCAAGACAAACACTTTGTCATGAAATCATAGCTAGAATTGATTCTATGTCGCATAAAACGCAGTCAATTCTGCACCATCCCCATTATCTCTTGCAAATAAAAAAAAAGGTTAAATAGAGAATCATTCAATCATCATCACTGAAAAAGATCACACCTGATAGATCATAATTGAAAACTAGAACCAAGAGATTTCTTCCAAAAAACCAAACAGAAAAGCTCTCTTGAACGCTACAAACAACAAGAAAGCTCTTGTTTGCTTACATCATATTTTATGAAATACTCAATTTATACAATGATGATTGGAAGGATATATCCTTTGAACACGCACAAATTTTAATTCAAGAAATGAAGGATTCTACAATTGAACCTATACTAAAGACGACCAATACTTCAACTTTCAAGTGGCTACCTACAAGAAGACATTGCAGAAATTCCACTTTGCCCAAAAAAGATTTAGATATTAAGCATTCATTACAAATAGTCTAAAGCGAGTCGACATTATTGCACCTATATAATCATTTTTACTGCAAGCTTTAGAGATAAAGACTATTAATAAAAAAATTAACCTTTATAAAAGATCTAACTTTCTTCAATATCTCATTTTGAAGGAGATTCTCTAGGGCCCACATGTCTTGTTTATTTTCAAAATCAACATGACAAGTAAATGAAAATTGCAAAAATTAAAAGAAAAAGTTCTTCCTTAAATCATCATCATTTACTTTGTATTTATAAAATCAAAGTAAAAAGTATTCATGATTAGAGGAAAATTTCGAGGAATAAATAGAAGGATTTTTATTTAAATACTCATCCTAAATCTTTTTATTTTTAAATCAATGTGACAAATAATACATGAGATAAAGATTTTTGGTAAATTGCAAAACATAATTGGGCATGTTTTTACTTCAATCTTCAACCTATATAACTTATTTTAAAATCAAAATGACAAAATACACATGATTCATGATTGTGTAGAATTATTCTTTGAGAATTGTGAAAAATGAATAGGAAATTTTCTACTTAAATCTCCATTTTTTTATTTAAAAAAAACAAAAACATGATAAATTATTCAAAATTGAAAGACTCTTTAAGAATTCCAAAAAAGTATAAGAATAAGCTCTTAATTAATTCACTACCTTTTATTTTTACTTTTAAATCACCGTGATGAATAATACATGAATATAATGACTTTTTGAAGATTCCAAAAAATAAATAGAAGAGATCCTACTCAAAACTTCCACCTATGATTTTTTAATTATAAAATCAAAATGACAAATCATTCATGATTAGCAGTCAAAGAATTGGAAAAATAAATGAGAATATTTTACTTCAATCTCTACCCTTTATTTTTCATTTTTTTATTATCAAAATGATAAATTATGGAAGCTCTTAGAAAATAGTTCAAAATTAGAAAGAGAATTTTTTACTCATATCACCATTATTTATTTTTTAAATCAATGCAACAATTTCCTCATGAGTTTTTGAGAATTGCGAATATTAAAAGAAGAAGGTCTTACTTAATTCTCTACCATTAAATTTTAATTTTTAAATCAAGTTGACAAATGGTTCATGAATAAATCACTACAAATCTTTGAGAATTGCAAGACTTAAGTCAATAAGTTCTTTTTTTCATCTCCACCCTAAATTTAAAATTTTAAAAATGAATGAAATTGGGCAGTAAACGGTGATGGGCTGGTTTATCTTACCCCTATTACCGTACTCAGTATTTCTTGCTGGTTTTCCACTCTGTCTCTCCAATGCTGACACGGCTCGTCTCCTCTGAAATCATCCACGTCATCCCCTTCCACGCGATTGGACAACCAACTAGATGGTGATGGATCACAGCCAATCACAATCACAATAATAAACCTAGATTTCCTTTCCACTTCGTAGATTTCATGTTTATAGATTCTTTGAAGATGGTCGCATTAACATCTAATTAATAGTAGAACTAGAGTATATCAACCAAACTAGGGTTCATAAATCTAGGAATCCATATCGACGCTCCAGACGAGAGCTCATCTTGTCAAGCTTTTGGCTATGGAGTTCAAGTGCCCGTGAAGTCTCGAAGCAGGGTGGGTGCAAAAATAATGTAGTGACTTCGTGTCCGTGGGTGCGTGTTTTTTCGATTGCAGTATTGCGGGGTGATTCGAGGAACGTATTTTGAATCTACAGTACATTGGTAGTTTATGGTCACAGGTTATTGAATTGACTAGTTAGGGTCTGAAGGGCGTGACGATGGGGAAGACAGTTTCGATGGCGGTCGCACTGGTGCTTGCGGTGGTGTTTTGCGGTATTGGATACGCATCTGCATTGTATGGACCATCTTCAGATGTGGTGCAATTGACCTCGTCCAATTTTAAGAATAAGGTTTGTAAGATTTTTCTTTATCCTTGATCGGTTTGTATTTTTAGTGAGGATGGAAACCTAGTTTAAGTTCTAAGAGCGTGCATATTTGATCGCGTCTGGGTTTGAAGCATAATATGTGACAAGTTTTGAATAGGCAGCAATCGCGACATTGAGGGATTGTTGTTTACGTAATTGCACTGTACATTTATCGAGCTAGAATTTAATCATATTTTGAAGCCTTCGTTTGAGATCTTGCATATCAATTTTTTGACATAGAGTCGAGGAACTGATAGATTGTCCTTTGTGAAGGAGTGTTGAAACCGTTCCATACTATAGCAAGGTCAGATCAAGATTTGTAACTTCCGAGGATTGGGGTTGGATTTGGTTTGACAGGTGCTTGGAGCAGAGGGATTAGTATTCGTGGAGTTTTACGCCAATTGGTGTGGACATTGTAAGAACTTGGCACCCGCATGGGAGAAAGCGGCCACTTCTTTGAAGGGCATTGTCACAGTCGCCGCAGTAGACGCGGATACTCACAAGGATTTGGCACAGGTATTTAGCGCAGTGGGCATCTGAGCGGGACATGCTATCTTACAGCTGAAGGATCAGATCAGATCAGATCGTTATATTTGATTTATTCGAAAAAAGGAATGGGTGAATGTCCAGTTGATTAGCAGATACAATGTGCTTTTACTCGCAATATTACCTGAGCTACGGGCATCTACCTGAATTCTAGCATTGTGAATTAATTGTCTGACTCATTCGTTGTTCTCTGTGGGGTGGGGTGCAAGGAGTTGGTCTTGCTGGCATTGTCCTTTTTGTGCTCTTCAGAAATCCATTTTGAAAGTGATTTTTAAAAAGAGAGGAGAGGGGTTTTGAAAGCATCAGGCTGAAACTGACCAAGACCTCGTCTCACTGGTTGCACAGCAATATGGAATTCAAGGTTTTCCAACTATCAAGGTCTTTGGGCTGGTAAAGTCACCAGTTGATTATCAGGGTGCACGAGAAGCTAAACCCATTGTGGATTATGCTCTTCAGCAGGTATTTATCAGTCAACCTTTGGCATTATCTGCTGCACTTCAGTTAATCGGTTAAACATCTTTAAAGGGACACATTTTCTGTTCGCAGCAATTGTGTTGAGAAACTGTGACGTTTCTCATCCTGTTTGGGGTGCAAAGAACAGGTGAAGACACTTGCCTTAGACCGATTGAATGGCAAATCTGGCTCAAAGAAGTCAAGCTCTAAGAAAGATAAAGACTCAAGCGGACCCAGTGCCTCTTTGGAACTGAAATCGAGCAACTTTGACAAGCTGGTTCTCGAAAGCGACGACACATGGCTCATTGAGTTTTACGCTCCTTGGTTAGTCTCTCATCAGCCTCGTGACCTTGTATCACATTGATTGTTATTTTTTTGAGTGTTCAATGCTGTGCCGTCCTTATGTTTTTTCCGTTTTTGAGCAGGTGCGGACATTGTAAAAACCTGGCCCCAGAGTGGAAGATTGCAGCCAAGAACCTGAAGGGCAAAATGAAACTGGGGCAAGTGGATTGCGACTCATACAAGGTATATCTTGGCCTGTGTGCATTCATAGTTGTGCAATCCTGGGTGTGACCACAGTTGTCCCAGTTGCACCATCAGGGACTAGTTCAGGTAGTTTCTTAATGAGGTGGTGTCTTAATGATGAGGCTTTGAATCTGAAACTAGGAGATTGTTTGTGAAGGACTGTACAAGGAGGTGCTTGGTCAAAGAGATTTTTTTCTTTTGTCTGTTGTATTTCCTCTTCAATATTGATAGTAAACACTTTCAACGATTAGGGAATTTCCAGCAATTTTTTGTGTATGTAAATTTTTTGCTCGCAAATTTTTTTTGCTTGTTGGCAGCTGTCATTTCAACTCGTAATGGCTGGACTGTCCTCTCTGTTCAACTCTATTTTATCTTCTATTTTCATCTTCAAAAGATAATAGAATATAAGAGTAGCTCTTGTGGAATATGATCGCAGGATTTAGCACAGAAGTATGGAGTCCAAGGCTTCCCAACCATTATGCTTTTTGGATCCGATAAGGCGAACCCAAAGATGTACGAAGGTCCAAGAACGGCTGGTGCTATTGAGTCCTATGCTCTTTCTGAACTCGAACGTAATGTGGAAGCTCCTGAGGTCGTGGAGCTGCTGGGGCAGGTACTTTACCGCAACCCATAATCAGCAGCCCGTGACTGTCTTGCGATGCATTCACCCACCTCCATGTTTAAAATACAGCAAGTTTTTAAACTTTTTATTGATTCAATTATACTAAAATGAGTATTATAACGTTTAACTGCAGGATGTGCTGGACAAAGAGTGTGGATCTGCTGCGATCTGTTTTGTTTCATTTTTACCTGATATTCTGGACTCTAAAGCTGAAGGTCGCAACAAGTACCTCACCACATTGAAGAATGTTGCAGAGAAGTACAAAAGAAGTGCTTACAGGCAAGTCACAGAGAATTTCTATGTAGCCATTATGTGATCGCAATAGCTGTCCTCACTCTTGGTCAACAGATAGTGTGGGGGACTGGACCGTTTGTTCCTTCGTTGCCCAAGGTGCTGACCAGTATGAGTATGTGTGCAGGTATGTATGGACTGCTGCAGGCAAGCAGTCAGATCTTGAAAAAGCTGTTGGTGTTGGTGGATTTGGGTATCCAGCTATGGTAGCGCTAAATGTGAAGAAGGCTGTCTATGCCCCTCTTCGTGGCGCTTTTGAGCAGGACTCTGTCACGTAAGTATTAGCTGTGAGACTTGTACTGCTTCCTTGAAAGTATCAAATATGTTTGAAAAATATTATACTCGCAAAAGCCTGGTCTTCAAATTTGCTCGGAAACCTTCAATGAACATTCAATGGTGATGCTGGATGCAGGAAATTTGTTGCTGAGGCAGGGAAAGGGGGCAGGGGTAATGTTCCTCTGCAATCAATGCCACCAATTGTGTCAACAGAGCCTTGGGACGAGAAGGACGGGAGTCTCCTTGAGGAGGATGAGTTTTCTCTAGACGAGCTAATGGGAGACGATGAAATCAAGCGAGATGAGCTTTAGGAACAATTCGTCTGCAGAAGACGTCACTCCAGTTGACTTAGATAAACCAGCAATGTATTTTCCCATCGGATGGATATCTAATTGCTGTAGCTAGACACTCCATCCAGATTTGGAGTTCAGTTTTTGCCCAGGATATGAAACATTTGCAGTTGGTTTCTCTGTGTAAGCTCAATGGCCTAAGAGTCCTGGATATGGATTTTTATGTGCTTCATCTACATTTGTGGATTCATTCCAGACTAGGGGAGGGAGGTTGTGTCGAATGATTAGACCTTGATGGTCATAAAGTCTTTGTGGTTGAGCCCCCTTTGACGATATTTTGTTTCTTTGAGAACAATTCCTTGGTTGCAAATACGGGAGTGAATCTTTCATGTTATCATGAGTAAAGTTTAAAGTTTAGGCCTTGAAGGAAGAAGCGAATTTTAAGGAGGTCATTTGCTTGAACATTTGAGGCATGCCATTTGGATATGACCTTAATAGTTATAGAATTTTTTTTAATATGATTAACTAATATTGTTGTTGCGGATTAGATAATGCTTGAGAGCTAGGAGGCTCAAGAGCATTATGGGACATAATGTCAAGTCCTAATTGTTCATCACAAATGACCCTTAGATTTGTGACAAGTTCATTATTACACAAACAAATTCATAATTACACAAATAATGATATTTAATATTATCACATTGATTAATTGAAAAAAATTGTAAATTTTTATACTTGATGAGTATTTTACCAAGAGCATAGATATCAATATTATTCAAAGAAGACGTTTTCTATATTTATACTTGATAAATACATTCATCATGAGTAAATTTTTTTATCATTTTTAAATGAATTAGCGTAAGTAATACTCAATATCATTAATAATGTAGAATTACTAATTATTATGGAAATTATTTGACATTCGCATCACTATTCTCAAAGTCATATGGAAACTACTATATCAATACCCAAATGTATTTGTTTTAAATGATTGACTATAAATATGACACTATTGCTTTTAAAACAAATTTTAATTTCATTTAGAATCACAAATTTTGAACTTTTGAACCACTATCATTAGAAAAAATTTCAGCCCTCAACAAGGCTGCTAGCCTTACACCCCTGCGGTGCAATTATGGAATTATTTTTTTTCAATTATTAATATATATATATATTTTTTTTTGTAATTGCACCCCGCGGGTGCCAAAAATCACGCACTCACGGTCTTGTTCAAGCTTGAAATTTTTTGTAACGATACTATTGGTTTACTCTCTATACTACTATATAAGTAGAGATAATTAGAATTTTTTTCCACTTAAGGATTCCAGTGGAGAAAGAATGGTTGGTGCTTAAATGATATTGCTAGGAAAACTAATCCTCTCATTTTTCCTTATTTTGCAATGGATAATTTTGAATGTCTCAATTACTAAAGTTATTTTTTAGAGTTCTTGATTCCAAATATGGATTCAATTGAATTTCAAAAAATGATACTCCGTAGTTTTGTATTTTCTTCCAAGGCCAAAAAGAAGCAATAAAGAGTGCCTATAGTCTCTCTACCCCCATTCTATGGTAGACAAATCCAAAATGGACTCCAATCCAATTGTAGCCCCTAGATTTATTAAATCCAAATTTGGTCTAGATGACATCCTAATATTGTAAAAAATCTATTTTGGTTCACATAAGGCCAAATTAAGTTGCATGGAATTGTAAAGAACTAGGTTGAAATTGGGATAGAAAGTGGTGATTTTATGAATTCAATGACCCCGCCTGCAATTTCTACTCATGGTAAAATTTCATTCAATATTCTACCATATTAGAGGAAGCTTTAGAATTATTATTGCAATCAAATAGGAAATAAAATTAGCCACACCAGCATCCAAATGAAAGAGAATTATCTCCTATAAAGACATCAAATGGAAGCTATATAGTATTGTTTTGCTTTGACTACCAATAATGAATCTTTTTTTGTTCTCCAAATAGGTTGATCTAAATATACATGGAATATTCTCTAATTAGTTGTTCTATTGCTAACTAGAAACAATCCGATAAGTCTAAATATGTCACTACAAGAGGTACATGTATTTTCAATAAAATTATACTAAAATCTCCTAAAAAGGTCATTTTTTACGGACTATAATACTAGGACTATACTTAAAACACCCCTTTCTTTTGTAGTGTGTTAAATATGTGCAACAATCAAAGGATCGACAATGAGTCATCCTACTTTAAAATGTGTTACCCTAATTGCACCCTCTTTACATTTTAATATAGTTAAAGCTAGGAAAAGAGTTGAATTGAAGTTAAAAGGGGTGGAAATGGGTTGACTACCGTATCTAGAAGTCACTTTTGGCAAAAAAAATAAAACATTTCAAATCTAAATGATTTTGAAAATTAACAAGTCACCTTGCCAAATCCACATTGAAATGTTGGAAATGATGCCAATACAGCTTGATGTTAATACATGTTCACTCGACAATGGGTGGAAATGTCATGTTTTTGTAATGAAATCCATTGTCCATCATGAATCCTCAAAGAGTATGGGACAATTTGAAGATGAGAGCTTGACCGCTCATTGTCAATTGCAAGCAATTGTGTTCAATGTAGAACTTCAAACGTCAATTTGGCATAGTAGAATAAGTTTTTCAAAAAACTTTGAAATAAAAGAAGTTGGTAAATCAAGATAATTTTCATCTTCAAAAATCCATTTGTGATTTTGAGCCTTTAAAAAAATTTATGAATAAAATTCAGCGAGGATGTTTGAAAACGTCCAAGAAAATGTCCCTTACAACCCCTCTCTAAATTTTGTCCATAGCTTTTCATTAGAGGAACGAAATCTCAAATGAATTTTTGGAGATAATTGATTTTAAAACTTTTCTTAGTTCAAGCTTTTTGGAAAAATTTATTCTACTATACCAAAGTAAGGTCTAAAGTTTTACATTGAACATAATTTCTGCTTTTGACATATCTAGATATATTAAGCAATTGAGCTTTTATTATTCCTAATTGGAATATCCCACATGGGTTGTTTTACTTCCTACCATTCTACTTGTATAAAGACATTGTCTATACATCGTCGTTCAATCTCAACAAAAGTGACTTCCAAATCTATATGAGGTGGTTGCCGAATAATTTCAATATTTCTTATTTTAACACGGAAATTTTTAAGAAATGATATTTTAAAGTACCGAAGCTCATTTTGGACTTTAATTAATTATTCAACAAAAATGTGCCAAAGGTGACCTCTGGCTATGGTAGTCACCGTTTTATAACTTCTAGGAACATTCCTATGAAGTATGAAGTTTAGACACATGGTCAAGAATACTTTCATTATTCTACCATTTGAAGGGACGTTTTTGGATTACCATATAGAGCTATGTAGGGAGTCCAAAGAACCACAATAGCATCCAAAAGGACAAAATTAGTCCCTCCTAAGGACAACAAAGAGATGCTATATGTTTTTTGCTTTGACCACCTATAATGTGTTTTTTTTTACTAAAAACTAGTTGACTAGAATATATGAGAAAAACTCTCAAATTTGCTCTTCTACTGCAACAAAAAAATTGTGAAACCAAAATCAGTCCAGGTCCACAATGGGTCATCCTAATACCTTGCCACTCAAACTATCAAAACCAAAGTCTCTCGCTCATTTGAAAGGTTCACAATTCCCTCCGGCTTCGCAGACAGACATTTGACATTGGCCTGTGGCGTCAAGCACAAGCTCGTTTCACCGTCGGTCTGTTCCGAAGTGCTGCATCCCGTCTCTTCTTTGGCATTTCTATATTGATTCACGGACCTTACACAGATTTCTGCGCATTTTTTGGAAGGTGATCATTGGAATATTTACTACTCCTTCCAAGCGATGCGTATCGAAAGTGGCTATGGCGCCGACTTGGACTTGCGGAAGAAGACTAATTAATTAGACAGCGCAGCAGCTTGTGATTGTGGTCGTGATCGCTTTGCCATGGATGCTGCGGACTCCTGGGACGTGCGCTGCTTGGTCGACAATGTGCAAGGCATGGTGGACGCCTTGACCTGCTTGCGCTGGAAGAAGCAGCAGGTCTGTTCTTTCTTTCTTGCGCGTTTTTGGCTATTCTTGCGCGACTCGTTCTTGTTCTGTTTGATGTTTCTAGGTTTTTAGGGAGATTAGAAATTTGAATTGTAGTGAATCCTTGTGATTCAGTTTGAGCGGGAAATCTCAAGTACGAGTTTAGAGGAGAAAGTGCGTTTACTATGAATTGAGGTTCCGGATTGGCAGACAATTTTATGCACGGAAGTTGTTCACGCAATGACAGGTTGCTGTTACCAAAATTTACATTCATCACAAGTGAGCGACTGATTGAGTCATAAGTAATGAGAATCCTCATAGGCATGCTGCGGGTGTTGTCGGATACTGCCGTTCGGTTTCATTTCGTATGAGGTTGAATCGTTTTCTCTATCGTCTGGAGCATGTACCTTTTGCGTCCATGTTTCTTTCTTCTTTGAGATATTAATTAGGATTTGTGTATATTTGTCGCTCTTCTAGTCTGGTTTCAACTTCTAGGTATGTATAATTAAGTGCTACATGTGTGTAGGATGCTATCTGCGAGCTGTCGGACCATGGCTTGGTGATTACGGTGGAAGAGCGAGGGTGCCTGCAGGCGCGGGTATACTTCCGAAAGGAGGTAAGAAAGTCTCTACTATTTCTGCATCGCAAGTTGGCAACCTTCGAAATTTCCCTTTTTCTTTTTTCAGAGCAAACACATTGAGCAGAAGGTATGTGTATTTTATTTTTTCAATTTTTTACTTGTTCTTAGCTTCAGGTATGGTCGAAAACCTCGGCATTTGCTATTATCCAGGATTATTTGTACTTCTTTTATAATTTTCTTATGAGTCTGGTAATGCCTAGGTACTCATATGCGTTTCAGATTAGTATTTCTTTGGTTCATTAGTAGTCCTGACCAGCAGGATGACAAAATGAAATCGTAGTCGTGAATGGACGGTATCTAATTGTCAGCGGGTTATGGCAGCTGTTCCGAGAGTATGTTTATCAGGCGGAAATAAGACCAAAATTTGGAGTCAGTTTGGGCCTCTTGATCGATTCGCTCAACACATTCACTTCCTCCTCTGGCACCACTGCCCTTGAGATATGCTATCCGGGTCCTGACATGCAGATGATTTTCAAGTAAGATATCAGTTAAATTTGTTCAAACTGTTTGTTTCTTTGATATGACGCTGCATTATATTCTTCCCAAGGCTCAGCTATTCAACTTCTGTTCAATCATTACTACAATTCATACTGAATTTTTGTCTGTTTGCAATGTCAAGAATACAATTTATAGGTCTTATTATTCACTAAGATGGTTGGATTCTGCAGGCTGGTAGACGCAAATGATTCCTGCATGTATGCAGAAATTCGTACACGTATCCCAGACGTCATCCCTCTTGACTACGTCATTGAAGACGACGCAGGCATTCCAATCTCTTTTGCAGTAAAGGTATCTTTTCACGTGGCCATGTGGTGACAAAGTTCTTGCAACTGAACAATTTGATGGTTAGTTTAAATCGCATGTGAGGAGCTCTCGTTAAAAGGAAGAGACGTTGATCTGGCCAGTTGTTCATACTCTCTGAGTGCGATTTATTATCTTATGCTTTGTGGGTCATAATGATTGATTATGGCCAGTGTGATAGCCAAATAAAGCAGCTTCATATTCACCTCTAATTCTCGCTTCAGGCATTGCACATTATTGTTTGCAGTCCGCAGCATTAAAGGAGGCACTAGATGATCTGGAATGGCCGGGTTCTAGTATTGATATCGCAGTCTCTCCAGTACCTCCTATGGTCACCTTCAGGGGTGAGGGTCATGGGGATTTACAGGTATGTGGTGGGGATACTCCGTCAATTAACAACATTAAACCTAGCTGTGCCTCCTATTTGAAAAAAGTGTATCGAGCATCGAATTTGATATGCCTCTTCCGGTGATGTTGTTTAAGCTCTAGGTTTGGTTTAAGCGTAGGAGAATGCTACGGGATTTGAAAACGGTTAAGGTTGTTATTTGCTTTGAAGGTAGTTTGCTGGTTTTGAAATTGGGGCTTCATTTTTTCTTGAGAAGTTGCAGGAATTCCCTTGATGCTAGGTTGGTTGGTTCTGCTGAACACACGGCTTCATGAATAATTTATTCTCTTACATTTGGGTGGTAACTTGCAGATTGAGTTCCCTTATGACAGGCAACGAGATCTTTTCATAGCTTTCAATTGTAATCGTGAAATATCGCACAGGTCTTCTAATACCCAAACCTTGTTTCGAACAGTCCCCGGTATTGACTGATTGCCTTACTCACTTAAATTTGCACAACTGTGTAATAATGTGAGGTGCCTAATTGTATTCTGGCTTGTGCAGGTACAAGTACAAGTTCCTGAAAGCGACAACCTCTCATATTCCAGGCAGCATATTGAGAGATAATCGTGGCAGCAAGTTGACTTTCGGTTCTAATGGCCTTCTCAAAGTGCAACATCTCATCTCTGTGAAACCTACACTAGGTCCCCACCAACACTATTATGACCCTTCACAAGCCCAGGCCCGAGTTTCCTATATCGAATTCTATGTCCTTCCTGAGGCAGAAGCTGACGACCCATGACGTTATGCAGAAGCTCACAGAGTTTGGTATTCTTGTACATGCGGTTTCTCTTGAATTGAGTAAGGTAGACGAGCCCCATTGTGGTCAGATGACCCATAGTGGACACCTAATGATCCCATGACAGTTTTTTTGGCCACAATCAATGTCTAACCTGACACCAATGGAGTGATTAGTGACTGCATTAGGAACACCTGCTTTTTCAGTGTAAATCATTATAGGAAGTGATTTTTTATGGCCTTCTACATTAGAAATTATTGTGACCACTTTAGGTGATTAAGAAGAGCATATTGGATACACTTTTTGTTGGTTATAGGGTAGTCTATTGACTCTTTTGGACAGATAACTTCAGAAATTCAGAACTAATTCATACTTGGTCCAAAAAATATAATTTCAAATCTCCTCACTCTCTCTCACACTTGTCTTCGTGTGGAAAAACATTTGAAAATTTTCAGCAACGACATGAGGGTAGACTCCTAATTCTGACCACAATGGGCTGGTTTACCTTAGTTCCTCCCTCGGTGACAAGAAAGAGTCATAATTATCGGGATCATCTCAATGCAGATATTGGGATTATAAGTTTTAATATACAGAGGTTACATCTTTGTGGTTTCTTTCCACTTTTTGTGAGGTTTGCTTGTGATGATACGTCTTCACCAGGCATTTTTTGTATATACCCTGCCATATCACAGCACACTACCAGTGCATTGTAAAATTGAGTCATATTATTAAAGACAAATCTACTCCGTAAATTTTAGCGGTAAGCTTCGCGCACCGTTGATCAGGGAAGGTTGCAAGGTTTCGTGGTACTTATAACTTCCATAGTCTACTACATTTAGAGACTAGCAAGTTAACCCCTGAGTGCCCTAGCGACAGGATCCTATCTTTAAAAATTTCCTTGTTTGACTATTATAAATTTTTCAATGGTACAATCAAAGGATGTGTCCCTTTTCCTTGAGCTCCAAGCTTGTCTCCACTACCAATTGGTATAGTTAGTTTATGTGAATCTCTTGTTAAGTGATAGTTTGATTGGAATGAATTCATAAGGGTCTGAATTCTAGTAAACACACATTGGGTCGCTTAGGGATTAAAGTTGAAGAGAGTTTACAAAAAAAATGGTCACATTTTCTATTGGTCTACAATATAGTGCACTTTAATTAGATTTTGTGGAATAACATGGAGATGTTAAACTAATAGAAATTCATACACCAAAACATATATAAAATTAAAAATTTGAGGTAGGGATCCTTCTATTGTACACAATGTCTTATTATGCATGTTGACTTGCAGAAAATTGAATTGTGAATAAAATGATGACAAAAAAATAATTTAGAACAAAGCAATCATCAACGAATTTGGTGCTATATTTAATTTATTTACTTACAATTTGGATCCACTAGTGAATCCATGTTATTCTAGAACTACATTGTATTTGAAATTTTTAGTCCCCAAAAAATTCATTCTTTGATTTATGTTTTTTGTAACAAAAGATTTCAATCTAGCTTCTTTTCACTTACATTAATGCTAAATTCATGTTGGCAGATGAGGCGATGGATATGCAATCATCGACAATTTTGCCCAAGCAAGCAAAGAAAATCAAAATCAGATGATGGATCACTAGATCAATTTGGGACGGGAAATGGATGCGGGAATGGATGATGGAATGGGCCGTGTTTGTCCAAGTCAAGTAGGGCCGCAACAACAATGTATTGTGGTTTGGACACAAAAGCTTATTGGTGTTATGGGCGCAAAAAATCGTGTCCAAATTAACCAAAATTGAACTAAAAAGTGTTGATTCTCTTTGTTAATTTGGATGTGTTGTCTTGGACAGTGCTCAACCAAAAAGTGTTCATTTTGGTTGTCCAATTTGACACTTCTGTGTTGATTTTGAACATAAAAGTGTTCATTTTGTTGTTCCTTTTGACATGTTTGCATTGGTCTTCAACACAAAAGTGGTGCCTGGGTGGTTGTTTACAATAATTTTCCATCAAATAAGTAGGAATGGAGATTGCAAATGGGCTGTGCACAATTACTTGGATTGCTTTGTATTGTCTTGCAAAAGTACAAAGTTTTATGCTCTAAGGGTATTGCCCTGAAACAACAACCCATCTCGCCAAGCACCATTGATGGATTGACGATCAATGCCACAAGATGGTGAGTTTGAGATCAATAGCTGGAATTGTAGATAAAAAGAAAAGACTTTTGTTTGTTCATCCAATATATGTTGAACACTAAAACTACGGAAAGCTTTTTGCTCTCTATATATGCAAGAAACAACTTGATGTGTATCTAGACAACAATGTAAACATCAATAACTAGCATGACTGCATCAACCTTCCCAAAATGAATGGGTGGTTCATTGCTTTTGACACAGTCATCTACTTGTCTGGGTCCAGAAGAAATATCTTCTCCAACAAATCTCGGAACTGTGCCACAAATCTTGAGTCTTCATCAACAGTGCGAGAGCTGAAAATAAGATGTCCCATATCCTAATGTAATGTTCCACGGATCGTATATAAAAGAGCACCAAATGTGATTGAAGTGCTTTGTGATGTGCAAATCAAGAGCAAATCAAGAGCAAATCAAGAGCAACTCAAGGACGTTCTAAACGGTTGGCAGAAGAAATTGGCGCTTCGCACTTGAATGTCAACATTGATGTGGTCGTGAGATCCTTGCTCAAGCTCTTTGAAACCATATTCCCTAAGAAGAAGATATAAGGAATGTTTCTCATTTGCATGTTATTAAAATACGCCTTTCCCATTCAGAAGAACTGACCCCTACCTCTTACTGGTGTTTTGCCACAAAGTGACATACTATCCGCTCTAGTACTGAAAATGTACCTCTTCAGTTGCATATTAGCAATAATGTCCACTCCGTCCAGGGACAAGCCAATGTGAGGTGAAGAAGATGTGAACAGTTCCTCACAATTCTTTGAAGCCACACTCCTGCATGAAGGGCAAACAATTTTTCAAGGATCACATTGCATGATACACGCGGAGGAATCACCATTTCAATCATAGGCATTATATTCCATGCTTGATAACCTCTATGCCAGGTGCTCAAAAAGAACATCCGACTCCAAACAGAATGGCCCAATACGATATATACACTTGACTCCAGGTTCATGCCACTTTGCATTTCAGCTTTTGACTCTGCGAAAGAGAGTTAAAAAGCTGAAGCTCATAACTGGATACCTTCACAGTTGTAAGTGTCAAGACTAGATGGAGCCGACAATTGAAACCTAGAAAATACAGATGGCCCAATGGTCGGAAAAAACAGAGAATCAAAATTTGACATGCCCTGCAACTACCCAAATCACAAAAAGGAAGGCAACGCAATAGCTACTTGCAAGAGAGTGGCACAGCACTTGTACTTTCACTGCCACAGAACACCAGCACAAACAAAGGCGAATCTAAATGTCTCAGGTGAAAATATTGCCCCACTAAGTTTTTGCGAATCAATGGGTTGTGTGAAAAAGGTGTCACCTTGTCCAAGCACTTTTCCGGTTATCCGGGTTTTCATGAACTGGTGCTAAAACCCCTAGTGACCTAATTGAAGACATTGTACACCTAAGCAAAAAAGAAGTCTCAAAGACCTTTGATATTTCAGAATGTGAAATACTTCAACTATAAGCACCATGTACAAAAGAGTCAGAGAAGAGAAGAGCACTCACGAATCCAGAAAAGAAAGGTAGCCTTCTCCAAAAGGAACCTTCCCTGTCCAGTGACTTCCCTGATGGACTCCGGAAATCAGAAAGACTCCAGCTGACGAAGGCGTTTCCAGGCAAAAAAAAAAACACCCGAAGCTGAAGGTAATTTCCGTCTCTGATGAGCAAGAGTTGGCCATCCAGACAGTAAGCTCGACAGTTGTAGCGTACTGCACACTCTTCAACCGGTAAGCCAATGGTCAGCCTGTAGGTGACTCCCCCCAAATCCCCCAACAATTATAGTTTGATAACCCTACATTGGATTGCGTGCAACAAATTTGGATTTGCAATAACGAATTCAAGTATCTTACACATGAAATGAGCAACAGGAAATAACAAAAAAACAAAAAAATAGTTACCAGAAATACCTTCTACAATCGTGCGAAGGAGATCTTAAATGAGACCTTCGGAGGTCACACGAAGGAAAACTGGTGCCTATACTTCTTATCTCGGTTGCTGTAATCGCGGCTACTCCTGCACTCAGTCAATACAAACGCTTCAGTTTCATCGTTCTTATAAGTGCAGCAGAGGCCTAGAATCCTCAGCATCTCACATTACAGAGGCCTTCAACTCTCATCAAAAGAAAGATTGCTCTCCTTGTCCCGGTTCCAACCTGCCAACCTGCATCTTTATATGTTTAAACCCTTAGCGCTCCGACGTCCCCAAAACCGATGCGTGACTTTTTAAAAAAACACTTTCTGTATATATGATGAAATTGGTAAATAATGTATACTTACAAAGATATGAGCAAAAATATGCAAAAAATTCAAGAAAGGATTCAGGCCTGCGATAAGAGATTAAGATCCGACTTCAGGACCAACCAGCAACCAAAATCTCTAATCCAAGCATATCATACATAATAAATGCTGATTCATAAACAAAGGATGCAGGGACCAACCTGTTTTGGTCATGGCTGCGACGAAGCTCCGTCCATTCTTGTTTTCTGTGGTCTCCTCTGTCTACTCGGTCATCCCTGTTCGTATCATGATCTCGACCATCCCTATGACCACAATCTTTCTCTCTATCTCTGCCTTTATCCCAATTTTTGTCTCTATGTGGAGCTGCACCAAAACAATAATTCAGTCACATAAGCGCAACAATAAAGAACAGGCAAACACTTTAAAAAATATTTAACTATTATCACAAAAAACACTTCCACAGGCCGATCTCAACAAGACTAACAAGACTAACAAGAGCCAATGCAAACAATTGAATCAAAAGATAAGCTTATAATCTGTAACACAATCAAAAAGCATCATCCAAACAGGAACTAACTTTGAACCTAAAACCCAAGGATAGAAGGAGAAAATAGAACAATAGGACCAGGCGACCTCTGCATCTCCTCATACAGTAGCGCCATTAAAAAACATCTCCTAATAGCGACAATTCATAAGAAAAACCTTAAACGAATGCAGAACTCGTCCAGTTCCACGAGACTGGAATAAATAACAAGGAACTTCTCTGGATACTGAAAGATCGCCGCCTTGACTATTCAAATATAAGAAACACCACACAGTTAGCAAACAAGTGCATCTCAAAAGTCGCAAGATAAAAGACGCCAAGTCAGGGAAAAAGCTGTACCTGGCACTTCCTATCCTTTTTGCGATAATCGTCGTAAGCGTAAAGGATGAGATTGCGAGCGCGTCGGAGGCAAAGTTTGGATTTGAAGAATCCAACATTGGAAAATGTCCTCATGTCTCATTTGCCCCAATCCATTCTCTGGCGGCTCACAACCTTCGACAATAAACTCACCGAAACCCTCAAAACCCCATACAAGAGCCAAAACCTCACAGAAACCCACAGAAACTCACATTTGCCGCACAGCATGGTTACCAGCATCCGCTTTCTGCAACCAAATTTTTTCTCAAGCTTCTCTCGCTGCTACCGCAATTTCAGAACAATATAATCTGAAAATCCGGCATGAGATCCAGGAATTAAAGAGCGATGGAGAAGTGAAATTACTGAACTAAAATCCATGTTGAAGAAATTGTGATGCTGAGTGGCGAATATCTCTAGGCTTGTTGGTGGTTGGTCCCTAGGTGGCTTTGAGTTGTTGTTTGAGTTGATTGCTTTTTAGATTTTGAAAAACCAAAAAATTCCCCCCCAAGGACTTGTTCCTTTGGTTCTATATACGTTTTATCCGTATCAATGGAAATTGTCCATGTGTTTCAATTTTAGTTTGAATACAGATACATCTTAAGCCTTGACATTTTGTATGTGCATTTTGCTGATAGTGTTTGCAGCTTCTTCTAATTTTGTGTCGTAATTTGGAATGCGTTTAAGTTTTATCATTCCTTCATCTGATTTTTGCAACTTTTTGAATTGAAAAATGTGGAAGCAGACAAATAGCAACAAATGGCATAACAAGCACTGAGCCTCTAAATGCATCTACCTCTTCCTATTTGGTTTTAGCCATGATATTTGTTGGGATGCTTGATCCAAGAATTTGATGAGTTCAGCATGGTCAAAACTTTTGGTTTCCATTAAAAATAAGCTCTCATCGGCTCTTATTTGGATCTTCTTTTGCTCATTGATTTGTTTAAAGAGGCGGTAATTCTTGCAGGATGGAAGGTGCAATTTGACATATGGAATGGCAAGTTAGAGTTGAAGAGAATTGCAAAAAAAACCTACAAATTTTCACCAAGATTCATACTAGCACAAAAGTGCCTATTTGTTGTAAGGTAAGTGCAAAACCATCACAAACTAAAAAATGTCACATCTAGATTTGTGCCTAGAACAAAGACATTAACCCCTAACTACCTGAGCGACTATAATGGTCGCTCCAAAATTTCAGGCTCATTTGGGTACGGGCAGTTAAATTCCTTTGACCGGTTAAAAATTTTTTACGGGCAGTCTTGAAGGTTAACTATTGGAAACTTTTATTCTTCACTAAAAAAGGTAAATATTTGATTTTTGAGAGGTCCTCAAAAGCATATATGTCTCATTGAGGAAGAGTAAAGCTTACAAATTTTATTTGATTTCTCGGCTTTAAGCAAAGCTTGTCAATTTTACTTGAATTGAGATCTAAAAAGTTCTACTTGTTCATTTGCTTTGAAAATGGTCCCAATGGAAAGATTAAAGTGTTTTTATGATTTTCACTGTTGAAAATATAAACATGCAAGTGTTGATTTGGAGTTATTTGCAATTTCTACTTATAAAAAAAATTGCATTTCAACAATTGCAAAGTGGATTGTGTAATGAGTTTGATAGCTTTTCATGTGAAATTAAGTGTATTTTAGTGTGCTAACATAATTTGTAGTTGTTCATGTCACCTCCAATCCCCAAAAATATTTATATGCAAATTTCTAAAACATTGTGGAGAGGGGCAGCATACTAAAAACAAAAAACATACATTTCTCTTGTTATGATCTCACAACTCCTATGCAATTTTGCACTCAAAACTGGAATACATACTAATAAGCTAGCTCTTTAAACATCTATAAGGTTAGATTTTGAAAAAAAAATAATTTGCGTCATTGGGGATAACTATATGTCCATGCTCTTTTTTCATAGGAAAAACATACTTGGAAAGGCTTAGGCACTTAGGGGTTTATTTTGAGGATGTATTAGGTTTGAAGATTAAAAACTTTGTGTCAATTTAGTGAACACCCATCACTTGTGCTCAGAAAATTATTATTTAATTCTTATATTGTCCAAATAATGCATTGTAAATTGAATGGAACCCCTATTTATTTAACAAATCGACTTAATAGAAAAAAATCTTTCTATTTAATAGTACCTAAGTATGATTGTGCTTGATATCTAGCAATTTATGATGATTAAAAGTGCACCAAATCTTGTAAGCATTCATCTGATTGGGTTTCAAACATTGTGTTGAAATTCACAATGCTCTCATGATGCTTTTCTATTGTTTTACTATTTGATTTCTTCTACCATAGTGGTTGTCCAGATTGAAGACATGAGAATTGAAATTCCTTCACAAAGATGTTACTCTCTTGAATTTGTCTGGTGTCGTTGAAGCTACTTTCACCTACCTTGTAATGAGTGGGAAGTTATATGAAATGGAGGGAAGTTTGCTGGGGAGCTTACAAAAGTGACTTTATTCTTGATTGGCCATGTACAACTATTGATTTATGAAATCCACCTTGCCATGCAAGGATCCTTATGGAAAGGAAGGAATTACTAGCATGATGGGGAGGTAACACAACAACATTTCAGCTTCTTTAAGTAAACTTCGTAAGCAGCATGTGTGACAGATTAATGTTCTTCGAGAGCATAGCCTCTGAGATGCAACTTTGGACGCGCCATATCGCAGCTTGCAGTATCGTAGCATTTTCATGGCCTATCAAACTGCATGCACAAGCAGTAGAATGCTTCACACTTTCTATTTGCAAGTCTCTTGGCTGCTTCGCAACTGTCGACCCGAATGAGAGACGATTTGCCACGGAGAGGAAATACGCAGCACTCAGCCAACTTTCTGCCGTTGCCATTCATACGCTGGGTCCTTGTTTGAATGCTGGAGGCCCTGCTGGCTCCTGGCTCGTGTCATCAACCATCAAATCCCAGTTTGTATTGAGAACGTTTCCACTTCAAACTCTTTCGGGATTAGGGTTTTCAAAACTTCGAGCAGCATTGAAGACCAAATGAGATCACAGTGAGTGTGCAGCTGCCAGTTTAACATAACAGTTCGAGTAGACCTACCGTCCTCGAGCATCGACTGACAATCCTAACGGAGATGAAAAATCTGATTGGTGAGTCCAGTTACAAGAAAATTGACAAGGTTGAGTCGAATATCCAAAAATCACTAGTACGCTGAGGAAAGTTCGGGATGCGCATTCTCTACATGGTGTAGAGTTCGACCAAGAGGCAGACTGCAAGCTGCCTCTCCCAAGGTCAGATGAACAAAGTCCTCATATAATTCCATTATGTCGGGCGAGAAGAAATAAAAAGTCCCATATCTAAGATGAATGTGCCCTAAAAAGAATATAAGCCGAAAACCCACTAAAAAAATGCGGTCATCAGTAGCAAATCTGAAAGCTGCTCTTCACTCCAGCCAGTAACTCTACTCACAAATTACATCTCTCTTGACGTGCTCAATCGCAATAATGTACATACAACAATTCATTATTTGCATTCTTACTCTCGAATAAGTACGCCTAATTTTGTAGATAGTACTGCCACAAGTCAGAAGCATCATGCCAAAAGACAGCTGCGAAAAATAGAAAGCTCCAAATTCTCGCCAACTACCCAAATCCAAGTCACGTGAACCAAAACAAAATACAGGGCAAAGAATCCAGGAGTGCCTCGACCTCAAAAAAAAGCTTCAGACCTGAAATTTGGACAAGAATCGCTAAAAGTATCCCATGAGGAAATGATATTTGACGTTAAATTCCACTTGTTACAACAGATCTGCTTGTAAAACGATGCAAACCCCTCCTACCATCAAAACTAGCCTCCAAAGCCGCTCGAACTCCAGGTTCGATGCTCACTCTATCGAACCCTAATAACAAGGAATGGACCGATTTCCCACCCTACCACATCCATACCAGAGAGAATCCATACCCTCTACAAGTCATGGACAGTAAGACCGGGGGGCAGAGACTGCTTCAGCTTGTCGGCCTTGTCCGTGTCAAAAACGCTCAAGGTGTAGAGGTACTTGGAGCACCTGACTTTGAACTTGACCACATCCTTGGAGCGCTTGATCTTGACGCTCCGGGCGTCCTTACGCCGGGCCGTGAGGAGGAAGTCCTTGATTTCGTTGATCTGCTTCGCCATGGTATCTTACCGACCAGCAAACTGCGAGAGGATGGAAACCGGGCGAAGGCGGCCCGCAACGACAAACAACTCTGCAGCAGCAAAAGAGACTTAGGGTTTGCCCTTCCCTTCTCCTTAATCCCCACCCCGTTCCCCGCGCTCCCGTTCCCAAAGTTCCTAAGTTCCCAAGACCTCCTTTTTCGTTCGCTTCTCGTGCGGTCTGCGTTCGGTTTCGTTAGGGTTTCGTTCACCTTGTCGGCCTAACTGACGTTGCCCATGCAACAACGGCTTCAGTTATTGTTAACTGCCTGGCTTTGATCAGCCCCATCGTGGACCTGCAATGGCTGAAATGGTGCATGACAATATAGTAGGTAATTAAAATCGCATATTTGAGGACTATGGTAAGGTTCACATTGTCGGAATGAAAATCAATGAACAAGCTCGAAAATGTCAACATTCGAACCCTGAATTTGCTAAAGAAAGGCAGTAGCAATCCGGATCCGTCCAACGTTGATAGAAGTCCACAGTTCTTCCAGAGTAGCTGTGGACGATACCATTGCAATTTTATGCGAAAAGGCTCATTTGAAGTGCATTGAATTCACGCGAACACTTCATTGTCGAACATAATCGAGGCAGAGCAAGTACTGAGTTTCCGACTTCTGCGACGTCCAGTTCACAGCTACATCAGAGGAACACATCAAAGGAACAATCCGAAGTGACAATCCTGGCGCATTTCTTACAGACAGAAACCTTTCGATCCCCCAAAGCTTTGTACTACTATCGAACCCCAGCACACGCATTTTCATAAGAGAAATGACGAAAACCATGAAGATTCACCTCATCTGTACAATTGCGGCTCTCTTATCACTCCATCTTACAAACTTCGGGAGTGCCAATTCCGATGAAATGATCATCGACCCTGTAATCGAACCGCCCGTGATACTCCCCGAGCCATCGCCACTTATTCCCATCGGTCCACTAGTAGGGCCGCCAGTGATTCTCCCCGAGCCATTGCCAGTACTCCCCATCGGCCCTACAGGAGCGCCGCCTCTGACACAGCCGGAGCCTCTCCCACTGATTCCAGGACCAGGAGGAATGTGGAGCCCCTCCCCGCAACCAAAATTGCTCGATCCCGTAGTAGGGCCGCCCGTGATTCTCCCGGAGCCAATGCCAGTACTCCCCATCGGCCCTACAGCAGCGCCGCCTCTGAAACAGCCGGAGCTTCTCCCACTGATTCCAGGACCAGGAGGAACGTGGAGCCCCGCTGCGCAACTAAAATTGGAAGACTCATCGGATTCCGTGCCTGATCCCTTAGTAGGGCCGCCCGTGATTCTCCCGGAGCCAGTACTCCCCATCGGCCCCATAGTAGCGCCGCCCCTGACACAGCCGGAGCCCCTCCCACTGATTCCAGGACCAGGAGGAACGTGGAGCCCCTCCGCGCAACCAAAATTGGAAGACTCATTGGAAGCCATCCCCGATCCCACGCCACTGCGGCAAGTACCACCTGGTAGACTGATTCCACGCAAAC
Organism: Neckera pumila; assembly: GCA_963969595.1. Classification (NCBI taxonomy): domain Eukaryota; kingdom Viridiplantae; phylum Streptophyta; class Bryopsida; order Hypnales; family Neckeraceae; genus Neckera; species Neckera pumila. The sequence continues at coordinate 18,746,130 of OZ018408.1, forward strand.
TCTAGCTCTATCTTCCTAACTTGCACTTCAATCTGTCCTCTAAACCCTAATTGAAATCAATCCCGCCATAGATTTCACTCACATGATTTCGATGCTCAACAATTGGAACATGCTCAAATTGGATCATACTCAAAAATTGGAACATGCTCAACAATTGGAACTTCCTCAACAATTTCTAAACCCTAGACAATTGGAAACGGGATTTGCAGTTGTGTTTGATTACAGCCAAGGACCGAACGGACCAGAGCACTGGGGAGAATTGAAGGCCGACTGGGCGGTTTGCAAGTCAGGCTCCCAGCAATCGCCTCTCTCCATCACGCCCAATCTGGTTGTCACCGACAGCAGTTTGGGCACCCTCAAGGCCAATTACACTGCGGAGCGCGTGGATGTGACCATTTCGCATGATGGCCTGGATCTGAAGGTGATCGCCTGCTCCTGAATCTGCAATTGAAATCTCCATTTTCAAAAAATTCTGCGTCCTCTCTCACTCGATTTGTATATTCTCTTGGAATTGCTTGGTGGTATGAAATTGGTTGTCTAGATGTATGACTGATGTGTTTTGAAATTTTCGGACGTTCGAGAGAGATTCTTTCTCATGATTCATGGTCACTGCGATCGTACAAAGGCTCTATGACGGATTTGTCTAAAGTAGTAGCGCTACGAGCCTTCCAAGGAAGGGTGAGAATTTTTTTCCCAAGCTTCAGTTTCTTCTCTGAGGTGCCATGGATGTAAAAATCTGCCCCTTTTTTGGGCTTTCAATTTTGTATTTCGTGACCTCGATCTACTACCTAATATCAAGATTCAGGATTCCAAACACGAATTCAAAATTTTATCATTTTATCATTTGCGGTGAAATATTTGTTCTTGTGTTTTCTTCAAGGTAAAAATTTGGATCTAAGCTTGAAAGTTTTACCCTTCCTAAGAAGGCTTGTAGCATTAGTATCAGTAGAGTCCCTCTATGACTTGTAGAGAATGATCACTACGACTATTTGGTGATCCTTCCATGAATTATTGGATAATTCTTATCATGATGTTGTCTAAAACTTTTGTAAAAGATCTAAGTTAAATTTTATTGAAAATTTTCCTTCTACTTGCAATTGAAATCCTTTTCAATGAACACAACAAAATATAGGTTGACTAAAATTGAATGTTTTGGATAGCGACCTCCTATGACAAAGTTACATAGTGACCTTCCTACGAATTATTTGGAAAATTCTCTTCATGATTTTGTCTCAGGGGTAAGGTGCGTGCCAAAGGGCCTTTTTGAAAATAAGGTGCCCCAAGTTTGAAGGTCAAGGGCACAATTTATTTTCCAAAAGGCCTAAGGACAAGGCGTCTTACTTAGCGTAAAGCTTGTAGTCAAGGAAAAATTTGTAAGGGATAATTATGATTATGAGGTGCCCTTGTTTTGAATGGGAATCCTAAGGAAAGTTCCCTATATATTGCAAAATATGTAAATTATTGGAAATTATCCTTGCAATTACAACTTTTTTGAGTGAATGCAATAATAATTTAGATCAACTAAAATTGAGTTTGGATTGAAAGTATGCCCCAATGAATCTAGATAAAGGAATAAACACTCACATGATAACTTGAGGAAATTGAAACTAAAGCATTGTTTAACACTTGGACATTGATTTTGGAGCCCAGATTTGAAGAATCTGTTGATAGAACTTTGGGTCTTTGATCTCACATAACTTTTGTATATAATATTCAAATGTCATTCTTGAACTACACCTAAATTTAATTGCAATTTTTCTATCTTCTTGAGACTAAAAATTGGAACTTACAAATAAGAAAAATCCTACTATTCATTGAAATTTGCTTAGTAGTAGATGATTCAACACACTATTTTTTCTAATAGCAACAAATATTGAGCATTGTTGCTACAATTCATAGATTGTCAAATTTATTAAATTGACTCAATTTTGACATTCATTTGAAAAAGCTCCAAAATCTTAGATTGACATAGATTTATGTGTCAGGTTGTGCGCTCTAATAAATGCCAAAAGTTATGAAATTTTCCAATTTAATTTAAATTGGCTTTCCATCTAATTGTGAAGTCATAGTACTTTTTATTTCTTGTTGCAGGTGGACGTGCCATCCAGTGCTGGAGTATTAAAAATCTACAACGTCACATATCAACCTGTATCCTTCCACTTCCACAGGCCAAGTGAACACTGCATATTGAATTATAGGTATACTACTTCCATATTCACCTACACTAAATAGAGAAATTAGGTTGCCTAAATAATTAGTTTGCCCTACCTTAGAAAGTTACTTACAAGCCATCAAAGTCAACATGTATTTCTATAAATATTTTCATTTTTACATGGAGATTGGAGGCTCATGAGTCCCAATAAAAACAATATTTAATTCAAAAGTAGTGCATTCTTATATAGTAACAATTTCTATTTATATAGTGTCAAATTTCAAGAAATTAGTGAGGGGCAACCTAATTTCACTATTTAATATTGGTGCCAACAAGGATAATCACAGCTCAAAGAAATTAATTCTTCGATATGAGCACCTACTATTGGCACTTATTGAAATTACTCTAATATTGTTTGGAATTTGTGTAAAGGAACGGTGTTACTCTCTTGTCAAGTAGGGAAGGCTTGTTGAAGTAGAAGTAGAATATTCTTGTTTAAAAATAGAAAGATATTCACTTCTAAATTTCATCTGAATAGAGCATCAATGAGTGATAAGTGATAGTAGGATCATCCTTAAATTAAGCATGACATGTTGAAAAGAATTTTCAATGGCTTCTCTCTATGGTTTCCTCTTTCTAAAGTTTTTGGTACTTTCTTGTAACATCAAAGCCTTGTTTTTAGGTGTTAGACATTTAGACAATATTGATAATGGATGCTCATACCTTAGTGCAAGCATTATCATTGATGCTTTGTGGTTTTAAATGCATGGGATGGGTGCTAGTTTTCCTTTGGAGCTTCATTTGGTGCACAAGTCAGAAGATGGCAGGATTGCAGTTGTTGCTTGGCTCTTTGTCCCTGGCTCTAAAAATAATACTTTCCTAGCCCAGGTTCTTCCTCCTCACCTCAAAACAAGTACTCCCTTTGTCTCAAAAGCTACATGTGGTACTTCCACAATTTTCCTCTAGAAACCACAGATTTATTTTGAGAGACAAAGGGAATATTCTACTTAGTAAGTATTAGGATGAACTAATGAACAACATACATTGAACATGTGACAATTTTTTAGGACCCACCAAGTGGTGATTATCATATTACTAATCAATGCTCAATAAACATGCCAACAATTACTTCAATGTGGACTTATTATTCAAGTGGGGGAGTTCAAAAATGGGCTTCAACTTTGAACACTTGGACATCCGCACCCAATCTGCATTGTTGAAGATTTACGTCTAGCAACTTAGAAATGGTTGGTCATATTAGTTAAATTGGAGTGTGAGTATCTAAGTCAGAGCACCCTAATTGTGACTTTCAAGTGTGCAGGAGCTCTAAAAACTAGTAGCTTATTGATGTATGCCTGAGGTGTATTCCAGATGCGTGCTTGGATGAAGTGCTGATCTCTTTGAATTCTTACCATTTATCTAATGCTATTTTATTGTAAAGTTCTAACCCTAACTTATAGCATGCTGTATTGGAGTTGATTTGCAGTTCCTTGATAAGCTGCCGACTCACAAGAAGCCCTTCAAAAGCCTGATAATCCCTCCCATCAAGTTGCCGCAGTTGGAGCCCAACTATGGCCGGTACCGAGGCTCGCTCACCACCCCGCCGTGCTCGGAAACAGTCATGTGGATCCTCATGTTGTGGAATGTAAGTTCAACCCTAATTTTTCTTCCTGTGTTGTACAATCACTACAAGAGAAAGGGGTGTTTTAAATGAGTTTTTAAGTATAGTTCTAGACACATGATTTTAAGTAATGACCTTTAAGGAGATTTTCAACAAAATTTTATTTAAAATTCATATGTTTTAAGTAAAATTTTGCTGAAAATCTCCTTAAAGGTCATTGCTTAAAATCATGTGTCTAAGACTATACTTAAAAACTCACTTAAAACACCCCTTTCTCTTGTAGTGAATGGAATTAGATTGGTAACATGAATTAAAGTACACCCTTGCTATGAGAAATAATTAAGCATGGAACTAGTTAGGGATGACAGTTTCCATGTTGTTGGACCTTGTTCAATCATGTGCCATAATCAGAAGATTACCATAGTCTCTCAATTTTGGATTATAATCTGTAAGGCACACCCAGCGTTTGAGAAGAGCGATTACATTATCAATCATAACCGGTTGTTGACTTTTCAACGCTAATGTGGCGCCGTCCCATTGGCAACCCATCACCATTGTCATTACAAGTTGCAACTCATAACCTTCTTTCCTTTCAACTTGCTTCCTACACCCTTGGATCATGAGGATCAAAGGTTGTGCTTGAAAAATGTACAACCGGTTATGTATGATAACCTATTCGCTGCTAGCGCGGCTCATCGGTTATCTAATACATAACCACTTCCGGGACGTGCTTTGTTGTTTCTAATGACTGAACTCTTTGTTCCGGAGTTTTTTGAAGAGATTTTCTTAATTCCAAGCAACCGGACTAAGAAAAACCACGTGAAAGATTTTATCCTCCTTGCAAGCATCAAGTCTGATTGAGGATTTGTGGGGGTTTGGGATGCCAGTTTCCTTCGATTTCAGACTACCAACTCAAACAGCTCAAAGCTGCAGTACCGGTGTGTTCACATACCCCACTTTCTTATTAATCCCTAAACGCCTCAATCCTTTTTTGATTTTTTGCACATTTTTGCATATATCTTTGTCCAGAATTATAATTTACGAGAATTTCATGAATTTGGTCATTAAGGAAGGTCGTCTTTTCTAGATTCAAGTATTACATTGGATGAATGAAAAGTTAGTTGGACTAAACAATACCTGGAAGCCCTCCGTTCATTGTCCAGAATATGGACGTCAGAGCGCTTCAGGGTTAATCACTATTGCCGTTTGTCTTGATTTCCTGGCTTCTCTCCAACTGAAGCTTTTTCACTGATATTTCCTTCCATGGAGTTGGGCTTTGGTGCAGAGAAAGAATGCTCGACCTTCGTTTCCAAGCAACGGAAGGAAGTTCCGCATCAACCATACACCCAATTGGACAGTGATGGGAAAGACCTTCCAGGACGTAATAACAAGGCATTGATCGAACAAAGCTTCAGTTTTGGACTTCCACACTGATTGAGATTCATATTTGAAGCTCCTCTAAATTTGAAACAAGAATGGTGTAACCGTGAGGCTCTATCCTAGGTAAACAGCAATAATAATTTATTGATCAGTTGAACCCCACATCCCTACTCCAACCAAACCCTAATCACTTTGTGCAGTCTGAATGCAATTGTAGATAGGATTTGGAAACTAGGATTCAAAAACCAAAGTTGATGTTGTAGTCTTTGTCCAAAGGACACAACCAACAAACAGTTAATACATGATGAATGACTTTGTCACTAATATGTTCTTCAGAATGCAAAGCAAAGCTATTCTGGAGCTGTAGCTAAGCATTGCATATTCAATTTTTTTCAACAATATGTGAACTATGTGAGTTGCAATACATGTCACAAGATTGTAAAAAGGTTACAGCCTTGAGTCTGCAATGTATTCCCTTTGCCTCAAAATAAATATGTGGTTTCTCATGGGAAACTATGGGAGTACCACGGATTTATTTTGAGACAGAGGGAGTACAAATTTATTGGTGACTTGATAGAAATGTTGCTAATCAAAACATTTTATTAGAATCACTCGCTCTATAGTATTGTTCAACCACCAATGAAATGCAATTTCTCCAAAAGGCCTCAATCATAAGGTGACATAGCCAATAAATTGAGTAATTTTTTAACAACATTTTTAGGTCCTTGTAGGATAGCCCAAACTTGGATTTGAGAATCTTCTATAAAGCTTGTACAAATGACCACTCAATGAATGATGAGCTTCCTCTCTCTTCAAGGCACTAGGTAATTTCATAGCTATTGTACACATTTTTTAACAAGCTTTCTAATGCAAGAAAAAACACATTCAAATTGTGATTTGAAATATTGCACTTGACTTGACAAATGCATTTCTTTGAGACAAAGAAAATGATATTAAACAATGGGATTGTAGTTAACTACTATAGATGCTATATCTAAAAACTAATTAACTTTGGCTAGATTTGACATCCAAGGTAGGAGGTCCTAAAACGGACCATGCTCTGAAATAGTCCTCTAACATAGACGTAAAATAGTGTGCCATGTGCCATTGCCACAACCAAACAAAAGTAAAAGTAATTTTCTTATTTTTTTATTATATTAAAAACTTTGAAATTCAATAACTTTCACACCGTAGGTCCAAACGCCACAAAACAAAGCCTATGCATCCCTCCTTGTTGAGGGCTTTCTGATGGTACCAAACATGCAACCGGGGGACTTACAGTCCGGGAGATCTCAATGTAACAAACAAAACAAAACAAAACAAACAAATAGCCTGTCTTAAGGTATTGGTTTTTTATTCTTCAATGCACTGTATATCAACATAAAAGTAGTGCGCATTTAGTAAATTATTCCATTTCACTAACCCAACTGTGTTTCAACTTCTAAAATTCATAACTTCTAAAATTTGTATCTAATTCTAGAAGGTCCAAAAAAATATGAAATGACTTGCGTTTGATGCTATTTCCATTTTTCTTTTGATGAAAATTTATTGAAAAATATTCCAAGGAGTGATACCTTCCCCCAATTAGCAATCAGATGGTAAATGGTCCTTTTTAGGACCTCTTACCTGAAGGTTAATTGTTGCAGCCTTGACATGGAACATCAATTTTATAGTAGAAATATTCTTGGGTTAAATAATGTGCAAGAGATAAATGTTTCTCTTGTAAAAGTCAATTCTGGTTAGTTACTCTATAGATGTACCCTGGACAAAAATCTTTGGATTTAAAAGTTTTGAAACTCAATTTTGTTTCTTTCAAATGGAACTTTGAGTCCCGCTCATAAGATGACAACATTCCAAACCATCTGTAATTATAATCCAATTAAAGTGAAGTGCACTCACATTTTGAAATTCTAACGGACTCTTGTCCCTTAAATTCCTACTTTCAAAGAAAGATTTTAAAATAGTCTTGAGACTAACAATAATAATAGGTTTCCATTGGGTTTTTTTTCTATAAATATTATTTTTCCATTGGATTTTTCTCCAAAAGGCCCCAAAAAAATCAATCAATTATGACTCTTGATAATAGAAAGGAGACAATTTCTTAAAGGGTCAAGTATGGATCTTAGTTATTTTATTTAATATTTCTTCTTGGGAGGGGGAGCAATTGTAAGATTGAGAATATAGAAATAAGCCATTGATGGAAATTTTTTGATGATTTTGGAAAAAGAAATTGAAATGTTTTGGAAGTCATTTTCCAAGTTTGAGTGATTGAAATTTCTATGCAACAGGGTTTTGAACCCCTAAAATCCTAAGGCAATTTTTTTTATCAATAACAATTCAAATTTATCATTTTTTGGTCAATAATCGTTTTTTTGGTCAAATTTATCATTTTCAAGGCAAACAACAAAATTTAAACATTTGTATCTTTTGCATAGGATCTTGCACCATACTAATATGAAAACTTTTGGAAGAAATTTTAAAAACTTTGACCATATTAATCAAAAGATGTAAGTGATTACCCATTGTCTTCCCGAAGTGACAACCATTGTCCCTTTGGGGGACAATTTGGATTCTAGGCAAGTACCTACAATTTCAATTTTTGTCATGATTTTCTAAAATTTTTTTTGAAGATAGAAAAATTGATTAGCTTTGTGGAATATAATTTTTTTCAATTGGTGCCCGGGAACAAAGTTATGTCTAGATAAGCTCAAAATATGCAAGACTGGGTAGTAAAAAAAATTCAAAAACTTGAATTCTTTTTCATTTTTTTTTGTAGGTTATTATTTTGTCTATACAAAAAGCTTTTGATTCATTTCATTTGGATGAGTAATGGGAATGCTATAGACAATTTGTTTTTTTGGCAATTAGAACATCTTAAGAAAATAACTTGTGGGATTCATTTCTAAATGCAATTTTTACAATTTTTCAAAAAAAAGGGTTCCAGATGATTTAGTTTTCTTACTAGAATAATCTTGTCATTGTAATTAGTGCATTTTAATTCCATCTTAGAAATAATAATAATTTAGATATTCCTTCTATCTCCTACCTACTTCTATTTTACAATTTTTTTGAAGAATGAATTTAAAATTTTTTGTTTCCCCCAAAGACCCTCAATTCAATTCTCCACTATAATGATTTAATCCTCAAAATTCTATAGTGCAAAAAACTTAAGTTAAGAAGGTTGAAAATCAAATAATCTAGTCCCGCAATGTACAAAAGAACTTATTTTCTTCACTTTAAACACAGATATCTTGCAATTTTTGCAATCAAAATTTTGAAGTTTTTTTTCTTTAGTACTATAGTGCAATGACAAATGTAAAGAAGATAAGAATGCGCCGACATTTAGAATGCCTGATATCCTAGCTGTTAGTCCTTGAGGACATTAATCCTTGAATGCTAGGCTGGTGACTATGCAAATCATTCCTTTTGACACTGTATAACATCATTAACTTTGAAAAACCAAAATTGCTCAATGGAGGTCAAACTACTGTTCATGATCTCTCCTTTCCACACAAAATTTCAAGGATGAATAGTTGCACTTCTATCCTACACATACAGATTCTTTGTCATTCATCAACTAGAATATGGCCACGACGTCCTTTATGGGTTAAGTTATTATTAGGAGACTAAAAAGGTGCTTGGAAAGAATGCATAAGTTAAAGCAGTTCTTTTTATACAATACAATAGCCCATTCTTAATACAACGGATTACCCGGTAGCATAAGGTAGAAATACCATAAACCGTTATAGTACCATAAACGGTTACAATGTACCTGTTCTTGACATTTGTGCCTTGAATTGTCAGACCAGGTACACTTTAACCATTCATGCTAAACTCTGACGATTTATGGTATTTCTACCTTACTGCAGTACTGTACTCGAAAGTTCCGAAAAAAAGGGAAAAAGGATAAAAGAGCAAATCCTTCAGTCTTGTCACCATTTTCTGTTCTAAAAATCAAATTCGGATGAAATGCACACATGTAATTTCAGAACATTATTCAGCAACGCTTGATGCTTCCTATGTTTGACTGTCAATACCAAGACGGGGGAATATTTTGTCATTGTTAGATGTTCAAAATTCAACCGACAAGATAAACCTGAACATTGAGAAGTTGACCCAACAAAGAAGACATACAGTACAAGCAGAGACCAACAAGGGGCTTGAGAAAATAATCGGGCCAAGCAGTCACACAAAACGAGGAACAAACTGAGAAACAATGATACCGGTAGTCTAATTGTAGCCCACATCAGATTAAATTCTTTTTTCAGATTAAACGATTGATTAAAATCAAAAGACTCCCGAGCTTCGTAGAATAATGTAGTGTTGATGTTGAATTCCTACACAAACTTCGATGTAAAAAGGATAAGCAGTCAACTTTCTTTCATTATATCTCATGAGTTTAAGCTCTGAGCAATTTGAGCATACTCATTGCAACTTTCAGCCCATCCAGTGCAAAATTTTGAGCAAACTCGGCAATATTTGAACATCAATTTCAGCTACACTCATTTACGACGTTATCACAGCACTACAACATCAGGTAACACCACGTCTACCCCACAATGGTAAGAAGAATAAATAAAAAATTCTTCCTTTTCAATCACCATTTCATAGACTATTAAGTAATCGTGCCAGAGAGAAGAACACTTGCTTCTTCACTTCCATGATATCTTTCATACACCAGATAAGCCCCGAATGAAAAAGGATTCTTCAACCTTGCAGCTCTTCTAGTGTGGTATTCACTTGCTCTAAAAAGACCAATTACAAGTTTCCACTTCATTGGAAAGTCTCTACTAATAGGTGAGATAACGACTGCGTACCTTGTTTACGATGAAATTTTCCCTACAGGCAATCGTCATGATCACCATTCTAAGTGAAGTGGCGAACCCGATTTCCCCATTGTTAGCATTCGCCTACATGGAGAAGTAGAATTCAATATGTACACAGGAGAGATACTAATTTCTTCATACCACGTCAATGGCCATCTTGAGGAAAAGCCTGTTTGAACTCCCTTTGCACTGCTCCAGTCTCCATTTCCAAGCCATGAGAAATGCCCACTGCTTCAACAACAAGTCTCTTCAGGCATTGTCCTGTACAAGGGATTCAAAGGAAACAGACTTTGAACATTCACGAGTCTTAACAAGAGAGACCAGAATTTCTCGCCTTCTTCGTCAACTGGTTCGATGGATTTTGAAAAGGTCTTGAACACAAGAATGATCCTCCTCTTGCCGTTTGCTGATGCTTTCGAGTTGGCTTTTGGTGCCGGAGGATGTAAATTTCAGAGACACGACTCCAGAACATTCTTCATAACGTCCTGCATTGGCATTGAAGAATTGACCTCAGCAGGGGGATAGCGTTTAATTGCAGGTCGGATTCCAGTGGAAGAATGGATGATCACTAATTTCTTTGGCTCCATGTTTTCTTCCACCAATCTGTCAGTTGACAACAGAAACCTCCGTCAGAAGAGATAGACCTAATCTCCTTATAGCTCGTGCAACGCCTCTAGATTGATTGGATCCTGGACCTCTCTACTCAGCTCCACCCGAACTAACTAATCTCAAACAATACAAGGTTTTAGATTAATGTTAGCTTCATGCTGATCTAATGATAGTGGATTATTGAGATCAATCGACACAAACAGATAGCCACGAAGTAGAAACAAATCACGCACCTGTACCAGTGGATAGGCAGACTGTTGCTGTTCTTGCAGGACGCACGTCGCAATGAGCTCCAGATATGGCGATGGAGATGGAGATGACTTTCATTTCTGAAGCATTTTCATGCATCAAGCGCGAGCTGACGCATTCAGAAGAGAGAGTGCACAACATGGTGGTGTGTTACGACTCCCAAGGCTCCCCGATGATGTTTCCCGTGTCCGTTAGCGAAGGCGGGACACTCGCAATGGACCTCCGCAGCAGCAACATACACTTCCAGTGCCTCAGCCTTTCACAAATCTCGGAGAATTCCGGTCGTTCATTGGGATTGCTCGCCCAGCACTTGGTGAGAAACTTGGTGATGTAGGCAGGGCAGTGCAAGGGCATCTGCGGCCGCTCTCCCGCACAGACTTTCTGGTAAACTATCGCCAGCGGCAATCCTTGGAACGGGACCTCCCCCGTGAGAATCTCAAAACACGTCATGGCGAAACTGTAAACATCCGCCGGCCACGAGTATTTGCTGATCATCTCCTCGTCTCGGAAAACTTCTGGAGCTCGCCACCGACAAGCGTCTGTTTGGAATGAGCTCGCCTGCAGCATCTCCAGTTTGAACTTGGACAGACCCACATCCGCAAGCTTGACGTGGAAATACTCCCAACATGGTGCCGTCGCGTCCCCGGCTTCACAAAGCGTGATTAGCACCTTGCGCGCGCGCACGTCGCGGTGCATCAGCTTGCAATCCTTCAAGTACTGCAGCGCCTCTGCGATTTGGAGCATGATGTCAACAGATTGCAAAAGGGAGAACGGCGGGGATGTTTCTTGAAAATTTAAGGTTCGAAGCTCAATGAGAGTGCGTAAGTCGCGTCCCACAACTTCCATGACGAACATCGCCGCTCGCCGCTTCTGGTTGTACGCGCATCCGATGAGCTTCACGATGTTGGGGTGCTGTATGCCGGCCACCTTCGCGGTCTCCTTTTCCAAAACCTCGGGATCAATACCGCATTTTAAAACCTTCACCGCGACAGCCTCCCCGAACCACTTGCACTTCAACACAACTGCGAAGCTTCCCTGGCCGATGGTGTCGTGAAGATCCAGCTTATACTGGTCGATCCAGAAGGAATCGGGCGCGAGGTTGGGTGACGGCTCCGGACCTTCAAGCTTCAAGATCAGAACCTCGAAAACGTCCCGATCGGGTTCTTCTTCAATGGGATTGTACCAAGTCGCGTTCACGATGTAACGAAGGGTTAAGCACATGATCTTCTTGTCACTGACTTCCCGCTCTTCGTCGGCTTTCAAGGAATACAGATGCGTGTAGCGGATGTGCCGCTCTTCAGTCGCCCAGTGACTAAAAGCCGAGCTCAGTTGTGATGTGGTGTGCATGGTGACGCCGTTGCGCCAGACGTGAAACGCGAACTCCACCACGTTGAGGCTCCACACGAACTCACGGATGTTGAATGCGAAAGGGGACATGGAACGGAGGCGAGGGAAGTCAGGGCCGATGCAAGGGAGTGTGAGCGCCATGCGCCACCAGTCGGGACGACAGCAATGGGTGACAAGCATCTCTCCGTCGTGCATCACATGACGGAGTTGCACCAGAGAGTCGATGCAGAATGACATAGCTGCAGAACCAATTCCGAAGCTCGACTCGCAAGCCCAAGTGAGGGACTCCACTGCGCGCGTGATCTTGCTTTGGTAACGCTGGAAATTCTCCTCCGCCATGAAGTAGCACTTAGTGAGATGGGAGACTTGCGCGTGGTAGATCGTCACCTGCAAGCACCTCGAAGACACATCGGTTTAACCCGCCGCAACACAAAAAAGCTCAAATGCAACGGGAAACGCAAACATCAACAATCCAAAGAAACAGCAATTTGAAGACAGGTCATGTCATAGAAACACCAGTATGGTTCTGTAAAAGAATACACTCAAACCTCGTTACCTCGAATGCAACGGAAAGCACAAACATCTTGAACAAGTCAAAGAAACAGTAATTTGAAAACAGGTCATGTCATAGAAATACAGGTATAGTTCTGTAATAGAATGCACTCAACCTCGTTAATCTCAAGTGCAACAGAAAGCACAAACATCTCGAACAAGCCAAAGAAACAGCAATTTGAAAATTGGTCATGTCATAGAAACACTGGTATGATTGTGTAAAAGACTGCGCTGAACCTCGTTGATAATACCACCTAAAGTCCCAAGATTTCACTTAGAAGACATAGATTGAATGTGTGACGAGTGTGCTAATGTAGAGTCTCCATTCACCATACAGCAAGGGAGAGCTTCCATGCGCCATACAGGTGAACTTTGAGCCTTTGCCTACACAATCTAGAAACGTGTGTCATCTATAATTTTGCACATTTATTCACTGTTGAGCTAAAAATCAATTGCGAAAACCTAAGTGTCCACAGATTAAGTGTTTACACTCTTCACACAAATCAAAGTTCACCTATATGGTCAATGGAGCATCTAGTATACTGTATGGTTAATGGAGCCTCTACTTCGCATTCAATGATAGCGAGGCAAGTTGTAGGATGTTCTAGAATGACATTTCAGAGAAGGTCAGCATGAAGAGGTTTGTGTTCTAAATCTGGAAACTTGAGTCATCTAAAATTTTGCACAATTATCAATTTTAAGCTAAAAATCAATTGCCAAATCCTAATTGTCCATAGATTTAAGTGCTTACACACTTGACACATATCAAAGCTCACCTGCATGGTCAACGGAGCATCTCCTGTACTGTCTGGTTAATAGAGCCTCTACTTTGTGGCAGGTTGCAGGAGTTCTGAAGTGACATTCTAAAGGAGGTCAGAATGAAGAGGTTTAAGGGCATCCCCAATGCACCCTCTGTAGTTGGCCTCTAAAGCAAATCAATGGTGGACAATCTCTGTTAGTTTCGTGTTAGAGAATCTTCACCATTAATTTCCTGTAGAGGTCAATTATACAAGGTTACATTGACGATGATCCAAGTGTTGTAAATTTTTGAAATAATGGGACAAAAAGAAGGAAGGGTGGTTGTCAAAATTCACCACTAGTCACCTGGTTCTGCGCATTTTTCAACCGACTGCACAAGAACAGGCAATCGTTCATGGCGGCATACAGCTTGTGCACCCACTCGCGCTCCATGTTTTGCAGGTTTTCCAATCGCGCCGGGGGTCGCAGCAGCTGCAAGTCCCGCTCGGAATTAAGCGGCGGCGACCACGTCTCTGATTGATTGTCCTCAAAAACCTCGAGGTCATCTTCCATGGGCTTCTCCGTGTACGCATCATAGTCTTCTCCTTCAAATGCAAATGGGTCTTCGCCTTCGGTACTGGCCATGACTTTCTCCAACATGGATCCCGAGTTGTACACATCTGCTCCACTCGCTCTGTTTTCAACACAGTTGCTGACGGAGTATTGCCGGCTGTAGATCTCGCTTTTCAAGATCCCGCGCAATGTCTTGGAGTCGTCTACCAGTTGCAGCCCGTAATCCAGAATCCCATTCGATGTCGTCATGGTGTGGAGGAGCCTTTCGGACAGAGGTTTGCTACTTTGGCATTCTCCGTCACGACTCATTCTTTCTCCAGTCTCACTACTCTACCTTGAGATTCAACAATGCTTAAAAAACATCTTTCAGATATCGGTCGTCGAAATCAATGGAGGTCACAGTGATCACTGCAGACTAACTGTACATGCTTCCGTCTCTTTACGTAACCTAATTTGCCATCATTTCGATTGATCACTTCGCTAATTCAGAGGAGAGGGAAACGCTGATCGGTTTTTACTTGGTGATGACAATAGCGCCACTCCAATAGTAACTTTGTAATGCACTACACTGTGGATTGATCTCCAACGCAAACCGAACGGATTCGATTGATCTGTCATGCTTGGGGTAAGCAGTTGCTCACCCCGTTTGATTCATCATGTCCTGCATTTCAGATGCCCTGTCAAGAGAGTGTAATCAACTCTGAGGAAGCCACTAGCTGCTCCGACCTGCATAAATATCCATTCCCCTGCAAGGATGCAAACAGCAGCACTTAAAAATTTTAGTATCTAGATCCACAGAAAGTCGAAGGGAAGAGGAGAACGCAAAACACACATATAGGGTGCGTCACTTTCAATAATTAAGAACCACTGAATGCAGAAGATTCAAAAATTGATTTGAAAATATTAACCGACACTACAAAGGGGAGAGACAATCGACCCATAATAAAGAAAGAGAAAAGAACTAAAAGTTGCAATGATCTGAATCCGCAAAGGTAAGATCGTTGCTCTAGGACAATGTCCAGATCCAGCCCCGAAGACCTAATTCATGGTGAATTGAATTCGACTGGCTCAAA
The DNA here is from genome assembly GCA_963969595.1 of Neckera pumila. Classification (NCBI taxonomy): domain Eukaryota; kingdom Viridiplantae; phylum Streptophyta; class Bryopsida; order Hypnales; family Neckeraceae; genus Neckera; species Neckera pumila. Next base: position 18,761,250 of record OZ018408.1, read on the forward strand.
CATGCTAACGACGGCATGGAAAAAATTTGAAGGTGACGCGCTACCACTACGACTTGGAATCACGCAGCATAAAAGAGGCACGACATCATGGTGATAAAACAGCAGATCCAGTTTTGGCCAAAGTTAACAGGGGCCATCACTACAGGTAAACATGTGCCAGTTTCTTGGTGAGTCAAAGTTGAAAGTGATCAGTATATCATAAGAAACATTGATAAGCCATCCACAAAGGAGATAATACCATAAAGTAGAAAGCCCCAGAAAAAGGGTCCCTCGTCAGTGAGAGGGTTACGGAAAAGGAATTACTCCTACATGCAAGCAGAAACGCATTCAAGACAATGACTAACTTAGAGCATCGCCACTGTTTCACTGTGAGAAGGCCCAGCCCGGCGCAGGGCGTGCCCGCTCAGTTTAACTTACTGCTTGAATTCTGGGGAGCATTCTCTTGTCAGTACTCTGTTTCTTGTAGTGAACAGTAACTCCCTCAAATCAACCAACAATCTAATTTCAGCATTTTCTTTGGTTAAATCTAACTTTTTCTGGGCCATGACACCGGGCATGAGTGGGGGACCAGCCCAACTCGTCCCACATACTGAAATAATGAGCCCGGCCAAGCTTTGGCGTGCCATTTTGGCCGCGGAGATGCTCTTAGTTCAATCGCCTGAACTTAACATTCTCCGATGTAAACCCTGCCACATCAGACTATCTAGATTCGCTCTTATCTGGGGATTGTGAGTCGCATCTCAAGCCAGATGCCCTAGAGAGGTCACCTTGTGATTTTGAAATCCAATTCATACCACGCCAGAATGGGATCGGATGGCCACTTCGAAGAAACATTCCGATGCCCATTCCGATTCTCTACAAGAATCTTCAAGCTCGTCTCTCAAAGTTCGACCACTCCAACCAACAACGTCAAGCTCTAGCGGCTGTAGCGATCCCACACACAACACCTCGAAATTCGCACTCACCATCCAAGACAATCAATCTCAAGTCACGATCACACAAACAAGCAAGCGCGATCAACCAATCACTCAACAAGCAACAATCCGAGCAGCCCATCCAAGCCACTTACGTTCTGGATTGCTTCCTCCGAGCACGATCCGCGATCCATACACTCCCATTCACAGCCATACCCGAATCACCAAATCCCTCTCCGAATACAACACCAATCCTCCACCCGCACTATATTAGTATTCTTCCGCAAGATTCAAGCGCTGCCTGGCCATACCAGGCTTGGTCTCCACTAAGATCGTTCTAACTAAAGCCCCATTGTCGCAGTGAAGCTCGCTATCCCAACTCAAAGAAAGCCCTCTCCACCATGCAAACAACCGTGACAAGTCCCGCAGTCACGACAATCTCCCTCCTTAGCCGCGATCGAACACCACCCAATTCTCGCGTCCCGCAAGCCCGCTCTTAACCATACTGAAGCACCCCCCCTTGCTCCCAATGCGTGGGGCCGGGCGAAGACTAAGTATGGAACCAAGCTGGGTCGTCAGCTATGGCGGAAGGGGAGACGACCGTGTCAGGGCTGATGGATCCTTCACACAACCCGCCCTGCTCCCCAGACAAGCAACCAACCAAGCCACCACTTTGACGATGCAAAAGAAAAATCAGCGTAACTACCCTGATCAGTTAAGGTCGTCCTGCACTCGGGCGATGGCGACGAGGAAGCTTGAGACGTGGATTTGGTCAAGGGGCAGCTGCAGGGGCGGCTCCAATTGACAAGTCGCCGCTTGTTTGTTGTTGTTGTCTTCGTCTTCGTCTCTCTCGTTGCGGGAGTGGCCTGGCCATGAATTGCTGCCCTTCTTTCTGTAAGTCAGCTTATGTTTGAGGCTCCATTGATTTTCTAAGCTTAATTGAGGTATTGATCGGTCGCCATCTCTTTCCAGTAACAGCAATTTGCTGTGCCCCACCGGAAGACAAACTTCGCTTAACTTCACGGCTTAACTTATGTTACTCAGTCTCCTCCGCTGTTGCGTGACTGACTCTGAGCTCGGTTCAACCTCCCCTCGGTCCTTTCCTTGTCGCTCCTCTTCTTTTCTCTTCTTTTGCTTGGTCCTTTTCGGACTGAGGGACGGCCGAACTTGGCACTTTCGGTGAAGCGTATACGGTGTGTGTATATATGGAGACTGTATCAAATTTCCAAAGGTGAGGACCATGAGTTTTAACATTTCAGTCATTTGATTTCCTGCACGAGAATTGCACATCAATCTATCGCAACAGGAATTCATAAAACAAGCATGTAAAACCACAAAAAACAAGCAATGATGTTAGCACATGAGCGCAAAGACGTGAGCCTACAAGCCTTGAACCTAGTTGTAGGTATGTACTGACAAGCATTTGAAGGTGTGTGTAACATCTATACTTATAACAATGGTACACTATTGCATGGAAAAAGTTTGTAACTGATAGGTATTTATTGCAAAAACACCTATAACTATAAAAGTTGTTTCTAATGTAAACTCTACTTACAGGCTCATAGATTCTATGCTCACATGCTAGCACTTCCCGAAACTGAGTTCATGGGCCTCCCATAGGCAATACATTCAAAGTTTAAAGTAACTAAACCTAAAAACGGCTGAATACTCAATTTAGCATGGTTCCTATTAATATATTGGAAAAGTTTTTGTGGTGTCTTGTTGGTAATCAAAGGAAATTTTTTGGATCTCTTAGAATGCATTATTTGGACACTATCTGAATAAAATATGAATTTTCAAATTGTTGAAAATAGGTATTTTTAGAATAGGCCCTAGACTCTTATAGATAGTAGGTGTACATTTTAGGCAAGAATCCATAGGAGGCGATTTTAGATTGGTGTCACAACTAGGTGGTGTTACCTTACCCTTTCAAAGGGGCATGTAAAGTGGATTGTTGTAAAAGTAACTATGAACCAAATTTGGCAAAAGATGTATTGATTGCATGCATTATAGAACGTTGATGGAAGATGGCCAAGATATTTGATTGTTGAAATGTTCTAGGATAGGAGATTTTGAATGGTTTGAAATTAGCAATTTACAATGATATGCATTGTTAGACTTTAATGGAACCAGGTCAGAGTTGATTTTTCATCAATCTACTTTATTTTTTGTGTCCCATATACTATCTTGTAGACTTTGTACTAGGATCTTGAACAAATAGATTTTTGGAGAACTTTTTTTGACACATGTAATTGTAGGATCTTGTAGTATGCTGACTTGAGAATATGTAGTAAATATTTCAAAAACTTCCACTGTGTGGATAGCAAGATATATTAGCATTCAAAAGCATTGAAATCATTTTTTTAGCCCTGCGCAAAACAGGGCACTGAGCTGCACTTCAATAGCTCACTTTTCAATGAAAAAATGTCCAAAATGGTGGTGCTTCTTTGAATTCTTTTTCCTACACAAGTTGGCTACATGCTTGAAAATTTTCACTTCATTTGGAGTTCTACAACATATAGGAAAAAAATAGTAAGTAGAAGTAGTAGAATATAATTCGAAATACTAAATTGTCAAGAATTTAATTATAGAATTGAAAAATGTCAATCCCAGTGGTTGCAATGTTGTAATAAGTAATCTACATCCTATGATTTTATTTTTTTCAAAATATATTGAAAATTGAGTAAGATAAAGTACTTCAAAGTTTGTTTAGAGTAGAGAATCCATAACTGCCCACAAACTAAAAGTTTTCATAACTTTTGACTCGTTGATAAAAATGGAATGATTCAAAGCTTTCTACATATATATAACTCTATAAAACAAGTTTCAGATTTTTGTTTTTGAAAAAAGTGATTTTTTCCGATATGACTAGACTGCCCAGTTATAAAATAAAATAATATATTAGGCCATAACTTTAGGCCATAACTTTTTACTTACATTCCAAATGTCATGAAAGTTAGTGCATATGAAAGATATTCCTCATTCCCACCTTCTATTAAAATTTGGGCCAAAAATATGGAAATCTCCAGTCACATGTACCTGCCCAAAATTTCTATGTAACCAAAAACGCATGTTGGTCCTTTAGAGATTTACATAAACACCTATAATTATAGAAGGTGTGTATAATATAGACTCTTCAACTCAAAGGCTCATAGATTCTATGCTCACATGCTAGTAGTACCCCAAACGGAGTACATAGGCCTCCCATTGGCAACACAATCAAAGTCTAATGTAACTAAACCTAAAAATGACTAAATATGCAGTTCAGCATGGTTTCTATTAATATATATTGAAAAATCTTTTATGTAATCATGTTGGTAGTCCAAAAAAAATTTAGATTCTCTTTAAATGCATTTTTTGACATTGTATGAATAAACTATGAATTTCTAAAGTGCTGAAAATAAGTGTTTTTAGAACAAACCCTAGACTCTTATGAATAATAGAAGTACATTTTAGGTAAGAATTTATAGGGGGGTGATTTTAGATTGGGGTCACAATTAGGTGTTGTTACCTTACTTTCTATAAGGTGGGTTGTTGTAAAAGTAACTATGGACCAAATTTGGTAAAAAATGTACTAATTTGCATACATTATAGAACGCCAATGGAAGATGGTCCAAGATATTTGATTGTTGAAGTGCTCTAGGATAAGAGATTTTGAGTGGTTTGAGGTTAGCAATTTACAATGATCGATATGCGTTCTTAAACTTTAATGGAACTGGGTCAGGGTTGATTTTTCATCAATCTACTTTATTTTTTGTCATATATACTATCTTGTAGACTTTGTAGTGGGACCCTTGAACAAATCAATTCATGAAGTATGACAATTTGTGAAAATTAGAGTTAATTCTCTTTCTAGATGTAAGGTAGAAGACCCTATTTGTATACCAATTCAAAAGCCACTCTATTTGAGGATATATTCATTACAACCTTTCAATTGTTTTCTACTAATACACAATAGCCAAAGAATGACACCCTGATAGTCACATGATATATATAGTCTTTTACCTTATATTCTGACATGTTTTAACCCACAAGTGTTTTGAAGTTCATATTATGGATTATGAATGGAGTTTGTGTATGTGATGTTTGGTCCAAAATTCCTCATTCACCCAAAGTATAGCATGAAACTTTGAAATAACAAGTTTTCCTTACAATCAATTTATTAAAATTGAACTGAATCACATACTTGTACAAAAGATATAAGTTAATATTTGTTTTAAGTTCAAAAAAGAAATTGGGCTTGAAAGGGTTGAATAATGCTCTCACTTGGTGTTAATGAAAGTCAGAGCTAGTTATTGCCTAAACCCTTTATTGTCTTTTTCAACACATATTTGCAATACAAGTGTTGCTGTTTATGGTATAAAAATACTAAAGTTTATTTGTCGCCATTCTAACTATAGAAAGTAGAAGTGCTGACTTGGTAGTGTTGTGATTTGTTAAGTTTTATGTGCATTCAACATTGAATTTTCAGTAGACTTTTTGTATTGTAAAGCATGCATTTGTAATGTTTGTATTCTACCTAGTAACTTGCACATCCTATAGATCTTGAAGTTTTGATCTAAAAAGAGCTTAAAATTATAGAGTTTGTCAATATCAAGTCTAGTTTCTACTCCAAATTGAAAATTTCAAGAAATCCTAGAATTGAATTTGTTAATTGTAATTTGAAATGTAGACCTACAATTGCAGCGTATTGATTTTTTGATTACAAAGTTTCATTAAACAAAATTATTTTACACAATAGCATACATTGATGGTGAAAAATGAATATTTTTTTAGCATAATTTATTATACTTGATATAAATTTTCTTCACTTTTTTCTATAAAAAAATCCACTGAAATGAGATCAAATAGAGCAAAGGAGTTTTATTGCTACGTCACGTGGTTGAACCATCCATCCATGATCACTTAAGCGATTCTATGACAAAATGGACAGATCATGAGCAATGTGCAAGGCGATGCAAATTTTTCCCATATGAAAAGATAGGAAACATTGGAAATACAAATTTTTCTTAATTTCATTTCTAGAATTGAAATTAGTATGAATTTTGGGAGCCAAAAGTTGGTTAGAACCTATTGCCAATAGAATTAATTGTAAAGTATTGGCAAGGTGGACCAAGAGCCGGAGTTTGGGAAAAACATAGGACGAAACTTGCTGGAGCACCAAAACTCAGGTCTGATGGAGTTTGGTGCCGTGTTTGTTTTGTACTATTCTTAGTTAAACCTCCCTATGACAGCGGTTCACAAACATAGGACAAACTCTACAATTAACTCTAATGTCTACAGTAGACTATTCCAAAACTGCTCATTCAAGAGACTACTTCTTGCTTACCTTGGCACTCCAAACCAGGGACATGTGTTGTGACAAGAATGGAGGAACTGATGATCAGAAACTAAGAACCAATGGTCGGAAATTAGTCCCAGCCTCTGTTGAATTTCTGGTATCCTATAGATTGATAATGGGAGCCCCCGCCTTAGGCCTGTCCTTTCCGACTTGAGATAGGCTCACCCCAATTTTTGCACTTGCACATTGTCAACCGGATTCCCCAGCAAACTCGGAAAAAATCACTTCTTCTGATTATTCTGCAGTAGGGACCTCGTTAGACCGAAGTCTCTTCCCTCTCTTTTGTCTCCTTTCCGCGATTCATTGAAGAGAGTGGGACCTGTGACTCTATGAGTGTCCTTTGAAGCAGCAAAGCTTACTTGTCAACTGCAACAAATCCAACATCAGAAAGGGTCCCCGGCACGGCACTGAAGCAAAGTGGCACGGATTGCACCAACAATTGACACCATTTAAGGTAACTACACCTAAAATCAACCGTGTTCTAATTGTGATCCCTATCTAGGAAGGACTGACATGTTGCTTGAAGTATGTTCTACTGTCAATGATGAGTTAGGTAGGTTTAAATGGTTGCTTTAAGAGCGTACTACCTTACAGAGCAAGAGAGCTTGCTCAACTTCCCATAACATTCCGTAGCTGATGCACTCTCATTGCCTATAGTAGGCTCTATAGGAAGTAGATGGTGTGGAATATTCCACACCCAACAATACTTCATCATCAGCTAAGTGGACAGGTGGAAGCTTAATATGATGAGCAAGGTGCATGAAAGGTAAGGCAATGGGTTTGAAGGCTATTAATTAGGTGTGAAATATTCCACACCATCTACTCTAGAGTTAAGGTAGTAATTGCGCATGCAATTTGAATGTTATGCCATACTGTGTTGGAATTGTATTAAATGAATTTTCAAGTTTTGTGAGACAAATTTTGCGTTTTCTAGAGTTTTGTGATTGTTTTCACTTGGATATATGAGTAGGAGAAAACTACAATTTAGGGATAGTTTTGCCTTGTTGTCAAACAAAAAATCAACCAAATAATTCATGCTCAATGTTGAAAATAGAATTCTAGAAGACATGAACTTGTCTTTCCCGCATTCCAATAGCTTGCCCTGGAAACATTGAAGCCAACCATTCCAGTTGCACATTTCCATATAGAATTTGAAATTTTGGGGGGTCTTTTATAAAAGGATTGGTCGATTCTAGGTGCATGGAAATCGACCCTCGGAGACTCAAACTTCTTCCTTCAAATCCAAGCAACAAGAAGAACTACAAAACATCAAAAAATCATATAGTGATTCTTCTCCCCTCCACAACAAGGGGGGGAAGAACTTTCAGTTTATATAGGAGGTTTAGATTTGAATTCATTGTCCAATCCCTCATTTTTGAGGCTTAGGTATTTTGTAATCTTTCTCTTTGTAATGAAGTTCCATTTATTTTTTGATGTAATGTTGATAAAAAAATCCTATTTTCTAAAATCCGCATTAACATTAGGAGAGATTTGAGGCCTTTGGAAGACTGCAGGAACGCCAAAGAAGTAGCTAGCTCATGTGGTCAAAATGGTGCCACGTCATTTTTGAAAAAAAATTAAAAATTGCCTAAAATTAATGATATTTGGTAAAAAAAAATTTTAACACCATGTATCAGCTATTCATAGAATTGGGCTAGATTTGGGAATAGGCCTAAAACGGCCCTCTAATGCCCTCAAATCTCATCTAATGTTGTTTATTGTCCATTGTTAAGCATTAATTTGGTAACAATGGAATTTCCCTATCAACTACTATTCAGAGGCTTTTTCTATACATAACTCTCTAATCGATATATCTATATTGTGAAGATTGTACAAATGCAACTCATATAATATTGAAATGATAGATCTATTAGAGTGGTCATCACCCAAAAAATTACTCATAAATTGGATGAATTCTATATATTTTTTGTTTTTTAAGAAATTTGGGAGGATCTTACTAAGCAAAAGTCTTAAAAATCAGGCATATGAATGTAAAAATAGGGATTTGTAAATTCCAAAATGTATGAATAATAAACCACTTATAAATATTAGTAGTTCCAAAATAGCCACTGTGAGTGATTTTCACCGTGAGGCAAAACCGTCCACAAATTTGGGCTGGAAGAAGAATGTATAGAACCTCTAAACTAAATTCACCTCCAAGCAATGGAATCCTACAAGTGACATGACAAAATTGTGCCTTTGAGAGGGGGAGCTCTTGTCTTTTCCTTCCAAATACTCTTTTAACTATTTTCCATCACCAAATTAAGCCATGGAAAAAAAAGGGGATCCCTCCTAGAACAAAATCTACCTTAAATGTGCAAATGAAGGCTTCAAATGGCCTAAAATGGATCCATCAAACTAATTCCAGCACACCTTCAATAGACCAAAACTCCATTTCTCACACATCCCATTGCATTTATCCCTTCCATTTAATGTTTTCCATGCAAGGTTAAGGAATACTCTTCTCTAACCTTCAAAATGTGCTTTTCATGTCAATCAATCAATCCCTCAAACCCTAATTTTGATTCAATTAGGGCAGCTCTTCCACATGTGCCCTAAACCCTAAAAATTCACTCCCATGCACCCTCCAACATCCAATTTAGCAATGCATGCATTTACAAACTCTTTCCATGATTTAATGCAATGAAAATTGCAAGCATTCCATAAGAATTGGGCAAAGTTCCATCAAAAACCTCATATTGGGCTTCTTCCTAGGATAGCAGACTTCCTACTAGAAAAATGTCTGCCGTGGATTAATCTAAGCTCTAAATGGCTCAAAAATGATCCTTTTGGAAAGCTAACCTCCTCATCTTGCTTCACTCCAAAATTCAGCTCCTTGCGCTTCACCAATTTGCCGTAGTTGCTGCACGAAGTTGTAGCTCAAAAACCCTGCGGCAGCAGACCTCCCGCCACAAAATCTATCACCACCACCATGTTTGAGCTTCAAATTGAGTGACATTGGTCTCGATTGAAAACTGACTTGAAGGCGCAGCTCTCCTCCAAATTTCAGGTCCTAATTCAAAGTCAATTGTCCGTGGCAGCTCGTCAAAGTTGGTTGTCCTCCCAAGTCTTCCAACCTCACTCTTCCTTCTTCTCTCAAGCTAGGCTTCCCATCTGACCTTGGTAAGTTAGCTTTTTCACCCATCTCCCCTTATGAAATGATGAAACCTACTCGACAAATTGTCCTAACATTAATCTTAAGTCATTCTCTAATCTCCTAACATTTTTTTTCCACAATTCTTACCAAGCTCTTAAAACACACATACACACAAGAAGTTGAGAGTGAAAAGAGAGCCAAACCCTAATTTTGCCTATACTCCAACTCTTAACGGATTTCTTTCACTAATTGCATTCATCCAACTCTAATTTATTGAAAAATTGCTAAAATGGTGTAAAACGCGACAAATTAGTGAAAACTGCGCTAATTTGGTGTAAACTGCACTAATTTAGCGTAAATTGCGCCAATTTAGTAAAAAAAAACCTAAATTATTGTTTTCCCCCCAATTTTATTGTTTTTATCCTATTTTAGTGTTCCTAAACTACTCTTGTGTTCTAGTAGTAGTTTAAAGGTTACTAACTTCTTTTGTATTTTTCATATTATTATTTTAGTAGTTTTAAATCCCTATTTCTTTCCTAGACTTTTCCCATTGTTTTTCATAATTGCATTTTGAGATTTTCACCCTAAATACCTAAAGTTCCTATCCTTGTATCACGGAAAATTCCCTAATTTGTGGTCATGGTTTATTCCGGAGTACTAACACTTCCGAACTCGGAAATTCTTCCATAGTGTTTCTATTTTTTACAATTTAAAAAGTGAACCAACATGGTGGTTCACAGGTGTTGACCATCTGCGGGGCATTTGTGAGAATGCAACGGATCTAGAATCGCTATCAAGTTGATTTTTTCCTTTTATATAATTGATGTATAACTTTTTATATGTTTCACTTGCAAAGAATGTATGTTCTATTGGCATTGTTCTTTTTAGAAATTTTAATTGTTTTTTGTAAAAGAAATTAAAAGAAATCCTATCAATTTTAATATATATATAAATTGAAGATATTACCATAAATGAAAGTTAGAATGAAGAATAGGCATTTAAAATTTGAACAATAGAGGAAAGCAAACATTTTCCAAGCACATAAAAATGTATTTTTTCATCCATCTGTTTTATTTATAGATTCTTCTGTAAGTTCTTTAACATTTATACAATATAGATTTAGAAGACTTTGTTCTGCAAATATTCTATAACTCAAAGGGAATTTTGCAAAAATATCTTATAAATATTTACAAGGCGGTGGTCACTACTTGAATAATTCAGAATGTCTAAATTAGCATGTAATAACACATGAAGGATGTTTTGCACTTGGGCTACAAAGACGGAGCCTCTTGTAAGATACATACATCCATAATCATCATTATCCACAATGCAACACTTACATTTGAACTAAAAAACAATACTAAAACCTAGATATTGATTACACAAGACGTACAAAACTAGAACACAACAAGTGGGAACCTTGGAGAGCCTAGTGTACACTTTTGGTATGTACAAAGTCAATAGTCTTAAAACTCATAACTTTTTTGTAAAAAGTCCAAATAATGCAAGCTAGAATTACTTAGAATCCTTTTTTGCTTGCTAATAAGTATTGTTGAAAATTGTTTATGCTTCATAATTGTAATGATGTGTAGTTGCTATTAAGGTAGATAATGCATGCTAGAGTTACTTAGAATCCTTTTTTGCTTGCTAGAAAGTATTGTTAAAAATTATTTATACTTCACAATAGTAATGATGTTTAGTTGCTATTAAGGTAGTCTGCTCTTAAAGCGACCATTTAGGATTTGATTGCCTTTTTGGAGAAGCTAAATTCTTTGAAACAATCTTTTGTAAATTCTCATAGGAAGAAAAATGAAATTGACATCTAATGCAAGAAGTTGTTTCATATTTTTGGACCTTTGTGGAATTAATTACAAATGTTTGAAGTTGAAACGTAGTGGTTACTAAAAGCAACCACCTCCTAAAATCTACACTATTGGTATATTGAAGAAAACAAAATGTACCTCTGTGTCATGTTCACTTTTAGAGCACGGTCGCCTTTCAAAGCAGCTACCTGAGTGACAAATATGCGTGCCCATACCTCAGCGTCGCATAAGTTGTGAGTCATAACTACATATTACTTGTTATAAGGAGTATTTTCCATCCATCCATTTGGACCACGTTCAGTAGCATTACTACTACAAAAAGGATGAGCATAGTCAGTCGGAACAAACAGACTTTGGATGATCTCCACTTCATGTACCCGTCGTCACTTTATTGTTCTTGTGCTGGCCCTTACCGGTCTTCGCTCTAGCAAGGTCGATTCTTGTCTTCGATTCTCGCCTTTGCATCTGCTTCCAACTTCTACACACGCACATCGATTTTCTCTTCATCAGGCGTCGATTCAGGTTTCTCTTTAACGAAATAGATTTGTCTCATCGTTTTTGGCTTAGGAAGCGGAAGTTCTGTATGTTGGGGTGCAAGAATCAGCACTACAAGAGAGCATTTGGTTTGCAATAGATTTTGCAATGGTTTTGTAGTGCAACTAAGGAAACCATTGCAAAATCTCTTGCAAACCATACACTCTCTTGTAGTGCGGCGTGTTTGTGTTTTTCTGATTCTCTATGTTTTATTAGCTCTCTTACGATTGCTGAGAGGGATGATGTGGTAGACCCACAAAGTTGGGTCGCATTCTGTGGATGATCAGGTGGTTGGAAGAGACGCTGCCTTTGCTCTCTCGCCTTTGATTCTCGCCTTTGATTCTCACCTTCGATTATTGCCTTTGATTCTTGCCTTCAATTCTTGCTATCAATTTTGCTTCTGACTTCTACACATGCACATCAATTCTCTCTTTACCAGGCATCAATTCAGGTTTCTCTTCAACGAAAAAGATTTGTCTCGTCGTTTTTGGCTCAGGAAGCGGAAGTTTTGTATTTTGGGGTGCGAGAATTGGCATGTGTGTGTTTTTCTGGTTCTTTGTTTTTTATCAGCTCTCTTGCGATTGTTGAGTGGGATGATGTGGTAGACCCACAAAGTTGGGTTGCATTCTGTGGACAATCGGGTGGTTGGAGGAGATGTTGCCTTTGCTCTAGCGAGGTCAATTCTTGTCTTTGATTCTCGCCTTTGCTTCTGCTTCCAACTTCGACACACGCACATTGATTTTCTCTTCACCAGGCGTCAATTCAAGTTTCTCTCTAACAAAATCGTCGTTTTTGGCTCCGGGAAGCTCATTGAAGTTCTGTATTTTGAGGTCTACAAGGAAATAATTTCAGTTTACCATAATGGTAATGTAACAGAGTTTACCACTTTGAAAGTGGTGATGGTAGTGTGTTTACCACTTTGAAAGTGGTAAAGGTACATAGTTTACTGCAATAATTACAGTAGTAAACTGAAATAATCTCTTTAGTTGTGGTCCTCATGTTCCATGTGTTGCCTCTGTCAGGGTTATTACACCGGACAAGTCGCCCGTCTGGTTCGCCCGTCCGGTTGAGGTTCTGCCCGTCCGATGTAGTCAACATATAGTTGACTTTATCCTTAAGTCCCCGCCCTGTCTTTAAGTCCACGACCTTAAGTCCACGCCCAGTCCCTTAAGTCCATGCCCTGTCTTTAAGTCCCCGCCCAATCCTTTAAGTCCTCGCCAGTCGCCTAGCTCCATGGTTTCGATTTCTGTGCAAATTGGCACGGACCGTCCGTCCGTCCGGTTTGGTTCGCCTGTCCGGTGACCTTGGAACTCCCGATGTGACAACCCTGCCCTCTGTTATGATAGATATAATAAATGTGAGATATTTTGACGTGTTTGTCTTTTTTTGGGTCTCTGTCTTTATCATCTCCATTGCGATTATTGAGAGGAATGATGTGATAGGCCCACGAAATTGAGTTGCATTTTGTGGACGACCGGGTTCATGTACTGCCTCTTTTTTGGTAGAGAATGCTGGACAAATGGTTGGTCAATTTTGTTAAAATGGCGGTAATCCGTTAGTTTGGCATTTTTAATAGTTCAAACTGTGCAGTCTGAAATGGATTGAAATCTACAAAAGTCCTAGATATCTGAAATCTGTATTAGTTCTAGATCTAGATATTTGAAATCTACAAAGGTCCTAGATTTTTCAGACCATGTGGTCTAAAATCTATACTAATCTTAGATTTTTGAAATCTATATAAATCTTAGATGTCACTTTTGTGGTTTCGCGCGAGTCACCCAATAGAAGAGGTTGACTTTGACAGATAATGTGCGATTGATTGATGATTAGCATGATGTTGTGTGTTTAGGGCAGGGCAGGGCAGGGGAGCTAAGTTTATACTCATGGCTTTATACTATGGGGAATATGATTCTTCTGAGTACTCATCCACTTCTTCAAACATCTGTCGTGAGGATGAAGAATCTCTTCTGTCAAGTTACGGGGCTGTGACGAAAGAGTATTTCACGGGAATTAAGGCTTTTCGGAAGTATTGTGTCAATCGTGAGCAAGGTTATGTTGATAGATCCTCAAATTGCAATGAGTATATCGTCTTTACAGGAATGAGCCTGCAGCACATGACAATGGTAGACAAGGTTTGTGAGTCACTGCCAAAAATGTATTGCCTCTATGACGCTCGAGAAGAGGTTCTCATAGTCAAGCTTGTTGGTTTTGGCCATGAGAGTGTGTCATATGGGTTTGCTCTTGTCTTCACAAACAAATTGAGAGATTTGGGGCTTAGAAGGAAGATCGTTGGTTCAAAATCCACAAGGCTTGGAGATGCAAAGAGATATAAGGGGGTAGATGAGTCCTTCAAGCCCTGGGGAACTCGTCCCGCCCCTAATGATTGGCCAAGCTTTACTATTGAAGTGGATTTTCCAAGTCACTTGCCCAGTTAAGGAGTGATGCATATTATTGGCTTACACAAAGTCAGGTGCAAACCAACATTGTGGTTTTCATTCACATTGACAAGGTTCAAAGGCAGATTGAAGTTGAGCGATGGGAGGTGATCAATTCTTCACGTCCACACCGCACAATTGGTCAATATTCCCCTATTGTGGGATGTGTCCAAAGAATTGAATTGGGAGAAGGAAGTATCTACACGGGGCCACCTTTAGAACTCTTATTAGAATTTTTTTTTTGACATAGTGCCATTAAATCTTCAGTTGGTGCACTTAATGTCACTGCTTCTTAGTTACAAGCTTGGAATGACTTGTTTTGGCAGGATCTTCCTTGACTTTCAGCAAAAAAGATTTTGGTAAGTTATACCTCTTGTGCCTATTTTTTTTCCTATTATTATTGCTTATTTGGTGCACGATATGTTTTTTCCTCAGCTTTGACATATTTTGTCCTCATAGTTGTCCATCTTGACGTGACATTAGCTTTTTACTTAGGATGTCCGTCAGCAACGGTTCGGACGCATCTAGATGCGTCGGATCGCGTTGGGATTAAAAAAAAAAAAAAAAAAAAATTATTTTTTGGACGTTCCGTCCGTCAACCTAGATGGACGGGTTGTCGGACTGGCCATCAACAAGGACGGACAGACCGTCCAAAAAAAAAAATTACTTTTTATTTTTTATTTTTCTTGGATACAGGCGGACGCTGGGGTTGGATCTTGACGTTTTGTCAAAGTCACGTCCGTCCAGACGTGACATAACGATGACAACCCTATTTGTCTTGTATAAGCTTCTTTTCATCATCTAAACATTTATTTTTTGGATGAAAGGTGTTTAGGAGAAAGGTTAGCTAGAAACATTGGAGCAATTGGAAAAGGTAGTATGGATGGTTTGGGATAGTGTTTGAGCTTTCTTTGTTTGAAAATATAGCTTAGATCGTTTTGTGGTAGTATGCAGTTTCGTGTTTGCGAACTCCTCTTGAGGAACTTTGCTTGCAACTAGTGTTACAGATGAACAGCATTGAACATGGGAGTTAGCTGTTCATATTGTTCATGTATGAGTTTAATTGCAATATGTGGAAAAATGTTTTTTGTTTGTTCTAGTTACCGTATTGGAAGTAGGCCTGGATTGAAAACATGAACACTGTGCTAGACGAGAACAAGAAATTGTTTCTCATGAGTGCCTAGGGAAACATTCCAAATGTCAATGTGGAGGAATATAAATTTTTGAATGATATATGTTTTGGTCTTGAGTAAATTTTTGTGGTGAGTACAATTGAATGGTAACTTTTAATAAGGGGAACTATTGGCTAGACAGTTGCTTCAAAGTTGCTGGGTTTGAACCTCTTTCTACTAGAGGGCAAATTAGATCCTGGATAAGGGTGAAGCTTACTTTTCTATTCTTGATTCCCAATTGTTTAGTCTCTAGGGCCAAACAAAGAGAATGATTTCAATGCACATAATTATCTTCCTACTCATGTGCGCAGATTTTGTGATGAGAATTTCATGTTTTCATTTTGCAACTGACAACAATTGTCAGTTCTTTAGTTAACCCTCACTTCCCACACCAAGTCCCTTGGGCAGGCCCATTCATCAATGTATTTCAAAACATGTGACGTCCAAGGATTCAAAGGTTCTAGAAATGGAACTTTTGATTGCGAGTCCATAGAACTCATCTTCAAGAGAACCACATAGACTATGAGCTACAGTGATTGCTTGTAAGAAGGGAGTTTAAGTCTTTGAAACTTGTGTAATCCAAGTAGGGCATTTTCTTCATTACTTATAATAGAATGCCACTCATTCTAGTGAGAGATTTTTTGCCTAGTAAACTTCACTCAAAATACATCAATTGGCAGAGTTTTTGGAGTTCAGTCACATTTCAGGAAGGAAGTACAATAAGTGTTCGAGACAGCAAGCTCTAGTTGATGGTGTCTAGGGGCAATGTTTCAGTTGTGCAATATTTTTGACAAAATAGGTTTACTTCTGTAGATGGAAAGGGTCTCTCATCAGTTCATCACCATCCTAAGTATTACAAACCTGATTCCGTATTTTTTATATTGGTCTTTATCTCCTGCAACTCAAGAATGATTTACAAACTCGGAATATAAATGGTACAAGCACGGCTGAAGTGGCTCATATCAATGGCCACTAATCTTTATGTTATAGCTATCTTGATTTTGAAAAAACACCCAATTTTATAAAATTAGCAAAAAACAAAGAAACTATATTTAATAAAGAAATTTCACAAACATTTGAATGAATATAGCAATGGACTGCACTTCAATGCTAGTGGTTTGTGAACTCCAGCTAGGAACCCAATTAGAGAATCCGCAAACAACAATTCAAATAGGATTTCAACAGATTAAGCTCTTACGCCCAAGGATCAAACTCTTAGAAGATTGTATAAAAAAGCTGGAGGTGGCGCATTCAATATCCTCTGCCTTAGGAATCTAGCAATCCAGTTTGCAACCGAATATAAATCAAATTGACGATGGCATTAGCAACAACAACTCTTGGTTATAGAACTTGGTTGGGTTTAATACTAATCACTACAAGCATGACTGAATTAGCTAATCTAATATCAATGGCCATTGATCTTTGAATAATGACAGCAATGGTCTACTCTTTATTGATAGTGGTTTACAAACTCTAGCTTAGAAACCCAATAAGAGTATTTGCAAACAAAAACACAAATACAATCTCAACATTAAGCAACTCTCATGTCCTTTGTAATTAAGACAATTTTATTTTTAGTTAAATTTTGTTCTTTTGAGTGTGAAATGGGTTAAATGTTTAAAGTTTTGAATAATCAAGTGTGAATGTGGTGATATTTGAAGTTAAAGTGTGAAAAGGCTTTTTGGCTTGAGCGGTTGTGAGTTTGGCGGATTTTTATCAAGAGATTGGAAGGGGTATTTGAGGAGGGATTGTGATGTACAGTCTTCTCTTCTCTCATTATTCTCTCTTCTTAATTTTTTCTTGCATTTTTATGACGTGAGGTTGTGTTTTTATTTTTTCCGTTGTTGTATTAATTTATAAATTCATAAGTGTCATTTTTAGTAATTTTAGTCACTTAAGTGATAGTGATTATTGCTTAAGCATGAAGTTGAATTTTATGATATTTTACTTTGAGTATTTTATGAATGTCAAATCAATTAAATTGAATAATTTAATATTCACTTAAGTAATGAATAAGTATTCTTTGCCTTGAGCATTTTATAAAGGAGAATCTCTTTAAGAGAATTTGATTATATTTTGAGTAGATTTTGTCTATCTGTTATATTTGATCTCTTAAGAGAATTTTTGTGTCAATGCTTAAAGCAAGATTTGAAGTAAAGAGGAGCAAAACATTAAGGTAGTGATTGACTTAATAATTCCAGTGATTGGAAATTATTTGTAAACCAGGGTTCGATTTGGAATTGAGTGATTCAGAGATTGGATTTTATTTTGAAAGTTAATGATTAACCAATAATTGATAATTATTTTCATTTAAAGGATTGGAATATCTTTGTATCATAAATGAACATGTATGTTTGAAACAAAATTAGAGATTGAGATTTATTTTGAATTGGAACATAAGTTTACATTTCTAGTGAATAGAAATCATTGAACAATCATAAACAATTGATGTACATTCTAAATATTGAATGATTATTCATATGTTTAATAAATGATATTCCAATTGAAGACATGAGTACATGATTGAATGTTTGAATGTGTATTTAAATTCTTTGATTAGCAATTGTATGTAGTTGTGTGAATTTAGTAAGTATAATTTAGAATAAGTATTACAATTTAAAAAAAAGGTTTTAAAATAATATGGTGATGCAAATGGAGAAAGCTTAAAGCTAAAGATGGAAAGATATATGATCAAATAAAGACTGGAGTCTTGAAAAGGGAAGAATTTGAAATTCTTTAATTAATTTAGCAAAGTATATTATACATCCCTCAAGGAAAATTTTAGAATTGCTTAAAGCATTTGTGTGTTAATGTATTTGCTTAAAGCAATGTCCTTGATTGTTTCAATCTCTTGAAAGAGTATGTGTTACATTTACTCTAAGTAATTGAGACATTAGCGCTTAAAGCAACTTAGATGTCAAGATGATATTTGTGCAAAGCAAGTGATGAGTTTTCGGTTAAACCGAATTTTCAAAGTTCAAATATATATATTGGGAGATGCAGGTTGTAAATAAATATATTTGTAATATATTTCAGTGAATTCAAAGTATGAAATTTGTGGATGCAAGTTCCTTTAGTTTATACCTTTAGATTTAGATTTTATTTTAAAATAAGACCGGGAGGGACTTAGTGGTTAGAAATTTATATTTATAATTGGACGGAATTAGAAAGAAAATTCTTTTCCTATTCCTAAGTAGAGTATGAAGTATATCAAATAACCTAATACATTAAGATTAACAACATAATTTACCTACAAAGTGACATTAGCTAACTAAAACACTAAGCTAATTTGAGTTATCCCCCAAATGAACCTACTTGGAATTGCCTTGGGTTTGTCTTAGAAAAATTGTACTACACTTCCAAATCACACTCCTTCAAGATTGTGTAAGAATGATTGAGTTGGGGCATACAATATCCTCTACCTTAGGAATCTATCAATGTTTACAACCGAGTCCACTTCAATTTGACAGTAGCATCTAATTCCTACAGGAGTTTTTCAAGCGGCAGGTTTTAAGGGTTCAGGGTTTAGCCCAGCGCTAAGGCATTGCTTAGGATACATCCAAATGCAAGTGGCAACGTCAAAGGCAACCGCATGACAAGTGAATGAAATTTCAAGGCAGACACCACTTTCGCTTCATTGCTATCATTGCTAATACCTTCTACCAGCAACGATGCAGCCAACAACACTTGCATTGCAGCACCTTGTTCCACAATTTTCATATATTTTGAGCAAGACGCAAATGTCTCCCTAAATCCCTAATATGTTTGCTTAAGCATTCAGAAGTTGTGTCATCTTTTTAATGCCTGTTTTCCTTTACGTTACTGGACTTGTTGGCTGAATGATCAATATTTGACGGTGGCAAGGCTGCTGACAAATATTGTAATGCGAAGTTACAAATTTACAATCAATAATATCAGTTAATTAAGCAGATTCAATACTCCATTTTTCAGTAAAAAAATTGTTGTTAGAACCTGACATCAGTTATCACTTAACATCAAATTGAATGCTTTAAAAAAGAACTCATCCTTCATCTCCTTTTTCATCTTCTTTGACTTAGAACCTTGACCATTAGCCAAGGATGAGATCAATTCTTGTTTAGACCTGCAAGCGATATGTTCAACCATACGTACTCTGAAGGAAAGACCTTTCTCCACAGTCCAAATGCATCTCTCAAACATCGTCCTACACTGTTAAATGCACAAAATGACGCATGTAGAATCCTCTACATTCAAGAACTCACAATAAAAAAAGAGAGTCCATTGAAATGACTACAAGGGCATTACAGAATGCAACAATTTTCTGAATGCTCTTAAAATAGGTCATAAAAATAAGGCCTCCAAGATCCACTTCTTTCTTCAAGACCCAGATAGGCTATTACGGAATTATTTGCTGGAATACTAATCTACGTACATATTCAGGCCCTCTGCGTGAGAGATTTGTACCCAACGTTGCGAAACATCCCTTTCATGAAACCCTACGGCGCTACACATGCTAATTACCAGTCTAAACAAGTGCATCCGCTTTTCAAATCCACATGTAACTAGACACACTACAAATCTACCTTAGGGTGACAGATAGTCCTCGTTTAGTAGATTTTTGTGGTACAAAAGGTAATGCATTGACACACACGCACTAGAATTCTGCATTCAGCCAATCACCACTAGAAACTAAATTAAGGTAAGTACATCCATTGTAGTCCCCAACCCAATTGTGAGCCCTACTATTGGTCCCAATTGTTTCTTCATGTGTAGAAAAATATAAAAGATTGACATAAACAACTTCAAGGTGGAATTGGGGTTGAAAAGGTTGGAATTGGATTGAAAAGTCACAGTTTTATAACTTCAAGGAACACCACCATGCGGTTTAGACACATGGCCAAAGGTTCCTTATTCCACAATTTGAAGGGCTGCTTTTAGATTACCATTGCAACCATGTAAGGAGTCCAAAGAATCAATTAGAATCCAAATGGACAAGAATAGTTTTTCCTAGGGATAACATTGGAAAGCTATAGAGTTTTGTTGTGAATGAATATGCTTTATCTTTTTTCTCTGGACAATGAGTTGACCAAAACATGGTCTAAATACAATATATGTACACTGACCAAAGGAACCACAATGGATGTACTTACCTTCCTCCAAAACTGACCCCTACCCCTTTTCTTCCCCAACAGGCTCCAAGCATTTTATGCATGTTTCACTTGTTGTCAAATGATGAGTTAGAAAAAAAGTAGGTTAGTGGAATGATTCTGCCTCAATCTAGACTTCCAGGAACTTCAAACCATCCATGGGTACTTCTTGCTCCGTCAAATGCTACCTGTATTTGTTCACAATGAAGGACCGGTATTTGAGGGGCCACTCTTGGGTGACCAAGATTGGTGGCACTGTGAGCGACGGGGAACACTATTTCTCACCTCTCCTAAAAGTGGCTATTGGATAGCCTTCTCTCTTTGACCCCTTGTGGGAACACGCAATATCAATATTTAGAAATCCGGATTAGTTTAGGATTAATTCCGTAAATATTTTCAAAAATTTGTAGTAGTGAAGCCGGAAACCGGAACATCTAGTAGAAACTAGGTAGTCAGAAAGTTCCGGCTCACCAATATTTATAGAATAAGTAAGAAACGGACTTTGGCCGAAATCCGTAAACCGGAATGGGATCCAGATTCAGGCAACCTACGAACTAGGGGTCCGGCCTATGAAAACTAAGGATCCGTTTGCAATGGCAGCACATTAAGTGACCGAACCAACGGATGTTGGTCGCTGGCCGGGTACTTAAACGCATGGGTCTTTCATTTTTTTCCCTATTTCTTCCGCTCGAGGAGGTGTGTGCTTGTAGGTTTTGGAGCGTGTTTTTAGAAGAGTGAAAGAGTGGTCAGTTGGACCAGATAGGGAGAGAAGGAAAGGAGGGTGCCGATTGCACCGGATTGTAGTTCCGAATGGTGGAAACATCGACGCAGGGGCAGAAGGCTATTCCCTCTATCAAGCTCATGTACCCAGTTATTCTGTCGGACCCCGCTGAGCACTTAGAGTTAGAGGAAGATCTCTTCAAACTAGGGTGTAGCGGATTCATCCGGCACCCCTAGACAGTTAGAAGTGAAGATTTTCTTCGTGAGCTGGTTATGGGGACGCCTAATCAGTTTGAGACGACGGTAAGGGGTCGGTGGGCCTCTTGGACGGAAAAGATGTGGGTGGAAGCTTACAAGTTGAAGCAGTCCGGATCCGGAAATGCAACCCGGATGGATAAGTTTTATGAAGGGAAGTTTAAGAAACCGCCGCACCACAAGGAGGGTTTCACCATTAATCACTGTATAGATGAGCGCCATAGGTGATTGTTAGATTTCCTGATCCCCATCGTATATCCGGAAATGCCAACGAGGGTTACGGTTACGGTGGCAAATACAATTTTCGGAGCAATTGAGGGCCGGGTCGTGAACTGGGCGACCATAATCCACCAGAAGGTCAAGAAGATGGCGGGGGCTATCGATAAGGCCAAGCAGAGTTCGCTCAGCACTTACTTGTTCCATATGTACCATCATTTTGATTTCATGACTCCGCAGGAACAAGTAGCCTATGAGACCGGAATGTAGATCCTGAAATACAGATTCACAGAAGAGTTGAAGCCGACAGAAGAAGCGACAGTAGAGGAAGAAGAAGAAGAGGAGGATCCGGAATCGAAGCCGCTGGAGAAGAAGAAGCGACAGAAGACCACCAATCCGGACGCACAAAGAATGAGTTTGGACGTGCCGAAACCGAATCCGTACCTGACCCAGCCATCACCGGAAACTTCCGATGAATCCGACCTCTATGAAGCCGAAACCCGATGGATGGTGCAGTGTCGGAAGTTGCACACCGAGATGGCAGAGCTGATCATGGGCGTCGCGAAGGAATTGAATGTTGAGACGGACCAGATCTTCAACGAACTCCGGAAGAGACCGGATCCAGCACTACTCCAAGAGAAGGACAAGCAGATCGAGCTGCTTAAGGCGGAACGAGATCACTACAAAAACAAGTTCTACTGGACGGAGGGGCAGTCGCTCTCAGCACGGAAGAAGGAGACGGATGCCCTGAAGTTAGTCAGGGGTTTGAGGGTGTTGGTAGAAGAACCGGAACAGCAGGTCATCCGGTCCGCGCTTTACACAAAGAAACTCGATAATGACGGCATTGTTACCGGATCAAGAGTGTTGCAAGTCCTGGTCGATTACGAGGCTAAGATGAAGATTGTTTTAGACGAGATGCGGCAGCTGCTGGGTTATCTGGATGTGGCCAAGGACGACTTTGGGCTACTTCTGGATATCTTCATGGAGTCCCCGGGCAAACACGGAGCCGGAACTTCCGGGACACAAGAGGATCCAGACTTGAAGTCCCTGTTTAAGATACCTAAGGTACCTTCCTCGAGTCAGTTCCCGAAGTGGGGCACGATAAATACTTTTGTCCCTTCCTCACAATCTCCGAGAGAAACCGAAAAGGCTGGACAGAGGTTGCCGATCCGGAGGGATCTGTTAGAGGGTTTGGGGACAATAAATCCGGCAAGAAAACATCCGGAGGGATTTCCCTCATATGTGGCAACCGTCACCAGCACGGGGTACAGAATTGATTGACTTAGGAGATCCGGCTCCAGAGGCGAGACCAAAACCCAGGCTGGAAACTCGGCTAAAGAAGAGGACAAAAATAGTGGAGGCCGAGATCACGGATCCGGATGAAGAACTCGAGATGGTGGAACCTGAGAGGCAACTGAAACTCCGGAAGTCTGAGAAGCAGAAATCGGAAGGCAAGAAGCCGGTGAAGCAACAGATTGAAGACTCCAAATCTGGTGAGTTCGAGCCAGGATCAAAGTCTGAGGAGGATACGGAGGAGGAGGAGACGTCTCCTGCGACCCGTCAGAATCCACCTCAAGCCGCCAAAATGACACCAGCAAAGAGTTCCGATAAGCCGGCAGCTAAACAGGAAGCCGGGAGTTCAAAGAAATCTCGGGTGGACAAGTAGTTGACAAGGGACTACTTGTAAAAGGTGGGTTAGAATTTAGATAGTTTAGTTCCGAAACTGGATTCCAGGCGTGGGCCCAGTTTCCGAAAATTTAGGGATAAGGACTTTCCGGTTTATTTGGGATTTCCTTGGTGTGTGTGTGGTTGCCCCGGTTTGTGGGGGAGCCCTTTTTTGCTTTTAGGGTGTTGACTTTGGTTTTGTTTTGGGTTCTTAAGGGCGGGCAAGTTAGTTGCCCCTCATTCCCTCCTAGTTGATATTCAATTGTATTTCATTCCCTTTTCGAAATCCGAGCCCTTGGGTATGCATTTTCGTTCTATCAATGTATCCGGATTGTGTTGATCTGTGGTCTGGGTGTTGGAAAGAAAGGACGGGTGAGGAGGAATCCGAATTTAGGAGAATACGGTCTGAGTCGAGAGTGTACTATTGTAATATTGTTGGATTGTTGACTTAGGAGCTGCGCACAGTGTCTTTAAACTACCAGAAGAGTAGTCCGGATCACAGAGTAGTGGGGAAGCGAGTCTGGTTGTCAACCCATGCGGAGGTAAGCGCCCGCCCAAGAAAGCCCCCACCTGTCCGGAAGATCTGCCAACCTCAGAATTCATCTAACATCTAGAAAGATTACACCCCCGTATTGGGTCCGGACTCTAAGATCTGTTGTTGTAGTAAGGGAGAGTGAAGTATTCATGAGTGACCTACTGTCCGGATTCACCATCCGGAAGTTGTGAGGATCCGGATCTTTTCGTCTTGCTGCAACCTCTTGAATACTTGGGTGTTGTTATTTGTGTTTGTTAGAATTGTAGGAGAACAAGAGTGGTGAAGTCCCTACCCCCTCAAAGATCAACTAGTGGACCCTCTGAAGGTAAAACAGAGGTATTGAAAACCAGATTGGAAGAAGAGACGTAAACTGGATTCCGGATAGTTTATGTTTCGGGTTGTGAAAGTATCCGGAAAATATTGAGTAGGTGAGAAGAAAGAAAGATAGAAAAGCTGGATAGCTAGAATATGCTACATACAATCCGGAAATTCCCTAGGACAATATTTCGTGTTATCTTAGCACATTTTTGTGTTAAGGATACTTACGCCTAGATTGCACGTACGACACCCCTATTGATCCTTTCTGCATCCTCGTTACCCGTGCTGTTTGTACCAGTTTTTTGGGGAACCAAATACCATGAGCTCATCCGTTTAAGGTGCTGTCAGGCAAGGGGCCAGTAAATTTTTGCCAATGTTTTGTAGCAGTCTCTGCCACGTCACAGCTAGCCATGTTGTCTGGCTCCACTGCCGTTGCATACCAAATGCGGACCCTATGCAGTATGCCGGGACCATGCGCATGCATGGCTATGCATGCGTTAGTATAACACTTTGTTTAGGGATGTGGGTCCAATGTTTCGCGGTGCTTTAGGATTTAGGGGCGGCTTTGGGGTTGAGGCCGCAGCTGTAGCGGTTTCAAGTCCCTTTATTTGGGCACTTCATATATTTCAAAAGTTCCAATGTAAATTCGGATTACAAATATTAGAAAAGGAATTAAGAATAAGATGCAAATTGCCATTCGCATGAATGGAAATGTAATCCATAAGATGAATACATAACCAAAGGAACAAACATGAGTACATATTTAATACATGAATCAATCAATTAATCAATTAATTAATCTAATGAAAAATTTATGAATTCATGAACGTTAAAAAAAATAAAGAAGAAGTATATAAATTTGAGAGATAGTAAACCACCAAATAAAATAAAATAAAACTAAACAAGTGAACAAATCCTAAAAAGGAAAAACTATATAAGTATATAAAGAAGGTTGTAAATAAAGCACCACATAGATAAATAAAAAAATATATACATTAAAAAAATAAAAAATGACCAAAAAAAATGGAAATCAAATAGGTACGTTAAGAAGGTAATAAAGAAACCAATACAGAAAAAAAGATGTGTGGGCCCTAGAGAATTGGCTACAAAATCATATATTGAAGAAAATAATTATTTTTTAATAATCTTTATTTTTAAATACTGAAAATAATTATATAGTAATATAGGTGCAATAATATAGACTATTTGTGTAAATATTGGAAACATACATTGTATGAAGCAGAAACAAGCCATTAAAGTTCACGTATTGTAATCCAAAAATGTCCAAATTTCAAACTTCAAATTGCTCCTAAACAATCAAAACAACTTAGATTGACAAGAAAATTTTACTAATATAACTAGACTTTAAGAAAAATATATTCCAACAAATTTTTATTGAAAACAAACATAGGATGAAGGAGATACAAGCCCACAAAGTTGCAACCATCAAAATGAAGTTTGGTAAATTCAAATTGAACTTGTGAACTCTAAATGACTTCCAACAAGATATGTGGGCCCTAAAGAATCATAAAAAAAAACATATTATTGAAAAAAATTGGATCTACTATAAAGATTAAATTTTGTTTTATTAATAGTGTTTATCTCTAATACATTAAAAATTGCTATATAGGTGCAACAATATAGAGTCTCTTTAGACTATTTGTAATGAATGTTTGATGTCTAAAAAGATCTTTTGAGGTGAGGTGTAATCTCTACATTATCTTCATGTAGGTAGCTAGAAGTTGAATAGTGTTCGTCTTTAGTATAGGTTTAGTTGTAAAATCCTTAATTTTTTGAATTCAAATTTTTGCATTATCAAAGGGTACATCCTTCCAATCATCATCATATAGGTTGAATATGATTTTGAGTAGGTAAACTTGAAATGATAAATGTTAGCCAAAAATAATTGATCTTAACCTCTTTTGTACTTGTTGCTTGGTTATTGTGCTTTCTATTGCATTACAATCTATGTTGTAGATAACATCCGGAACATACGTTAATTTCGTATTTATTAACAAGTGTTCTCTTCTTCTCCACCCACTGTAATACAAATTGTTGACTTGCTGGGTTCTTGAAAATTTGGGGATACGCAAAATCTTTACATCCAAGAAATTTTAATAAAATGTATTTTTTGGGGTGGATAATAATTCTTCAATGTATCTAATAATTCATTAGTATGAAAACTAGGCTTTTTTTTCAATTCTAAAAAAACACTTGAGTAATTTCTTTTTGTACAAGGAGCTATTTGGGTTTATGATGTGCAATTTGACTTCAAATCTTCATTTTTGACTAATTCAGTATTTCAAATACTTGTTAGGACTTGCAAAATTGTCTACAAATAGCTTGTTAATACCTTGTTGTGAAGTTCTCCTACATAGACTCATCAAATATTAAATAGAATATGTGTGTACAACAAATAAATGAAGAAACAAAAATTGTTTGTAATATCCCCCACTAAGAGCAAGTGAAAACATATCTTAACCTTGTAATAATACAATGGCCAAAAAGTATCCAAAGAATGATAGTGAATTTCATGTAAAAAAAAGTGCAAATGTTCATCCTTGGAATTTTGTATAAAAAGAGGAGGTCTTGCATGCTAATTTGACCTCCAACAAGTGCTCTCCAATGAGTGCTCTTGGTTTTTTTATAGCAAATGACCATCATTATTTACATGGTACCGAAAATGATGATTTGCATTGCCTTGCATTCTAAGGTTAAGCTTGTTAGTGGATTTGTTGAATGCTTTGGAAGTGCTAAGATTACAATTTTAGATGGAATCAATTGGTGAGTTTTGGTGCCATTGAGGATTGCAAAACTCTATATTATCATATTTGGACTATACTAATTTGCTCGTGAATTTGCTCTATTACTTTGTGCAATAAAATAAACTTATATAGGGTTATAAAGTTTTGCAAAGAAGGAACATTATACCAATGATATTTTGTGATGATTTTCAATATAAATAGCACTTGTACACATACAGTGGATAAAATATTTGTCCTTTATAAAACGTTATATCCATATATACTTTCATTTTGCAACACAAAAAGAGTATCTTGAATAGGATCGGCATATTTCTTTGCCAAACATAACTCTAACTTTTATTACTATGTAATTAGAACTTGAAATTTCTAACATTAGAATTGCATTCAAAAATACTTTGATATGCATTTCCAATGGTAAAACTCTATGATTTATATATAGAATTGATGAAAATTTAAAAGCTTATTTGGAGGGACAAACTTTGAAGCAACGTTTGGTGTATTTTTTGAGTTTTTCTAGCTATTTTTCTTTGATTTGCATATTAATTTGTTTTTCCAAGTACCAATGTGGGAGCCCAAAAAGTAGGATAAGTCTTGTTAGTGAAGAAAGTAGAGGAAGGAGTTAATAGGGGTACAATTTTTTGGTTTATCCAGGGGTAAACTAAACACCTTACCACAATTAACGTTCCTTGCTAGGAGAATATTGGTAGATAGACAATTAGGTTAAAAACAATGCTTAAAGTTTCCTGTTCTTATTGAAAACCGGAACCGGATTGACATTCGGAGTCGTTCCAATACCGGGACCGGGTACCAGACTTCAAGGGGAAGGTATCGGAACACCTATTGGGAGGTATCATTGGGGAGTTATCATTCGAGCAAAGACGAGTCGCCCAGTTAGTTAGCAAAGGAGGAGAGCGGGTCCAAATCTAGATCCAAAATCCAAGTCCCAACCCAACTTGGAAGAGGAAGAGGAATCTGACCTGGCCATGATTTCTCCGTCCAGCTTCAAGGGGAAGACTTCAGTTAAACCTTTAGCCAGCAGGAAGTAGCCACCAAGGAAGGGCGTCTTCAAAGCCGAGGAACCTTCTCCAAAGAAAGGTAGAAAGTAGAAGTAGAAGTAGAAGTTCTTTGAAATAAGCCTAAGAACAGTAGGTGGAATTACAGAAAGTAAAGTAGAGTTCAGTTCAGTTAATTATAGGAAAGTAAAAGATAAGTTTAGTTCAATTAAGTGAAGGAAAGTTAAAGTTTTGGAGAGTTAGAAGCTAGTTGACAGCTGCTTTTTGAGCTACATGCACCTGGACGTGAGTTTCCAGGATTTTGCGGATTGGCTTGTAGTTAGGAAGTTAGCTGGAAAGGATAAGGAATGACACCTATCATCTCCTTGTCCTCTGATTTTGTTCCTTGGGCCTTTTAGGGTTCCTTAGAGTTAGTATTTATGGGTTGGAAGTTAGTTTCCACTCCGGGCATTTTTACACTCTTGTTTTTCTATTTCAATTTCTGCAAAGAAAGCTTGGATTTCAACTCCATGAGTACTGGTCTGAAAAGTCTTGGTCTTGTGTTGAGGGGTTAGGCGATGCTTTGACCATTGCTAGTTCAAGTAGCTTGGTGGTGAAAACTTGAAAGGAGGAGTAGTTTCCAGATTCTGTCTGAATCGGGTTCCGAGAGTTGAAGTGAACTAGTTGAAATACTGTGTGTACTATGATTGAAATTTAGCTACTATAGTTACTTGGACGCTTTTGTGTGGAATAGCCGCTCTTAGGTTGGGTGCATTTTGCAAGAAACAGGCATACGCTAATTGACGTGTTGATGAGGTTCTACTACAACCGGAAGTAAGTGATATGCAAGTAGTTAGGATTGCCTAGTTATCTGGTCACTAGATTTTGCCTTAAAGAACCGAATGTGGATAGGTTTGTCGTTGTAGTAGTAGAAGGATTGTGGGGGTTTCCTAAGTGACCTACTGGTTTGGATTGATTTCCGGATCAGTTGTGAGGAAGAATCCGCATCCGGGGTTAGTGTGTGTTTGTGTTTTGTTTTCTCTAAGTGAAACTTCAGTCACTTTAAATCCGTTGAAGGATAGGGTATACGTTCCCTTCCTAAAACCAAAGAGCGGACCCCTCTGTAATAGAGGTTAAACTATCTGATTGGTTACTTTGCTTACTAAATCCGAATCTAGGAAAGGTAAAAGATCATGACACTCCTTTCGGATCCGTGTTTAGTCAAGTAGGATACTAAGTTGCATTTACTATTGGGACAAATACCTACCTATCCTAAGTAGTCTGAGGTAAAGTTATTGGTGTGAGTTGAGAGAGAAAAGGGTTAGGGAATACGGATGAGGGATTGCAATTCCTAGTTTTCAGTTCCGGATTTCTTTCTCCGTAGGTTTTGTTTTCCGGATCCTGTTCCGTTAATTTTGAGGAAACTACAGTTAAAATCCTTTGGGAACGACACACAAGTCATCTTGGATGTTTTGTCATTAAAAATGCCTAAAGGTAGGATTTGTGCTTCCTTGTGCTACGACAACCATTACATGAGATTCGGGGGTCTTAGAAGGTTGTGAATTCCCCAGCTGTCTGCTGCGTTCCCGCAGTCTGGGAACGCAGCAGCAATAGCTGGCTGACGTGGTCGAGCAACTGCCACGTCACTTTTTTGAAAAAAAAAAAAGAAATTTTTTTTTGCTTAAAATGATATTTTGGTAAAAAAAAAAATTCTTTTTTTTTTTTTTTTTTTGAAAAAAAAATTTTCTGACACACCCGTACTGATGTTCATTGGATCTGGCCAGATTAGGGAACAGGCCTGAAACGGCCCTCCAAGACCCCCAAATATCATCTAATGCAAGTCTAATTTTTTCACTATTTCTTTCTCAAAGTAGAATTTTTGTAGATAATTCATCAAATTTGTTCCTACGTTTTCAAATTGCAATTAGTTTTTTTTCGAATTCCACTGGGTAACAATGAACTAACCGGCGGTTCCCCGAGACCATCGTTATGGAGTTCATTAAGGAGGCCCTCATAGGACAAATCGGTGTACCTAGCTTCCTCATAATCTACTTGACACATACGGTTTTGGAAATTGAGCCCTACCTTGAACCCTAAACCCTAGAATTAATCAATCTGGAATGAATTTGAAAAGAATTTGAGAATGTGGACTGCAAGCCGAAAGTGCAATCCTTTGCGTCACCTAGCACTCCTACTGAGATTTCTTTGTCTTTCTAGTTCATCATCTTCTCCACATCCAAGCCTTCCAATCGATAGATTTGATGTCATGCACTTTGCAATGCTGGTTGAGACATTGATTGTGATTTCTCTTGTAATGAGTTTAGGGTTTCTTCTTCCCTGTATTTGCTTCAAAATTGATTGAGATGCTCTTCTTGGAGGAGAAGGAGCTAGATGTCGCTGCGGGCGGCAACTTTGCTAGCAGCAGGGGCGGGTGTCTTCTTATTGTAGCAGCCAAGCCGCTTGCGCCTTCAATGAGTAGGGTTTCAACGTTCGCAGACGCTCCGGTGGCTATCAAGGGGTCTCTTTCATTCACCCTCACCTACAAACTATTGCACATTATACTCCCATCGAGCTTTTTGAGGTATCCAACTCTATAAATATGTCTTACTTTTGTTACTATCATTGCATTGTTCGGGAAAGAGTGCTGCTCTAGTAACTTCAAAATTGCTCATCTTGTGTACATTCTCTTCATAGAACATACACTGAGCAATACTTTACCTCTCTTTTCTTTCCATGACTTTATTGCTCTTGGTAATCATGTGCTCAATGCCAAGAGCGACAATATTTTTGCCGTGCACTTGTCCAGGAATGACTTCAAAATCTGGCTAGCTCAATGGAAATTAGCTACCATGTGGATTGTGTCCAAAAGCGATTTTGAGGTTTTACTTCTGGCTTACGTCTAATGCTCACCAGTTATATGCAAATATTGTCAAATAAACTAGGCAGGCTTCCCAAAGATATTGTGAAGTTAGATGCGAATGAGAATCCTTATGGACCACCTCCTGAGATATGTCTTCATCTTAACTAGTATGTTTTGTAAATTCCATATATTATGAATGAGCAGTTCTCTTGGATTTTTTTTAAATGGTTTGTAGCTTAGAGAATTTGTGATATTTTTTATTTGTGTTATCAATTAAGCTACGCTCTTCACGATGTCTTGATTATCATCATATTTGCTTAATGTGCATCATGTGGGTTTTGGCAGGTTTTGGAAGTACTGGGCGTCTTGACCCAGAAAGTTGCAGGTTAGAATTGCAGTGGCAGAGGATACAAGAGTCAAAGCTAAACACATTTTGGTTGGTTGTGGTGCAAATGAACTTATTGACTTGATTATGAGGTAATGATGTGGATGAGCTCTACACATAGATTGACTTAGTAGCACTTCTATTAGCCCCATTTTTTATATTGAATTACATCCTCCTATCTTAGAGTGTCAATCTTAAGATGGAGAAATGATTGTTGTGCTTTCCCCATGATATCAGGCTTTATGAAGTTCCTTGAAGTCTACTTCATGAAGATCCTTGGACTTGTAGCATGTTTGTGAATAGATGAACATTAGATACTGGTGACAAGATACTGAGTTGTCCACCCACATTCACCATGTATGCATTTGATGCTGCTATAAATGGGGCTTCAGTGATCAAAGGTGCTCTTTTGGTCTTTGTTTCTCCCTATCTATGCTCATTTTTTTTTTATTGTAATTGCCACAACATATATACTTATCAAATTTTTAGGTGATTGTTGTTAGACTAAAATCTAAAAGAGATTGTACCTAAAATTTTCACTTCTTCTTACTAGCCTGTTGTGACCTTCAAAGAACTGATATTCCCTTCTATTTTTCTTTGTGAATTGCATAGTTCCTAGGTTGCCAAGGCTTGGCTTGGATGTGCCTACCATCGCTAAAGTTGTGCAATGAGATGAGCCAAAGATAGTCTTTTTAACTTTGCCAATCTTGATGGATGGTAATTCCCTTCTGGATGCTCAACAATTACAAGATATGATATAGCTTCTTTTATCGTGCAATAATGCAAAGACTACCTACACTCGATTTTGCTTACGAAGTCTTGCATTTCGGAAAACATGTTAAGGATGGGTTGTTTAGCAAAGTTGACCAATCTATAAATGCAACAATTAGCGTGCACACTCTTCTTCGCCAGCATCAAAAGCTTTGATAAATCGAGCTAGCAATTTGATTATTAGGGTTTAAGCTTTTGTTCTCGCCGTTCCTCGTTCCCAATGTTCCCCAACCCCATGCATCGTTTCCAATGTTGGGAGTGTCAGCGTATCCTGACGGGGCCCATAAAAAATCAATACATCTTGAATTGATCTGAAAATCATTACATTTACTTTACCATACATTGAATTATGATTCAAAAAATGTGACTTGTGTGTACGGTGTAGTAAAATGTGCATTAAAGATAAGCAAGAACCATACTTTAAACCCTAAACATTCCAATACTTATGACCTTGGATTCAAGTATGGACCCATGTTTATGAAAATGGGGATCTTTTCCTTTATTCACAAGGAAAATGAAACATTTTGGCAATTTCCGAAGCTGCTCTATGGAATGATGATGCAGGACTCAGTGCAGTTACAAAGTAGATAAACCAATGGACTCAGTGCAGTTACAAAGTAGATAAACCAATGGACTCAATGCAGTTACAAAGTAGATAAACCAATGGAATCAGTGCAGTTACAAAGTAGATAAACCAATATGACCAGACTCCATCACGTCATCTGTCATCTTCAGCAAACACTTGCTCACGTCTATTAATCTCAAAACTTCAAATTTTTCTACTTGAATGTAAAATCATGCTATAAAATGTCTCTGTGACCCTAAGATACAGTAGTCTTCTAAAGAAGCCACCTAACAGAGGTGAAGTTTGAGGCCTTGAAAGTGGCAAAAATTTACACTTGAATACAATCCCTGATGCTTGGGCTTCTAAGTTGGTCTGAGCAGAAATGTCTCACATAGAAATCACAAATCATAAATCACGTTCCACCCGTCATTGAGCTCATGGTTCAATGTCCAGTTGTTTTCCCTTATCTAGAGGTATGGAGTCTGTCTAGACCATGACATCCAAGCGTTAGTTTCAATTGAACATATCATAATTCTCACAACCCTTAATCCTAATTTAGAAAATCAATAACATTTGCTAACCCAGAACCCTTCCTTACCTTTGAGTTTGGGCTAAACACGTTAATACTAGAGAAAGTGAACTCCTTACCCCAGAATCATGCTTTCAAACACTCCGCAAAACAATATCAAGATCAAATATAAAAAAAACTCAAACTCACATAGTTTGTGTGACAAAACCGAAGAATGTTGAAAGAATCATATGCCAAAGCACTAACCTACTTAAAAGCATTGTAACCAATCTGGGTCAAATTACACTCAAATGTACCACAAAAGGGGTCAAATCCACTCAAATATGCAATATAACTTCTTTTTAGCTATCGTTTTTTAATGCTAATCTATTAATTATAGATGTTTTAGTCCTTTTGACTGGTATTTCAAGTCATGTGGAGCCTAATACTACTTTATTTATCAAAAAATAAAAATTCTTTATTATCGTTTTAATTGAAGTTCAAATGTCAACATGTCAACTTTTTCAATTGTAGAGAAGGGTTCTAATATTTGATTAATAATAATGTGATTGAATCAAATATATATATAATCATATGATAGAGTAGAAAAGGACTATTTTTCTATAATTTGAATGTTTTGTATTTTCTATAATATTTAGAGGTAAAAACTTGTATATGTCCTTCTCAAAATAAAAAAAATTCCAAATGATGATTTTGTTAGAACAAAAAATGTATATAATATTGACTTTAAGGTCACTACATACACTATTAGAAAACCATGTTTTTGGTGATGTTTTACCTCTAACGCGCGATGTCTAATAAAACATGAAGATTTCAAAGGACATTTGACCCGACAAGGTAGATTTTGGTGGACATTGCAAGATACATTGACGCTGACGTTGTATTGACATGATTGAAATTATGTTGATGCTATTTGGGACGTCCAAAAAAACATAGACTGCCAAGTCAGTAAATAGGTCCATTTTGTCTTTGGATAAATTAGTAAAAATTACTACGGGCAATGATAAAATGTTGACCATATTAAAAAATTTAGAGGAAGGGCAACCAAATGGCATACTTTGCAAAAAAATGATAATGGATGGATGTGCACCATAGATGAAAAGAGATGGTCTTTATATTGTGGGGTGGTAGGAAGTGAAACAATCCATGTGGGATATGTAAAGCAAGAATTGTGTTCAATGTAAAATATCTGAAATAACATGCTCCAGATGTCTGAAAGAACATCTACATGTCTGAAACAACGTCTAGACGTCTAAAACAATGTCAAAACTTATAATGGTTAAGTTCCCATATTTTAGTTCTCCCATATCTTTTGTCTCACCATGGATGGACAATGAAAATAAATAGGACCTCTTAATCCTTCATTTTCACTAACTTTTAATGAATGAATTCCTTCATTTTGCCATCACAAATTTTCTTGATGGGAGATGGTAAGTTTTATTTAATTCTTGTTGAATTCTTGTCATTTTGATTGTTTACTTATTTATTTATTTATTTTTAAATAATTTTTTTTTGCTGACCTTGTCCTATGGGTACAGTATGCAGTAATTGATGTCTCAAAAAACGTCTAAGTAGATGTCTAAACTGACATTTAAAAAAACAACATTAAAATTTTTTAAACAATATAAAAGTATGTTGACAAGGCATGCCACATCAGATATTGGCGGATCCATGTCACTTTTTCCTTGGTCCACGTCCGCAACAAACCGGATGAAATTTTTTTCCTACGTGGCACTGCCCGCCCACGTGGAGCTAAGTTGTCCGCCAAATGGCACACTTTTGGGACCTTAAAAAAGCATGTCATGTGTGATGTCAAAAAAAAAAAGGTCAAATTGGGCATGTTTTTTGAAAACAACAGACGTTTTTTGCTTGCTTTCCGTGACGCGATTTTAGGTGACATCTACGTTGACTCTCAGACATGTTTTTCCGGACATCAAACGATGTTTTTTAGACATTATAAAAGAGGCCAGTTTCTTATAGTGATAAGCTATTTTTGGAATTGAATGTCTAAATTTTGTATTAGATGAAATTAATAATTTGTCAATAATCATTTAATTAATTAAAAATTAAAATTATATTATTTTAGTTCAAGATTTAATCACTAAAAATTCTTTTAAATAGTTGAATGTTTGAAATGTATAAAAAATTTCAATGAAAATATCTTTCTAAAGTGCTATATTGTAAAAAGACATTAAATTTAGCTTTAAAACTGGTGATTTATGTCTTTCAAAGGATTTTTCCTATGAACTTTTGTCTCCAAACTTTTAAAAGGACACATTGCAACACTATTCATCTATAATTTTTTCTTTAAAATGACAACATCAAAGGAATTTTTAGCTTTAAAAGTTCAAAAAAGGACTCAAGTCCTGTCCTAGCAAAGTAATCCCAATGGTACCTTTGAGTGTGATTTGACCCATCTTCAATTTTAAATCTTGATCTTCTGTGAAATAAAAAAGATTCCACAACTTGTAGCAAGCTTGTAGCAACTTGTACTTTCTACAACTTGTACCTTTCCCTGCTTGCTCAACATAGTGCTACATTGGTAGATTCAAATTCAATCAATCCAAAACACACAAGCGCTCTCAACTTGTAAAGCACACAAATCACAATCTAACAACTCTCAATGGTAATTAGGTAATACCTCTAACTGAATGACATATGGGCATCAAACCAGTGAAATCAATAAAATTAAGGAATGTCTATGTCTTAGGGGATTTGATAACGACTATTACAAGTATCAAAGTCTATTAATATTTTCTCATCAACACTTCCAAATTTATGGCACTATTTCCTTTGAATCCAATTCAATTTTGAATGTCCATACTCTACTAATAAAGAGAGGCGGAAATCAGAATGTCATAAACCAAAATATTCAAAGACAGGATCATCGACCTTTCTGTTGCCGGGGTTGTAATTGTAACCACCTTTTAAGTCCACGCTTAGCAAGCCATTATCTATAACAGTCAAAGTCTTCTTCCTTTGTATTTTCATAGTGAACTTTTTCAACTGCAAGTTAAACCTTGCTTCTTCATCTAAACCAATCAACAGCTACAATAGAAGAGGAAAAACCATCAATACAAAGACTAGGATTAGAAAGAGAGTGAAACAATCTGTGTGCACACCAACGAGTCACATGTAACAGGCAAATCTCTAATCTTTGCCAATAATTGAATGAAATAAAAAAACTAATTCTCTTAACTCAAGGGAATTGAGATGCATGTCTGCAAATGTATCCTTGTAAAGATAAGGCTTGGGATGCAAATGATATGTCTATGATGGCTCAATCTGCTTGCCAACTAGTCTCGGGACCACCTGAATCCAATGATTTTCTCCAACTACTTCAAAACAAAGCTAAACTCCTCAATGTGCACCCAACCAAAATCTTTCATTCACTTCAAAGGTACAGATATAGTGTCTATAGCTCTGATCAAGTGCATGCTGCAATTTGCCAGAATTCAACACTGCAAAACGAGTGAGTGCAATCTTATACTAGTGATGACCCCGGGGTAGAAAAACCTCAGTCCTTGCAATAACTTACAATCACAATCTTAGGGTAGTTGGTTTTCTCCAACGTTGGATGATGAGTATTGAGATGTACCTTTAGGCAATCTTTTGAATCCTAGACACAAATCTTATGAGTTTCAAAAACGATTAAACCGGCAAGCTAAAGAAACGAAAGAATAATCCATCAAAAATTTGCAAAAGAACGCAGCATAGTTTCCATTGATGTGCTAGTGGCAAATAATATCATATTTGTCAAATAGCAACTGTAACAAATGAAGGGTGTTTACTAATCTAATGACTGACGTCAAATTTCTTTACTTATATTATACCATCTATTCTTTGTAAAGCTCTATTCTTTACATTAACAAATAATGTAACCTACATCAAAGAAGAAAGTTCCAGTCAAGCACTTGCCTTCAAGCACTGGCTTTGAAAGCGGCACAAACAGATGTCTTTCCAGTTGGAAACATGATGTTCATTAGTACAGACAAAATGGGCACAAGCCTTGGAACAAGCTTCGACTTTGCTAATCCCGCAGACTGTGATACAAGTAACGTAGATGGGACCTTTGTTTACCTAGACACTCATTGTGCAGAATTGATTCTTCAACAATGTTGAAATTTAAAGCCTCAGTGCTATTCATTCATTCTGTGCACTCTCAAAAAAGCTCCACATAGTCCGTTGTTATACTGTTATTATTCCCAGCGCCTCATGCTACAGGCTTCCACCACGAGATCACCCACTGACATGAAACTTACTAAAGCATAAATTCAATAGTGAGAGTAACAATCCTCAAATAGCGCAAGTTTCATCATTTGCAAGCCCCTTCAGAAGTATACATTTCTCGACATGATCAATCAAATTGGTCATTATAAAACCATGCGATCTCACTGCATTAAGGGTTAAATTACTTGACTAGTTTGGATCTCCACCACTCAGTTGTAGAATTGCTCGATTGAAGGATTTTCTTACATACGTTAGCCATATCAAAAACTCCAAGCCTAGAAAAAGCATAGAGCTTCATCATATTCACCGCTTTCTTGACATCAATGGTTCCATGTCCTCCAGTTACCTGCCACATTCTTGATCAGAAGACCAAAATCAAATAAAGTTTTAGAGAAAATAGGATTCAAAGAATAACTGGAATGAAAGAATGAAAAAGCCTATTAGAAGGTGAACATCTCTAAAAGCTCACACAGACTGCATATTCCATGCTCATTTTGCGACCTCATCAACCCCAATACCCTCATGGGATGAAAGCACACTATGCCTCCTTAAAAAGTATGTCAGAAAAGTACTTTGGAGGGATGTATCTATATAAAAGTATTTTCTTAAATAAACAAAAACATTGTTTTGGCTTTTTATTTTATATTAGTTGTAAGCAATCTTGTAGAGAAGGTATTCTACCACATTCTAACCCAATCTAGTGTTTCAGCCGTCCTCTATAGAATACTTTATCGACAAAAAAAGTATGTTAGTGTCGTAGCACAAGGAAGCACAAATCCTTCCTTTAGGCGTTTAAAATGGTAAAACACCCAAGATGACTCGTATATTGTTCCTACAAGATTTTATTCATAGTTCCCTCAATATATCTAGAAAAGGATTCGGAAAACCAATCCAAGACAACAAGAGCTGGAAATGAAATCTGAAAACTGCCTCTTACACACTAGTACTTCTAAAGTATTGTCTATCTCAATTCATACGATTCCTTACAACTTCAACAGACATGGAAGAGTGTTAGTATCTTGTACCTCTTTCTATTTGGATCATTAACTTAGTATCCGTCTGGGCGGATGCAAAATCAGAAGGAGTGTCATAAACCTGTACCTCTTCCAAATCCAAATCCTTACCCTATAACACAAGTAACCAAAAATAGAAGTTTAATCCCTTGTATAGAGGGGTCCGCTCTTGGCTTAAGGAAGGACGCATAAAAATCCTACCTTTCTGATGATTAAAGTGACTAAAGACTTCACTTAAGAGAAAACAACACAAGACAAAAAAGATAGGATGCAAGTTTTTCCTCACAACTAACCCAAAAACTAATCCGCACTTAAGAAACCCCTACAATCCTCTTAGTACTACAATGACGGACCTATCCGGATAGAATCCCAAGAGCTGGATATGGTACCCCGATAACTAAGAGATTCCTTCTACCTTCTTGTTCTTCTCATCTAGATACAACAAGACCTCATCAGACGTCGGCTAGCATTTGCCCTCCAATCTCAAGGTCTCACCTAACCTAGGAATGGCTATCTCACTCAAAAGACTCCCAAAAAACATCAGCAGCTAGAACTTCCTCCTAGTATACAAAGTTTCTTCAATCAATCCAAATACTCCCAAAATCGGATCCAGACAGAATTTGGGGGCTACCTATTCTGTTCCAGCACCTGCAAACCAGCTATCCGCACTAACAATGGTTCTAGCATTGCCGGCATACCAATATGGAACTGAGACTTTTTAGACTAGAGCTTATAAAGTGGAAATTTGAATCAATTTGCAAAGTATTGAAAACATAAATAAGAACGCCCGGGGCTGCAAATCAAAGTCAGACCCTAAATACCACCCTAAAAGACCCTAAAAGGTCCTAGGGAACAAAACTAGAGGACCAAGGAATGACAGGTGTCCTTCTCAAATATCTTCCTATCCTACAAGCCAATCCGCAAAATGTGAATCTCAGATCCTAAAAACTTGGAAAGTAACGTCCAGATGCATGCAGCTGAAAAGCAGATGTCAAGACGTCAAATAGCTTTCAAACACTCAAAAACTTTAACTTTACATAGCTTAACTTAACTTTACTTTCCACCTACTGTTCTAGATCTACCCTAAGAAACTTCCAAACTACTTTCTAGTCCGCTTTGGAGAAGGTTCCTCATGCTTGGAGGCGCCCTTCTGTGAGCTCCCAAATTGTCACTTGAGACTCTGGATTTCTTTTTTTTGAAATTTGTAATTTAGAATAGATAAATGATACAAAAAGCCATAAAAAGAGTGTAGAACCGAAATAGAGTTGTACCGTACCCATTATAGTATTTGGTCTAGTTTTGATTTTATACCTAAAATGTCTCCAAACCTCGCTTAGAAATAGAGTCGAAACCATAAGATAGCGGGATTTGAAGGATTTTAATCACATAGCTCCAGCAGGGCTAATTCCCACTGGAAAGTGGCGATGCATGGCTAAATTGGTCCTAGGGATTCATATTGAGCCATATGTCGGGTTAGGTTAGGTTTCAAACTCTCCATCAGATCGACAAATTCCCAGAACCCCCAGTTGTTAGCATGCAGAAGCCACTAAACTCAAAACGGGGCCGTGGTGGAATCTGTAGTCCAAGGATGGGGTTCTAGGGTGAATCCCATGTTAGGAGTCCAACAGTGAAATTGATTTGCCAAGATTCCCTCATCTGCAAAAGATTCTCATGCCATCGACAATTCAAGGAGACGGCCAATTTAGGTCTCCACTGACTAAAAGTTGTTTCATATTTTTGGACCTTCTTGGAATTAATTACAAATGTTTGAAGTTGAAACGTAGTGGTTACTAAAAGCAACCACCTCCTAAAATTTACACTATTGGTATATTGAAGAAAACAAAATGTATCTCTGTGTCATGTTCACTTTTAGAGCACAGTCGCCTTTCAGAGCAACTCGGGTCTTTTAGGGATTAAGGGTTAAAACACTAAATTACTCTCCTAGACTTTTTTATCCTTTGCATATTTATAAGGTTAATTCAAATTCATTTATTGCATTTCACAAGTTTTTGTTGTATCTTTCCATTTTCAATACAGAATAATTCTCCAACCACAACGTGACATCTTTGCATCAGTGAACAGAAACAGAGATGGATGACTTTCAAATAGTTTCATCCACCCACCATCCATCCAAAGTTATTCATCCTTCGGGTAACTTCCTTCAGTACCTCCCTGGCAATTAGAGCAAACGAATTAGGGTTGAGGTTTAGGGCTCTGTCTTCTGAGCTGTCCAGTTGTTCCGTTCAATTTTCGAGCAGCTTGAGCGTTGCTCGGAAAATCTGTAATTCGTTTCGGACTGCCAACGGAGCTTGTTTTGTTGGTTTCTAAGAATACGAGTACCAGCAGGCGTTTATGTCCGGGTTTCTTCTGTTGAATTGCAGGCAGGGTTTAAGTAGGGTTTAGGATTTACAATGAATAAGGATTTCGTGTTCGAGCTCGAGGGGGTTGCGGATGTGTTGAAGAAGAAGACGGTGGTGCAGCCTCTGTCGGACGATGAGGAAAGCGATGTCGATGAGGAAATGGAAGAACACGGCGGTTTGCGCTCTGAGAATGTCGTGAAGGACAAGAAGACGGCTGCTCAGTCGCTATCGGACGAAGGGGAAAGCGATGTTGATGAGGAAGACGATGTTGATGAGGAAAGTGAGGAAGAGGGAAGCGCTGTCGAGGAGGAGGAACTCGATGTTGATGAGGACATGGAAGAAGAGGTAAGCGATGACGATAGGGAAAGCGACGAAGAAGAAGAAGAAGAAGATGGTGACGACGAGGAAGACGATGTCGATGAGGAAATGGAAGAACAGTCCAAGGGAAGAAAAAAATCTCGCAGCAAACCTGTGAAAGTTCATGTGGAAAATGTACATGGCACAGAGGAGGACAAGCGAGCTAGTAGTTTTTTCTCTTCATCGGCAGGGGCGTCGTTTAGTGCTCAATCTTTTGGAGAGCTTAATCTGTCGAGACCTCTGATTCGTGCTTGCGAGGCTCTTGGCTATAAGCAGCCCACGCCTATTCAGGTAATTTTGATGTCGTGTTGTATGTATCAGGTTAGCTCTAAAACCTGTTGGCGAAGAGAAGATCCGTGTGCTTGTTTAGTGTCATTAGGGTTTAAATGTCTCTGATTCTGATTTCTATTGTTGCAGGCTGCTTGCATACCGCTAGCATTGACGGGGCGGGATATCTGTGGAAGTGCAGTTACAGGATCCGGCAAAGTGAGTTGTGATCCTTATATGGCTATCTTTAGTTCTATTCCAACTCTATCAATGCAATCGAATATTTAGACTGATTTAATGAAACATAATTGATTTTGTTACAGACCGGAGCTTTTGCTTTACCTATGTTGGAGCGACTGCTGTATCGTCCACGTCGTATTCCTGCTATTCGATGTTTGATTTTGACACCTACCAGAGAGCTTGCAGTCCAGTAAGTGCTTGAGTTTCTCGAATTCAGGCATTGTGCAATTCACTTAGTTCTCTACCTGCACTGTATCTATGGTGCCTTTTTAAATTTAAGCACGCTTGTGACCTTTACATAATTCCACTCTTTGTTCGGGTTGTTTGTGATGGCATTGATATCAGCTGATTACATGCTATGGTGTGTATAGGGTGCATGAAATGGTGCAAAAATTGGCTCAGTTCACTGATATTACTTCCGCCCTCGTCGTCGGTGGTCTTTCTAGTAAAGTACGTACGCTATCATCGACTTTCACAGCTTTGACAGCTTGAATTATCAAATTTTATCAGCAGCTGGAATCTTGTAGTTTAGTGTTTCTGCTTTGGTTTTTCGTCATTGAGTTGTACAATAGTAGTGTTAATTCCGTTTTAAATTTAAATTTATGTTATCAATCAAGGAAGTAGTGTTCTCATTGCTTTCAGTAGCGTTAGATTTTATGCTGTTCTTCTATTGTATTCAATTACGGAAGGGTAATATCGGAGAGAATTACGTTTGAATACACTGGGTATCGTTTGTTTTCTTACTGATACTGTGTTCAATAACTAAGGATACTAAATCATTGTAATCACTTAAATGTTTATTTTAGACCTAGTTATGATTTATGTTTATCGCGATTCACTCTGCAGGTGCAAGAAGTTGCTCTGAGAGCACGACCAGATATTGTGGTGG
Organism: Neckera pumila; assembly: GCA_963969595.1. Taxonomy (NCBI): domain Eukaryota; kingdom Viridiplantae; phylum Streptophyta; class Bryopsida; order Hypnales; family Neckeraceae; genus Neckera; species Neckera pumila. The sequence continues at coordinate 18,803,624 of OZ018408.1, forward strand.
CCACTCCTGGACGCATTTTAGATCATTTACAAAATTCACTTTCAGTAGGATTAGAGGATCTGTCCATCCTTGTGCTAGATGAGGCTGATCGTCTTCTTGAGCTCGGTTTCATTCAGGAAGTTCACGAACTGGTGGGTAACGATCGCTTCAACTGTTTTCCTGTATTCTTTCTGATCCTATTGTTACTTTCTTTGTGAATGGTTCTTATTGCGTTATTAGGAACTCGGTTGTGCTTTTGGTTTTCTCCTTAGTCGTCTCCATCTGATGCTATCCTGTCTTACGCACTTCAGGTTCGCCAGTGTCCAAAGAGGAGGCAGACTATGCTGTTTTCTGCAACAATGACAGAACAGGTGTCTAATCTTATCAATCTGTCACTGAACAGTCCTGTGCGCCTTTCAGCAGACCCATCAACGAAAAGACCTATTTCTTTGTCTGAAGAGTACGCTCAAGAACTTATTTTGCCTTTTTGAACTCTTGCCATTCGCATACTATTCCATGTTTTATTCCCTTTTCAAGCAGTAATGACTGGTGCTACTAATAATATCTTCAATATGTACAAGCATTAAACTGTTGTCAATGGTACGCCCTCTGGGTTCCCAATCTTGTTCCTTGTACTTATGAGTTGTTTGTTTATAGTTTATCCTGATGCACGATTATCTGGGTTTGATATCCCAGGGTGGTGAAGATCAGGCCAGCATTTGAGGAGGATAAAGAGGCCGTTTTGCTAGCTCTGTGTACACGAACTTTCAAAGAGAAAGTCATCATATTCAGGTTTTAGCACCCGTTTAGTGCCTTAAGTACTTAGTTTATTCGAAGACTTATGCTGTAGTACAGCACGTATACTTCCGTAATGTCTCTTTGGTTGTGGTTCTCAAAGTTTCTAAAAATGTTTTCTGTATCGAGTTCAGACAAATTCCGTTATATTGGCTATTAGAGTCTGAAAATGGCTCCTATTTCATATGCGCTGGTTTAGATAGCTCAATGAGAATGTGGGTTCTGGAGATGTTTACTGTTGTGTGGATTATCTGTGACCAGTGGAATGAAGGTGGAAGCGCATCGGTTGAAGATTTTATTTACCCTCTCGGGCTTGAAAGCAGCTGAACTGCATGGAAACCTTACACAAAATATGCGACTTGAGGTATGATACTGATGGTGTGATGGTTGTGGTAGTGGTAGTGGTTTGTGATCAGAGGTCTTTCTACAGTTGAATTTGGTGTGGATTTCCCCCATTTCCTTTCTCTTTGGTTATTTTGTGATTATTTAAGTAGAAAATCACTACCGAGTCCACGGACGTAAGGAGTTTTGTTCTAAACTTATTTTTTTAATAGAGAACTTCTGGTACCAGATGTTTCTTACCACAGTTGCTTTCAGACCTCTGACATGTATCCGTCCTCTAACAATCATGTCGCTGGCGTGGCAGGCTTTGGAGAGCTTCAAAAAGCAGGAAGTGGATTTTCTGATTGCAACAGATGTTGCTGCTCGTGTAAGTGTCTGAAATTCGTTGTCTTTGAATTGATTTCTGTCAGAACAAGAGTCGGTTATCAATTTCGTACTCTGCATTGTCTCGTACTCTCAAGGCCTTTACAGCATTAGCCTTTTTTTACGTGTAGCAGACAAATATAGATTGTTTTGGTCATATTTTCATGCAGCAGTCCAACCCATTCATCCAGCAGAAAGGAATTTCTCCCGTGTTTGGGTTCCGTCTTTGTCCTATTATAAATTTGATAGTTTTAGGATCCACGGAAACATACCCTCCACTCTGACCCTTTCTACTGTTTGCCTGGTCACTGATTTGTTCCTCATGTTTTTTCAGGGTCTTGACATTGTTGGAGTGGAGACTGTTATCAATTTTCATTGTCCAGCGGACATCACAATGTAAGAACTGATTATGCATAGTTTTGACAAGTTATATAAACTAGGTGAACATCAATAATACTGTCTTAAGCATTCATACAGTTGGAATTTCACTAAAGGCAGTTTATTGGTATTGCTGAAAATCCAAGTTTGCTTTTGGTCACTTCCAGATACGTGCACAGAGTTGGTCGAACTGCCAGAGCTGGGCGGAAAGGGTGTGCTGTTACATTCGTTACAGAGCGAGAGCGTTCATTGCTAAAAGCGATTGTAAGTAATCAGTTTCTGATTTGTCGTTGCTTTCAGTTGTCTTATTTATAGCGAGGTTGATTAACTGTCATGTTCGAATTGCTCAGGCTAAAAAAGCGGGATCACAGTTAAAAAATCGTCAAGTTGCTCCTCCTGCTATTTACAAGTGGAGATCTTTGATAGAGGAGATGGAAGATGGAGTAAGGGAGGTGATGCAGGCTGAAAGGTACATGTGGATTATTTTTCTCGTATATTTTTGGCTATTGACACTCTTGGTGCCTGTGTGTACTGTTTAGTTTTTTCCGCCTACGTATTTGCATATATTTTTGCATATCCTTCGCCTCTTATATCGCAGGCTGGAATATTTAGGAAAGCGATTTTCCTTATATGTACATAGTTCTTCCAGGCTGTAGTGGTAAAATTGTTATTCAGCTTCTCTTGCTTTTATGGGACGCTTTAACACTCACATATGGTTCACCTCCTGTGATTCAGGGAAGAGAAGGCTCTTAGGAAGGCAGAAATGGAAGTTAATAAGGTTAGTATTTCCTTGTACCTTCATTTTTTAAATATCTTTGTCATCTTTGTAATCTTTGTACCCTTGAGGTTTTGTTTATCGGTGAAGACGTTTTCTTGTCGCGATCTTAAGAAAAAGATTTTCAACAAATGGTCAGGCACAAAATATGATGGAGCACGAGAAAGAGATATACTCAAGACCAAAACGGGAGTGGTTTTTAACAACCAAGGAAAAGAGGGCTTCTGCCAAGGTAAGATAATCTTTGATATGAAGTATGATATGCTTTGTTTTATACTTAGAGTGGAGGGCTTAATTATCTGGACACGATGTGAAGTTTTAATTTTGTTTCTCTACTCTCGCTCTAGGATAGTGCACTATTCGTGGGGGCCAATGCATATATGAAATCCTGTCCTTCTCGAAATTTACTTGATGTGTATAATCGACACGCAAGTGCTTGGGTCTGACAGATCGTGACATTCCTCACTGTCTGTGATCCACACAACCTCTACATCTGCAATTGGTATTGTCATGTTCTGATCTAGGATGTTGGTGTAATGAAACCTTGATGGTATTAGTTAGATTGATTTATCGGCCTGACCTCTTAACGTGAACGCATTTTTTCCCATGCAGGCGGGAAAAGATGGCAAGGGCGAAGCAATTCCTGCCGCAATGTCTGTAGAGGAAGCAGATGAGGTTAAACGAAAAGAAAAGCGAAAAAGCGAGAGAGAGGTATGAATTTGAAGTCACCTAAGTTTCAGAAATGGAAACTCAGCTTTCGGATTGGGCTCGCCCTTCACGTTCGGTGATTGTCGATATTGCTGAATTGCTTGACTGTTTGGATTGGCAAGCTTGCATGATTTGTTTCCCTGAACTAGGTGCTCGATGTTCAGAATCTGTCAGTCAATTGCTCACACTTAATCAAATAGCAAGAATGGTATACTTTTATGCTCACTGTCCACGTTGTTTTTTCTTATCAGAAAAACATGACCCGACGCCAACGAAGGAAATTAGACGCCGAGCGAGAGGATGCAGAAGATATAGATGAAGGGCCAGACTCTGAAGCTGATGAAGAGGTTTCCACTCTTTGGCAACCTCATTAATGTTCTGCTGTAGTGAAGCAATTAGTTCCCTTGAGGCTGTTATTGTAATTTTACCTGAGCATTTCATAGAAGATGAAGCTTTATGTATTCTACCCTTCGTTGACTTTTTGTTGAATTTCAGGTGGGAAAAAAGAGAAGCAAAAAGGGGAAGCCATTGGAGGATAAAAAGGCTGGCAATACATCCGTCGCAGATCTTGCCTATCGCCGTGCGAAGGCTGCTAAATCAGTCGACCGGTTGGTGAAAGCTGGAAAGATTGGACCCCAAAAGAAACTCAAAGGATCGAAAACAAGTGACCAGAAAACTGAAAGTCGGAAAGCTAAGGCCGAGGAACTATTTGAAGGTGATTTTAGTGAAGATAAACGGAAGAAAAAAGAATTTCAACCGAAGAAGCCGACAAGGAAACCGGGAGTTTCGAAAAGATCTTTCAAGAGTAAATCAAGGTCTGTGTCATACTTTTCAGTGCAATAACTGTAGCTTCTTAGTCGAGTCTTTTGCTTTTTTCATGTAATTTCTCTCGCTTTACTGGTAGTAAGGCATGAACAGCTTGTCTCGTTCAACATTTCTGAACACAGCAGTTGTTATCCGTGGGATGCCAGGTATAAACGCAGGAAGTAGGACTATCAAATGGGCGATAAGCTGCTGGAGACAGAATTCTGGTCGCTCAGAGACTCTTTTAGTCGCTGGGTCTGGGTTCTAACTTGCAGCTGGTACGTAATGTAAAATTTATAGGCTGGAGAGAACCCACATCCACGTTCGAACATTCTTTCCTTCGTAAAGTCAGCCGAGTGTATTCCCTGATAGAGCAGGACCAATTTAGTCACAACATCCCTTGAAATGATATTCGCTTTCTTAAGTTGCTTTTGAGACCACTTACTGCTCAAACTGATGAGATCCTGGCTCGTTTGGAGGAAGGGAAGTGCTCTTCACCATGCGAGGGCTTGCCTGGCCCGACACTTTTCGTAAAAATGAGGAGGGCCCCGTTTCGGCTGCGGGGTATCTCAAGACTTTGATAGGATTTGGGGTTCTGATAGTGCGACTTGGCCTAGAAAAGAGATGGAGGTTATTTGGTTCTACTTTGCTGGATCGAGGCCATCCTTCTTTCCAATTTTGATACTCAACTAACATGCTAACAACTAACGTTTGCTCTTCCCTGAAGTGGGCAGCAATGGCACTCTCTGTAGGAGAAGCAGTGTGACCCTCTGCAATGAATTATTTTCATTTGTTCTCAGATTGAAAAGTAGATGAATCTGTCTAGCGACACCCTGATGACGCTTTACGTAAAACGTTTGCCATGATGGAGCAACCATAGATTACTTCAGGCGACTATAATAACTATTGATGGATTTGTGCTGCGTGAAGGAAATGAAAGCGTCACTCTTCATTGAGTAGAAAGTGATCCTAATAGAAATGTAATAGAAAGAGATTTCAAGAACACCCCTAAAGGTACAGTGTTCTCCAGAAGTCACCATTTGAGAAAAATCATCATAAAGTTACTATTTGGAATATTCTTTTGGTATCGATATGCAACTAAAAGTTGTAGATTTTGAGTTTTAGATTCCACCCATACAGATACATTCAATCAATGCTATCACCAATATTTTTTTATAAATTTGGAAATGGAAATTTCAGAATTCCTTCTAAATTCAATTACAAGCACAATATTATCATCTTTGGAGTAAAATTTATTGGAATGGAGTTGAAATGAGGTTCTCTTGACATGATGGTTTTTGAAATTTTTGTGTTCTTTAAATCTATGATCTCATTTTTGCAAATCCAATTTTGAACTAGAGTCAATGCAATTTTAGCTTGGTCAACCATTTGACATACTTCCACATTTGTAATTTTAGAAAAATGTGTTGTCTAGTGTCTTCAAATCCAACCATTAGATAGGACAACAATTTGATAAGTATCTCCTAATTAAGATGACTTTCATTCAAGTAGTAATGAGAAAGAGACATGAATTTCAATCTACTCGTCATTCAAAAATTGGACATTGAAGCACTAAAGGATTAAGTAGTTGAATACAAGATGGTGCAAAGCTTTGATATAAAGTGAGTACCTCCAAACCTCCACTTTTTGCTACTATGCCTAATTACTATTGTTAGATTGGTCAAATTTTCATACTTTCTTGTTGATAAGTGAAAGGAGGTCCCAAAGACCACGACATGCAAAAGTTATGATGGGTTCAAGTTTTTTTTTGGTAGAGGTTCTAAAATTGTTTCTTCTACATAGGTACATATTGATTTTGGAGATGTATCTAAAGTAATGATGGTGATTTTGGTCAATGGTGTATTTTGGGGTACCCACCTATACCTCATTGTATTGTATACTTTGCAAGTTATATTTTGTTTCTTACAATAAACATTTTCTATTGTCTACAACGCCATAAAGACATGAAGTTGCAATGTTTGTAAGAAAGAGAGATTTGTGGATACTATCTACACTTCAATTTAAGAAGAATGTTTAGAATTGTCGAAGACACCTTGGACATTAGTATTTATTTCCTAAATCCTCCAACATCCATGTTTTGAATGATGAACATAGTGCCTAAGGTGAATGTTTTGCAAGATATATTTTCATACTTGAATTCATGTTTGTTTAAGTAGTTTTAAAGGATTCACACAAGAATTTATCTTTGTCTTGAAAATTATTTAAATTAACCAACATATGCAATGTTCTTCACTCAATGCAATGAAAGAAATTTGTCCAAGTAAAGTTACACTTACTCTATATGGTCAATCAAAATTAGGTCAATTTTAAACAATAAATTCTTGGTCTTTAAAGGGCTAGAAAATCACCTACTTTATTTTGCACAAAAAGATTAAAAAATTGAAAAATGTTGGCACTCCTAGTAGTATTTTTTTCCTTTTTTTTTCTTTCTTTTTATTTATTTGTAATGGTAGCTGAGATATCCACAACCACCAAGGCAAGAGGAGCATATTTGGTACACATATATAGAAAGCCCTTACCAAATGTGTGTACAAATAATAAATTTGGTGGCATTTTGATCAGTGGAGCAGAAGATATCAAGCTCCAAATATTTTTCATCTAAAATTAGGAAAATAATTGAAAAAATAAACTAAAAATAAAATTCAAGAATTTCCTCGAAAATTCTTTAGCCTCATCTTTTTTCTTACTTATAAATTTGATATATCAACATAGACCCTCTCTATACAAACAATTAATTTTTATTAAGTTCTAAAATCTAGCTCAAAATCAATTGATTTTTTTACAAGCCATGGTTGAATTGGAAAGCTCAATGAACAAATCTCAACGACATTTTTGTCATCATTCTATTATAATGTCTAATTCATTGTCTGTTGTATCAAAAGTGCCATTCAAACTAAATTTGTGAAAGGGTCTACATAATAATCAATTTAATTGGATTACACCATGGTTGAGTTCTAATTTCAACTCCATTGCTTGTATGGGCTTGGTTACAACTTTACAAAAAAGACCTGGGCACAATTAGTCTCTTTTTTAGCCAAATATATCCATGATAGTGATTAGGTATTATGTGTACATGAAGGTGTATCAAGTAGGAGGTATGTATTAGTTTATTTTGTTCTACAAATTAATCTAATCAATTGTGTGGGTTTTAGAGGGCGTGTTTTATTTTCAAGTAGAAGTTTAATCAAGTGGTTGAACTTTTCAACTTCAATTTTTCAACTTTTAAATTTAAGAAAAAAATTCATGTGAAAAGCAAAAAAACAAGACATCATAATATATGCATCTTTTAACTCATCAATTTTTTAGGTATAGTGGATCAATCACTTACAAATCATTTGGCATGCACAAACTAAAGTTAACAAAATATATAATTGACAATCCCAATGAGCAATTGTATACTTCCTAATTGCTTCCTAATTTGCATGTTGCTCTATCTTTTCATTTCTCATAGATGGTATTTTTGGAGAAAGAGAGAAACTTCATTGCACATTCTTTATTCCCACCTTTGTTTCAATTCAACTATGTGTGTAGGAAAGGCCATAATCAACCAATAAAATATTAATATGTGACATTATAAGTGTTAGTTAATTTACTAGGATAGAAATATGGGAATAAAAAAAGATTAAAAAACTTTTAAAGCTCTCTTCTCTTTCACTTCATTTGTGTAATAAACCAATGACTAAATATTAATATATGGCATTCTGAATCAAAAGGCATTTGTCATGGGCGAGAACATAAAAGATTTTGTATAGTTTATGGTGAAGGTCATTTTGCATGGACTGTTAAAAAATTGGATACCTTTAAACAAAAGGGGTGAATATAGATTATGGTACTCCATTAGAATGGAGGCAATAACACATGACAAACTTGTATTTGATGGAGATTCCTTTTGGAGTGCGCACTTAGCATTAGAAGAAAACCGGGCCCGATCTGTTGTTTTGGTCGCGTTGATCATCAACAGATTTTTGTTCATGAATAAAAATCTGTTGATGATCAACGCAATCAAAACAACAAATTGGGCCCGATTTTCTACTAGTGTAGAGACTTGCGACAAATTAAAAGTTAATCAAGATTTTTGTTACATAATTGAGGGTTTCATGAAGAGTTTGATACTCTAATTATTAGTTTGGAGCAATGTTTTTTTTTTCCAGCAATTTGGTGCAAAATATCACCAAATTTTATGGCCTGGCACTACACCTGTGGAAAAAAATGGTACTAAAAAGGTGGGAAATCTCCAGAATACTTCAAATAAAAATAGATCTTAAATGAAATTGCCAGATTGTGGATGAAAATTGAATTATGGATATGTGTTATGTTCTAGTAAAATATTTTCTATCCTATATGCGGATGAATGTTGAAATTTGGAGCACCACTATAACATTCAATATTGCCACTTTGGCACTTCATTAAAATAAAAAAATAACCCTGGTTTGGAGCCAAGAGTAAAGCCCAACCATTATTTTGCAAAAAATGTACGAAAGTGTCTACTAAAGACAACAAGAGCCCACAAAAATAAGGAAGTTGGCCCAATCCTTAGAAAACCAAGAAATTGAGTTCAAATTTGAATGCATATTAGCCCTTTCAAACTTTTCATAAAACTGTGCAATCTTTTCTTCCCATTTCTCTAATTCATAACCTCTTCGTGTACCTCTTTTGACTTACTTATTGAATATCTCTCATATAATAGAGTTGATTGTCAAGGGCTCTCCAATTTAGAATAGAGGTGTTAGAGGAGGGTTTAAGTAAGAACAGTACAAAAAATCACAATACAAAATTCCATTAGACCTAATTTTGACGTTTTCAAGGAATTTCATCCCAAGTGTTTTTCAAACTCCAACTCTTAGAGCATTCCCACCGGGAGTTCCGTATCCCTAAAAGTTTAGGGAAGACGACCTGAGATGCAGACAGGGATACAGGAAGTTCACCGCACCAAACTTTTTCAAAAATCTGTATCCGTAAATTTACAGAATCCTGTAAAACTCTCACCGAATTCTGTATCCAGAGGCTGATATAGAGAACTCGCGAGGTCTCATCTGTATAAAGTCAATGTTGACTGGTTTGAGACTTCAAGTTTAGGGATAGAGAACAGATTGGTGGGGATGCTCTTAGTCCCTTTCAGTCCAGTTTCACACACTTTATGACTAACTGTAAAGTAGTGAATTTCACTTCGTCCACCCTCTAAACATAAGACCCGCCTTTTTGACGTGACCGAAGTTTGCCGCAACCGGTGGAGATGCTCAAGTACCGGCGAGCTTTTACTCACCTCCCTCGAGGATACGGTATGTCCAAGTGCGAGAAGCGCCTTTTATTTGTTGAATTTTTTTGTTCTTCAGAGTTGGGAGGCGCCATATCCGTTGCCTGCTCGTATCCTTCGCTCCTTCTCCGTCGTGCCGCCGCCGCTGTCTTGCGCTTCTTCTTCACGCGAGTCTTGGGCGAGCGAGCGAGCGATTCGGACAAGCAGGCAGGCGGAGCGTTTCAGTTTCGTGGATTTCCAGGACTTGCGGTTTTTGTTTGGACAGAGGCTAGGGTTTGGAGTACCTCTCCGGTTAAGGAGGTTAGGGTTTGGACCTGCGTGGGAGTTGCGAGATAACGGAGGGATCGATTCATCATAAGGAATAATATTCTGGCATGAGAGGTTTGGTGAAAGGAGAACAGAAAATCGTGCCTGTGAGCGCGTGTTTCAGTCGGGAAGGTTTTGTGTGAGATTGGTGAAAATCCTCCTACAGGGGGGAGGGTTTGGCGGTGGACGGAGTTTTGTTTTTTGTCCAGACAGTCGAGCTGGAGGTGGTACAGGCTGTGAAGGTGCATCTGAAAAAGATAGCGTCTGATAATGTGCCCCAAGGCCTGGGCCGGGACAGCATGGGAAGTACAGAGGAACCCGAGCGCAAGCGGCGCCACCTCAATCACAATCACCCGGCCTCGCCCCCGCTCAAAAAGCCGGCTATTACATCCGCCTCGGACGAAAAGAAGGTATCCTGATTCGTTGGTTTCGTTGACGTGATTTTTGATTTCTTTAAAAATTCTGGGAGCATTCTTTGTTTAACGTTGGCGAATTCTGCATGAGTTAGACTTCTTATGGCAAATTTGAGGCACTTTTAGTACGCAAGGAGTTGGGCTTGAGGACAAGTCTTGGCAAATTTACGCAGTAGGAATTGTAATATGGATTGCTCGTCGTGTCGGTACCGTCGTGATGGACGAATTCTCTTTATTACGATGTTGTAGAAGCAAGTTTGAATCCATAGGTTAGACCCAAGTCTCGGATTTGGGAACGTGTACTTTGACAGTAACCTCGTCCTGTATTTTTGTCGGTGGGCAAGTGTGATACTTAGATTTTGTTGTGATTTCCGTGCAATACGATTATGATGTAGAAGAAACTTCATTCTTAGATTATGGTTATTCTTCGTATGATCATCGTCTTGCAACGCACTTTCAATATTCTTATCAGGCAATTCGTTACGTCCGAGGTGGAGTAAGATGGTTCATTAAGTTCAAGAATCATCAGTATGTGTCTTAAGTTCTCACCGAGTTCAGGTGGGGAGGTGATTGTAGATAATTGTTTATACTCAGAGCACCGGTTCGTGTACACTCACGTGATACTTTACCATGTTACTCCACCTTCCCATATTATGCTTGGTTTAGTTAATGCACGCCTGATTCATTTTTCCCACAATTTTTAAAAGAATGCTGAAGTTCGATCCCTATGTGAAATATATGAGTGATGGTGGCTTATTTGTTCTCTTTTTTTTCTATTAGGGTTAGCTCACTGAATCTTGAAAAAGGTCACTTACAAGGTGAGGATTTTTGCAGGTGGATCCAGCAATGCTGCAGTATCAAAACCAGCAGTTAGTCCAGCAGCTGGATCATCAGCGTTCAGAGATTAGCGCTTTTAAGAGTAGGTGCGGTCAATTCAAAATCAAGCAAGCGTCTTATGATGAGACTCTCATCACAGTCAATCGTGCATGGACTGCGGTTAGTGCTTCACCTTTTTCCCGTCACCGTCAGTACTCAGATGTCCCTTCTACCAGAATATCTATACGGGTCATATTGTATTTTGGATGTCAAACAAGATCAGAGTGATGAAATTGTGACACGGCGTTTCGTTGTATTCATTATACATTGGAGCTTTCAGTAATGACCAGTATTCACTGTCAAGTTGAGGTTATTTTGTAGTTTTGAATTTTTATTTTGAAAGTTAGATTTGTACTCGGAGATTCTGTTGTATTGAGTTTCTGCCGGTGGCGTACAGCTTGAGGACGACTTAGAGTTGCTTGCGGTGCGCGCAAATGCCCCCATAAATGGTCTACGAGTGCTGGAGCCCTTGCCTCCTATTAAGGGTAATACGCATTTCACCAACTTATTTGAGAATTTTTACTGAGGAGATGCATGGATCATTTTGCCCCTACTGACAGCTTTGTTCAGAAATTGAGTTAATTGTGATGTTCCTCTCAAACTGTTGGCTAGGTGTAAGCTTGGAACTGATAAATCTTGAATGCTCTTTTCTTGCTACTATTTGTTCTTCATTATATGGCTTCGACTGCCTTTTTCTGGCTGCAGATTAATATCACCTGTTCATTAATGTTTATTTAATAGCAATGTCCAATCCAAGCCGTCCTGATGCGTAGGATGTCTTCTTTCTCGTGTCTCTTTTGCCTCCAGAGAGGACTGGTGCTGCTGTTATGCCCGAAGAGACATTTCTGCAGAGGCTCTTGGAGAGGGGGGCTACTGAGAGTAGCAACAGTGAAGAAATTAGTAATGGGTCAGCAGAGGAGGCTCGTCTAGCTTCTAGAAAGGCTTTGACTATGAAAACAATGAAGTGTCTGCTGCAAGCCATTGACGTTCAACGAGCAAAAAATGACGAGATTGCAGCGTCCTTAAAAAATGTTGTGAGTCCACACGGTGAGTTTATGTTTGGATTTAGAGACGGCTTCCATGTCTCTGTTTTGAATTCTACGTAGTATGTACAGTTCTTATATGTACTACACACAGGATATTGAATTTCTGTGACACAGATTCTGAGCTTATCAAATTGTTACAGAGATTACTATTTGAAGCTGTAAGTGCATTTGCAATAATTATTATTGATGTAAGTTGCACCTAGCTAGATACTATTCATAAATCACTTAACAAGAAGCTGAGTACTCACTACAATTACTAAAAACGAAACATGTGTTTTGACATTTCGAGGTTGATACGATGTTTGGAATATGCTACAGAAGCCGGACGAGTTCTGGAGAAAATGATGGAGGACTCTCATACAGAAATAACGAAGTTAAGATGTGTAATGGATGCATTGCTTTCGAAACACAAAGAAATGTCCGCTGAAATCGGCACTGCTCGGGATCTTCAAGTCAAGGATCAATCTGAGATCAATCGACTTGCTGGTATGTATATGCTTCGGAATTTGATAGATGTGGAATGCAAATTGGTTGTCTATTGAATCTGGCTTGCCTATAATCAAGTGGAAGTAAGAAGATTTGTGTAGGCTATATTTTCTATGAGAATATTTCCATCTTGGAAATCCCCACAATTTCGAAACTGCTTTTCTTCATTTAAAATTTATTATGATCAGTTCATTATGATGCATATTTGCATTGTATTTCCTGTTAGGGAGGAGAATTTTAAGTTAGTGGTGTCTCTTGTATTATACCTCACTGTCATGATTCTAGGAGACTTTTCTTTCTATTTGTTAGTTTCCAATTTGTATCTTACATGAATATCTTTCCAGGTGAGCTAGAGGAGACAGCAAGTGAGCTGGAAATGTGTAGACGGAAGCTAGCAACACTGCGCAGTCAAAAGGAAGCTGGAGCTATTGCACCGCCTGGAGGAGGTGCGGCTCAGCTTGGTATTAAGATTGAAGGTGGAGATCGAATCTCGGGCACCGACACGGTTTCAAGAGAAGCTCGTGAATTGGCAGCTGCACTAGAAGAAACAAAGGTGCAGCTTATGCTTGTACTTGCTGGTCTTATTTCCATTTGCATTTCATTTTCTGTAAAATGCGTCCCCAGAAGTTTTTTATGAAGTAATATATATTATTTTGGCAGCCTCTCATGGTTGTGTGACAGGTTTCGGGAGTACCTTATTGTAGTCAGTTCTATGCTTAGCATGTACCTTCACTTGTCTTTACCATTTTAGTCTCTATCTCTTCTGTGAGTTACCTGTTGAAATCAAGCTTGTTATGTAAAAAATTGCTATTTATTTACCTCCTGTGAGGTAAATAAGTACACTATTCAGGTCTTTAATTATGTGTTTTGGGAATACACCTTTTTTTTCTTCAGACTTTGGCGTCGAGAAGGCTGAATGAGCTGCAAGAAGCACTTCAGACACAGTTGGACCTCTCCCAACGACTGCAGCAGATGCAGGTTAGATACGATTTCTTTGTACACTTCCATCTGTTATTCACATATTACACTTAGGCATGGTATCCAACAGCAGGTTTAAGTAGAGTTCATATAGCTAGCACGTATGTACTTTGCCCTGGGACTTGATAATGTAATACCTTCCTTTATTCCTACTCAATTATTTGAGGCGGTTAATCCTTCTGCATGCTTGGACATGGTCACGACAGGATGCCCTACTCGATGAACACAGGATCTTGTCATCTCGTCCTTATGTAGTGCTCAACGACCATGCTCAATTCTTAAAAAGCGAGGTTGAACGGTATCGAGGTCTGGTGGACAAGCTTCAGGTATGTTCTTGACGTGAGTCATCTATGATGACGTCGCATTGGCTTCCATTCAACATTTTCAAAGTATTTTTAATGATCAAGTTAGCTCTTTCATATAATTAGGAGCCCTAATGTTTGATGGAATTATTGCAGAGTGAACATGATGCAATGTCCCGGCGAGAGAAAGAGGTTCTATTGAAGGCAGAGGCTGGTGAGGCAGCCCGTAGGGCTAGTGCTATTGCAGATGCGAGAGCTGCAGAACTAGAAAGCAAACTGCAAGAGTGCATGACAGATCGGGATGCGTTGCAACTCAGACTAGAGGATGCCACTCAATCTTCAGGTAGAACATTGAAATTTAGATTCCTTGGATATAAGAAATATAGTGCTCTACATCTCAGGCATCCAATATGACCTCCAGTGTTGATAAGTGAGCTTAGATTTGCTGAAGTTTTGATTCCTATATAGTTTATCGTGTTTAAACCTATGTTTTAAGCCATTTGTAGGAAGGAGGGATTCAGTACCTGAATTGCAAGTGATGATCTCCACACTTCACAAGGAGATGGGCATGATGCAAGCGCAGTTAAACAAGTTTAAGGAAGCAGCTCTTGAAGTGCAGTCACTTAGCGCAGAGATCCACACTCTGGCTGGAATCCTTGAAAGAAAGGTATGGTCGCATATTACAAGGATTTTACATTCAGACTTGACATTATGCATTGTTCAGAGAAAAGGAGAATACTAAAGTGGGTACACCCAAAACCGTCACAAATTAGTACTGTGTCTAGTTACTGTTACTAGGCTGGTCAGATTTTCATACAGTCTTATTGGCAAGTGAAAGGAGGTTCCAACGCACCAAAGAACGTAGCATTTGGATACTGTATGCAAAAGTTATTAAGGAACAAAGTTTGGTTCTAAAAGCGTTTCTTCCACATAGGTACAGAACTGATTTTGGAGATGTACAGAGAGTATAGATGGCGGTTTAAGGTCAGTGGCGCATTTGGGTGTACCCACCTTAGACTGATTGCTCCCTTTGTTACCAGTGCACAACATTTCGGGGGACTTTTATCTTCTTGACAGACTGTCTCGGAAGTCGCCTGACCTCTGCTCACTATCTCCTCTTTGTGGTTGATCCTAATTTTTTTACTTTTGTTTTACAGACATTGGAATGCAAAAATCTTTCAGATCAATATGTTGCCCAAGTTGCTGAGCTCACATCCTTGAAATCCGAGGTACGGGGTTGGGTATCTGACATTATATTGGTTGTGTGTTTCTTACCTTTAGTTTATATCCTAGATTACTACTCTTTAGCTTCTGAGGTTCTTATCTTTAGTTTGATATGCATTGGCCTTCCTTAATTTTGCATAGCTCGTCTCTGCAACTACATTGACATTTCATCTGATTTGGAACTCCGAAAGCAATGCCACTCTTCTTTGTTTCGCACAAGTGTCACTGATTTTTTCATGTTTGTACAGTTGGAAAACTTGCGACAGAGTGACCAAGAATTGCAGCTTATTTTGGAAATGTACGAGAGGGAATCAGTTGATCCAAGGTTTGTTAAATGACTTTCTTGATGAAGCCGCAGCGATTTTTATATCTCACGATAGTATCATTGACTTCGTCCTTCTTGATCGTGATGCAATTTGTTTTTCACACAGCTGCTGTAAGAGTGCAGTAACTTTGTTACATGAGATTAATTTTGGGAAATGGGAATGCAGGAGTATGTTGGAGTTGGAGCAAGACCATTGTAGAACATTGGTGCAAGTTGAGCTCTTAAAGAGAGAACTTGATGAGCATGGCTTAGAGCTTCGGGTGAAAGCTGCGAATGAAGCTGAGGCTGCATGTCAACAAAGACTTGCAGCTGCTGAAGCTGAAATTGCTGAACATCGTCAAAGGCTAGATGAATCAGAAAGGTCTTATCCCAGCTCTGATTTTCCGTTCCTCCCTCGCACATTTGTTTACTAGCGATATATCTGCATTCATCCGACGTTTAATCGCGTTTGCTGCTGAACCAGCTACGGGTTATTGTCTTATTTTGATTGGAGGAATCGCTATCCAAATTTGAACAGAGCAACACATATTATGAGGGCAGTGGCGTGAGTTCAAGATGATCTAAAATCTAACTTGTCTCAAATGTGAATCTGTTGGAAAGTTTTGGTACTCTTAAATCGTCTTTGCTGTTTTTATGCTATTCATTGCTGTTTTCTGGTGTTTGAAGCCTGTCTTCAGTCAAGGAACCACTGTATCATCTATATACGAGATTCCATGTTGAGTCATAATAGTCATTGCCGCATATCTATATACTCCATTTACAGGGATATGCTAACTCACTTAAGTGCTCTTCCTGCAGGATGGCTATGGAACTTAGAGAGACTTTGAAGTCGAAGAGTGAAGAAGGGGACGCATACATTACTGAAATTGAGGTTTATTTGCTCACCTTCCTCGGTTTTTTGTTGCCTTCTACGCATGTCGTTAGGATGTTGACAAAGGATATAGAAGCTGATCTGGACTGGTTTCAAATGGTATGGTGGCTTATTTACGTGGAATGTTCGATGGAGCAGACTATTGGGCAAGCGTATGAGGAGATGCAAACTCAGAATTCGAGGTTAATTCAACAAATTACTGAACGTGATGATTACAATACTCAGGTAACTTGTCAGCCATTGTGCATTTTAGTTTTTGAAGTCCATCAAATTATTTGGATATGTTAAATCTATTCTGAAATGCTTGATGTACAATAAGGAATAGATGATTTATGTCTGCGGAAGGGTCCTGATATCAAAGAGACCTTAGAGAAGGTAATGGGTTTGGGCCATAAAAATTTCACCAACATGAAGATTGAATATGGAGTTGAAAGGATTGAGGACTTGAATGGCGTGGAACGCATGAAAGTAAAGGGGGGCATTATGATGTTGATAAATGAGATGTCTTCTCATTTGAAAATGGTTTACTGATATTTTTTTTATTTTATTGATTTCAGCTGGTAGCAGAGAGCCTGAAGGCTAAACAACTGCAAGCCTCCCTTCTGGCAGAGAAACATGTCCTGGCTAGCCGTGTGCAACATGCTAATGCTACTGCTGACCATCATAAGCAGCGTGTTAGCCGTCTAGAAGATCAGGTATGATATCTCATGGTCTATAGGATGGTCTTGTTTTAGAGCTCGTTTCCACGAGGGGCTGACCTGACTCCACCTCGTCGGGGCTTGCAGGCGAGATTCGTCAGCTTACCAGTCAGACCTGCCCCTCATGGAATCCGATCCTTCTGCGGAGGTCCTTTGTGGACGAGTAGGATTTATGAGTTTCAAAAGATGTGTGGTATGACTAGAAATTACGAAGAAGATGTGTCTAGATGTTTGTGGATTGGTCAGCTATTCATCGCCAGTTATTATGTGCAAGTTTCAAAGAACTAGAAATCCTCAGTTTTAATAGATCTTCAGTCTTAATATACACATCAGTCAAATGTTGTTTCCAGTTTTTCTTTGAAGACCAGTATTTTGCTCAATCCTCTGTTTTGTTGCTAGATGTCAATACGAATTCTGTGGATATCTTTGTTCAGGCTAGATCATACATAGAGCAAACAGGCAAGGTCATGGACGATGCTAGGCAACATACATTGTCCTTGGAGACTTTGAAACGGAAGACGGTTGAAACTGAGAAGGAGCTCCTCTCTACAAAGACTGCTCTGGAAGCTGCAAATAAAAGGATTGAAGATCGTGGGCTTAAACTATCTGAGGCTCAACAGCAGCTTGACAAAGAAAGGTGAGGCGAACTGTGATATCAATAACATTCGACACAAATGTTTTATCTGTCTTAGGTGGTTATTGGGATACGTGGTGTACTCGAAGTCATCTTCGCTAAATTTTAAAAACCCTAAGAATGCAGCCCACAGCAACATCATGTCCGTCAGTCCTGTTTGTCCAAAACTTGCAAATTTTGGAGATCGCACGGTATAGGAGAGAAAAGAATGAAAGAGCTTGATGCACGTGTCGATTATCCCGTATTTACTTAGTGTATAGTGATTAAGGCAACATTATTTTTCCGTCCACACTAACAGGCATGAGTAGTACAATTTTTCAAGATTTAGCTCGTTTGTGTGTTCATGATTTGGACCCTTAGCCATGTAAGTTCTTGTCGAAGTGCACTTCCCCTATCATCCGCTGAGCAACTTGTTTGGTGTCTTAGATTTGAGAAACGAAGGGTTCAAGACGAACTGGAGGCACTTAACAGTAAGTTGGCACGGCTGCGATCGCATCATGAGAGGGGTTCCGGAATAGAACGGTTACAGGAGGAGATAAAAGAATACAAGGCCATCCTGAAGTGTAGCGTCTGTCATGATCGTCCAAAAGAAGTAAGAATGCCCTTCCCTTGACAGATCGGGTTATCCCTGCTTGTTTTTAAGTTTTTTGGTGCAACTTACTATTTACTGTGTCAGCTTGTACTGATTTTTTATTATAATGGTTGACAGGTCGTCATCACGAAGTGCTTTCATTTGTTTTGCGGTCCCTGCATCCAGAGGAACTTGGAGATCAGACATCGAAAATGTCCCGGTTGTGGGATTCCATTTGGCCAGAGCGATGTCCGAAATGTCTACATTTAGCAAGATGCCGAAGCCATCACTTGGATGGCTTTGGCCAATCACATTTTTTCTTCCTGCTTTGAAGGTGGAATACTAATGGTCGTCACCTTTTAGTGCAGATTTGTATACGCTTTCAGATTAGATTGAATTTGGAAGAACACATGAATTTGATTCCCAGCCTATTTTGAGTGCAAGGTTTCTCTTGCTTTCAGGAGGCATGTAAAGTGGTAGTAACAGAGATGACTCGTATTTCTCAGGTTACCTGGTTTATTTTGTCATTTCTCCTTGGATCAGAAGAACGGTTCAATTCATAATGTTCACGGGCACTTTTCTGTTCCTTGTTTCGTTGTTAGGATCTGCTGTGTGTAAGGTAGAAACACCCATTCCCGTTCATTTAAGCTGGTGCGTATAGATGACGTCAGAATCACAATTAGGTGTCATTTTTTTCCCTGTAGATAAATGGGAATCATTATTATTAAAAAAATAAATTTGGAGAATGTTTGCATTTTCTATGAGTTTTCAAAGTGAAGACTAGAAGAAACTTCAAGTGTTGAATAGGTGTATGTTTGAAGCATGTCTGAAGCGCCTTTAGAAAGTCCAAAAAAACTTTCATTAAAAGCTTGTTACTTTCCGTGGACTTCATTTTTCACCGAGGGAGGTAGCATGATTTGGAGACTTGGATTTGAAGAAAATCTGAGTTGGGAATTTTTCATTCCTAGAGCTGTTACTAAATTAAACTAGCTGATGACAAGGTAACTAAGGTAAACTAGTTGATGACAAGTGAAAGATCCATCACAAACACCAAGAAAATGACCCATTGAAGTCTTGCATCAATGTATGGTAGACTTTTTTCAAGGCAAAAGAGCCATCACAAACACCAAGAAAATGACCCATTAAAGTCTTGCATCAATCCATGACAAACTTTTTTCAGTAAATGAAAATTGAATTAGTAGCTACAATTAGTGTCTTGGACAATAATGAAGGGATTTATAATTCAAATTTAAAGATATATTTTTTATTACTTTGGGGGTAGTTCGAGGATTCTTTTGAGCCAATCGGATACTACACTTCAAAAATTCATATTATATAAAAAAAATTATAATTTCAATTGTTCTCCCTATCTCTCACATTGTCTTTATTTGGAAAAAAATTTAAATTTTTTCAAAAATACCAATAGGACAAACCAATCATTCTACCTACATAGGTTGGTTACCTTACACCTATAATTAACTCTTCAAACAAAGTCATAATAGTATTAATACCTATAAGGATGTGTGAAATTTTTTAATGAATGACTAGTTTAGCTTTTGTTGTTGCAAAACAAAGGAATGTGCATGTTTATCTACTCAATGGAGGCTAACAATAGTGGAATAGGATAAAACAAGTCAAACATTCCCAACAACAACTTATTTGAGACTAAATATTGGTACTTTGCAATTGTAGTTTTTTTGGGATGTTTCACACTATGTTCCAAGTCCCATTGAATTTTCAAAATTTATTTGGTGGAGAGTTAGAAATTGGGACTTGAGGCTTCTAAAGTCCAAAGCCCTACATTACTCCAAAACGCCTACATGGCATTACTTTGGGGGACTTTTGGGGCCAAAGGGGTGGGACTTAGAAGTTGAGTTGGATTTAGCCAATATAGAAATCCAACTCAGCTTCCAAGTTTGGACAATTTTTTTGACTAAAATATTGAAAATAAAAAAAGATATAGGTCTTTAGATGGAAATAGCCGTTTTGTTTGTTGAATAGGATAGCTGGCCAGAACCGGCCAAAACCTTGAGTGTGTGTACATTTTCTTTTTCATTGTTGCTATTGCACTCAATTCTTTGCTAAATTACTTTTAGATTGTTTTTATTGCAGCTAGTCCTTGTGTGTAAAGATTATGGATGGAATTTTCCTAAATCCTTATAACTGTAGTTAACCACATTATGAAGTTGGGGAGGAGAATTTTGGGCCTAATTCATACACTGCATTCCTTTCCTTCACTCTTGGAAGTAATACCCAACAAGAGGAAGAGGAGAATTGTACAGAAGACAAAGAAATTCAAATTGTGTCATCTTTTAAAAAGGTAGTAGCTCTAAAGAAAAAGGCAAACCCAAATAAGAAGGCCATAAAAGGCGATTTAAAAGATGAAAGAAAAGATGGAGATGCCTAAAACATAAATTGGTGACATTGTGATTTGGAAACTTTGATTGTTCTTTGAAGGAAAATGGAGCCTAAATTCATCCAAAATGGCAAAAAACAAGGTGAATTTTAATCAAATTTTTTTTTGAATTTTTGCAAAATGCTAGGTTTTGAGATTGGGGTCTTAAAAGGCATTATTTGCCCAAATTTTTTTGGTCACTTGGAAAAACTCCATCTTATAGAGGTTTAAAATTGGATTAATAGATTTGTTAATAAACATCTATAGAAAAGCTTAGGATGTTTCAAAGTAGAAATATTTTAATATTTCATCCAATACCTTTAACCCTAAACAAACAAACCTATGACTGCTTTTTTAAACTTTGAAGTCCCTCTCTCTTTGTAGTCCCATTTTACAATTATACATAAATGAAATTTTTTGTACTTAATTTTTCAAAGATGTAAATATATATCTTCAATAAGTAATATTCATTCAAATATTTAGAGAAAATTTGAAATGTCTATGAATTTTATTTCAACTTGAAATGACGAAATATGAACAATCTTGTTTCTTGGGCAATCTAAGCATCTTTTTGAATATTTTCTCTAAATTTTCAATCCAATTCTTCAATATGAATGTTCCTTTAATTCAATATTTCTAGTTCAAAAAAATTTAAGCTAAGAAGATTCAAAGCCTTAAAATCTAATCATGCGAGGTGCAAAAAAAACAATTTTCTTCAAGTCAAACACAAATATCTTACAATTCACAAGGTCAAAGTTTTTGAAATTTCTTGTATATATTCTTGCACTATATGAAAAAAAAAAACTCTTAAGTCATTAGATGATATTTGAGGGTCGCGGAGGGCCGTTTCAGGCCTGTTCCCTGATCTGTCCAGATCTAGTGAACGCCGGTACGGGTGTGTCAGAATTTATTTATTTTTAAAATAAAAAATTAATTTTTTTTTTTTACCAAAATATCATTTTAAGCAATTTTTTTATTTTATTTTATTTTATTTTTTTATTTCAAAAAGTGACGTGGAGTCGCTCAACCACGTCAGCCAGCTGCTGCTGCGTTCCTAAACTGCGGGAACGCAGTAGACAGCGGGGGAACTCACAGCCTTCTAAGACCCCCGAATCTCATGTAATGTGTTTGCACTTTACTATAGAGATGGCAATTTTGAATGGAATTTGACCATTCAGTTGATTAATCTTCCATGACCTTAGATATTACTTAATGCCAAGATCCAAAGAAATGATTTTTTTTTTGTAAATGTGTTTTAAGTTGCAAGCACTGCAAAAACTAAATTGAAACTTCCAAAACCAAATTTCAAATTTAGTGAGGAAAGTTTGAGATCTGAAATTGAGGTCTGAATTGTGATATTTAAGGAAAGATAATATAGAACCTCAAAAATAACATTAACTAGTTGAAAATTTTATGAGATATATATTAACATGAAATGGAAGGACTTAGGGGCACTTCATACTGCATCCCAAGTTCCAACTTTTCAATTCCTAGTTTAGTAGCAAATTTCAAATTTCTGAGATTATAGAAGGTGAATAAAAAATATCAAATGTAGGACTTTGGACTTAAGGTAGCAATACCCATAAGCATGAGTTTAAAGAGATTGAAGTATCAAATCTGATTGATGGAGCTTGAAAATCACATAATCCAGTAAGCAAGAGCAAATAAAAGATGTTGGCTTAACCTCTAAAGTCCCAAGGTCATTTTTCTGTCAAAAAACACTCAAAACTGACATTTTGGCTGCATTCACCCAAGAACACAAAAAAAACATTTTCTTAGAATCTAATTGTAGGATCTTGTACTTCACTTGTCAAAGATCATGTGGTAAGAATTTCATGAAGTTTGACCGTATAGATTGGAAGAGATTAGCATTCAAAGTTGAAAAAGAAAGTTTTTTGAACATTGACTTGCAATTTCAGATGACTTTGACCGCCATTTGTGGAAATTTTTTGAACTACAGACTTTGAATTTAAAACTTTTTATGCTGAAGATGTATGTTGAAAGTCTACAAAAAAATTTCAAAAAAAAAACACTTGGTTTTCATTCTTTACTCGATTATTTAAAAAATTGTTAAGTAGAAATAAGTTCAAGATTAAAAAAAACTAAATCGTTAATAGCTCTTAGATGGGATTGAAATACAATAATTCCAATAGTGAGATTATTTTAGCAAGCAAAGACAACATTCTCAAAAAAAATTTGTAAGAAACTGTAAAAATTACATTCAAAAATGAATCCTACAAGTTATTTTCTCTAAAAGATGGTTAGATTGCCCAAAAAACAAGATTGTCTAGGACTTGCTCATTATTAGTCCAAATAAAATGAATCAAAGCTTCACATATAGACAAAAATATAAAGCTTCAAAAAAAAAAAGTTAAAATTTATTTTGACATTTTGCAAGAAAATTTGTGCTGCCCGTTGAGTTCAATTTGAGGCTTTTTGTGGTATAACTTTTGCTTTCCGGGCACCAATTGAATAAAAATTATATTCCCACGAAGCTAATAAGTTTTTCTATCTTATGGAAAAGTTTCAAAAAGTTTCACTAAAATTTGAGCCCGTAGGTACCTGCCCAAAATCTAATTTGTCCCCTGAGGGGACAATGGGACTTTAGGGGTTAAATTGTTGAATTCTATTGAAAACCATTTGTCGACAATAAATTTTCAAAGTGAAAAATCATTGTAAATGTATGCTTGCCTATAGCTAATGTGGAAACAAAGAACAATTAAAGCATTCACTACACTTTGGTTATTGGGGTGAATGCATAGTTGAGTGGACCAAAATCACTATTACAAAGACGTTTTCTAGAACCTCTTCTTCTTGCAAGTACTATTGCATATAATAAATAATGTATTTTTTTTTGGTAAAAAAGTCATATACTCTATTCTGGATTTGGTTGTTTAAGCAACTATGTAATTAATGTTTAGAAAATCATTCACATCAAGTATAGAAGGACTTTGTATGGATTATTATGGATTGTCACAGTGTCAGCACCATGTATTTAAGTTTGTTTTTGTATATATAAACTTTTGCAAGAACAAAAAGGGACTCTATAGTATATAGTTATGATAATAAATATTCTAAATTGATTTTTTATATATCATTGATGTATTACAATTGTGAATTAGAGAATTTTTTATGGTATATATTTTCAACCTATCAAAGCCTTACTTTATTAATATTATTTATTTTTTTGCTAATCCCTTTGGTATAGAATCTTCTACATGGGTGTGTTTCAATAGAGCATTATATAAGAATATGAGATCATTCTAAAATATAGTTATTTGGAATTCTACCACCTATAAGAGCACCCAAATTGTAAATTGACACCCCAACTAAGATTTATGGCCTACCGCTTTTGCATACTTTACTTATATCCATCTAATTCAAATATATACATTCTTCTACCTTTGTAGGGTACCATAGCATGTGGAATGGCTACTATTTTAAAACTTGCCTATGGACTTCAAGGGACTTCTATGGAGTCACCATATGCCGCTTTTGGTTCATTCATCTATACAAACGTCCATCAAATAGTAGACAATGACCATATTTGAAATAGTTACATACAAAATTCAAAACCGTGAAGCAATGATGTGAGAGTAAACCATTCAATTATGTGCCTTTAAACCCCTAACGCTAGACTATTGCGTCACCCATGAGGGCTACATGCCGCATATATGTGGCCCCATTGTCACCACAAAGCACCCAGCACTATCGTAACTAGACCTGCTAGCACCGTCCCATGGCTTTAGGCATGGCAAGTGATCCTGCAAGCGACCAAAAAACCGCTCAATGCTTGCAAGCAGGGAAGAAGTTGAATTCACCCACCGAGCCCTCCAACGGTTGTCCCGCCCAAGCCACCCTTATCTTCTTGCATTGTGGAGCCTCCTTGGTCTCGACACTACTCAAGCTCTATTTGTTTCCGCACTCTTGTCACCTTTCAAGCCTTCTTGTACTCTCTCTCAGTCTTTTGGCGGTCATGTTATATGCAGCGCATTACCTTCTCTACTTCTTTACAAGCCTTGTCTTATTCTCATTGTGCCCTTCTTTCTTTTGCTTGCCTCTTCCACTGCTTGTGTCTTTAGACCACAGCTTTTTTTCTCGCAACTTTTGTGGCTAGGTAGCTATGTAGTCCTCTAAAATCATGAAGATAGTGCTATTGTAGTTAATGAGTGGCTGAACAGATTCATTTTGTTTGCATGCGGAGTGATGCAGGTGAGGCAACGGAAAAAAATTTTATATAGTGGATGACGAAGCTATCTCGTAGTCAGAAGTCACTGGTATTGTCAAAGGGTCTGGTAGAATCTTCATCTATGTCCACAAAACATTGCAATTGCTGTCCCTAAATTTTTGGGATGCAGTCCTCTTTTCACAACGTTTCGAAAACGTTGTCCTACTGTTCTCTGTCTCCACATGGTTTGTGTCCAGTTAATCTTTGTCATCCCCTTCGTGTTCTGCAGATGGATCCCCGTAGCAAGCGCTGAACTTCATATAAGTATTCATGGCAGATGGCTTTAGTGGCTAGATCCTAGTGATGGCATGATTTTTGCTGGTGTGAGTGCCTTACTTAACCCCTAAAGTTCTATGACTATGTTCTTACCAAAGGCGCTCAATAACTGTCATTTTTAGTACAAATATCCAATTTTTGAGAAAAAGCTCTTTTTGACACATGTAACTGTAGGATCTTGTATTATGGTGACTTGAGAACATATGTTAAAAATTTCAAGAATTTCCACCGCATGGATTGCAAGATATAAGCATTCAAATTCACTAAAACCATTTTTTTGTCCCTGCAAAAAACAGGGCAGCAGCACTTCACAAGCTCACTTTTCAATGAAAAATGTCCAAAATGATGGTGCTTCTCTGGACTCTTTTTCCTATACAAGTTGGCTACATGCTTAAAAATTTTCACTTCATTTGGAATTGTGCAACACATAGGAAAAAAATAGTAAGTAGATAGTAGTAGAGAATGATTCAAAATACTAAATTGTCAAGAATTTAATTATGGAATTGAAAAATGCTAATCCCAATGGTGGCAATGTTGTAATAAGTAATCTACATCCTAGGATTTTATTTTTTTCAAAAAATGTTGAAAATTGAATAAGATAAAGGACTTCAAAGTTTATTTTAGAGTAGTGAATCCATAATTGCCCGCAAACTTAAAATCTTCATAACTTTTGACTCATTGATCAAAATGGAATGATTCAAAGCTTTTTACCTATATATAACTCTACAAAACCAATTCCAAATTTTTGTTTTTGAAAAAAGTGATTTTTTTTTATCTGCCGGAACTACCCAATTACAAAAAAAAGTAACATATTAGGCCATAAGTTTTTACTCGTATTTCCAAATGTCATGAAATTTGGTGCATATGAAATATATTCCTTGCCCCCATGTTCTATTAAAATTTCAGCCAAAAATATGGAAATCTCTAGTCGTACGTACCTGCCCAAAAATTCTACACGGCCAAAAAATGCATGTTGGTCCTTTAGGGGTTAATCCTACAACCACCCACTCTACAAGTTTTTCTTTCTGTACACCCTTCTGTTTGTTTTGTATGGTCCATCTACTTCTACATGCTCAAAATGTTGCTTTGAAAGGTTTGAAATATCAACACTTAGTGGTTGTAAACTTGTAATCTGTGGCTTGTGTGGCTAGGTAATGTGATGATGTCAAGGCCTTCCAATGTAGCATTTTGAACTACTTCCACAGTCACACGCAACCCATATCCATCTAGAACTAAAAGTTTTTTGTTTTATTATGAGAACCTATACTTTTCCTTGTTTTCCATTCCATTTTTTCTCGGTGGTGCTCCTGATTCATTTGCATTTGAAATGTGAGAGGATGGATAACCGTGGTGTTCATATGCTCTTCGCAAATTTCATAGAATGAAACAACGTTGGTGGGATTCAATCCCTTTGCATGTCCCTCTTTTAATCTTTGTGCAGATCTCAATGTTAGTTCAAGGTGATGGTTACGGAACCATCTCAGCCATCCACATTTAGGAATGCCATTCTTGAAGGGCGTCCACTGTTTTTGTGTTATTTTTGTCACCTTACTCCTCAATTCCATAGTTGAAATAGAATGTGCATGCTCTTGCTTTTATAGCATCCAGTGCATAAGTGCAGCTTCTTCCTCTATGCTAAGGATGCCTTTCCTTTCTTTTTTTCTTTGTATTATGCATCTATAGAAGTGGTCTTGCAGGGATGATTGCGGAATTTTGAAAGCTCTGGCCTTAGTGGCTATCTTGTCACTGTCATCTACCGCTGCAAGCTGGGGGTTGTTCCATGTCCATGTGCTTCATTGATGGTGCATGCTCTCTTCCTTCAACTTCTAGCACTTCAAAAGTGGAATTATCTATCCACTCCACCTTAATCATCTTGAAATCCATTGTGCAACCTTCCATGCAAACTCAATTCACAATGCAAAGAGTGGAAGTTTGGAGGTGCCAATTGCCGCTGCATGCACAACTCTCCTATATTTGGTCCAAATCACCGCTCAAATTCCGCATCTCTACCGGATCCACCTTCAGCCTTTACTGGTGCAACAACTGCAAGCATTGTTATTAGTAAAGGACGGCTAGCCCCATTTTCAAAGCTGCCGGCGACTTTTAATACCTCGCCTACTTGCCAAACACCCCTCTGTATATTCCGGCCTCCTATTGTGCTTAGATCCGCACGCTCCCTACATGCCTAACAACCACGGAATCCCATTTCACCTACTACTTTTACAACAGGTCTAGTGATTGTGAAACTCTTATGGCTTGTGTACTGGTTGTAAAATTGAGACCATCATGTACCTCGTATAAGTCCAAATGCTTGTAATTATGGCACTTATGATTCAAGGACACTCTTAGAGCTTTCAAAGTACCAATTAATTTCCATAGTTGTAGTTAATATTCTCTTCTCCATGATCACTAATCTCAATGTAATCCTCACCGAGTTTGACAAGTTCAATCACTCACTAAGCTTAACTTAATCACTCACTAACTTAATCACGTACATATATTGAACAAGTTCAAATATTTCATTGGATACAATCATCATCTAAATTACACTTTCTATTATTACATGAGGCTTGCATTGCTACCACTTTTTGTTTACAATAATGATTGTAGATGTATCCAAGGTTGCCACCATAAACTCCATATTTCTATCTATTAAAAATACAATCATAAAAAATTGCATGTTTAATTGTATTAATTAGACCCTCGGCCACCATGCACAGCACTCTTAACCAACACTCCATCCATCTTCTCATTTTTGTTACTGACAAATGCGGTGTACATGTTCCATTTTATATTGAACCTACTTCCAAAAACATTGGCACTTAATTTTGCCACCATTTTTACCTATCACGGGTTTTTTTTTGTACATAGTAGTCATGGGACTTGAAACAACAGATATGGGTAAAATTATTGGTCACAATCATGAAAACAGTTATATTTATAGGTATTGCTATCTTATAGTGTGAAGTCTAAATATTTCAATGCAAGGTTCAATGGGAATTGGGATATAGTGTAAAGCAGCCCTTAAATCCAAGCCAAATTTATTGTAAAAATGTAGCTGCTTTAATTTTGTATGAGTAAGACATTGATTGTGGCTCAAATCTCATTTCTTGAAAAAAAAATTGTAATGGAATCATTCCCTAGGTTTCTGTGATGGATATTTTGAGAATAATGGGTTATTTTACCTTACTTTATTTTGAATTGTATCCATGCATATTCTAAAATTTAAGTGAATGGAATTAAAAGTACTCTAATTTATCATTCATGTCCTTTCAATTTTTTACACCAGTGATCCTAGGTGCCCAAGCTTGACAAAATTTCTTACTAATGTCATTCAAAAACTAATTGTAGGATAATCGTACATTCCTTTCAATTGATCAGTTTGCTGCAAAGCTTGCCCTTGAAATACATTTTGTTAAGAACATACCTTTTTGTGCATCATTTTATCCAATTTACTTATTTAAATCAAGAGATTGTAATGTTTGATTAAAACAAAATGAGGGTAAAATTTTACAAATTTTTTGTTGGTCATTTATATTATTGGACATTTTGTCAGTGTATAATTAGAATATGACATTTTTTACATTTATACCTCCACACTGTTTCAAGAATTTTCCTATCAATGTAACCAAGAATATATGGATACTACTTAGTAAGAGTTACGTTCTTAACTTAATTAAAATGCAAGACAAAAATGTCATAAAGGCAATAAATGGTTGTTGGTTATAAAACTCCTCTCCTAATCCCTTAAGATGTTTGATACAACTCCAAAGGCCTATATTTGGTTGTTCTTGCTAAAGTTTATGTATACACAACATTATTTGACTTCTTTCCTAAGGGTTTTGTGAAATGGGCTTATTACAATAGAACATGGCAACAATTGAATAACATAGTTTATTAACCATTTTTTTGAGTGATTCAAAGTTCTTGGAAATTTCTTTGTATACTGTGCATCCTATGAAATTGCCATATTTGGCCGTATTTCACCATTCAATAGGGCTTACAAGTTCCTTTTTTTAATTTTCATTTATATTTCTTTCTCTAGTGCCTCTAGAAGGGCTAAGCATAGTTGAATTTGACATGAGCTAATTCATGAAATATAGGCCATAATTCTGGAAGACTAATAACACGTGGCCCCCTCAAAAAAATACGGTTTGAAAAAAAAATGTTGGTAATACAATGGCCATGTATCAAATTGACATGGCAGATGTTGCTTAACATCCTAGAAGTTAGAACTTTCAAATTAGTGTGTAATCTTCTACCAGTGCAACAAGTAAAATAGACAAGACAATTATACAAACTGGATAAGGAAAAGACTTGACAACCAACCAAAAAGCAATAATGATTGTAAAGCTTCTTTACTTGACACTACCTCAAGTATTGGTTTGACAAAAGAACCATGCATTGCTACACTGTAGAAGCCCCTATAGTACAAAAGGCTATGTTTTGTAACTAGATTTTTTCATTGGAGCTCATTAACGGACATAGCTTGTAAACAAAAAATAACAAATCAAGAATTTGCTTGTTACAAAAATAAATAAAAAATACATACCCACCTTGTTATGAAAAAATGAAAGATTCTAGAACCTAACTTGCTATGAAAAATAATAATCAAAAACCTAGGAAAATGAATCCAAAGCACCACCTTGTTTCAAAAAAGATAACAAGTCCAAAACCTAGGTTGTCAAAAAAACAAAAAAACAAAAAAACTAGCTTGTTACAAAAATACAAAATGAATCAAAGACACTACTTTGTTCCTTAAAAATTTAAAATCTAATTTTTTTACAAAATAAAAAGAAAGAACTTGGATTGTTATGGAAAAAAAAATCCATATTAGCATTATGCATCTGCATTTTACATGTGGTGTATTATAAAATTCAAATTTATTTTTTAATTTTTTTTACTTCCAAATTCTCAAGAATTTGATCATAAAGATGTTTGTTTCTTTATTCTTTGGTTTTCCTGATCTCATTTATTATTTTGTGTAATTCTTTGAAAAGAATGTGAAATTCATTTGTTTGTGAGAAGAGACACTTCCATTTGGAAAAATTCACTATTTTCTATAATTTCAAGTCTTACAATTTTGAATCTAACAATAGTACTGATCCAACTTAGATAGCCATAATCTTGCAAATGAAATTGTCACCTCTTTTTGGTTTCCTATAAATAAAAAGAAGTAAAAAGTTAGGATTTAAAAAAGAAATACTATTGTAATAATGATAAATAAAATATAAATATATATATAATATTTTCAAAACCATTTTTTGAAATGGTGAATTCATAAAATATCATTAAAATTTAAAAAAAATGCTTAATATCACTATTGACTTTGAAAAATCTCAAATAATTTTAGTTTATAAAAATAATGCAAATTACTTGAAGTATACCACATGGAGAACCCATATTAGTATCACTTCTATCTATATGTGGGGATATACAATG
The DNA here is from genome assembly GCA_963969595.1 of Neckera pumila. Classification (NCBI taxonomy): domain Eukaryota; kingdom Viridiplantae; phylum Streptophyta; class Bryopsida; order Hypnales; family Neckeraceae; genus Neckera; species Neckera pumila. Next base: position 18,834,114 of record OZ018408.1, read on the forward strand.
TTTTTTAGTAATATATAAAGAAAAATGGGTATATTTCTAATTCTTCTATATTTTCATGCAATTGTTGTAGGATATAGGTTTCCTACGATGGTATCCAAGATATAATCACAAGTTGTAAAAATTTGTAAACATTAAATGTAAACAACTTTTACAAGGAATACTTCTACAATACAAAGAATCACTTATTATTTATACAAATTGAACTTCAAATTAGAAAACTCAAAAACAAGTATAATCTCAAGGACTTCAAAATGTCATGTCCATAATAATCAAAGGAAAAAAGTAGCCAAGGAGGTATAATTGTCTACAGGGTTGTCTTGTCTGACATGTTGGCAGGGTTTGGTGTCATGTAGGACGTCTAATGTCGCGTGTCGTACAAGACAAAGTGTCAGACGGGCGTCGCATCCCGTCGTGTAATTCCATCTTCAGCAGCTAAATTTTTTTTATATCTCACTATAACTATGAGTCTAAATTTCAAACACAATATGTATTCATGAAACCGAGACATGATATTAAAATGAAACTTTAATATGTCAAAATTGTGTATTTCTAATGATTTATTTTAAAGTCAATTAGACATTTGCTCTATTAGACGTTGCGAGGGCTCTACAAGACGTCGTGTGACGTCTAGTGGTCGTGCCCGTCGTAATGTTTGAGAAGACAACCCTGATTGTCTATCCCAATTTTAGACCAAATGACTAAATGATTGACAATATATGCGAAATTGTAAAGAAGATAGTTAATTCAAGTTCACTTAGGAGATAAACGAATAAAAAGCAGCAACTTCTCTTTTGCCTATGCTTGTTTCTAGCAAAATGTATATATGCATTAGATTGTAAAATAAAAGGTTAAGAAATTATTTGAATTGAAATGTTAAGAAATGATGCTAAAATCATGTAAAATAACAACCTATCTGCGAAGTGATATGACAATCGTTTGCTTTGAAGTATATTATAGCAAGATTCATATTTGGAATTTTCAAGGCCTTATTCAATTGTACAATGGAAGGATTTTTCTATATAAAAGCAATTCCTAGAATTTCAATGGGTTTTAGAGACATTGTACAATGGACAGTTGTATTGCCATTGCCAACAATCTTGGCCCTATTTTTGCAATAAAAAAAAAATTTATACTTTGATAGCCAAAAGGACCATTGGTCCTCTACTTCTAATTCTCCACATACAAAGAAAAAAAATTGATTTATGAACTCATCTAAGTTTTATTATAATTCAAAAAAAATTGCATGCAAATAATGCAATAAAAGTTGAAGAATTTAATAATAATATTAAGAAAATAAACTTACTCGGTTGCAACTATACGATGATTCCTTATCCATAGTCGATTGAATCATCATATGGTAAACATGGATAGTCACAAATGATTGCAAAATATATGAATGGAGTTCCACAAAATGATTGTTTATATCATTCAAGCCTTCTGATACTAATAATTTTTATGTTCTCTATCAAACCTAGAAATGCAGCTTTCAAATAGCAATATATTTTTGCATAAACACCTCAGACAACACGTACATTTCTACATGTGGTTGAAAAAATTTACCTTGAATTAAAAATTAAAATTAAATCCAAATCAATCCACTACATGATATATGACATTAATATATGTTTAAAAATTACAATCTCTAAAAAAAAATGTGAAGTCTTTCATATGAATAATGTATTTTTAGATTCAAATAAAATATTTATAGATATAAACGGATTGTCTTTATACATAAGAAAATTTGAAAAAGTGAATTTGAAATACTTAAATTTGAAACTCATAATGCCAATTGACAATCTCTCAACATCTCATATATCACCATTCGAGAGCCACCAATTCATTTTTTCCAAACAATTGTTTTATTATACACCTCAAGTGATGATGCCAAACGATAGAGATATGGTATTTTACCTTTGGGAATCAAATTTGAAAGAAATATCTTCGTGGCATTCTTAGAGAGTGTCTTCCTCTCTTCAATGACAATGGATCCATCCAAAACTTTAAAAAGCACCTTACCATTTTCAAAGATGTAATTTTTTTTCAGTTTTTTGAAATACTTCTTCCCTCAATATACCTATATAATTAAAAGTTCCATTGTCATATAAAAATATAAAACAATGCCTAATAACATCTGAAACTTGCGTTAAAAAACATTATTATTAAGAATGTAATCTTCAATATAAAATAAGACTAAATATTTGATTATCTCTACTGAATACAAACATTGAATGCAATAAACTATAATGAAAAAAATAAGTAAAGGTTACATGAAGAATCTTCGAAACTTCTTATGTAAAAATGTTTGAAATTTCAAGAGGGAGTTTGTATTGAAACTCAAAGTTCTACTTCATGATAGGAAAATTAGGCTCTGTTGATATCACAATATGCATTAATAGATTTGAATTTTTGGTCTTCAATAAAATAGATGCCCCAGTTCTCCATAGTGTTTCAAGACTCCATCAATTTTGCCAACCTCTTATGCTTCTCTTCAGCTTTGTAACGTGCAATATAGGATGCATTATGATGAAAAGGTTTGCACCCATAAATGTCACATTTAAAGGCTACAGAACTTGAGCATTTTTTTTTGCCATCATAATATCCTATAAAATTTATAATAATAAAATTTATAATTATAATGATATAAATATAAAAAATATACTAAAAAATGTTAAAGAAAATCCTATTTGTTAATTGACATATACTATTGTAGTCCAAATTTTTTTTCAATGGCATGGCTATTTTCATTTTTGGTGGAAACAACAAAGAAAAATGCATAGCACAATATTCAAGGAGATCATGTTTATTAATTAACATGCACTATTGTAATCCAAATTCTTCCTCAATGGTATGGTTGCTCTCATTTTCGGTGGAAACAAAGATACCCTTCCAAAAAAAATCTCATTGTTGCACGTAGTATATAAAATCCCTACAGAGTATTCTTCTTACGCACCGAGATTGGATATAGATATATATTTTTTTTTGGTAGTATATATTTTGTTTTGTGTGGATATTGCAACAAAAGTTTAAATGAAACTTGCATTCTATATCAAAATTAAATATGGATTTAATCTTTTATTATCATTCATTTTCTATGATTGTTGCATGCTTATTGTCTTCACCATAATACCTTTCTTAATTTTTCCTCATTATCTTGTACAAGAAGCTACTATTGTGCAAAAGAACTAAAAAATAAATATTGCATGCACCAAAATCAATTATAGATCTACTTTTCTGTTGTTTTTATTGATTTTTTAATAATTGCTACACAATCTTTGATTCCGCCATGATGTCCTTCTTTCTTCCTTGATGTCTTGTTCAAAAAGCTATTGCCAATCCCAACAAATGAAGAGCAACTATTACTAACCCTAAAAGTTAAGAAAGGATTGCTCTCAAAATTGCTACAAAATCCAAGGTTATATACGGAATTTTTTTTCCATAGTCCATATTTTTAGGTCTTTGAAAATCTCATCGTATTACCCATTTTTCTCTTCTTTTGATTTTTTTGTCATATTTCTTATATTTTATTAAATCTATAGATTTGTCCAAGAGTTCTAATAATCGCCTTTCGATTTGCTCCCTAAACAAATATTTTAACTCAAAATTCTACTCTGAATCCTTAGATTTTCTTGACCACCTCTAAATCACTAGATTTCTTTCTTTTATCCTCAAGCTCCTTGCCTACATAGTTTTGATAGTCATTATAGAATAAAAATAACAAATTAATTTACTTTTGAACTCTATGTTCTATATTTTAGTCTTACATGTACATTTAACAATAAAAGTATACCTTGAGTAATTTTTCATAAGTTCTTTTCAATTGATGGTCCTAATATCAAAATCTATAAGTTCATAGTAGTTATTGAATGAAAAAAAATAGAGGCAATGGAATTCCATTTTCCTTTCTTCTCCTCTTTGCTTTAAGCTTTTTTTATTATTGTACTTTGGTTTGCTCTAAATTCAAAAAAAACTAAAATCCACAATAAGAAACAAAAAGATTTATATTCTTACTACTTTCAACTTTTATTCTTCTATGTAGATTTTCAACAATTTCTTTCAATGTCTTAATTTAACCACCTCTCTTGTATTTTTTTGCTAGTACTTCTTTCAATTTGTCTTAAAGCCTTGGCAACTTCCACTTAAGCTTTCTTTTTGTCTTTTTTCTATTTTGGTGAGTTTTCTTTCTTATTTTTTTATTTAAATTTCTTCTATTGCCTTTACTTTCTTTAATATCAATGACTTTATTATTGAAATGTGTTGAAATTCTACTTGTTAGGACATGTGACTTATAGTAGTCAATTCTTAGGTCTTTAATGTCCCTCTTTAGTTTAATCACTTGTTACAAAAGCCTTCAAAATCTAATAAAGTGGCATTTGAACTTATAGATACACTTTCATTGTCAATTTTTTATTCTTCAAAAATAACTTTTGCTTTCACAATAACATAGTAATGAATAGCATCCTCTTGAGTGCAAGATTTTTTTTCTAGTATCTCTTAAATCCGCACTTCCGATGGTTCTTGAATGAAGTCTTCACTTGGCTTTATCTAAATTTGAAGTTTATTGAAATCTAAAAGCCAAAATTTGGTTGTCCTAAAACCAACTTTAATATTGCTAAGTGTCATAGCTTTCTACAACCTTCAATTTATCCATTGTGCTAGATCTTTCTTTCTAACACTTATCTTTTTTCTATATTTTATTTGATGTCTCTATACGCCTTGAAGGGTGTTCTAAATGATTTGAAATGACTACATCATAGGAGATATGAGAAGGTATCAAACAAACATTTAGACCAACTTCTTTTGCTTTGTTAATGACATCTTTAGTAATGTTAGAATTATGACCATCTAGTATCATAAAATATCTCCAATTTATATTCATACCTTAAATTTTCAATGTTTGTAATGAAATGATCGATGTACTTACAAATTAGGAAAGATTTCATCCAAGTGTTTGGTTGCATTCCCATAGTTGAATTAGTTTTACAAAATTCAAGATAGTCTCTCATTCTTAAAATTCTCATAAATATATAAAAACTTGGATTGATCTCTATTCCAACATTTATAGCTAATAGAATGGTAAAAAAATTCTCTCATTTGCAATTAAGAAATGAACAAGGCCATAAATCCTCTCTTTGCTAACACTTTATTCCCTCTTTTTTCAACTTGTGCCTTATTCTCATCCATGTTCTCTATGTTCCAAACTTAATGTGGAGAATATTGATTCAAGTTATAAAAGTATACTAGATTGTCATAGAAGCTATTTACATTTTCAGAACATAGAGGAATGACTCGATTTACTTCTAAACATTGAGATTTACGTAGGTTTAATTCATCATGTCTATTCCAAAACTATTTAAGTTAATTATGGCCTAGAAAACAATTTTCAAAGAATATACTATTCTTTGCACCATTTGTGCCACTTTGTTCTTTGAGATCATGTGGAGTTATTGAATGACCTTAAGCTATCATTTTGTTAAGAAAATTACTTTGCTTAATACTTGGTTCCTATATGGTTGAAAATTTAATCTAATTCTTCATTTTTTTGCTTCATAGCTATCAATTTTATTATTCTAGATGGGGCTTGTGCACTCATAGTATTTGTCTTTGTTGTTTTTTCTTTCAAATAAGCTGTTGTATAGGGCTCCAAAGCCCTCATTTTTGGTTGTCATATTAAACTCAATACTAGCAAATTCTTGGCATGTCTCTTTTGGTATTGCACATTTTTGTTAATAATACCTCAATTATTTGTATTTACTTGGAACTTCTTAATAAAATCACTTACGATGAGTGATGAAAAATTTCATGAAAAAGACAATCTTTGATTTTTATTATATCGACACCATACTTAGCTTCATTTATGAGTATTTTATCTCCATTTTTAAAATAAAGCTTACACAACTGGATTCTTTACAAGTGTTTTAACTTCTAAATCCTAAAATGGATGTCTATGTGTTGTCTAATTGGCCTTCCAAGCAATGAATAAATATGTTCTTCCTAATTGTTCAAAATATTTCAAATTAAAACTTTAAGAAAACATGGTTAGAGTGCAAAGTTAGCAATTTTGATGGGTTTGGGCCAACTTAGGTCAAAACTCTAGACTTGAGAAATGAAGTGGTCAAAATCAAATTTCAACTATACCAAAATGTACATCAGATTCTTTCCATTCCAAAATGATAAATTTTTTTGAAATTAAACATTTGTTAGTAAAAATTATGGGCGGATGAAGTTTTCCTATTGTAGAAATAGGATATTTTATAATTCCTTAAAAACGACCCAATAGTATATTAATTTTGTTCCTAGGGAGAATTTCAAATAAGATTTTTTACGAGCTAGTAGAAAACAACAACCAGGGAAGTACAATTTAAAAATTTGATTTGATACTCACCAACTTAGTCTAATTCCAACTCTACTTTCCGCTCTTAGTAGCCACAAAGGTTGGAATCTTTATATCTCTCAATTTTGAATCTTTCCAATTTAGTTTTAAACTTGGTTCTGTATTTTTTCTTGCTCCAGTTACAACTTCTTTCTCCACAGCACCACTGGTAAAAATTGCATTCAACTTGGCTTTCAAACTTCAAGAAATACAGACTTGATTATTGTAATTTTTCTTACAAAATTCACATTTGCTCTTTACCAACTTAAACTTTACTTTGATCATTCTAAGCACACTACACATGTGCACATTTCCACTCCTAATTGGTATAACCTAAAGTAATCATCACTCAATATTTTCACTCTTCTACATGAGAACTCAGCAATGGTTCCTTCAAATTCCAATTTGATTTTCTTACTCATTGCAGTTTGACTTCTCACATCAATTTTACATCACTTTCACATACAATCTTTTATAAATTTAGATTTCCTCACAATGTTCCAGTCTGGATTTTCTTACCAATTTGCTGAATCACACAATACAAAACTTCCATGACATGTATATTGACATGGGATTATATTTATACTATTGAAATAATTTATTTTATCAATGATTTCAGTGACTAATTCTAATCTTTGATTTAGAAAATTAATCCTGCATTAGTCAAATATTCACAAAAAATCATTTCAAATACACATTTTATTATATAACATCTGAGCTCCAATTTGAATTTTAATCACTTGATCAACTAAACTACAACAACACATCCAATTTAACACTTAGGTTCAATAACTCAACTTCTGCAATTGCACATACACACACATACATAACACAAATTTCAGTCACACAATTCATTCACCATTCACATTCCATAATACTTCAAACTACATAGCTTCAATATATCATTAGGCAAATTTTCCAAATTGATATTAATCACAACAAAATTACACAAAACAGCCTACTTGGAAGGCTGAACTTGCACTAGCATCTCTTGGCAGTAGATGACCACAATGAGCATCCAAAAAACCCTAAATATCAAGTTGACACCAATTCAATCTCAATCGGTAACAAGACTTAACACCTCTTAGCATCCTAATCACATGACATCCTAATTGGAATCTGACACAGTAATTTATTATAGCTTTGACATAAAAAGACCAAATAGACTCTGATTTCACATACACCACTATTCATCCAAATGGCTAAATTACTCAATTTACACCACAAAACTACCAATTGGACATTGTCAAATTTTACCATTGAAAATCTACATACTCTACACCTATTCATTTATTGACTAATACTTCATCCATTGATTTCACCTAATTTCAAAGGTAAAATTAGCTTTCACTTTCATCTCTAGATTTTACTTCTTTATAAGCTTCTAAAGCTTCTTTTGATCCAGATTGGATGAATTTTAGTAGTTATCATCCAAAATTAATCTTTTAATAACTAAACTTCATTCCTTCCTCTGTTCTTTAAATTTTACCTAATTCTAAGAATAATATAGTTTTGAAAATTTCTAAATCTAGTCTAAATGGCTGTTTTAAATCTAGATTTAAATTTTTGATTTGACTTGAAAGTCTAATGTAAATATCGTCCTCCTTAATGATACCTAAATTTTTATTTTTCACTTGTTGTTTATGATATTTTATGATTTTAACTTGTAAAGCATAAATTTAATTTTAGAAAAAATTAAAATACTTTGCATTTGGATTCTTCTATAAAAAATTATAGATAGATGAAGTTTTGGCATTCAAAAACTTCATTCAGTGTTTTCTATTGACCTAAAATTTCAATTTAACTTTTTCTTTTGGTTTTGGATTTTTTTTTTTATTTAGTCTCTAATATTTGAACTTTACTTGATTTGAATTATTTCTAGTATACAATATTTCATCCCAAATTGCCTAACTTCATTCTAGCTTATTTTTCTTGATTTTTGTGTAGTTTTCAAGCGACCCCTACTTGTCCACAGTAATTCGCAATTCCTAGTCCACCAATGGTTTCCTGGACAAAAGTGTTTCATGTTGTAAGTCCTATACACCGGATCCTTTGTTCAATGACTATTGTGTAAGTACCTTGGACAGCAATGTTTCATAGTGTACGTACCTTAAGCTGTTAATCTCCCTCTGCGTATAATCCACGATAAAAGCATTCGACATCCAATTCAGTGTCTCCTTCTTCATGTTTATGTCTAGGGTCCTCATCCAAGGCGTCAAGTCTTCATGTGTCGACCGTGATGTGACAATGAATGCAACGGGGATTCCATTATACCATTCATCAAATACCATTACAGTGTACAAGGGAAACTGCACCAGGCAAAAAGGGGAGCACGTTATTAGGATTGAAAATGAAAAGAAGTTATTGTAATTGTCCTATAGGAACAAGCAGAACGACCCTAAATTGCAGTGAAGTAATACAACATACTAAAGTGCTTCGCCGTACTTTCTTTTTGTTCGTACCAAATGTAGCGTCAATTGAAACAACTTCTTTGTGACTAAACTGTGACATTATTTCTTGTTCCCACGTCGTTTGAATACCAACCGTGAATGGGATAGTAGGTGGTGTGAGCCCTCATTGGACGTGAATGCTTGTTTCCTGGTAGTTTAAAAAATTTTGTTTGGATTCTCCTACACCCACAGTTACACACTCTTAGCATTTTGGCTGTGGAACATATATGTCTATTTAGCAATTGTGGTTGCCAAGTTCTAAACATCCCGTTTGTAGAGAATCAAATTCTAAAAAGCTCTAAAGATTGTCTACAAAAGATCCAAATTTAGACTTATAACGCAAATTATTTTTAGATATTTGAGTTGAGCATTTAACTCCTACTTTGCATTTCGAATTTGGAAAACAAAAATGAAGTGAAATAACGTATTTAAGCACTTACCTCGGAATCGACCTCCAATATGGCTTTGTCATCTACCAATAACTTTGTAATGGTTATAATAAATTTCTTTGCCCATATTGATGATGCTTTGCTATGGCGGTTTTCAAAGGAATTGATTTGCAAGTCAATGGTGAAGCTTTTTTAAATGATGACACATTGTACGAGCCCTTGTCTTTGTTGTCTTCAACTACTCTTGATTCTTTATATGAGGTATCATTTTTTCCTGGTTCATTTGCATCTTTCAAAAAAAGATGTGAAAAATCAATTGAACCATTTGAAAATTCAACATCCGTATAGGATTTGAATGCCATTTGTTAAGTGTATTCCATTGACAAGTGCAAAGTGGCCATGACAAATTGTACAAGCAAAATGTATTTGAGGGATGATATTTGTAATGCTATATTTTCAATCAAATGTGTAACATTTGTAGAAATAAAATTTGTTCAAACTCTAAACTTTTGTTTTCATTTGACTTGACATATTATGCATGGCTTCTTACTTATAGGTTGAAGACAAAAGTTCTTCATAGTGAAAAGTTGAAAAAATAAAAGCTAAAAATATAAAATAAAAATTGTAAATTAATTGTTTCAGTTATGTACTATTGTTGTCAGATTATACTAACTCCATATCAGCTCGTCCTTCCAAGAATTCTCTAATGATAAATTGTTGTCAGCTCTTGCAATATAAAATTGATATGTATTCACAAATGCTACATTTGGGATCATTTTTTTTAAGCAAGTCTAGTCTAGTATTAATACTAGATAGCCTATAAACTTCTCAATCACAAAAAGGTTTAAACTTAAAAAAGATCTTATTATTATGACTCACAGTTTAATAATGGTTTTCATGTTGATTGTTGTGAACTTTGAAGGTGGTTCAAAAAAATCATCCATTTTTTGGCAATCATCCATCATATACATACTTTCATCCGCAATATTATTTAACACTAGTAAACTTCATCCAAATTTTAACAAATGTCGAATTTATTGGAGATGTTTAGGGCAATTTCATCCAAATTTTTTTTCTAGTGTATATTTGGTAGCTACTTTCGATATGAGGAAATTTTTGACAAAAATTACCACATATTTAAACGGTGCTTTGACTTGTCTAAAAATCCAAAACACACAGGGTTTTTTGTTTTTTGTTTTTTTTCTCTTGAACCAAAAGAACGAACTATTGCATTAATAAAAATGGAATACAAAATAGCCAAGCCACAAAGGTTGGTCAATGAAGAGATAAGAGCAAAAAAAAAATGAAAAAACAAAAGAGAAACAAACTAAGTAAAAAAGGGAAGAAGGGGGACCTTTCTTGTTCCAACAAATGCAAATGCTAGTCCTACTAGCCAAGATTGAGGATGTAAGCCAAATACAATTAAATTTGGCCTAAATATTTGCCACATCTTGTGGATGTTGGGGAACCCGGAGTTGAGCCTTCAATTGGGTAGCATGGCCCCGAGTCAAAGAGACCATCCCAAATTGCATTATTTGTGAAGTCCAACGGCCAATAATTTCATTTTGAGAGATCTATAGTGAAAAACCTCGAAGCAAGGACCCGAAATGATAGTTTTTGGTATTTTATGAAAGTCAGCCGGCCTCATAGCCAAGAGCATGAACAACCATGACACTCAATCATCAGCAAAATTATTCCATTTTCTTATTTCCGATAGCCATTTTTTCTAGTAGAATATTGCAGATTCTTTGGTAAACTTATAAAATATGTTAGATTTGAGACAACTTTTATTCTAATTTTCACAAATTGGTAAAAAAAATATAGTAGCAAATTAGCTCTTTGACCCCCACAATGAAATAAGTCCAAAACATCCCTCTTAGCCAAATTTGTAGCCATTTGCACAGACAAATTTCATTGATGAAACGCGAATTTCCTACATATTGTGTGAGTGCATGCACTAGGCCTAGCACTAATAACCCCTCGCACATGCGGCACTGAGCCACTCTAGCATCCCTGGATGGATTTTGTCCTGGATTTAGAGAGGGGTTAGGTTTTTTGAAAAAGCCAGAGTGGGGCCTTATAGACGGTTCCAACTCTAATTTTCCAAATCAAACCGCACATGGGCAACTTGAAAAATCAAGTGCCATGCCTCCAGGGCATAATAACTCCTTTTTTTTTCTTTTAAAACTAAGAATTAAAAGCTAAGATTTAGGAGCATTTAATGTAATGGTCAAATAATTTTAACTACTAATTCCTTCTTTGTCCTAAGCATTAATGTTATGGCTCAATAATTCTATCTACTTCTAATAATTTATTCTAATCATTCTACCTTTTTCTTAATAATGCAAATGCTTGATTTTGTTGTTTTCACACCGCATTAGAGGTTTTTTGAATCTCTCTCATTTCATTCAATAGTTGGAAAGCATACTTGTTTTCGGAGTGGTTTTTAATGTTTGTAGATAAACTTTGAGAGCTATGACTGTGGATGAAGATGAAGCTAATTTGCTTCTTTTAGCTTTTTTCTTTGTTATTTTGGCGATTTCCCTCGACAAAGGGGCCTTCCATCCCCGGTAGATATTTTAGAGTTGTCTGCAGGTGCAACTGCGTTGCCGTTTTTGGTAGTTATTGCATGGCTGCAGCGGTTTGATGAACACTTTTGGTGGATAGAATCCTGCCAATACGTGTATCATGATGTCGTGAAAGACGATATTTGGTATACGACACGTGACATGTTGGATGCAAAATATTTTGACACTTTTCAGATATCATATTTAGCGTTTGAGCAATTAGTGCTAAAGTTGACTCCATTTCTTCAGTCTCATGCGCCTTTTGTTATTATGGCCCCCATTCTTGTTTGCAAACAAGTAAAACAGGTATTATACGGGTTGGCTTTTAGTCATTCATGTGAGAAAATGAATGACTTATATGGATGTGGTGCATCCACTATTCGTAAGTATATAGATATAGTGTATACAGTTCTCGGTAGCCGGGATCACGATATTTTCAGCATTTATATTCATATATCAACTGAAGAGAGATTGTATAACATTACGGAAAAATTTAAGATTACTACGGACCTGCTTAACATATGTGGAGCTGTAGATGGAACTACATTCCTCTTTCACGGAGTCCTAGCATTCATTTGCCCCCTGTGACTGCTAACTTCTTCAACCGGAAGAAATTCCATAGTGTTGTTCTGCAAAGAGTCTGTGTCATGGACAGAATCTTCTGGCATGTTTGTGCATGGCAGCCTGGAGAGGTCCACGATGCTAAGCAATTTCAGTGGTCCTTTTTATACCAGGATTTGCACCAAAGGGGGATTTTAGCAGATCCTACCATCATGGTTGGAGGTGTCGAAGTGCAACCATACTTAATTGGAGATTCGGCTTACTTGAGCCGTCTTTTTCTACTTAAGAACTACAACCCTAAACCCTGCACTTTGTAATATGAAGAGGTTTGATTCTTTTATCAACACAGGCAGGGTTGTCAGAGAGTACGCTTTCAGCGCTTTGAAGAACCGGTAGAGAATTTTGAAGAGTTTTAGTGGCAACGTTGACAAGTGTAGAACCGTTACAATTGCATGTTGTGTACTGCACGGTGAGAAACTTTCTGCACCAGAGTTCCCGGGATATGTAATGTATCCATTTGCTAACAGACATCGTAGAATACAGAGTCTGTCAAATGATGGAGACGGAGCCAAAGTTGCTGGAGAACATATGTATAGAGCATTATATAGAGCTTGGGTAGCATATAACCATAATATGTAGACATTTATATATTTATTTATAATTTGTAGTAGTATTTTTTTGGTAATTCTTAGTTCTTTGGATTGTAGTTTCCTATTTCATAGTATATATTCACAATTATTTATGGACCCCCTCCCTCATATTGTATAGTACATTTACTGCATTTTTCTAATGGTTTCTATTTTTGTCTTTGTTCGGATTCTAAGAAATAAAGAAAACCTAGACTTCTATAATAATTTATTAAGAGGAAATTGTACACTTCAAGTTAGCCATACTTCTGTTCTATTGACATTTGAATTTGGATATTACAAAATATAAAATCCAAATAAGCTTCCGGAAAAAATTTGAGAGTGCAGGGAGTAAAGAAAATGTGGTAAAATGGATGGAGGATTCCAAAAAGAATTTGACCAATCAAATAGTCCTAGGTAGTTCAAATGCGTTTCTTGTTTGACAAAAAAACTATTGGTGAAGAATAAATTTAAACAATCAAAAATAAAAACCCTTACAAAATTTTGCAATAAAAATACATATTTTTTATTGCATATTTAAAAATTGTACAATATTTTTACTTGTTTACATGATCCTTTCCTGCATGCTGACTACAAATGACATCTGCAAACAATGCAGCTACATGCTCTTGAGACGCTTGCGTCGCCTGCAGAAAATTTAATTCAAATTTATTGTGTCTCTCTGCAACTGAATTGCAGTCTCTATCTTCACCCGCTTGATACAAACAGACCATTCGACAAAGTCATCCAATGCACTCGCCATGTTGCTGTTGATTCTTCGACGCTTTGCAATTGCTCCACGAACTCCCGGTAAATTATCATCACGAGTTGCAACATTGTTGACATCAACTTTTGCTTGGGTAGCCTTGGTACCGATGACAAAGGCCTCTTGATCATTTGCATCAGGAACGCCATTGACCTTCGCCGTCTCACTCAACATGGCATCCAAAGCATCATACCATGTCCACCTTGCAAGCTCGGATCTGTCTCCGAAAACGTTGTATGTCTTCTTGTGTCAAGAATATTGTTGGTGCATCTTAATCCACTTGTCCTTCAACTACGTCTCCTTGCAATTTGCCTCCATTGAAAATTTTGCAACCAATTTAAGGCGTATTGTATCCCAATCCTTGGCCCGGAAAGAATACCAACTCCCCCCCCAACTATACGCTCATGGACCACAGTCTAGGAAGTATTGTACAAAAATCGATACATTTTCGATATTTTGGAGGCCGGTTCAGATTTATTTTTTCTAGTCGAAAGCCTGCCTAAACTGCCTTTTTCTTCCCGGTTTGAATCCAATAATTTTCAATTCCATTTGTCAAATTGCCGAGTTTTTTATTTTGACTTTAGCATATTTCCAAACTTTAGTATGTAGAGTCGATTATATTTTTGTATTATGCTTTTGAGAGGTTCTTTTGTGATGTAAAATGCAGTATCCTTGGCAGGACTTGAACCTGGAACCCCCACCATCTTGGGGCCAAGGATGTAGCCTTCAGAAAATGCATGGATCCAAAAGAGAGTCCAAGCATTTTCTGGAGGCCAGTAAGTACAAAAAAATGAACAAGTGAAGACAATTGGCTATTCTCAAAATGGGGTGCACTATAAGAACAGGAAGCATCACTTGAGCTCGGTCAAATTGAAGAACACAAGTAAGTGGAAGGATTAGCATACAAAAAACGATACTTACTCTCATTTTTTCACAAAGGGATGGCATCATCAATGACATGGTCAAACTCCTCAGCTGGCCCTTCCAATGTAATCTTAAGCATAACATCTAAATTCTTGCTACCAAGCTTATTTCTAACACGGGTTTTGATCATATTTTGCTCACTAAAGGCTCTCTCACAAGTTGCAGCAGACACACATTGCACTCAAGCCAATTCAGCAAGCACAAGCAAGTTAGGATATCTAGTTTGCAACAAGTGATTCCATGTAATCATGCTCCAAAAATCTCTGAAATTCTTATCCCCCCATTCTGTATTACACTACAATTTAAAGGCCAAGAACTCACGCTTGCCAGCTGTCACATTTACAAGGAGCAATAAAATGAAACCTGTATGGGAGCAGTCTACCCTATAGTGTGCTAGCAAACTCTCCAAATCTGCAATACCGCAATTTTGAAGTCCAATTTGCCTTAAAAGCATGTTAGAAGGGTTTAGGATTTTGAAACAAGATATGAAGTCATTGTTCGTAAACCAAGCATCCAAACCTGCACATACAACCTCTACAAATGCATGCTGAAATTTCAAAGCTTCTTCAAAATCTGTCTTCAACCTAGACCGGTTCATTTCAAAACCATGGTACATTTTCCCATGAATTTCAGACTATAGTTTCCTCAAATGTCCCTCCAAAGGACCATACTTAGGGATGATATGGTATCCTATATCCTCATTAAACGTAGTAGCATTCAAATCCGTAGTCTCAACAATAAACATCATCCTAATTTGTGCAATTTCTGAACGCACAATGCTGCCAATAGTATTCACATCCACAAATTTGTTTTAAAAAACCTTAGACAAAAGGGCCAAAGAATATAAAATATCAGCAAGGAAGTAGAGAATGTGACAATTTACCCAAGACTTGAACTGTGACAATTTACCCAAGACTGACTTTGTCTGATTCAAGTCCTTACCTTCTTGAACATCTCTGAAAAAATACAAAACTGATTCCAATGAATTACAAAGAGGTGAAAGAGTAGTCACAGCTTGCCACTTGCTAAGCCATTGAATTTTGTGATATCTCTTCATTGTCCTTTTTACATCAAAGAGTTCTTCCTACAAGGTTGTGAATGCATGTTTGTGCTTACTGGACTTCTTGAAGAATGAAGAAATAGAATTCAGCAAAGAGTCTATAATGTCAGATATTATCTTATATTGTGGAGCCTTGGCAGCATCAAGTGCTGCCAAATTTGTCCTGTGTCCAACACAATGGCAAGACAACACAAAAGGGTTTACCAGAACCTTAATTTTAGTAGCAACTCCACCATGAGCACCCACCATTATGCTTGTACCATCACTACCAAATGCTACGAACTTGCACAAATCAAGCCCCCACTTTCTAAGATTACATATCAAAGTATCAAAAATGATAGCAGCATCTTTTTTTCCACCTTCAATCTCTAACAAACCTAAAAAAACAGTCAAAGGTAAACCTTCCTTTATGATAGTTGCAAATACAACAAGATGTCCAGTGACACTTATGTCTGTGGATTCATCTATCATGATACCAGAAAAGGGAGAGTTCCTTACTCTGCAAATGATTTTTTTTTTAATGACCACTGAAATGCACCACACCAAATCACTACAAGCTTTTTCATCATGGTGCATACTTGTAGTCATAGGAGCATTCACACTTACCAACAGTTTACACAAAGGTAGGAACTTTGAAAAAGAGAGTGATTACTTCCCTATGAAATATGCTGCCTTGAAGAGTAAATTCAACGCTTTGTCACAAGCCCACTGCCCTTGCAAGATGGCCTTCTCCATCACTTTCTCCCCACTCTGGGATGCCCATATAAGGCGTTTGTGCTCACTAGAGCGGCTATGGTCTTGAAAAGCATTCACCTTCAGGTTTTTTGACCCCTCTTTGGCATAGACCGAACGCCCTCCCCTTCCCCTTCTCTTTGCAAACCTTGCAAAAAACTCTCCCTAAAATTAGGAAAAAATCCAGCCAATGAAATTGAGTGTACCATTGGTCTTCTCAAATACCTTGTACAATTTTAGCTTGTGAAGGGGGAGGCTGATCCATAAGAAACTTCTCATTTGCAAAGTTTTTAGAGCTCTCAGATGTAGAGGATGACAGGTCAATGATATCAGTATCTCGGGACTTGGCAAAGAAATGATCCTTTAAGAACTTCTGTCGTTTTGCCATGACTGCCTGTACTATACCGGATCCCAACATTAGCACAATAAAAACTCAACAAATATACCCTAAACCCTAGAGAAGCAAAAAAAAAAGATAACTTAAATGGACCAGCCTAATACTTAGCCAAATCACTACAAGAGAAAGGGGTGTTTTAAGTGAGTTCTTAAATATAGTCTTAGATATAAGATTATAATTAATTACCTTTAAGGAGATTTTCAATAAAATTTGATTAGAAACACATGTGTTTCCAATAAAAAAATTATGTAAATCTCCTTAAAGGTCATTATTATAATTTCATATCTAAGACTATACTTGAAAAGTCATTTAAAGTACCCCTTTCTCTTGTAGTGAATGAATCAACCTAATGAATCAACATTTCAGAATCAACTCCAAAAACCCTCAATAAGCAAACACACCCAAAAAAAACAAAGAAAGGAAGAGAAGAGTTGAAGACACATACCTTAATGAGTAGCAGAAGCAGCCTTGTAAAGAACTCTATTGATTTAAGCAACAATAGAAGGTCACCAAGTATAATATAAATCCTAAACTTTAGAGAAGCTAAAGAAAAAAAAATGGGATTAGATTTAATGAATCAGCCCAACATTTAGCCAAATGAATCAACATTTCAGAAATCAACCCCAAAACCATGCAATAACAAGCAAACACACCCAAAAAATAGAAAATCAAAGAAATATACCTTGGTGAGCAGCTACAGTTGCAAGAGACTCCAAACTACGTAGTACAAAGCATCCGAAGCCTAAATGATGTGAACCTGCTCGAAATCAGTAGACTACCTAAAATCAACAGACCCAAATCTTAAAACCACAAATGCAAGATAAATCAGAGCTTCCAACAACTAACAACCGAAACAACTTCCTTCACAAAGCCAAACTAAACAACAAGAAATATAAAGCAAAAAGAAGAGCGCAAAAACATGAGCAAAAATAAGAACGGGAAGAAGAGCGGAAACACACTTGTCCTAAGCACCTCCAAAGCTCGTTGGAAGGCCCACAACAGACTGCCGTGGTGCTCTCTGCCTCTCCCTCGTCGTACAAATGAGGGAACCAAAAGTAACTATGAGTGTGCAATTGAACTAGAGTGAGACAATGAGCTTGAATTACGAGAACAACAAGCTTCAACTGGAGTGAGAGTATGTAAAAGAACAACGAGCTTGAACTAGACTGAGTGCGTATGAGAGAACAAGTGAATAGGAGTGAATCTGTCTGTGAGTGAGCGTTTGAGAGAATGGAGCCTTGTGTGTGAGTTGTGAGCAGCACTATGACAACTTAGGTAATTCGGTTTAGGGGTCTCAAACTAAGAGATGAAGACCCTAATTCGGCTGGCCTCCAAGCCTTAATTTTTGACTAATTTAACGGAATAATGGACTTATACTGACAAGCAAAGTGGCAGACATATATCAATATCCATTACCGTTCACACTTCACAAAGCCTAGGATACTTCACAAGTGCTGTCATTTTTTATAGTTGATACAAAGGCCAATAAACATATTGATGACTGAGGCTAATTATCAAGGTGGGTTACCTCCCTATACACTAGCTAAAATTTCCGCCCTACCCCAACTTTCCTTAGTTGCCCGCCGAAAAAACAAAAATTCAAAATGGTAAATTTCCTAAGTATTGCAAGGGTAACCGGTCAAATTGCCGAAACTTTTTATCCTACCTGGTTGATTTCCGAACTTTACATTTTGGTGGCCGATATCACATCCTAATGTTTTCTATGTCATTCGGAAATCTTCAAAAAAACTTGGCGAGGTTGTAACTAAACCTCGACACTCTCCAGACATTGTCACAGACCATATCAAGTAAAAACTGTGTCTCGGCATTGCTCCACTCATGGTGTCCAGCAACGGGAGAACTCATGGGCAATGCGGGAGGCGAAATGGAAGTAGCGGGTGGTGGCACCAAAATTGGAGTTGCTATCGGAACCTCAACGGAATCCCCCTTGAACTCCCTCTCAAACTCATCCCCCAATGTACTGTCCTCACCATTATCACTCAAAAACATCAAACTAGCCAAATACCCTCGTTTGCCATTTTAATCAAAAAACAATCCTTAAACTGAAAATGAGCCCCCTTAACCGTGGAACTCAACCACAGCCGGTTGTATAAGAGCAGCACGCAGCCCTGGAGCGCTCAGTACGTTGAAGTGTCCCTAGAGTGCCTTGACGCTGCTCTTTTGAAGTAACAGGCCTGAGGTGAAACTCTCGTCAACAGTTGCGTGAACAGTACTCCCGTATTCACCTGTCTTCGCCGGCTTCTAGCTTAGCTTGGCTTGACTCTTAGTTTTCTGGTGCTTTGAACGCAATTGGCTTTAGCTGCTCCCGTCGACAAGTTTCATCCACCGGAGCAGCATCGCGCAACTCTAAAGCCGCATGTGCGAGAGACTATGATTCAAAGCCATTCAAATGGGTATTTTGATAGTGATAGGTTGGCAAAAAAATCCATTAAATACTTAAAGTAGTTTTGGGTACCAAAAACTTGTGACATTTATTTGTAAAAATCTCTAAAACTAGGTCCAGTGAATCTCATGCACCTTGAAAAGTGCCAAGTTGTGGAAATATACCAATTTACCAATTTACTCTTTACCGCCTAATCTCGTGTTTTAATTTTTATACAAGTTTGCTTAACCCCTAAATGCCTAAGGCACCCAATTCTGGTGTTTGCAAAACTTTTAAGTTAAATAAAACCTAACCAAGTTTCTATTTTAGAAAGTTCTTCTTGAAGTCTAATTTTAGCACCAAAAATCCGATCTTAAAAATAAATGATAGTGATTTTTCTATTCAAGTTTTTGTACAAGGGTACCCATTGCAATCTTGACTTCCCGTAGTATTGAGAGCTCTTGGAAATGAGCCTCAAATACAGTAGATCTTGGAGAAAAGCTACATTCAAAATTCATTTAAAAAAATTGTAGAGTAGATTTTAAAAAGCCATAAATTGATCGGGGTTATACAAGTTAGGCCCTTTAACCTCATATTTTTTTGGTCACCAAATTTTTAGATTTTACTTGTATAAAGAAGATTGAAAGATTTTTGCAGTTTTAGCACCCTCATGGTCAAACATTATAATCTTTCATTCCATAAGTAATATTATTGTGTTTTCTTTTCCTATGAGATCTCTAACATGTCTAGTTTGAATTTGTACAATTACAGTTCAAAAAAATTGATACAACTTATCAAAATGTTGGCATTTTGTTCAATTTAGAGTTTTTTTCAAGAAGCCCAAAATAGGCCTTGGGCATTTAGGGGTTAAATCTATGAACAAATGCATTATTTATCTCAAATTCATCACCTTGGTCATAAAGATATATTAGAGTTAATTGTAAAGTGCGTGCAATGCGGGACTAGAAGCTAGAGTTTGGGAAAAACATAAGACAAACTCCCTGAAGCACCAAAACTCAAGGTCTGATGGGGTTTGTTGTTGTGTTTGTTTTGTATTAATCTTAGTTAAACCTTCCTCTGACACCGGTTTCCAAACATAGGACCAACTTTACGATTAACTGTGTTGTCCTTCAAAGATTCAAGTATCACTTCAGATGTTATTTGATTGAAACAAAGCTACGAAGCACTCTGTTCATCACCTAAAATTTGGGCTTTGCAGCAATTAGGTTTGGACTTTGGAGAGCACTCAGGGGTTTAAGGAAATTGACTTTTCAGCGAGGGTTTTGGCCACCATTCTCATAGCCGGATTTTGATGGTGACGACGTTGTTGGAACCTCAACTTGTGCATGATACAGAGTACAGCCTCTCAAAAATGGGATAACATGTATCCAGTTCCTGTGTCGTTTTCACCGTCCTCCGCACTTTGATGTGGTTCCTTGTCCTCTTCATGTAGGCAAATGTTGTTGAAGAACTGAATTGGAGTTCTTTCTTGCTCTCTGATCCTCCTACAGAACGGGAAAGTTGCAGGTATCATCCGGGAATTTAGATACTCACAGCTTCGATCATTTCCACTTGATCCAACCACAGTCAAACCCAAGTGGGTGTTCAACAATAATTCTCATTGATGACACTACACCCTGCTGCCCAGCCTTCAAAGATCCAAATTGCGCCTGACACGACAAACACGAGAATTAGCGGCACCATGTGGCAACCCCTGCCGCCCCCATCCAGTAGAAATGACAAATCCGAATTCATCCCAGGCTAGGGGCAAAGATAACTTCCAGTTTTCCACACCAGCATGATCTGCACCGTCTTGCAATGCAACGAACTCCATGTGCATACATGTCCAGTTCTTTGATTTCATCTCCGGGACTCTGAATTTCGGGGCAGCGATTAGCCGCAAGTCTGGGACTCTGGGTAGATCACCGACGCTGGCGACTGAAGCAGAAGAAACAGGATATACAGGATAATCTCATCAGGTAGCATTATAAGAATTCCACTCCACAGATAGGAACAGCATATACAGGGATTCAGGGGATTCACTGGCATTTTCTCATCCGGTTTTGCAGAGATAGGTCACTAAAAATACTCCAAGATTCTTTTGGGAAGCAGATTGGGGACCACTGTTGCAGCATCACCAGCACACATCATTTCCTTGCAGTTTCGCAAGAAACTGTAATTGAAGAGTTGGGAAACTTCACTTGAACTTCAGGGCACTGCCCAATTTGACCCGAGTGCCCCAGCGGTGAATCGTATAGTAACCGTCAAGAAAAAAACAGAATCTCAAGTGTTAGGTTCAATATTGAAACAGTAAAATGGAGTCCAATCTAAATTCGTAAACCCAGTTACAACTCAATATAGATTCAAGATGATATACACATTACTTATTTCATTACTGAAAACGCAATCTTCAGAATTACATCGATGGATTCAATGAAGGAATGTAAAATCTCCATTCAGCATAGAGTAATGGAGAGATTCCATTTACTATAAAGGTTTTCACACCGAGACCAACTTTGATTTGTGCTCGGTGTGAATACAACTTCTACCTATTGACATTTAACGCAAAATAAGTGTGCAAAATTTTAGATAGCCCAAGTTTCTAGATTGTTGTAGGAAAAGGCTCAAAGTTCAGATGTATGGTGAATGGAACCTCCTCGTATTAGTGTATGGTGAATGGAGATCGACTTTAAGTTACAGCCTAGCAATGCCTCTTTGAATATAGACTCTACTGTTGCTTTCACTATCATTTCAATACGACCTTTCTGTCAACACGGTACCAATATCGAAATATTGGACTCTAAATTTACTAGTTCGTTTTCCTCCCTCAGTGAAAACGCTGGATTTGCCTGCCGCAAAAAAGAATACGGTATACTCCATCAAATCTTGGGTAATTTGTGTAGAATATTAGATGCTAGATGCCCTCCGCAAGTTGCTCCTGGTGGTCCTGCGAAGTAAGTTTTCCGTGCTCATCGGTTTGTTGTCTCCATATCCACCACGGTAAGTGAATCCAGTTTGGACCGGGTCTCCAGGAAATTTACTCGGAAGACTATTTCAGGCCACTCCCGTGCTGTCTCCTGATCAAGAGCTCAATGCCGCCGTGACCCCGGCAGACCCCGGCCCAGGGCTGACCATCCAACAAGACCTGATAATGTGGCAAGATTATCTCATGTTGTTCAACCTCGTCATTGGAGAAGGAGCCGAGTCATCCGACGGCCACAGGTTTGAAATTTATGATGTTTGGACTTTGGAGAATGCAACGCAACGGCATCGCCAATTCCAAAATGCCTTGATGCAGAGAAAGAACGCCAATCTCTTTTTGAGATTGCGTGGATCAAGGAGCTGTTATCTGGGGTCCCACACCAGGCTCCTGAGAGGAAGGTGAGTTACATCAAGACCACATATCTCTAATTTATTTTAGGGCAGACTTCCCTGCACCTCGAATCGAGCAAACCTTGCACAAATGATTAAAAATTGGGAGTTTTATGTGAAAACAGGTGCCACAGTTGCAAAAGGGAAATTGGAATTGTTGGCCAGCAAAACTTTTGAGAAGGATCATGAAGAGCGGGGGAAGTCAAGTGCTTCGCTTCCGGAAAACTTGAATTTTTGACATTGAACTTGAAAACTAGAACTGCTTGCTTTTAGTTTGACAACGAGGGCAAGCTTCCCCTTTACTAATTTCTCCCTCCTCATACACACAAAAGTGAACCAAAGCCATCGTGAAACTTAACGAAGGCAAATCCGACTCCGAATGGAAGATCACTCTTATGTGAAGGAGACTCCAGTGACTTCATAGACTTTTGTAGACAAAACTTAATTTGATTTCATGCCTTGATGGCCACTCCTCAAATGTGCAACCCTGGGAGACTGGGAGAACCCGAAATCCCGAATCAAGGCAAAACGAGCCCAAAGATCGAGTGAAAAGTGATTGCTGAGAGAATTGCCTGATTAACCCGATTGTCCCAATAGATCTACTAAATTGGGAGATTTGCAAAGACTAGAGATTCCCGAGGAACCAACCCCAAGGTCCTAATGATGTTTCATGACCGGCAACCATGTGGGAGCCTTGCCCGGCCCTGGCGGTGGCGCTTTCGGCTCCATTTAGCCCTGCTGCCCTTTGCTTGCC
Source organism: Neckera pumila (assembly GCA_963969595.1). Taxonomy (NCBI): domain Eukaryota; kingdom Viridiplantae; phylum Streptophyta; class Bryopsida; order Hypnales; family Neckeraceae; genus Neckera; species Neckera pumila. The sequence goes on from OZ018408.1 coordinate 18,857,465, forward strand.
TTTGTGTTCCTTTTCCCCATTTCCCCCTTTCCTTGCCTTTCTGTCCCTTTTCCCCCTTTCCCCCTTTCCTTTTGCCGCTCTCCCTCCGTCACATGCAGACAGACGGATTGATCATCTTAATTATAGCCTGAACAATGGCATTACAGTAATGGAAAGAACAGAATAATGTTTTCTGTTCTCGAAACAAGCGTTGCATTTGGAGGTGATAATCATAAAATATGCGACTCGCTGCGAAACGCCTGGGCCAACGAAATCATGTACGTAACTGGCAGAGCATGCAGGCATGGTCTCGGAAGTGAGTGGGTGGGCGAAACTGCAACGACTGAAGCACATATGGGGCTTTGGAAGAGTAGAGAAAGCAGATCATCATATTCCCAGCATTGAAGGGTAAAGAAAGTATAAACCTTGATTGAGCATGCAAAAAAGTATAAACCTTAGTACACGTTGCTGCAGCAGCTATACTAATCCATCCTACCCTTGGGCAATAATCAAACCAATCAATTTGTTGTAGTCCACAACGCCCAAATATGCATGGGCATCGTCTTGTGAGCTCGTCTGTGCACCTGTACCACTACTCCTTTCTTCTGAATTCAATCAACAGACCTGATCGTACCATCAAAATGCTGTGCAACTTAATCACTGTGTTCGAAAAGAATTACATATATACATGTGTCCGGTGTTGTAGACTACCCAAAAAACGACACCTTAAATTACAGGATATCTACAAATGTGCCATTGCCATCTCAAACTCGTACCCCCAAAAGTAATGTACAATACTGATGGTGTCGGTAGTCTACACAGGGCCTGAGCGCACCACCGCGTGGTTGCAACAACCACCAACTGGAGGATCACCATTTTCTTTTCTTTTCTTTTCAAGTGTACAGATTGTGTGCGTAATCCTTCGCGTCTCGCTTGTTGCAACGCCGGAGATGATGATGACGTTGGTGGCTCGCCAGTCAGCTAGCAAGCCCAGAGAATTTCATGGCCGAGGCTGGCGTCCACGACGGGCGCCGTCACGTCGGAGAGACGGTACTTGAAGTTGAAGAGATGCACATTCTCGGCGCTGCTGCAGAGGCTCCCAGTCAAGCTGGAGAGGTCGCCCGTGTTGGAGCTTTCGTTGTTGTAGAGCGAGGTGACCTCCCCTGGCCAGCCAGTGTAGTCGAACACCATCTTCTGCGCGCTCTGCGCTTCGTCCTCGCATGACGCCGGCTCCGTCTTGGGGCGGAAAGAGCGGAAATTACTCGCTGGATTGAAAGCTTGCTGGTTGTTGAACCTTGACATATTCATGCTCATGCTTGATTCGAACATGGGGTAGGATTTCGACAGCATGGTGTTCAAGCCGCCGAGGATGTTGTTGTTGCTGTTGCTGTTGTGATTGTTGTGATTCTCCGGGTGCGCAACCCACGGCATGATCCCATTTTGCACTAGCTCCTTGTTGTGGTGTTGTGGCGACTCGTGATGAAAGTCTGGGACGCAGTTGTAGCACGACATCTGCTCCGTGCCTGCGCAAGTCTCGCAGTCTGTGCATGTGCCTTCGTCCGTCGTGACGGTGGGGTTCGGGGAATTGTCCATCATCGCGGCTGCGGGTGGTAACGACGGCCTAAATGCATCCTCCAGCTGGTACGAACCCATGGCCTGACGAAGGCGCGCGTCGGAGAATAGGAAGCTCCGTTTACCGCCTGAGCTTTTCTGGAAAATGCGACACACCACCCACTCGTCCTGCACACAAGAATGTCGAACGAATTAGACATAACCTAATGTCCTCAAGAGCCAATTTCGCTGATCAAGAACGAAAGTTTTTGTGACCGGAATCAATGCACACATTGAATGCATCGATCGAAAAGCAAATAAACATTTGCCAGAAAGAAAGGGGACACATGTAGAATCGGAAACCTCCCCTGCAAGATGTCCCTAGTGGATTGATTTCACGATGGAAATTGCTGAGAATATGGCAATTTGCTGTATCATACCTTGTTGACACGAGGAGGCAGAGGATGTCCGCCATCGCCTTCCAGCCGATACTCATGCATGATCCAGTTCGTCTTCTCGCCCTTGGGCGCGCGGCCGCGATAGAACACCAGCGTCTTCTTCATGCCCACCAGATGCGCCTGCGGCCGATGTGCCACGACGTCGCGGTCCTTGCCCGTCGCTTTCCAGTAGCCCGCGTCCGTGGCGCGGTTCGTGCGCATGCCGGTGGGGTATTTGCGGTCACGAAGGCTGAAGAAATACCATTCCTTCTCCCCCATTTTCGCTTTCTCTGCATCGCACCGCAAATCCGTCTTCATCAGTCCTCAAATCCCGTCTCCCGCATGCGAAAGAACATACATACAATCGCAGGCGCAAACACACAAGTATGAGATGAAATTGCACCAGGAAGGTCCCATGGCTCGCATTTGTTGAGGTCCACTTCCGCTATGGCACGAACGGCGAAGCTGCCGTCCAGCACCTTCTTGGTGAGGTAGTAGCCCACCAGCTCCTCGTCTGTGGGGTGGAAACGAAAGCCCGGCGGCAGAAAAGGCTCCCCCTGTTGCTGCTGTTGGTGCTGGTTCGGATGCTGCTGCTGCTGCTGCTGGTTCTCCTCCTGAAGACATGTAGGTGCAGCCATGGCTGAAAGACGTCGAAGAAGATTCCGCTTGCTAACAAGGGACTGGGTGTTGTGGGACTGTTATCTGCGTTGTGTGGGTCTGCGACAGATCTCGGACATGGAGAGGCCGGGTAGGCAACGTCAAATCACTGTGGACATGCCGAATTGAAGCAAGTGGGCGTGGTGCTACAAGTGGAGGCGGCTGTGACATCCGCGAACGGAAGGGTCCATTCTCTCGTGGCTCTCCGATCGTGGAGGCTATGGAGGAAGTTCGCCGCTAGCACTCGTTGTCGATGGCGAAAGAAGCTAAGCTACAATTGCAGTGGTGTTCGAGGAGCTCACCATTGCGCAACTTCATACCACCCGCTGGTCACGTGTCCGGTTGAATCAAACTCTACACGAATTTACTCGATCTTTTGAGAGAGAATTGTGGACAAGCCACAAATGGAGGTGATTATCATACATGTGCTCCTGTTCCAGATCTGTCGTTACACGATTGTGAATGTAGAAAAGTTAGAGAGAGAACGGAACATGAAGCACTCACTCGCGCGAGAAAAGAGCGAGTAAGGAGAGACCGAAGGCGGGGTTACATAAGGACAAACAGAATAGAAGGGGTTGTCACGAGGGCAGAAGTACGAATATGGGAATCAATGCTTGAAAAAGACGGAAGCAGTGGAAAGATGCCCTGGCGGCAAAAATAGTGATCGAAGTAGAGCAAAATGCGGAGACGGGAACCAGGAAGCGCACTGAAAATGGGATAGTCAGCGGGGCTCGTTCACGCACTCTAGATCAACCAAATTAACGACCGACACGACAGATCATTTACCCACACCCAAAATTCGTCACCGAGAAAACTCCACGATGTCCCAGAAAACTAAAAAGAACATTGAAGCACTCCCACTACAAAATTGCATACCAGTCCACTGATTACACCACCACCACCCCACGAAGCCTCGATCGACACAGAACGAACAACACTCCCACCCTGATGAATTCCAATTAACAACATTCACAACACCCCCACTCTCAGAACATCAACACCCAACACCAAACCACTCAATTCACCGACACATTCATCACGTGACTCGCAACAAAAACTCCACGCCAAACTTACGACGAACGAACCACTCTGCACAAATCCACCCAAAGCGAAATTCTACACACAAGTCAAAATCCAACGCCCAACACACACCCAGAATCCCTCAAACGGTTCCAAACGAGAACAGAGAAACGACGGAAGATCAGTACTCGGATCCCAACCAGGGATCCAGAAACAGAAACAGAGGAAATTTTGCACAGGAAGGAACGAGAGCGGCCGTGATGTGACGAAGATGAGAGGAAGGCGAGATAAGCTTACGGCTGGAAAACAATGAAGAACAGTGAGAGCGCAGGGGGGAGGCTTGGGCTTATAGTAGAACTGTTGTAGTGAAACTGCAAAGCAAAAAGCGAGGCACGGGAGTGCGAGACACTGCTGAGAGGAAAAAAGAGAGCTTGAGGCTTGAGGAGCTGCAGCTGGCTGGCTGGCTAAGTTAGTGGGGCCGCGTGAAGTCTCCAAGGTAAGCTTGCTGACCAGTGATGACTAGTGTGGGCCAAAGGGCGGTGAACGCAGCGGCTATATTGGGAAATTCATTTGTTTTTCCGGGCAGCGTGACTCCTGCAGTGAGTGCAGTCCGTCCTGCTGCTGCAGCTGCTGGGGCCAGGCTCCACCATGGCTATGATAATGCGGCGGTGATCCCAGTCCGGCGACAAGCTCCCCAGCCAAGCGCGCTCCCCTGCAGCTGCTCAAGTGTGGGACTGGGGGGGGTGTACAGTCCTCCTCCTCCTCTTCCGCTGCGGCTGCTCTTGTGTACCTGCTCGCCGTTGTTGTAAGAGCGCAGGCTAAGTTATGGAGGAGGCGTCAGTGCCATTTGGGCAGTGGGCTGCAGCGGGCTGCAGTGGGCTAGGCTACACTGGCAGGGCAGTCACCATGAGCAGGTAAAATGTGCATTGAGACAACTTCGCATCAAGCTCACTTGAGTACTTCAGGTAGGGACACCCTAAGCCGCCACTTTTTCTACTGTGAACAGTTTCTTTTATTAGACTGCTGGAAAAAAAATTTATCACTTTTTCTCATTGCCATGTGATAGGAGATTTCAATGCACCAAAGAACGAAATCATTTGGACACCATATGCAAAAGTTATCAAAAGTGAAAGTATTTTGGGGCGATGTTCTAAATTAATTTTGTTTCTTCAAGAATAGGTACAGTTTATTGATTTAGAAGATGAGTGAGTATCTCTTCAAGTGGCGCATTTGGGTACTTGGTACATTTGGATGACCCTATCTTAGCAAATATATATGATGCAATGATGTTGCAATGGTGTTTACAAGGTCTTTTGTAGAACTTAGTTTGGAGTTTTATTGGCGTTTGTGAAAGGGGAGAAAATGAGTTTTCAAGAAATTGATGATATATTATTATTCATTGGATGGAGAAGTCTACCTGTTAAGTTCAAGAAAATTTTGATATTTAGGAAAGCAAAAGGTGAGGTGGCTTAATCTTTTTTTATCAAAAAAATTCCATTTCTACTAAAAATGTAAATGAAGTCACCAAATTTGAATGGTTATACATCACTTCTAAAGAGTGATTTGACAAACCTTCCATTGAATTGAAAGATTTGACTATTTTTAGTAGATTCATTTACTTATCAGGTGTGTTAGTCCATTTAGAATCCAGTATGGATGGGCCTTCACTTGGCTCTGATACAAAGCAAATGATTAACACTATCACCACCTTTGCACTTGATAGATAATTTCCAATTTTTACTCAAAGATTTCAGACTCTAAAGGATACACCAAGACTAGAGCAAGGAATCACTTGAATTTAGTGGTAGGTAAACTATTTTATTGAATGTGACAATGGGAAATGAGATACAAGCCCCCTTCCATATAAATAATGGTACTTTGCATGATCTTGAGGTAAACCCAAGAGAGATCACAGCCACATGGAATGGAGGAGAAGATTATCAATTGTTTGCAAAAAAATTGTAAATAAAACAAAGAACAGATTTCTTGACATTCCTTTTGTAAAACTCAATAAATTTCAAAATTTCTACACTTCTTGAAAATTTCAGATTTACAACCTCAATTTGGATGGTAAAAAATCCGAGGATGAGGTCCAAGCTAGGCCAAGGTTGTTTTTTGGAGCAATTTTTTGCTAAATAGCGATGCAGTTATTTTTAGGGGAATATTTGACGAGATATTGTTCCTTTTTTAGTAAATGAAATTGCAAAATGCTATCAAATCTTGGGATTGAATCACTCTATTTTGGACAAATGTACACTATTTTGGATGAAGAACTAATGTTTTCATCCAAATATTACAAGTTTCATCCATTCCACAGATGTAAATAGCTTCATCACTCCAATGAAGATCAAGCTTTTTCTTCTAAACTGTGGCAGTACATCATGCAGTAAATGGAGGATGGTCCCTCCAAATTTAATCCACTATCACTCTGCCACAACACTGGAGTTTGGCACCACGGTGTTAGAAGAAAAAACAAAACAGTTGGCATACTGAAGATCACTTTTTGCACTGCCTAAAATAAATGGGGGAAAAAATAACCTGCTGTAGGCCAGATGAGGGCGGAGATGATGCAGTCACGGATGACATTGATCTTGGTGCTAACTGAACTTCCTTGTGTGTTGTGTGGGAGCAAATGCCGCGCCTAGATTTCCTCATTTGTGAACAGTTGTTGAAATTCTTTTGAATATTCATGAAGTTTTCTTTCAATCGTTGCGCCTCTCCATTTCGGAAACATTCACTCAGTTGTTTGTCAGGAAGAGCGGTACTAAGGTAGGAGGTTCTAAAATGGAGCGGGTTCTAAAACCAATCAGGCTCTAGAGGTACATTTTGCACTTTCCAATGTACAAGTAGCGTGCATTTGAGGAGGTGGTCGGTTTTAGAGCCCACAAAAATGCACTTTTCTGCAACTTCATAAATTCATAACTAATTCTACAAAGCTTCAAAAAATATGAAACAACTTGGTTTAGATGCCAATTTCTCTTGCCTTTCAAGGAAATTTTAAGAACAATATTTTAAGAAGTTTTACCTCCCCAAAATTCAGCTTCAGCTCTTAGATGAGCGATTTATGGACCTCCTACCTTACCTTAGGTCCGTCGGTCCGCAGAGTCAAGGATGCATTTCAACTTCCCCCTGCCGAATTCGATTAACTTAACTACTTCCGAGTCCTGAGAGTGGCAGGGACGCATCATGGCCCTGCCCTAGTAAGTTAAGAAAGTTGTACAGTCCAGCGAATTGTTTATTCAGCAAAGGTGACGGAGCTCTCGGCGTCACTGACAGACAGAAGTTCAGCACTCTCATGTCTGCCGTGTCTGTGGCCACTCCACTGGAAGAAAGCCCACTCCCACTTGGAAGAAGAAAGACCCAGCAAAAAAAAACACTTGACCGGCGGTACAGTGTACTTGCATCCCGATGCAATGTCCGTCCGGCTCCTGCTGCGGACGGAAGGGTGGAAGGAGTAACTAAAGCTTACAGCAGCAGCACAGGGAGTCTACTTTTGAACACTGGCCACAGTGTGACTCACAGTAGTTATGTGGCCTGACGCAGTTTACCTGCAAAATGGCTCGAGCTGCGGCTGGGCTACTGATTACGGGCTTGTCTCTTGTGGGGAGATGACGGAGCTCCGTCAAGGAGGAGCATGTGATGTGGCGATTGTGGCCCACTCTGCCTGGAAGGAAGGATAGGCCCATGACCATTGATTTCAAGCCTCTCTGTGTCCATCACTCTGTTTGCTGCCATTTGGCAACGAGGTATGAGTGAAAATTTATATATGTTTTTTCTTCAGTGATGAAGTCGTACAAGTTTAAAATTATTGTGAATTTTCTTTAAAAAAAAATGAAGAAAATTCACATCAAATATAGATTGTACTTGAAAAGTATGAAATTTTCAACATACTGGTATATTGTGATGTAAAACATTGTGGTATAAACAAAAATTATTGTGTCACTCTAAAATTAGAAAATCAACAAATCATAGGTCCAAAGTTCATATTGCTGTAAAATATTGAAATTTACAAATTTTCCAAAATTTTCCAATTGGAGTAGAAACGACACTTGATAAGCGTCAATTTCATTCGTTGGACTCAAATTCAAAAAAATATCATTTTTGTGGCTGAAATTCACATTAACCCCTAAAGGACCATTGTCCCTTCGAGGGACAAATACGTTTTCAGGCAGGTACCTACGGGCTGAAATTTTCTTTGGATTTTTTGAAACTTTTTTTGGAGGTAGAAAATTTGCTTAGCTTCATGGGAATATCATTTTTTTCACAATCGGTGCCCGGGAACAAAAGTTATGACCAAATAAGCTCAAAATAGGGGACGGTGGGCAGCCCGGGCAGCAAACAAAAAATGGACAAAAATTTGAATTTTTTTTTAATATTTTTTTTCTCATAGATTATATTTTTTCCTATTTGGGAAGCTTTGATTCATTTCACGTGGATTTGTTATGAGAAAGTTATGGACTTCTAGGATGCATTTCTGAATGCAATTTTTCAAATTTTTCATTTTTTTTTTCCATGGTTTATATTACTTGTGAGAACAATCTCACCATTGGGATTAGTGCATTTTAATTCCATTCAAAATATATGAATATTTTAGATTTTCCTTCTATCTCGTATCTACTTCTATTTAACAATTTTTTAAAGAATGATAATTGAGTTTTTTTGAATTTCTTTTCTTTCCCTAGACTCTCAACTCAATTCCCCACTACAAACATTTAAAGCTCAAAACTCTGTAGTGCAAAAGTTTTAAGTTAAAAATCTTCAAAGTCAAAAAATCTAGTCCCGCAATGTGCTGAAAAACTTGTTTTTTTCACTTTAAACGCAGATATCTTGCAATCTGTGCGGTCAAAAATTCTGAAATTTTTTCCACACACTCTTATACTAGTTAGGTGTAAGATCCTATGGTTAGATGTGAAATAAAAACGTTTTTCAAATTTTTTAACTTTTTACTATAGAAATGGCAGTTTTGAGTGTTTTTTGGCAGGAAAAGGGCCTCGGTCCTCTAGGGGTTAAGAATAAATAGCAAGAAATGGCCAAAATACACTACAAGGGTGATCAATGGATTCAACCTCTTCTTCTTTGAAAAAATTAATAGTACTATAATGAGGGAATTTGCAATACTATTTACTGAAAATATTTTCAAGCAACTTCCAAAAGACAAAAAATGGTCATCCATTGGACACTAAGTGTCTATGGCATTCTTCTAGGGTTAAAGTAAACTAATCTATAGTAAGCAGAATGATTTTGCCATGGTGGCATTGTTGAAAATTTTCAATTTTTTTTAAACATAAAGGCAAACGTGGAAAATGAAGAGAGCTATTGAAGTTTCATTTTTTTGACAAAGTATAAAGTTGTTATAAATTTTTAAAGTGTGTTGCCCAATTGGCCCAAAGGAATCTCCAAACTACCTTAAAACCAAAAAAAGTGTATCTATAATGGTCATCTTACTAGTCTAAAGCTATCACAATATTTCACAATATTTTCTAACATAGCTAGAACATGAAATCCCACAAAAGTCATTTTTTGAGATGAATTTGTACTCAAAAAGTGGAAGTTTCTGATGTAGTCACTAATGATTCTATCACCATCACTCAAGACATTGATTGTGGCCACTAATTCAATCTAATGTAGCCCGAATCTCATTTATTAAAAAAGTTTGTCATGGATTGATGCAAAACTATAATGGGTCATTTTTTAAGTGTTTGTTATGGACTTTTTGCTTGTCATAGGTTGGTTTACTTTATATGGGGATTGATGTAACTCCTACTTGCTTGTATATCTCTATTTGGAAGAAAGTGTCTATGTCTACTAGATTTGGCTGCTCAAACAAAAATGAGATAATGTATAAAATCCATAGCCCTTAACCCTTAACCCCTAAGCACCCAACTCATGTTTACTACAATCTAAACCTTTTTCAATTCATTCCAATCAAACTATCACCTAAAAAGAGATCTACATGAATTGACCATACTGATTGGTAGTGGAGACAAGCTTGGAGCTAGAGGGAAAAGAACATGTCCTTTAATCGTACCATTGAAAAGATTATAATAGTCAAACAAGGACATCTTTCAATTTGGAGAGGCCATATTTGAAGCATTGGAGCGCTCAAAGGTTAAAGGTTTGTAGAAAATCAGTATATTGTAGTTTTGGGGCAAGTTTGATGGAATATTTATCAAAAATAGATGATGAAAAAAATTGTATAAAAAAGTGAACCTTGTAAAATATTTTTATTTTTTGCATATATCAAACTTTATATTTGAAAAAAGAAATATTCAACAAAGATGTGTAGATCTTTTCCTTTACTTAAAGTATTAAATATCACATTTTACTCTTAAAATACAAATTATATACTACAATATGGCAAGACATTCACCATTGAATTAGTATTTCAATAATTAGCAACAACTTTTATTCCGATATAACAAAGTTGTGCAAATAGGTCCAAAGTAGCACAAAGCTTTCATTATGAAAGTGCTTTGAGTACAATCTTTTTATATCCTTAACCCTTCTAAATTATCCTAACCTATTCTCAAATTCCCTTTTCCAAATTCCTATTCTATAATTCCTATGACAACCAAGAAACTACCATGGCTAGCTTTGGCCTAGCATAAATGATATACTATCGCTCCAAATGCCTCAAAACTTTTCTACAATGAAGATCGACTAGTCAAAATACTTACACATCAATTTTCATCTTGATCTAATAGACTGTCTAGCTTTGGGAGATGTACATTTTTCTACTATTGACTTATAGTCAAATTACAATCTCAGATGCACTACGATTGTATCTTATGCATAATTTATAGGTCTCATATTTAATGTAGACAAGTTTTGATACAAGGCAATAGATAAATTAAGAAAGGTGCCCTCTAAGTTTCATATCTATATCACAAAACTCAATAAGATTGAAGTTTCCATATGCACCTTTCCTATCTACTTTAAATTCCAAAGACCTCCACTTCAAAGTCTTATATCTCCTTCTCCATAATAGATCTAGATTTGAAAATCAATATCATAATAAATCAAATATCCACAAACTTAGATCCAAAATGTTGCCTTGAAATATTGCTTTATCATAACACAAATTCAAAATATCCCATATCAATGCTTCCTTTAATAATATATCAACAACAAACATATAACTTAGCACCCAAGTGTACCTTAAACTTCAAAACTACCAAAAGAAAGGCAAGGGACCAACCTTTGCCTTTAAGTAGCCAACCACAACCCTAAGAGGCTAGCCGTTGGCTAATCCTAATTTCCCCTAATCTTAACATCAATTACTAACCAATCCAATTGTAAAAAACTTCCCATATTATACATATCGTTTAGCATATGAAAATACCTACTTCAGCTAGTAAGTAGCCCTCATCACAACACTGATGTCATTTCATCTTGAAAAGGGCATTGAGGCCTTAAAGTACTCAATGGATGACTATTGAGATTTTTGTAGAAATGGAGAATGTGCCTATTCATTCAAAATTTTGAATCATTTTTGGCAAATTACCTTGGTGATAGGTCTTTTATTTTTTGGTGAATTAAAAAAATTACTTTGATGGGCCTTTAGGGTTCATCCATAAAAATACAAGAGATAATTCTTTCTAAAATTTCCTCAATCAAGTTGTTGTTTCCAAAAATCAAAGTATTACAGTTTCCATATCATTTTTTGATTAAGAATCTTGTTTACTTCAAATTCACCATACCCTATCCATCCACATTTTCAAATAATCAGATGGATTTTGAGATATTTATAGTTTAAATTTAGATTATGAAAAAAACTAAGTATTTTTTTCCTTATGGCTGAATGGCTTCAAAAGGCTATATTTCTAAAAAATTACAAAAGATTTTTTTTTTTAGAAATTGAATTATAAATAGTTGAGAATATGCGCACTAGTTTTTATAAGGATTGAAGTAATGAAATGTGGACAATCTGTTATAGAGGGACAACAACCAAAATACAATCAATTTGACATTTAGGGATTAACATCTAGTAATCATTATCATATTTAAATGCGACATTATAGAAGTAGATTACTTTATGATTTTGTACTTTTTAAGACATGTATGAAGTACAATAATGATCAAATTTAGGAGTGTCATTGGATTTGACTCATCATGAATACGCTTGTGAATACATATTGTTGTCAATAGTTTAGACCTTGATTTATACAGCTTTAGGTCAAATATTAAAAAAAAAATTGTTGCTTTCACAATTGGCATGGGTTCCCAAATCAAGAAAGTTCCTAACATCTAAAAAACGGCATGGAATGAACACTTTTTTGACTTAAAACCACCGCACTTTTCAAAAGCAATAAATGAAAGGTGAGGAATATTTTGAAGCAACCAATGAAAATTGAGACCTTTGGTGCTTCAAGAGTATTCATTCAAGGTGAATCTAGTGTTATATATAAGCTATTTTATGTTCTGAACGTTGAAAATTTGTAAAATATTACTATAGTGTTTGAAAACATCAAAAAACCACTTGTGTTGCATTTTCTTGAGTTTGCTAATAATCTCATTAAACCTTTTTTTATCACTTGCCCATTGAGATAATGGGATTAGAAAAGATGTTGCTTTGTTAGATTTCAACCTAAGTCTTTGTTCGATTCCTTCAACAAAATTCAATTAGAAATGGCACCGGCATATTATAATGGGGATTTAATTCTTGCTTGTAGATAAACAAATGAATAATTAAATGAAGTGTTGAATTTAGGATGATTGAAATATAATATATTGACGTGGTTGCATTGTTACATCTCGATGCAAGATCCACCGAAATAGACAATTAGAAACCACTACTTACAAGAATATATGTATATACATATATATAAGAGAAAGGGGTGTTTTAAGTAGTGCCCTAGACATCACGTCTTTTAAGTAACTATAGATATTATTTTTAGACTGGTCAAATTTTCATATTTTGTTATAAAGAACTAAAAGGAGGTTCCATTGCACTAAAAGAATGCGACATTTGGATACCATATGCAAAAGTTATAGAAGGTTCAAGTTTTTCTTTGGAAGGTCTGAGTTTCTAAAATCGTTTCTTCCACACACGTACATATTGATTTCTGAAGAGTAATGATGGTAGGTTTAGGCAGGGCGTGATTTAGGGTGTATCTATCTTATTTCTATTCATGGCTAATCCTACCAAATGGCTTGGTAGCTCAATACTATATCTCCTTTCAGTCACAGGGGTTCTTTTTCTAAGAATTTTTGGTAGAAAGCCATGCAAGTTTTCTTTTAGGGAATGTTTGGCAAGATATTTTTGCTTTTTCAATGCAAAATACTATCAAATCTTGAGACAATATTGCTTTATTTTGGATGAATGTACATTCTTTTGGATGGATGAATAAAATTTTCATCCACATATTGTAAGTTTCATTCATTTCATTGATGTAAATAGCTTCATCACTCCAGTGAAGATCGCTTTCTGCCTAAAATAATAATTTTTTTTTTTAATCCTTTACAATGGAATTCTTTTTCATTTGTGTCAAAAAAATATACATTTAATGATTAATGAGAAAAAATAAAAAAAAGCTGCTTTTGTCAACATGAACGTAGTCTCAGCTGCTGCAGTCGTAATGAAGACCAGAGCGGCACCAAGTTCAAGGCAGACTTCCGAATCTGTGCACTTGAATGCCGGCCTCTCCATCAAATGTTCACTACTTTAACATTATGTTCTTATCATTGGCATTATCCGGCCACAACCTTCTCCAAGACTGATCGACCTAAAGCCACTGTTTCTGGGACAGAGCTCAGTAGTCACTGCCAAAGCCATTCGGAACCAGTGTCAGGAAGAAGGTGGGCACCCACAAAACCGTCACTTTTGGCTACTGGGCCTAGTTACTAGTTACTATTATTAGTCTGGTCAAATTTTCTTATTTTCTTATTGGCAAGCGAAAGGAGGTTTCAACGTACCAAAGAACGTGGCATTTGGATATTGTATGCAAAAGTTATGAAGGCTCAAAATAAATAAATTGGGTAGAGGTTCTTAAAATGTTTTCTTTCATATGGGTGCATGTTGATTTTGGAGATATATCCAGAGTGATGATGGTGCTTTGGGGTCAATGGTACGTTTAGGAGTGCCCACCTTGCAAGGTTGGGTGATGAGCATTGAAACTGAGGTTGTAGCTTTGGTGCCAACATTTGATAGGTTCCCATGCATTTGACATTGTGCAATTCTAAGTATACATAGGGACATTGATTTGTCCCATTAGTGTGTGTGATAAAAATAACCATGTGTAAGTTTAGTGTGTGATAAAAATATTCTTTTTCCATGTAAAAAGAATCATAACCATGTGTAAGTTTAGTGTGTGATAAAATATTCTTTTTCCATGTAAAAAGAATCATAACCATGTGTAAGTTTATTTTATAACTTGCTCTAATAGGACAAATGAATGTAGTGCATTTTGCTATTTAAGTATTTCCAGTATATCTATTTTACTTTTTGGAGAGAAATTGCTAATAGAAAATACCCAAAATTGTGGAATTGCACATATTGGGAAATCACATACAATCAAGTGGACAAACCAAGTCAATAGACTATGAAATCAACACTCCAAAGATTTTGAGGAATTGAATTCTTCAAGTCTAGTTCTAAACTTTTCTCCTTGAGATAAACATAAATCTACTTGTGTGACAAACAAAAGTAAAATATATTTATTACCTTCCAAGTGCCAAAACTTGTCTTTTTACTTTAGACCCCTATTGAATGACAAAATGAAAATGTGCACTAAGATAAAACAATCCATTATAGACATCTACAATTTCATCCATTTCATGTTCTTTTACATGCAGTATAGAGATTTTCATTGTTGGAAAAAATTCATCCGCATATGAATAAAAAAAATCTCATAAAGTTTATTTTGGATTGAAATGGGCCTCAAATACAACTTCATTAGGGAAGGCAAAGACGACTATCTACCAATCCTTGGATGATTTTGGCTAATAAATATCCTACAATTGCCTCAATTTATCTTGCTTAGCATACATTTTTGATGGTCAATGAAATCAAATGATGTAAGCCCCCAATTTGTCACTTAAAATTCAAAGTTAGTTTTTTTTTCCAATTTTATATACTCTTATTTAGTTTTAAAGGTCAAAATCTCTAAAAAGAGTGTTAGATTGTAATAGATGAAGTACTTATTAATGTATTATTTTGCCTAGAAGAGCCTAGAACACCTAAAATACTCCAATATTTTGTATGTTGATAGGTTAGATGTTCTAAAGCTAGAAATAGTCTAAGTTGGTAGAACCTATTGTAAGTAACTTCTTAAACAACAACCAACATCTAAACCTACAAGTGCATATGACAAATTCTAGCTAAAATAGAGTTCTATGGGTGTAAATTTCCTTTAGACTTAGACATACAAGACTTGTGAAGGACAAAGATTAGAGTTATTAATCATTCTAGAAACCAAGTAGAAGTCAAAATGTTAGCCCTGCATATAAAGAATTCAAGCAATATGAAGAAACACTATAAAAAAACTCGCCTTTTGTAGCATTTTGAAGAAATGGTTCATGTTTTCTTTGACATTATTGTGTTACAGATTTTGAGCATGCGAGAGGTAGATTTCTAGTGGATGTTGGGAAA
The DNA here is from genome assembly GCA_963969595.1 of Neckera pumila. Lineage (NCBI taxonomy): Eukaryota > Viridiplantae > Streptophyta > Bryopsida > Hypnales > Neckeraceae > Neckera > Neckera pumila. Next base: position 18,872,699 of record OZ018408.1, read on the forward strand.
GACATGGAGATGTTAAAGCAAAAACAAGTGGATGACACAGGGGACATGTATGTTTTTCTGGACATCAAATAAAACATGGTCACATTTATTAGAACATTCCAAAAAACATGGAAGTGCCATGTCAGCTAGAAATTTCAGATTCACTATGGATAAATTTTTGTAAGTTACTATAAAATGTTGAGGTAAAATGTAGACCAGATGTGAAGAAGAAATGAATGGATGTACACTACGGTCTCTTAGAGGCCTCAAATCTCTTCTAATGATTTAAAGGAATTTTTTGGTTCAAAGTAAAATGTTTGAAATAACGTCCAAATGTCGGAAATAACGTTCAAATGCAATGTGGTTAAGTTCCTATCTTTGAATCATCCTATATCATTGACGGACAATGGATTTTAGTATAAAAGGAACCCCTCCATCCTTCATTATTACAAAATGTCAATAAAGTAATTACCTGACTTTGCCATCAAAAAATCTTTTGATGGTACATGGTAAATTCTTGCTAAATTTGACAACTTTTCTTATTCATTTTTTTGGGACTTTTTTTTTAATAATAACTTTGTGCCAGCCTTGCCCTATAGATACAATATATACCAAATGATGTCTTTGAAAAAACTCTAGATATCTTAGTTGATGTTGCTAAAAACAATATTAAAGTCGTTGGGTCGGGTGAAAAATCCCACATTTATTGCTTGTCTAGCACACGCTGAGGTGGAATCTACGTGGTGTACACATGGTGCATTTTAGGACGCTTGGGACACCCGTTTCCTACAATTATTTTCATCAAACAAGCTGACATCACAATTCATTTCTTGATTTTGGACATTTTCTAGGACATCAACTGTGATGGATTTTAGGTGATATTATAGTTGACGCGCCTTCTGTTAAAAAAAATGTACTACCACGTCTTCTAAAACATCACATAAAATGGGGGTGTCTTACAGTGAGAAGAGCATTCAAAGACAAAAAAAGTATTTCCAAAAAGTAAAAACATGCAAAGAGTTCAATGGTGCAGTCGACTTGTCAAAATTCCATACTAATCAAAAGATTTTCAAAAGATTTAATTTTGTAAAAGGTAATAAATATGAAACCTTCTTGGAATAAGTGCAAAATAATTATACAAGTCCACACTTGATATTTAGGACCCTCTAGAGATCAAACGTTGAATTTAGATTTTTTTGAATAGTATAAGTTTGAATATTGGAAGGTCAACTATTTAAATTAGCCTTGGTGAATTCTTAAGAAAAATTATGGTTGCAATGAAACTCCAATAAAAATTAGAATAGCATTTTTGACAAATTTCAAGGCATTTCAACACCGACAATTATTGAATAGACAACACCAATTATTTAAGGCAGTGTTTAAACAAATTCATGGCATTAATTAGAGCCCTAGGAGCATATGAAATCTAGACAAAGATAAAGAGAATTCTATTCTTACTACTATGATCCCTTTGGACATTTCAGAAAAGTCCAAATCTTGAAAATTACAAATTCCATCATTTAGAAATTTTGCGATTCTTTATTTAGTCAAGTTGCGACTTTCACAAGTTTGAATGACCTTGAAGTTGAGGGTTGAGGTCTATCAAGCTAATTTGGGCCTTCTAAAGTCAATGTTGCAATTTGTTTGTCATTTAGAGTTTTTTTTCTAAAAGTTAGAAATAAGTCCAGCAATAAATTTGACTTATTTTTGTAATTAGTGGTTAGTTCTAGAAAAAATTGGGGATTAAAGAAGAAGGAGAGACCTTTGGAAACTATTTAAAAAGACACCCCTTTTCTTCCCAAACCACCCCTTTTCTTATGTTCTATCTTATCGCGTGGTCTATGCCAATTCGGTGTTTTTAGAGCACTTTTGCTTGTTTTTGTTGTGGTTTATAGATCTTGCTTTGAAGGAAAATGGGGTCCCTTAAAAACTCAACTTCTTTCCTTGATGTCAAGTGTGTTTTGTTTTAACGATTTGCTACTACTGTAGTGTGACATGGCTTTTGTCTTTGCAATGATGAACAAAGTTATCTTTTTCACCCAAAGTGGTTCATTTACACTTATATGAATTAAAGATGATTTTGGTTTTGTAGTCTTGTAATTATTTCACAATTTGTAATTAAATAAAATAATTATTATAATTTTGTTTACCAATGATATGCATACATGGAAGAAGTGGGCTTTGAAATGGTTCAATGCACCAATAGCACTAACTATTGCTAATCTGAACAAGTGCCAAAGGGTTGCATACTTTTACATACTACTGTAGTCATGTCGTCCACCAATTTTGAATCCTTCCAACACTAATCCTTTATTTGTGAAGTTTTCAACAAAGCTCTTACTTATTTTTTATGAATTTTGCTATTTTTGACATTAAAGAGTTAATAAAAAAACTAAATCCATACTACACTTGGTGATGTTAGTAGTTGGAATTTCTTAAAGCTTCCTTTTTTTGGATTGTATCAAGTTCATATGATCTCTTTGGTGGGAACTCAATTTCATTGGGAAATCTCTTAGAGCCTTGAACTGCAAATTTAGTGGTGTTCAAATAAGTCATTCATTGTCATATATGTGGATATTAAAAGCTAACCATGTGATTCTTGTTAATTGTTGCCCATGCCCCTTTATTAATCGTGTTCTAATGTCTCAAATAGTGCATTGTATGGCAAAGCTTTGAAACTTACATTGATCGTTATTTCTTTAAATTCCTTGTTTATTCCTTTTGTTAAAACTTGCCCACGGTAAAGCTTGATTTGGGTTTTATTTTGTTTGGACTAGCCAACTTGGCAAGGAGACCAACTAGTTCTTGTCTCTTGCTACCTGTTGGAAGATTGTTGGAACTCTTTAGGAGGTCACTAAACCTTGGGGTGGTCACAAAGTCCTAGCGAGTTTGAATACTACTTGGTTGTGGTTGCACTAGGGTTTAAATATTGTTGACTATGGGCTACCTCTAAGGTTTGAATATTGTTGGCTATGGGTTGTACTAGGGTTTGAATACTATTGACTATGGACTTCCTCTAGAGTTTGAATATTGCTGGCTATGGCTACCTCTGGGGTTTGAATGCTGTTGGATACAAGTTGCTCAAGGATTTGAGTACTACTTGGCTGCGGGCATTCAATAGTATTTTACAACATTCAAAATTTGAGAAAAGAAAAACATACCCAAACCACCATTTAGGCAAGAAGAAGTTGAAGTGATATTGAAGCTGGGAGTTTAGATGCTTGATATATGATTCAAGTTTTGCAAATCAAGATTAGAGTGGAATTTAACCCCTAAAGGCCCGAGGCCCTTTTCCTACCAAAAAACACTCAAAATTGCCATTTCTATAGCAAAAAGTAAAAAAATTTGAAAACTGTTTTTTTTTCCAAATCTAACTATTGGATCTTATAACTAACTAGTATGAGAGTATGTGGAAAAAATTTCAGAATTTTTGACCATATGGATTGCAAGATATCTGCGTTTAAAGTGAAAAAAACAAGTTTTTCAGCACATTGCAATACCAGATTTTTTTACTATGAACATTTTTAACTTAAAATTATTGCACTACAGAGTTTTGAGCTTTATATCTTTGTAGTGGAGAATTGAGTTGAGAGTCTAGGAAAAAAAAAAAAGATTCAAAATAACTTAATTATCATTCTTTAAATAATTATTAAGTAGAAGTAGATATGAGATAGAAGGAAAATCTAAAATATTCATATATTTTTGATGGAATTAAAATGCACTAATCCCAATGGTGAGATTGTTCCAGTAAGTCATATAAACCATGCTAAAAAAGAAAAACTGAAAAACTTGAAAAATTGCATTCAGAAATGTATCCTAGAAGTTATTTTTTTCAAGAAGATGCTCTAATTGCCCGAAAAACAAGAATGTCCATAACTTTCTCATAACAAATCCAAATGAAATGAATCAAAGCTTTCCAAATAGACAAAAATATAATCTATGAGAAAAAAAATATTAAAAAAAAATTCAAATTTTTGTCCATTTTTTTTTGTTGCCTGGGCTGCCCGCCGTCCCCTGTTTTGAGCTTATTGGGTCATAACTTTTTTTTCCGGGCACCAATTGTGAAAAAAATTATATTCCCACAAAGCTCATCAATTTTTCTATCTTCAAAAAAAGTTTCAAAAAATCAAGAGAAAATTTTAGCCCGTAGGTACCTGCCCAAAAACGCATTTGTCCTCCAAAGGGACAATGGTCATTTAGGGGTTAAGAGACAATTTGATTTTTGTTTCAAAGGAAGAAGAAGAAGAAAAAAAAAAGATGTCATTGACTAGAGAATAAAAATTAGAATACTATTGGAAGAAATAGTTGATGTTTAAGATACTAGTTCCTTCGTCAACTAGGTGTGATTTAGTCAACATGTTGATATTCTAAAGGAATAAAATGAAGAGAATCAAAATGATAACAAAAAACAAAGTGAAAAGAATAGAAGATAAAAGAAAAGGAAAATTAGAATATAAATTGGGAATTCATCTTCCCTTTTTAACCCCTAAAGGTCAGAGACTATGTTTTCACCAAAAACACTCTAAAACTGCCATTTTTAGTACAAATATCAAATTTTACGAAAAAATTATTTTTAGACACATATAACCACAGGATCTTGTAGTAAACTTGTTTGAAAATATGTTCAAAAAAATTCAGAATTTTCCACCTTATAGATTGCAAGATATTAGCATTTGAATTGACAAAACGCCTTTTTTTGGCCCTGCAAAAAATTGGGCAGCTGCACTTTACAAGGTCACATTTAAATGAAAGAATTTCCAAAATGGTGGTTACTCCTTGGATTCATTCTTCAAATCAAGTTGGCTACATGCTTGGAAAATTTCAGATCATTTGGAATTGTACAACATATTGGAAAAAAATAGATTGTAGAAAGAAGTAGAGAATGATTCAAAACACAAAATTGTTAAGAATTTAATTATGGAGTTGAAAAATGTCAATCCCAATGGTTGTAATGTTGCAATAAAAAATATACATCCTATGATGTATACATATAAAAAATACATATAAAAATCATTGTATTGTATACATATAAAAAATATACATCCTATGATTTTATTTTTTTCAAAAAATATTAAAAGTTGAGTTAAATAAAGGACTTCAAAGTTTATTTTAGAGCAGGGAATCCGTAATTGCCTACAAACTAGAACACTTCATAATTCTGATCTCATAAATAAAAATGGAATAATTCAACAGCTTTACACATATATGTAAGTCTAAGGAACCAATTTCAAATTTTTATTTCTTTAAAAAGTGATTTTTCCAAAAAATTTGAGCTGCCCGCCGACCGTTGAAGATGACATATCATCCAATAACTTTTTCACCATGTAGTCAAAATTTTTGAAAATTGTTGGACCTTGAAGCTACTCCTCAGGCAGACGTTGTGTGAAATTTTCAAAGAATTTTCAAAGAATTTTAAAAATAAAATAAAATTTCCATTTGTAGTGAGCTGACCAAAATAACTATGTCACCAAAAAACGCCGTTTGGTCTTTTAGGGATTAAACTTCTTATTTAAAGGAGTGAGCAATGAAAAACAAAATTGACTATTTAAAACCAACAACTGAAGGTAGAGCGTGGAAGAACACCCACTGTAAGAAACCCCCGTTTTAGGTGACACGCCCTAATTTTTTATGATGGATTTTAGGTGATGTTAATATTGACAACCTCAAATTTTTAGGTCAACAAAATGTACAATGTAACATCAATGTTGACATAAAACATTGGATTGTCAATATTCATGTTACGTTGTACATTTTTGTTGACATAAAAATTTTGGGTTGTCAACATTGACATCACCTAAAATCCGTCGTAAAAAATTAGGGCTCGTCACCTAAAACGGGAGTTTCTTATAGGTACCGAGAGCAATTTGGATACAAGTCATAGATGAGAGGAATGTGTGTGAGCATTTTATCTCCACCTTTGATATAAATCGAGCACAACGGGGATCTCTATATTTTTGCTGTACAATTCCTAATAGGTGCCTAAATGTTGTCCAGTTCTGCCTTCCAAGAAACAAACAAAGAAATCTCCAAAAATTAGAATTTTATGGTGGTTTTGGCCAATGTTGGCCAAAACTCTGATCTTCAAAAAAAAATCTAGTTAACCCCTAGAAGACCAGCATGCAGTTTTGGGCAACATTTTGGGCAGGTACGTGTGACTAGAGATTTCCATATTTTAAGTTAAAATTTTAATAAAAGATGGACGCAAGGAGTATCTTTCATATGCACTAAATTTCATGACATTTGGAAATAGGAGTCAAAAGTTATGGCCTAATATGTTATTTTTTTTTGTAACTGGACAGTCCGGGTAGATAAGAAAAAATCACTTTTTTCAAAAATAAAAATTTTAAATTGGTTTTCTAGAGTTATATATATGTGGAAAGCTTTGAATCATTCCATTTCGACCAATGAGTAAAAAGTTATGAGGATTTTTAGTTTGCGGGCAGTTATAGATTCTCTACTCTGAAATAAACTTTGAAGTTGTTTATTTAACTCAATTTTTAATATTTTTTGAAAAAAAAAATCCATAGGATTTAGGTTGTTTATTACAACATTACAGCCATATGGGTTGACATTTTCAATTCCATAATTAAATTCTTAACAATTTAGTATTTTGGATCATTCTCTACTTCTTTCTATTTACTATTTTTTTTGTATATGTTGTACAATATCAAATGATTTGAAAATTTTTAGGCATATAGCCAACTTGTTTAGGAAAAAGAATTCAAAGATGCACCACCGTTTTGGACATTCTTTCATACAAATGTGACCTTGTGAAGTGCAGCTCTCCTGTTTTTCGCAGAGACAAAAAAAGGATTTTTGCCAATTCAAATGCTAATATCTTCCAATCCGCATGGTGGAAAATTTTGAAATTTTTTCCACATCTTCTAAAAATAGTTTACTATAAGATCCAACGGTTACATGTCTCAAAAAAGTTTTTTTTCAAAAATTTAGTACTTGTACTAAAATTGCAGTTTTGGAGTGTTTTTGGTGAAAACATAGCCATGGAGCTTTAGGAGTTAAATCAAGATTTTAACAATCCTAAATTCTAGGGAACATCTCATACCCTTTTCAAAATGATGAAATACATTTTAATTGGACCTTCCTAATAGAAGTTATCAACAGATGAAGTTTTGCTTCCAAGCTTCCTTATAAAACTTCATCCATCAATTTCTACTAACCTATCATTGCAAATTCACTTTTGATTTCAAAGTTTAGTTAAAATTAATTCTAGTTTCTTACGTTTATTTTATCCTTGAATTGATCAAATATTTATGACTTTCGTCCAAATCTAAACTAAACCAAGACCAAACTTCATCTTTGGTTATCTTCCTTGATTTTAACTTATTTTCTAAATGTGAATTATTCTAGAATTCTCAAAAGGTCTCCTAAATGATTTTAACATTAAATTGTTCTTTTGTTGTTTTTAAAAGATTTTAAATTACTATCTACTTATTATTTACTACTCTAGACTTCTACTCTTGATTTATTATTTTTATTATTATAGTGTTTTCAGCTGCAAAGTATAAAATTAACTTTCCAAAAAAACAGGACACTTGGAGATCAATCTTCTCTATTGAAAGTTACAGATGGATGAAGTTTGACCACTAATTGGTACTCTAAAACTTCATCTACTAATTTCTACTAACTTAAACTATCAAATTGATTTTTTTTAAGAATTTTGATCTCTAACTTTAATCTAAATTCTAATTTTTTTTAAAAATTGTTTCTAGATGATTTTATTAAATTTTCATCCATTTTTACTACTAAATTTCATCCAAGCATAATTTTTCATTTTTCATTTTTCATTTTTTAGGTTTAATATGTTTTCAAGAACTCTTGAGATTACCTAATTTAACCTAAATTCAAAGTTATACACTAGCAAACTCCTAAAGGTCTGATTTAATTGTTTAATCTCTAGTTCTATTTTCTACTTCTACATAAAGATTAAAATTCAAAGAGCAAAGTTTGAAGGCATACTTTAATGCTAAAGACACCATAGTTCCATCTTTATGCACCATCTCCCTCCATTTTGTTGATTTTGTTGCTATTTTGCTTACTACTTAATAAAAAGATTACAAAATGAATTTGCATTTCTAAACTACTCTTTATGTATGCCTTTCCTTCTAATCTTCTCTCCCTATTTTCTTCACTATTCAATTTGAGTTTTTAAAATTTTTTCACTAAATTCTAAATATTCTAAGTTGCCACTATTGATTTTGGCTATAACTAATAAAACCCAAGAATCAAACTAAATGGATGACATTAGCATCATTAACCTCTACTAAATCTAGAATCTATTCAGTCAAATATCCTATTGTTTATATATCCTTTTGAATTTTTATATTCTAAATCAAACTTCACTAATGATGGTCAACGTTTACAATTTCTAACCATAATTTTGATGTTATTGCTTTTTTTGCACTTGACGATTTTAGGTTAAATCTTCAAACTTCACCTCCCAACTCTCCTTCTTCATTCTCAAATTGTTTTGGTCTCACTTTTATGTTGTATGTGTGTTTAGTCATTCAATCCTTCAACCTTACTTCAAATTTGTCAAACCTTAGCGACCACTCTGTCTTTTTGAGCACCTCTGTCCTAGCCCTTATTTAGAGGTTGTATCCATCGAAACACCAATCTTGTACCACTGGGCTTCCAAGTAACCTTGGCCACATGGTGCCTTGGCGGGCCGATGTAGACCCCAAATGGCTGGACCACAACACCTCCAATACTCAACTCTAGGTTGACACATGGCACCCTCATGTGGATGGCCAATGGTACCAATCCCTTACTATTAGGCTCCCTAGCTACTGATTCTAAACTAATATCTAGTTGACTGGCTCTAAAATAATCGTTGGCTATTTGTCTTGAATAAAATCCTTACCTAATCAATTCTAAACTAAATCTACGGATTGACTAGACTCTATTATGGAACTCTATATAGATACTAGTTTGATTCTCTATAAAAGAGACACTAAACACATACTAAATTAATGACGGTAGAAATAAAGTCTTAGCTCATGGGTCCAAAGCTTTGTTGTTGGTTCAGTTCCCATGTGAACAAAGAAACAAACGGGAAAGGAAGAATACAAAGGTTTAGTCAAATGGATAGTCCAGAGTCAAGGCTTCCCCTGAGTGGCAAAATCTTATAACAAAAGGGAAAGAAAAAAATAATTTAATATCACACGAAGAACAATGATAAACTACTAGAACAAATAAAGAAAGAATTAGTGTAATAATCAACAGAATGAGCCAATCTTTGGTTAATACTAAGACTTTAAAAATGATTTAGCTACCAAGTACTTTGACAAAATACATGCCAAGCAAGTCAAGGCTTTAGGGAAATTTCTCCAAAAAGGACTCTCACTGAAGGAGCTAGTGAATAATCACTAAGCAAAGACCATAATCCAAACAACAAGAATTTAACAATATACTTTTGCAGGTCAAGGCTCTAGAAAAAATTCTCTGTATTGGGATTTTTTTCTCAAGGAGCTAGTGCAAAATCACTATTAAAACTTAAGCAAGCTCTAAAGATTTCTAAATGATGGCATCACTAGAGTTTGGCTATAAACTTCTTAGGATTAGTATGTGACTCAATAATAAAAAATAAAAATAAAAATTTGAAGACTTAACCCCTCAGTGTCACGGACATAGTTCAGAACCTTCACCAATAGACTTGTAGATAGAAGAAGGTTCTAGAACCTTCTAGAAGCACGTCCTAGCTTGAGGAAGCTTCTTGGATTACGTCCTAATTGGAGGAAGCTTCTGGAAGCACCTCCTAGTTGGAGGAAGCTTCTCGAAGCACTTCCTAATTAGAAGAAGCTTCTAGAAGCACCTCCTAGTTGGAGGAAGCTTCTGGAAGAACCTCTTAGTAAGTAGTATATAAGCAAGTCAAAACTGAGGTAGTTCTTAGTCTTGACAACACCTATCTTGATCTTAGTTCTTGACTCCAGTTCTTGCCTTGTACTTCTTGATCTTTCAATATCAAGTCTTGATTTTCAAAACTTGTCTTGTCTTGCCTTGCCTTGCATCTTGCATGTCCGTTACACTTTGTTGAGACTGACTTATCAAATTTTGCTTTGTAAAATTTGGTTCCAAACTTCTTAGCAACGGAGAGCGTGTTAGTTCAGTACAAAGTTTGTTATACTAGTCATTGACAGAATCAAGGGTAAAGTTAATATTAGAGTTTGGCTTTTCTTGGTTGAGTGTGGATTACCCCTCTCCTTGAGAATACTAAGGCGCTTAGAGGTTGCGGATTACCCTTCTCTAAACTAGTATTATTTTTTGTCAACAAGTTTTTCTTGATTGCGAGCAGACTACTGCCCTTTTTGAAAACAACTTTATTCTTTAGAGATTGTGGATTACCCATCTCTAAATTGGTTTTTGTTCAATAGGTCAATCTTTTTTTTTGTGAATCTTGCCGAGTGAATTAAGATGTCAAGAAGCAAAGATGTTAGTTTGATAACAACTCAACTAGATCTCATTTTGAAGGCCATCAGTTCCTTGTCCATGAGGACAAACGTTCTTGAAGGCTTTGTTGCAAACACGAGTTCAAGAAAGGTTGAAACATCCCAACCCATGCCATCTGCATCAACTTCAGAGACGAATTTGCCTGCTCAAAATTTTGACTCAAATACCTCAACCACAAAAGAGCCACGGATTAGTCTTCTCGAAAAATTTGATGGTTCCAGATCTAAATTTCGAAGGTTTGTGAATCAAATGCAACTCATCATTTTTCTCCATCTTCAATGATATCCAACAGACGAGTCACGAGTGGGCTTGGTTGGAAGTTTGCTCGTCGGACAAGCTTTGTCTTGATTTTTGCCCTTATTCGAGAAAAGATCTTTAATTCTGAGCAACTTTGAGAAATTCTTGGAGGCGTTTTCTGAAGCATTTGGAGAACATGACAAAATCCGTTGGGCAACAACTAAAGTCCGTTTTTTGCGACAAGGATCTCGCTCAGCTACAGTGTATGCATCCAAATTTCAACAATTTGCTTGTGATATCAATTGGAGAGAAGAAGCGCTTATGAGCCAATTCTAATGGGGCTTATGAGACGACGTGAAGGATTTGTTACTATCATTTCCTGATCCTCAAACACTAAATGAAGCGATAAGTCAAGCCGTGAAATGCGACAATCGATTATTTCAAAGGCGTCAAGATCAATGATCGTGGACTGTACCAACAGCACCAACAAATTTCTTGCTCACCGTCGAGGCAATACGTATAACAAGCGCACATGCTCAAGGCCCCGAGGATATGCAAATTGATGCAGTACGATTTGGGCCACTTATCACACAAGAAAAGAAAAGACGTACTTGTATTTATATTGTGGAGAGTCTGACCACATCCAATTGTCACAAAAAGCACAAACAACATACTTTCAAGACAAGAACTGTACAGAAGAGTATAATTATATTCAATATTATCAAAACTCCGTCCAATCCTATAGTTTTAGAACTTTCTTGGCTCGAAAAATATAATCCAGTTTTAAATTGGAAATTGCGAAACCTATTGTTTTCTTCAGGCACCTCAGCAATGGAATCTCTTCCAAAGCCTGTAGATATCAAGCCCGTACTTATTAGAGCTAGAGCCTATATCAAAGCTGCAAAAAATGGTAACTTTTATGTGCTCTATGCAACTCCGGTGTGCAAAAAGAGCAATATTTTATCAAATATTCTAATTCAATACCAAGACTTTGGGGATGTATTTGAAAAGAAGAATGTCGACATTTTGCCAGAACATCGACCATACGATTGTAGCATTGATCTTGAAGACGAAGCTCAGCCACCATTTGGTCCAATTTACAATCTGTCGCAGAATGAACTTTTAGCATTAAGAGAGTATATCAACGAAAATCTTGCAAAAAACTTCATTCAACATTCCAATCTTCGACAAGAGCGCCAATACTTCGTGAAGAAGAAAGACGGGTTTTACGGATGTGCATTGATTATTGTAGTCTAAACAAAATCACGGTGAAAAATTGATATCCCTTGCCGTTGATATCCAAACTTCTTGATCAACTTGGACAAGCAAAAATCTATACCAAGATTGATCTTTGTGGAGCATATAACTTGGTGCGCATTAAAGAAGGAGATGAATGGAAAATAGCATTTTGAACCAGATATGGACACTTTGAATACAATGTTATGCCATTTGGACTTACGAATGCATCGGCTATTTTTCAACATTTGATGAATGATACCTTCCGCGAGTTCCTGGATCAATTTGTCATATATTATCTTGACAACATCTTGATTTATTCCAAAAACATTGAAGAACATGAGAGATACGTCAAGTTTGTGCTACAAAAGCTACAAGATGCTGGATTATATGAAAAATGTGTATTCCATCAACCGCAAGTGGAGTTTTTTGGTATATCATCTCCAATAAAAGATTACTGATGGATCCAAAGAAGATTCAAGCCATTACAGACTGGTCAACTTCTCAAATAGTACGCGACGTACAGTTTTTTCTTGGATTTGCTAATTTTTATCGGATCTTCATCAAAAACTACTCTCAAGTAGCACCTCTATTAACTCGGCTCATATGCAAAGACAAATTAGAGTGGGGACCCGAAGCAGAGAAAGCTTTTTAACATTTAAAATCAACCTTTACGACAGTTCCAATCTTGATACATCCTGACTTTTCTAAGCCATTCTATAAAGAAACAGATGCTTTTGATTTTGCATTAAGAGCAATTCTTTCACAAATGAGATATGAAGAGAGCCTTCATCCAGTCGCATTTTATTTAAGAAAATTTTCAGCTGCAGAAATTAATTATGAAGTTCATGACAAAGAGCTTCTTGCTATTGTCGACTCATTTCAGGAATGGCGCCACTTACTTGAAGGTGCGTCGCATCGGGTGACAGTATATACAAATTACAAAAATCTTGAATATTTTATGTCTGCTCGCGTTTTGAATTGACGTCAAGTTCGTTGCAACATGTCATTATCTCGTTTCGACTTCATCATCACGTATCATCCCGGAAAGCAACAAGGATTGTCAGATGTTTTGTCTCAAAGATTATATTTGATACCAAAAGAAGGAGAAGCGGCGTACGACCAACAACAAACGATTTTTCTTAAGCCTGAGCAATTTCAGCTTCATGTAATAACTATGGCAATGCCAGTTGATTCTTTGTTCCTTCACCAAGTCTGTGAAGCATCGGTTTTGGATCCTCTTGTTCTTGATATCAAACGTCGATCTTGCCATGATGGTGACAAATTCAAGTTATTAGACAACCTTTTGTATTTTGAAGAACGCTTATATATTCATGAAGGACCATTGCGTCTTCGGATTCTTCAAACTCAACATGATTTTCCTGCCACCGGACATTTTGGATTCAACAAAACATTAGAGCTTGTGTCTCAAGATTTTTGGTGGCCACAAATGTGGAAGGCCATCAAGAACGCTTGTGATACTCGTTTCAGATCTAAGAATCTACGACATCGACCGCATGGACTTTTTCAGCCATTACCTATTCCAAAGTGACCATGGTCTTCATTTTTTGTGAATTTCATTACGGATTTACCTCCATTTAAGACCTTTGATTCCATATGTGTGATTGTGGATTGACTTACAAAGATGGCACATTTTATCCCATGCAAGAAAATAATCACTAACAAAAAAAAAAAAAGCTCTTCTTTGACAACATTTATTGCTATCATGGATTGCCAGATGATATTATATCAGATCGAGGACCATAATTTGTTTCCAAGTTTTGGAAGCCTCTTTTTGAAACCTTAAAGGTGGATATCAAACTTTCTTCTGCCTTTCATTCCCAAACAGATGAACAAACTGAACGTGTCAATCAAATTTTGGAACATTATCTACGTTGCGCCATCAACTATCAAAAAGATGATTGGACGTCACATTTGACATTGGCGGAGTTTGCTTACGACAACACTATTCAAACTTCTACTCGACAAACGCCATTCTATGCCAACTATGGATATCATCCTAAATTTGATCTATTAAACATTTCTCAGATGGACAGTCCAGCAGCCATAGACTTGGCTAAGCGGTTATTAGAACTTCAAGACACTATAAAATACCATCTTTAGGAAGCTCAAGATCATTACAAAATATATATAGACACGTTGCAAAAAGAATCACCTCCATTCCAAATTGGTGAGAAGATTTGGTTCCTTCGATGCAACATCAAGACTACTCGACCATGAAATAAATTGGATTATCGTTGGTTGCGACCGTTTTTCATTTAAAAACAGATCAATCCCGTCGCTTATCGATTAAAGCTTCTGGCATCTATGCAATTACATCCAATCTTTTGTGTTTTTTTTCCTGAGCTGTACAAAGAGTCAAATATACCGGAAAAAAGTCAACCACCACCGCCTTTTATTGAAATAGATAATCATGACGAATACGAGGTGGACAAAGTACTTGATTTCCGATGTCGATACAGCAAATTAGAGTATTTGGTACATTGACGTGGATACGACATCAACAAACGCACATGAGAATCAGAAGCAAATCTAGTCAATACACTGCAAAAAGTACACGAGTTCCACCACCTCTATCTTGATAAACCGCAGCTTTTCTAGTAGCTTCTTTCAGAAGCCTCGCTATCTAGAGCCTGATATAAAGAGGGGAGAGTTGATATGAGAAGATAGTCTCCACTCTCAATGCAGAAACTTTCATAGTCCTTAGTTAAATCTCCAATATGTCTAAATGGAGGATCTTTAGAGATTCTTTAGATTTTGAGCACGATCCTGAGCCCGAGCTTAACTCTCTATGTTACAATTGCCAGACCAACCATTGCAACATTTGGATTCTTCGCCATCACAACCTCAAGACAAAGGCAAACCCTTGACGCAATGAAAATGGCCTTGTATCGAGCAACCATGGCATGGTAATCTTCAACCTGACGCTCGAGCTCTGGTAATTTTATTGCTAGTTGGAAGGCTTAAGCCCAATGGACTAGAAGTGACCTTCCAAGGATGTTTTGAAGGACTCAACATGGAGCAGTATTTTGGATTTTTTCATGTAGAAAGAAGTCGCGGTCACAATTGTTGGATGTGTGGCCCTATTCAATCCTTGTCTAAAGATCAACAAACAACCTATGTTGCAGATACTGTTCGTCGTATCCTTGATTTTTTACGTATGTAGAACCAAAATTACGTATGCTCCTCTAAGAACTCGTCGTTAGAAAAGGGGGTAATGTCACGGATATAGTTCAGAACCTTCACCAACAGACTTATAGATAAAAAAAGGTTCTAGAACCTTTTGGAAGCATGTCCTAGCTTGAGGAAGCTTCTTGGAGCACTTCCTAGTTGGAGGAAGTTTTTGAAAGCACCTCCTAGTTGGAAGAAGCTTTTGGAAACACCTCCTAATTGGAGGAAGCTTTTGGAAGCACCTCCTAGTTGGAGGAAGCTTCTCGGAGTACTTCCTAGTTGGAGGAAGCTTCTGGAAGAACCTCCTAGTAAGTAGTATATAAGCAAGTCGAGATTGAGGTAGTTCTCAGTCTTGTCAACACCTATTTTTGGTGATTACATAGTTATGAAACTTTAGGGGCTAATGAGGTGAGAGTTATTAGGAATTCCAGTTTGTGGATGGATATGGAATCTCTGGATTCCAAACCTCGGCACAAACTGGAATTCTTAATAATTCTCACCTCATTAAACAAAGTGGAGTGATTCAAACTTTTCCACTCTTAAATGTTTCCTTAAAACCACTTCCAACTTTTTCATTTTTCAAAAAAGTGATTTTTGAAGGAGTTTTTTGAGCTGCCCGGGCTGCCTGCCAAACGAGGAAAATTACATATCATGCAATAACTTTTTAATCGTATAATCAAAAATTATGAAAATTATTGGACCTTAAAGCTACTCCTCGGGCACATGTTTTGTGAAATTTTCAAAGAAAAAAAATCCCTCCATTTGTAGTGAGCTGCCCAAAATCGCTATGTTGCCAAAAAATGGTGTTTGGTCCTTTAGGGGTTAAACACTAAAGCGGACTTTTTGCGATCGATGAATGTCAGGGAACCTCATGTGTAGGACAGAAGTGCAACTATTTATCTTTGGAATTTTGTTGTAAAAAGAGGAGGTCTTCTACAGTAGTTTTGACCTCCACTGAGCACTTTTAGTTTTTTCAAAGTAGATGATGTCATACAGTGTTAAAAGGGATGATTTCCAGGGTTACTATCCCAATGTTCAATGGTTAAACACCCATTTTAGGATCCAATAGATAAAACACAAAAGACTCGATTATGTAAGCTTTATCTCAAAGGTGGAGATAAAATGTTCATAAATGGGATTGAGTATGACATAGATATATTTAAAAATAAAAAATTGTTTTTTTCTTGAAATTTTGCATCACTAGTCATCAATAATTTTATCAAAATGTTCTAAACGAGTACAAGTAGTTGAGGATATTACAGAGATGTGCAACACCAAAAGAGATATGCAAGAAATTTGCCAACATTGAGTTTAACTTGACAACCAATAATGAGGGCTCCAAAATCCTATACAATGGCTTATTTGAAAGAGCAAGTGCCAAAGACGACCATTATGAGTGTACAAGCTTCATTTAAAACAATAAAAGCGACAACCATAAATCTAATAAGATAAAAAATCCGATTGAATCCTCAAGCATAAGAGAGCCAAGGTATTAGACAAAGGAATAAGCATTGAAATTGAGGAAGAAATTCATTATAAATTCAGTGCAATGGCACATAAAGGGGAAGTCCAATGATATGCAAAGGAAATGGGACATATTGGACGAACATAGAGGGATTTGAGAATTGAATAGATGTTACCAACAATGCGGCGTTAAAAAAAATGAAAGTGCTGTGGCAAACAAAACCATCACACAAATTGCAACACAAACAATACAAGTGAAGATTGTAAGTGATGCTAGAGCAACATATAACAAAATGTGGATAGTGGTAGAAAGTAAGGGCAGAAGAAAAGTGTTAGTGGAAGAGAAAATCATAGCAAGGAGCGCAAAATAACAAGTACGAGGTTGAAAGAGAGTTGGATAGTGATGTAAAAGATTCAGATTTAGGAAGGACTTGAACAAGGGTTGTAGAAGGGGAAAGTCAAAGAAAATAAAAAAGACATTATAGGAAGTACAAAAACTATAAACAATAAGTGGAAATAAATGACAACTTGCATACATACCACTAGCAACACGGAGTACAATAGTAAAGATTTTTTGGATCAATTTTAATCTAGAAGCAGTGAGAGTAATAGAAAAAAAGAGAAGAAAAAATTGATTAAGGACAAAAGATTAAATCTTGAGCAAAGTGCCAAGTAATTTGGAAGCAATGAGAAAGAAGAAAGTTATGGCAAATACTTCGCAAACGTCCAAGCAAAGGTACTTTATACACCTACAAGTTCAAAGAGAATACAAAATGACAAATACAATTATTCCAGTTACTTTAAAATATCATCTATAGACGTTAGACATTTAATGCCTTTGCCAAAAAAAAATTGGAATTAAAAAGGTGGTAGGTTAAAGAGGATTATGGTCTTCACTTCAACAAGCAATTTTGGCATAAATTATGATCACAAGTTAAAGCATATCATTAATTTCTATAAGAATTTTAGAATAAGCATAATGAAATATGCAAATGATAAGAAGAGTTTAAAAAAAATTGGTAGATAAAGAATACCTACCATAGAGGAAGAAATTTTCCTTATTGATTATCTTAAGAATATAGTAGCTTCATTCTAATAACTCCACGTGATTTTAAAGCTAAAGCAACATAAATGGTGCAAGAAAGAATAAATCAATTCTCAAATTGTTCTCTAAGCCATAATTTGCTTAAATAATTTTAGAATAGACATGATTAATTATACTTATGTAAATTTCATGGTTTAGAGGTAAACCGAGTTTTTTTTTTATATTCTCAAAATGTGAATAGCTTCAATGACAATTTAATATACTTTTATGACTTGAACCAATATTTTTCACATCAAGTTTGGAACATGGATGAGAGTAGGACACAAGCTAAAAAAAGAGGGTGCAAAGTACTAGCAAAGATAGTATGTAAAATTGTTCATTCCATAATTGCAAATGAAAGAGAATTTCTTACTATTCTATCAACTATAAATGCTAGAAGAGAGACCATCCCAAATTTCTATTTATTTAAAGGAATTTTAAGAACGAGAACTTGACTACTTTAAACTTTGTGAAACTAAGTCAATTATGGGGATGCTACCAAATGCTTGGATGATATCTTTCCTATTCTCTAAGTGAATAGATTATTTTATTACAAATATTGCAAGAAAATGAGGCATGAGTACAACTTATAGATCCCTAATGAATTTAGATGTTCATAATTTTAACATTACTTTAGATGTCATTAGCAAAGCAAAAGAAGTTAGTTTAGATGTTTGTTCATTACACTATCATACCTCCCATGATGTACTAATTTTCAAATAATTTCAAATATCCTTCAAGGTGTATAGAGACATTTAGTAAAATGTAAAAAGACAAGTCCTTAGAAAAGAAGACCTAGCAAAATGAATTAGTTTAATGTTGCTAAAAGACATGATATTTATCAATATTAGGGTTCATTTTAGTGCAACCAAAATTTAGATTTTAAATTTCAATCAACTTCAAAATCAAGTGAAGCCAAGTGATCGCTTCATTTAAGAATTATTGGAGTTGCAAATTCAAGAGATACTAGAAAAAAATATCTTGCATTCAAGAGGATGCCATTCATTACAATGAGAAATGAGCCAAAAAGTGGCAAACAACCTATACCTACCTCTCTGCTGCCAAAAAACCAAGACTACCGATCTTTTTTGAAAAAAATGAAAAAAATTCCAATAGCCGTTGATTTGATTTTAAAAGCATAGTAGGGGGGCATTCAACGTGCACCATCAATAATGATGGAAAATATAAAGGATTGGAAACAATCATCAATATAGCATTGTTAAGAGAAAAAAGTTGAATTGTTGATTTGGAGCGCTATAGATTTGAAAAAAAATAGAATTTCGTGTTATAAGAGTTGCACAAGGCCTCAAGACACCCGGTCTTTGTGCAATTGATAACAGTGGAAAATCCTAGGTAGTGCTAGAAAATTAACTAATGCAAACTTTGTATTCCCTTTGAAGTGCTCTAGTCATATTTTAGAATTGTGTATTTTTTCCTCTGTTATTCTTGAAATTAAAAATACCATATCTTGAACAATGAGAGTAACAACCTACAGAAAAAAACATGTGAACCTTAAAAAAATTAGCAGACAACAAAGGGGAAAACAAATAATCTAATTTTGTTAAAAGTGAAATTTTAAAATGTTGTAGATACACTTCTACTTAGAAAATAAAACCAATGAAAAACTTGCCCTGAAAAAAACTCCATAGAAACAAGCTCCTCTACAATTCAAAGAGTTTGGTGTATATTTAATTTTCTTTTTGTGGAAATCATTGACATCTTCGTTGAGCTTTTGGAAGAAATTGAATTTATTGACAAGGAGAGCATCTTTGGACTTTATTCGATTGAAAGACGTGGAGCTTTGTCTAGGCTACACATGCAAATGGTGTGCCAATTTTTGGCTTCTTTAGCGGGCATGGTTTGCAAGTGAATCAAAACTTAATTTGAATGGGATGATGTCAGAATAGTGGATCACCACATTCTCACCAAAAGACTCTATAATATTGGGCTCTATACTTTCATTGGAATGTTCACATACTATATCAAAGACAAAGGTGAAGAGCATTTTTAGTGTGTATACAAAAATGTGACTCTTGAAGAAATCAAAGACGGACTGGAAGAAAATCGAAGAAGGACTTAAAGAGTATATCAAGCACGGTACTCCATTTGAAAAGAACAAAATTGTTATGACTCACACAAAGCTCATCAAGACGATTGCGACATATTGTAGGTACAAGATGAAGAAATAGGTGGGAAGTACTTCTCTAGGCACTCTCTTGCCAATGTTGAATTTTGGGCAGTATATTCCTTCAACTTCTTGGATTTTGCATGTCCGTCAAAGTTGAATGGAACACAACAAGGCCTTAGTGCTCTTGAAATACATGATGAATCCAGATGCCGTTGATATGGATGATGTGACTCAGATATTTTTTGAGCATACAAATCTATGTTCTAACACACTGCACTCTAGCAATTTCAGCAAAAATAAGCAAATTTGAGTATCGTATTTATAGGGCATGATTCCAAGTAATCATACCCCACAAATCTTGGAAGGTTTTGTCCCTCCATTCAGTTGTACATAGCAATTTGAAGGACAAAAACTCCCACTTACAAGCCTACACATCAAGAAAGGGGTGGGAAGGAAAAATCTGAATGAGACCAATCAGTTCCATAGAGCTGAAGTAAATTGTCCAACTCGGTGACACCCCAGCCCTGTAGTCCAACTTGCTTAGATGGCATATTAGAAGGATTAAGTGTTTTAAAGCAAAAAATCAGATTATTGCCATGAAGTTTAACCTCCAATTCGGCACAAAAAGCCTCAGCAAAATAACGCTGGAACTGCAGAGCTTCTTCAAGTTTGTTCCTTGCCTAGAACGCTAAATTTAGCAACCGAGAGATATGTTCCTCCTAATTTCAGATGGAAGCTTCTTGAGCAAACCCCCTAGAGAACCATACTCATGAAGCACATGGTAGCTTGAATCTTTGTTAAACGTGTCTGCATTTAGGTTTGTAGTTTTCACAATGAACAGCATACAAATCTGGGCTATCTCGGAACGCACGATGCTACCTACAATGGTCACATCCACATTGCAATGAAACACCTTTAGCAATGTAGCCAAGCAATGCAAGATATTAGTAAAGAAAGACAATATATAAATGAACTTGAACTGCCTTAACTTTTGCAAGATCGGAGTGGCTGTACTTGTATCTTTGCCCTTTAGGCCACGGAAGAATTCTAGGACAAATCCCAACAACTTGCACAGGGTTGTGATTGCTTGCCACCGACTTCGCCAATGAATTTTGTGGTAACGCTTCATTGTTTTTTTACATCAAAGAACTCTTCTTGAAGTTTGGTAAGCGCATGTTTGCGCTTACTAGACTTGTTGAAAAAAATAGCAACTGAATTGAAGAGAAAGTCGACTTGGAAAGAGATTGCTTTACAATCAAGAAACTTTGTTGCATCCAAGGCCACCAGATTTGTCCAATGAGCAACACAATGGCACACTATAAGGTAAGGATTTACCTATTCCTTGATTTGGGCAGCCACTTCCATCAAACTGCCCACCATAGTACTGGCATTGTCGCTCCCAAATCCCACAAATTTCCACAGGTCGAGCCCTCACTTCCGAATGCTTGAAATTAAGGTTTCATAAATGACAGCTGAGTTTTTCTTCCCCCCTTCAATCTGCAACAAGTCAAGAAACAAAGTGACCAGCAGACCCTTGTCCATAATGTTGGCAAACACAACAAGGTGTCATGTGACGGTGATATCTGTTGATTCATTAATCATAACACCAAAGAATGCTGAATTCCGCACATGGGTAATGACTCGCTTTTTAATCACAACTGAAATGCACATCATCAGGTCAGCACAAGATTTCTTGTCCTGATACATAGTCAGAGTCATTGGAGCTTTCACAATGACCAACAATTTGCACAAAGCAAGGAATTTTGAGTAGGATAAAGATTGCTTCTCCAAAAAATAAGTAGTCCAAAAGAGTGAAGCCACCGCCACGTCACACATCCTCTACCCTTGCAAAATTGCTTTTTCCATGACCTTCTCACTACTTTGCAATGCCTAAGCTAGCCGTCTATGCTCTCCAAATCGAGTGTGGTCTTGGAAAGAGCTCACCTTCAAGTTCTTGGCACCGTCTTTGGCATACGTCGATTGTCCACCTTTATCCTTGCACATTTTACAGAAAATCCTCCCAACATTTGGACAAATATGCAACCAATCAAGTTGAATGCACCATTACTCCTTCCACTGCCCTTGAGCAATTTTTGCATCTGAAGGAGGAAGGCAATCGACCCCTGAATCAATGTTTTGGGAGAAGAGTTCTTAGATGCTGACGACAAGATTTCAATGAAATCAACGTCCCTTGATTTAGCAAAGTAACGGTCCCTCATGGACCTCTGTTGTTTAGCCATCCAGCTTGCAATTGCGCATGCATAGCCCTCAATTGAAACCCTACAGTCCTATATTGATCTGATTGCCATCAATCATGAGCAAAAAAATGGGAAATGAAAACGGGCGGAAAAAAATAGGATGCAAAGTTGCGAACCAAACCTCAATCTTGCAGTGGAATTGCACAGGGCCAAATCATTGCAGTAGAACCGCACAAGACCAGATTATGTTGCAAATTACACACAAACTTGCCAACTTGCCAACTCACACGAACTTGCACAATGCAAGGAGCCAGGGGTGCACAACTACACCTTCAGAGTTTAGAGAGAGAAAATTCTTGAAATTGCAAGCTCAGAGTGGGACGTGATCACGTGACGTGAAAATAAAACTCAGAATGAGGCAGAAATGCGGAATGAGTCTACAACAACGTGAAACAACGGAAGTACAAAATTGCGGAAGTGACACATCGAGGCTATGAAGTGGCTCAAGAAGACGTGATGCCCTAAAACCTATGGTTCAGATCAATTGGGTCACTCGGGATTGATGGCTCCAATGCTTGCACCTCATCCTAAAAATTTAATCCTAAACCCAACTACCCATGTACCCAACGGTAAAAGACAATGACACAGTTCCATGATATTTACTGGGTTATTTCTTCTACAGAGTTACAGATTTACAATACTACAGTATACAAACACACAACTTTCTAGGAAATTTTTATTACTATGCATAGAATACTATGAAAAAAAATTCTATGCATAGTAATAAAAACTTATTAGAAAGTATAAGATTGTTCGGCTGCCCGCCGAAAAAAAATATTTCTAGTAGGTTATTTTCCTACATACTCTAAAGGTGGACAGCTAAATGCCTAGACATATTTTTTCTAACCGATCCATTTCCTAAACTTCTTTTTTTCATCCGAAACCTTAGCCTAGACTTCTCTATTTCATTCGGAAATTCTCAAATTCAACCGGCTAGGTGGTAGACAAATGCCGGTACTCCCCGTTCATTGCTTCCAAATCTATTGTATGACATACAAATCATATTTGTATATTCAAATATGCATAAGACAATAGAGAATTCAATTAATAGCGCAATCAATATTGAATTCAATACATTAAAAGTCCAATTCAAGACACACAACCAGATACAATTATTCTCTAGGATGCACACAAACAAAAAGAATTCTAATTTGGTAAACTGCATTCCAAAATACACAGTACACACATCCACAAATACAACTATAAATGAACTATTGACATCCAATGTAGATTCATTATTTTAGAGCTCACAACTTGGAAGACATATAATATAATATACATTCAAATTGACAATCATGCTCACACTCTCCATACGATTAGGCAATTGCATACACAATACAAAAATTTATACACACTATAAATCTGCACAAGGAATCCATCACAATACACACAAAATAATTAAGCACGTGAAACTCATTATATTAATTCCATTCAATAAGTACACAATGAATCCCTAGAAGACCAAGGGGGCATCCAGATTTCTAAAATTGTAAAGATCTATTATAAGATGCAATTTAGAACAATAATTTAATGATGGCTCTCAAACCACAGATGTAAAATATAATTTATAGATCACATCTATACGACTGGATCAACAAATACACAAATCAATATTTTCAATAAAATTTAAAACTAGAAATTTAAAATTCCTTCTAAAATTGATTGTGAATTGAATAATTATAATTTTTACAAGATTTTTTTTCCTGCAAGTTCAAAATATTGAATTCTAGTTATAGTGATTTTTGAAGATTTTCATTTTATTTTTTGATTTAAGTCGTTTTTGAAGAGTCAATTTTTTGCACTAAAAATTTTATTTTTTGAGGCCAGGTCTACAAATACCTTTTGAATTATAGAATATTTGCAAAGCAAAATCTTTACAATCCATACCGTGCAAATGTTAAAGATCTAATACAAGAATCTCCAAACAAAATTGATGGATGAAAAAATGCATTTCTTCGAGTTTGAGATGTGTTTATGTTTATTCATTGCTCAAAATCTGCACTCACAGTCCTTTAGGGGTTAAGGAAATGTTCTCATCCATTCTACTATCACACAGATCGCTTTGCTTCTACCTGCACTCTAACATCCATTAACCATTGATTTCTTTGAATCAAACAAAGAAACTCAATCAACTTAGGCTAAGATTTGCACTTGCATTTTTTATTAAAGGTGCCGAATAACTCGCCATTCATCACCAAATAGGAACCAAAGATGGTTTTTAGTCCAAATCAAAACCCTAACGACCTCCTAGCCAACTACCCACATGAAATCCAATTTTCACTTAAGCTAACATGGGCAACCAATTGGAAAACACCCAAGCATTCCAAATGTACTGGCTACCAACTACTTGACCATACATTTGGCATTGTCCTTAGGTGCCATTTGGAAAAAAGAATCAAAATACACACAAAATGCAAAATACAAATGCCAACTAGAAATATTACAGAAGTACAATTCAAAAACAAAATAATGAACAAAAGCATATTAGAATACAAGAATCCGCCAAGTGCCATTGAAACCAAGGAAAATTTGAAAACAAGGCTAAAATTCTAACAATGTGAGACTAGAAAAAAGAAGCTTTAAAAAGAGCAAGCATCAGAGAGCAGGCCACCATATAAATGAGAATGGTTGACACAAAAGATTGAAACCTGCAGCAACTTACAAAGTTAATCCAAAAAAAATTATGCATTGTGAATTTTATTGAAGGACTCACTAATGTCCAAAATTTATGGCAAATGTAGAAGAGGCGTTCTCTAATATTCAAAAATACATAGCCAGTGCAAAAAATAGACTCACCGTGGTTCCCTCCAAAAGGCCTAGTGCCTTCCTTTCGCAATTGCCTTGAATAGCAAGTTGAGGCGAAGGAGGGAACTGCACAAACCTGCATGGTGCTTTCACATTATTCAGCTGGTGGTTGGTGCTCATGGACATTCATTCTACTAGTGAATAGACTTGTAACTATCATATTAAATACTTTTAGAAGTATTCACTTTTACGTTTTTTAGGAGTCTATAAATTATACTTCCACTATAAGAAACCCGTTTTTTTTATGTTGGAGCAAAAATATGCGATGTCCAAGGCCGAACATACTATGTCCGCGGAGACGTCAAGACGTTAAAGAGAAGGATTGCGATTTCAGAAGATTTGCGAGGATGTTCCTAATGATTGTGGCAAATTTGAATGAAGACAAGTTGATGTTACCATTGACATTGGGATTTTTTATGACATTTTCAAAGATTCATTGATGTCCGGCGAGCCGTATGCAAAAACATAGACTGCCATGTCAGCTTTAAGGAAAAAAATTTACGTAGGATAAATCTGTGGAAATTACTTTATTCTTGGATAAAAGTTTGACCGAGGTTAAAAAAAGGAATCGGGCAACCATCGAGCAAGTTTGGAAGAAGAGAAGATGACGTGGCATATAACGTGGCATGCCACGTGTAAATTAGTTGACGTGGCATAAAATTATGTTGATATGGCATGCCACGTCAGCATAGCGGGGCTGTCTCTTTGCATTTTCTACACTTGTATTGGAGATGTCTAAGTAGACATAGAGATGTCACTAGAGACATCTTATAAAACGTTGAGATGTTTTCTTGGACATTTTTGTAGACTTCTAGATGTTTTAGGAAACATAGTCACAATTGGCATAACGTCTATGGAGACGTCATCAGAGTGGCCTTTGAAACATGCAAAAAACATCCTGCTGCCCTGCTGGACGTCTGTGTGCTATTCCACCAAAATTAAAATCCAACGTTCTTAATGTCCCATATAGTTTGTCTTCCCCTCTACCACTCCACTTGTATAAAGAGCCCATCTTCTCCCCTCCATAAACTCACATCAAGTAGCTTTTGAAGCCATGTGATATAATTGCCAATGATGATGTATTTTGTATGGCGTATTATGTACGATATATGATGTATGGAATATGATGTATGATGTATAATTTATGGTGTATGATGTATAATGTATGGTGTACTATATATGACATGTTATATTGGACATTATGACATGCATGTGGACATCATATGAGACATGTGAGACTGTCCATATTAACATCATGCCGAATAGTCCATCCCATGACATGAACATCTAATGTGACATCATTTTGTTCTCCTAAACCATACCAAATATTGGCAGAGGTATTCATGATGAAAAGTAGATGTTTACATTGATGTCACAAGAAATCTGGACGTCTAAGGTGATGTTTCAAAATACATCTATAAAACATCTAGACGTCTGAGTTGATTTCTTAGAAAACGTACAAATGTCTATGTTGACGTCTTCAAAGATAGCAAGAAAATTCTTAGACAACAAAAAAATATGCTGATATGGCATGCCACATCATCCTTGCTAAATGCCAAGTCACTTTTTGCGCCGCCACATCACGTGCCACCTCAGATGCCATGTCATGGCCAAAAATGGATGAAAAAATTTCTATGTGTCTGTCCGTGTCCACGTGGCGCTTAGGTGGCAGCCACATGGCGGCCTTTGAAAACCCCATTGATCTATTTTTCTATTTTCTAAGTACTAAGTTGAAATTGTTTCATCATTGCGCATGACTTCATCAAGTTTGGAGTCATGGTTTTACACTTACAAACTTGAGCGGAGAAATGTCATGCAAGAATTTTGTTTCATTGAAATGTCATGCACCAATTGAGAAATCATTCTTGACCTTATATTTATTTAAATTTGCTTGGAGTAAGTTTTCAATCATAATGGGCTACCATGTTTGGATATTACCTTTAAGAGATGATAAGGTTGGTTAAGCTTGGTGATAGTTACTTGGGCATACTAAAATCAACAATGCTTAAACTTCATAGAGCTTCTGGAATTAAGACATGTTATGTAGTTTTAAGGAAAGGTTGAGAGAATTAGAAAATATAGAAATATTCTTAATCATCTCTTGATTTATGTATTTTAGTTGAGTCATATGATAGAATGTATTTAAAGACATAATTTTTTAAAGCATCTTTGAAAATGCAACTAGTGTCAAATTTTAACACAACATTTGACAAAGTCTAAATTTTACTTAATCCTTGAAGGACGAAGGGGTGATCCTGGAAATCATCCCTTTCCATTACTATGTAATTATTTGCTGAAGAAATAGCAAAGCACTCGTTGGAAATCAAACTATTGTAGAAGACTTCCTCTTTTTACAACAAAATTCTGAGGATGAATAGTTGCACTTCTATCCTATATACAAGGTTCCTTGTCATTCATCAGCCACAAAATGGCCGACTCAACATTAAGGGTTTACTATGATATTTTTGCCTTCAATCAAATATCATTTAACTCTAAAATGCCTGCATTTGTCTCTTTTGCAATTAAATATTATAGAGTATAAAATGATAAACAGAAACTAAAATATTAGCAAAATACACATTTGGAATTAGCTTAGTTCAACTCTTATTTAAGAGTATAAAACTGTGAAATTTGGATGTATTGAAAATGCAACTCAGATAACAATAAAGAACACTTTGCAAACCATTTATTGCCCTAAGCAATGGACATAAGCATGTTGGGATTAATATATAGTACAAGCTTTTCTTCTTTAAATGATCTACAACCTCTGTTTTTTTGTTTTTACAATATTTTTACCATCAATGTGGCTACTTTGGACCTTGTAGATCTATTGAAGGATGTTTTGGGTCTTTTATTGATCCATTTTGGTGTGATAAAATGGAATTTCCTTGCATTTATGGGTTCAAAAAAAATAGAAGTAATAAAAGAGTCATCTTTTGTCATCGAAATTTGAATCCGTAAATGATGATGTTCTATTTTGATTGTTTTGTATAATCAATATATCAAATACAATAAACTTCATCTTTAAAGTCATGTTTATCCCCCATTTATGTGGTGCTTCTTTTAATTGTAGTTCTTAGATGCATTTGAATTCTTATTCTAGTCAATTTGGAGGGGAGGGACAACGAGGTATGAATTATTTACTACTTTAGTTTTTTTTAAATGACAATAGAGCATAATTGCATGCAGTCTAATCATATTGGATTGTCTTCTTCTTGAATTGAGATTTAGGTTTTACCCTTCAAAAATGACACAATCAAAACACAAATTAGCACCTAGAATAGTACAAATTTGAATTTGCTTCTTTTTTACGCAAAGATGGGATCTAAACCTCCATGTAGGAAGGAAGCAACTTCATGTGATTAGAATGCATGAAATCTTGTGTTTTTGTTGTGGTTAAATATTGAAATTGCTATTTAGAGCAACCATAAAAATTTCCAATTTCTAAAAAATTTAAATTACATCTTTGATTCATTCTTGGAGTTAAATCTTCAAAATGGATTTGAAACAAATTAATATATGTTTTTCAAATTTGATTGTATACATATATTCTATTCTTAATTTTAACATTGTTCTCTACTTTGTGCCATAATAATTCTATATTCTTCACCTCTCCTAGCTAATTTGGAATCTCTGATTGCAAATATAAATTCAAAATTTTCAAATTCTGTCATATAAGGCAAATAAAAAATTCCTGTATTTTTCACTTGAGATAAATTCACCTTGCATGTCCCACTTCATGGGACGGGTTTAGCATCCTATCTTGTTTGTCCCCCAAAAGAAAAGAATCACAAATGGAGAGCACTATCTTATAGTAATGCACTAGTGTTGTCTCATAATTCGTAAAAAGACAACCAATAGTAGTTCTATACTAATGAATAAGGTAGCAACACCCATAGCCTTCTTTGTACCTATAACTGTCTCCTATAAAATCTTGGGAAGTGAACAAAAATGATTAGAAGGATGTATAACATCCGAATATCAGACCCTAGTAGCAATATTAGATGTATTTATAGTCAGTTCTTTAACAATTCACAAATTATACTCACAGTGTCTAAATAACACATTCAAAAGTACACATTCAATTCTTAATTCTTAACATTGTCTCCTTAGAATGGTTGAAGGAATTTCACTTGCCCACACACAAATGAGATAACATTTTGGAGCAATTACATATGGTCACTCCCTAACCATATATGGTGACTAAAATTTTATAATTATTGTAGGAGCAGATAGGGATTTGCATTTCAATCCAATTTGCACTTGAGGGCTATGGTTAGACAACCCATCTCATCTAGGCCATTAAAACTGCATTGAGCCTTCTTAGAGTGAATTTTTTCTTTACACACAAATGAGGATTTACACCATTTACTAGTATTTCTTATTAGATACATCCAAGCAAAATTTTAAAAGCAAACAAAGAGGCTATTTTACTCTATTTCACCCTACAACTTTATGAAGTCAAATAATTAGGCAATACATTAGCCATTTTTTGATGGTTTTTCAATATAAAATATATTTTTAAGGAATCCAAATGGTGTAAACATAGAGTGAAAAATTGAGAATATGTGGAAAAAATTTCAAAATCTTTGACTCCACATCTTGCACGATTATTATGTCTGATGTTAGAAGAAAATGATTTTTTCAAAGATGTTCCAACGTAGCTAAAAAAAATTGACTGCTTTTGGAGTGTGATTATAGAATTAAAATAATTTTTTTACTTCTTCATACCATATCAATTTAACCCCTCAAAGCCCAACAACTATTTGACAATGGGGGTTATCAATGAATCATCCTACTTTTGATATTTTTTTTGCACATGGATGTATTTGAAATATTTAATTTTGATTGTACAAAAGTAAAAACTATTTTATCTAGTATACATAGAATAGTTGTGGAAAATATTGACTGTTGAATTTTTAGATTATTACAATTTTGGATGATAAGCTTTTTGGGCAAAAAAACGTAGCTTTTGTGGAAGAAAAATTATAAGAAGATGAATAATGCTCTTTTATCCCTCCAAAAAATTTGTATTAGAATCGAAGCCAAATTCTGTATTTCTAAATTTTAAGAAATGAGAAATAAAAAAACTCTCTCAAATTTGTACACATTTTTAACAAAAGCAATAGAAAGCAAAATTTGACCAAATAGGATCTACAAATTTAAAAAAAAAAATTATATATGCATTAATTTTTTAACTTTAACAACGGATACTATTAGCATATTGTTTGGAACATCTTTAAAAAATTTCAAAGAATTCTAATTATTTTTGTGTTCTTAATTACACCAGATTGAACCATGTATTTTTATTTTTTTAAATTGATTAAAATACAAATAATTTTTTTTTCTTCAGAACCAATTTGTTTTTGCAAAGTAAAGACTAGGTGAAATGTCCAAATAAATATTTTTTTCCATCTCTAATATTCCTTTCATAATAAAAAAATTATGTTTGTTCCCTTTTCTATTAGACTACATTTCTTGAACAAAGTTTTAAATACTTCTCACTTTGAAATTTTGAAAAAAAAAGAAATGCAATAAGTATGTCAACTTGTTGCTCTACAAGCCCTAGATTATAAAATATTGAGATTTGTTTCATCCAACCAAGAATTTGTTATTGAAAATTTGAAAAGGACACATTGAGTTCTCTTGGTCATTGAAGGGTTAGTGACATGTATGCTATATTTCAAAAGTTGATGCCAAAATTGCACAAACTATCCAAATTTTTTGGGAAGGATAACTTTTCATTCAAACATTGATTGGATTTTTTTTTCCCACAAAGGTGATTAGTATATACACCTTGTGCCAAAATTTGAGAATCATCCATTTGAAATTGACTTGATAGGAACCTATCCAAACATTTAGTTGTTCATTCAACAAACAATTGTCTTTTACGGTAGGGAATAATACTAGTGAATTTATTGATGTTTGTTGGCATTTTACTCACTCCTTTAAGGATCAAAGTAATGCAAGGTTTAGTATATTGATTTGTACTAATCGTAACTTCAGGTGAAAAATTAATGTTAGCTGTAAGATTAGTGTCCTTATAAAAATCATTTCGGTGGAAATTTGTTAAATCTAATAACTAGACTACTTCAAATATTTTACAAATAGAGTGGCTTTGGCAAATTATGTTTCATGGACTAATAGGACAAATCAGCATACCGTAAGTGAAGGGCAAAACGATGAAGGCTAGGATTCAAAATTATTTGGCAAATAATTTTTTTGCAAGCATTTTTTACCCTTCATTTTTTTATACAACTATTACCCAATAATTTTAGCATCTATTTCTAGAACCATTTTCCACCAAAAATTGCCAGTAGCTAGTGAGGGAAGTGCTGCATTAATTGTACCCTAGAATGTAGTGATATTGCCGTTTATTTTATAGACCTCCCACCTTATACTGGATGTCTCTCATCCAATAATTTTTCAGTTACGGAGTACAAACTTGTCTAAATTATGACTTGGATTATCCCCCAAATGTCATGTAGCTTCTTCCAACTCTGAAGTCTCTGTACTATAATGCTACAACATTAGAAACTAAAGGTATGTTCGCACTTGGTATAAGGGGTGATGTTTGTAATGTGAATTAGGTCCAGAAGTAGGTGTAAATTTGTTTTTAAGATCCACAGTAATAACGCTCTTTAACCCCAAGTGCAAACATACTTTTAGGCAAACTACCCCATTACTGACAGAAGTATGATATTGCTATCTGGAAAATGTGGGAATAAATTTCAGTGGTAGAGAAGCAATAAGAAACACCATTTGGTACAATTGAAAAAAATAATTTCCGGACTTGATGTGATTATTTTTAAAAATTATAGAAGGGTGTTACCTTGAACTTCCCATGAAAGCTTATAGGCATGCCTTTCAATGTTAGAAAAATAGCTATTGTAAGGTTCCTACCAACCCATGTCTAACTTAATATATGCCCAATTCAATCCATAATGACGTCAATACTAACTATATACTTGTATTACTAAAATGAACTAATTTGCACGGACTTGGGGCAA
This sequence comes from Neckera pumila, assembly GCA_963969595.1. Classification (NCBI taxonomy): domain Eukaryota; kingdom Viridiplantae; phylum Streptophyta; class Bryopsida; order Hypnales; family Neckeraceae; genus Neckera; species Neckera pumila. The sequence goes on from OZ018408.1 coordinate 18,904,559, forward strand.
AATGAGAGTGAATTGATGATAATGTGTAAATTAAGGCATAAATTCAAACCATTCTAGATACATGTTATCCTCATTTTGTGCAATTAGCTCCCTAAAGCAAGCAATTTTTTCCTTCATACACTAATAACTATTGCATGCAATTGTATTTTCTAGATCAGATTGGTTCAATTCATTATCTTTCAAAAAAAAATCACTAACTTCAATTTCCTAATTGACTTATCAAATTATAAATTACTTTTGTTTTTCTCACTTCAGGATTGGGTTTGTGGTTCCTTGGGACTTAAAAGGGTTAAAGTGGGCCCACCCAAAATGTGCCACTACCCCTAAACCGCCATCTTCACTCTATGTACATCTTCAAAATCAATTATGTACCTATGTGGACGAAACTATTTTAGAACCAAACTTTGCTCCTTCGTAACTTTTGCATAGGGTATCTAAATGTCACATTCTTTGGTGCGTTGGAACCTCCTTTCACTTGCCAAGAAACAAATCAATGAAAATATGAACAGTCTAATACTATTAACCCCTAAATGTATTTACTATGTTTTCACCAAAAACGCTCCAGACCTACTATTTCTAATACAAGTACCAAATTTTAGAAAAAAAACATTTTTGGATATATGTAATTGTAAATTCTTGTAGTACACTGATTTGAGAAGATGTGGAAAAAATTTCAGAAATTTCCACCTTGTAGATTGCAAGATAATAGGTCACAAAGTCACATTTGTATGAAAAAATGTCCAAAATGGTGGTTACTCTTTTTGAAGCCAAGTTTGCTATGTACTTGAAAAATTTATGATCATTTGGAATTGTACAACATATAGGAAAAAAATAGTAAGTAGAAAGAAGTAGAGAATGATTCAAAACACTAAATTGTTAAGAATTTAATTACAAAATTGAAAATGCCAATCCCAATGGTTATAATGTAATAAACAATCTACATACAACTTTTTTTATTTTTTTTCAAAAATATTGAGAATTGAGTTAAATAAAAGACTTCAAAGTTTATATAAGAGTAGAGATTCTATAACTACCCGCAAACTAAAACTCCTCATAATTTTTATCTCATTAGCCCCTAAATGCCTAAGGCCTATTTTGGGCTTCCTGAAATTTGCTCTAAATTGAACAAAATGCCAACATTTTGATAAGTTGTATCAAATTTTTTTAATTGTAATTGTACAAATTCAAACTGGACATGTTAGAGATCTCATAGGAAAAGAAAATACAACAATATCACTTATGGAGTGAAAGATTATAATGTTTGACCATGAGGGTGCTAAAACTGCAAAAATCTTTCAATCTTCTTTACACATGTCAATTCTAAAAAGTTAGTGACCAAAAAATATGAGGTTAAAGGGCCTAATTGGTATAACGCGATCAATTTTAAATGAATTTTGAATGTGATTTTTTCTCCGAGATCTAGTGTATTTGAGGCTCATTTCCAAGAGCTCTCAATACTATGGAAAGTCAAGATTGCAATAGGTACCCTTGTACAAAAACTTGAACAAAAAAATCACTATCATTTATTTTCAAGATAGGATTTTTGATGCTAAAATTAGACTTCAAGAAGAACTTTCTAAAAATATAAATGACTCAAAATAGCAACTTGGTTAGGTTTTGTTTAACTTCAAAGTTTTGCAAACACCAGATTTGGGTGCCTTGGGCATTTAGGGGTTAATAAAAATGGAATGATTCAAAGCTTTCCATGTATATGTAAATCTACATAACCAATTTCAAATTTTTATTATTTTTAAAAGTGATTTTTTAAGAATTTTTTGAGCTGCCCGCCGAGCATTGAAAATCACATATCATACAGTAACTTTTTAACCATATAGTCAAAAGTTACAAAAATTGTTGGGCCTTAAAGCTACTCCTTGGGAAAATGTTATGTGAAAATTTCAAAGAAAAAAAATAAAAACTCCGTTCATCATAAGCTGCCCAAAATCGCTATGTTGCCAAAAAATGGTGTTTGGGCATTTAGGGGGTAACTAACTAAGGCACTGTAGCCAAAGTGGTGGTTTTGGGGGTACCCACCCACCTTACCTCCGTACTGAATTGTAGGAGATTTGCATTTGTTCCAAGGCGCTTGGCCTGATTTGGTGGAGCCTCCCACTCCCTCGTCGTTTCTCCCACCTGCCTGAGTGCGCTATATCTGTCTGCACCCCCCAGCCTTTTTCCAGATGACCATTATTATGGAGGCCAATCTCACCCACCTCGAGTGGACAAAGTCGGTACCACATATCATCATTGATAACTTATAGCCCCATAGTTGAATTGAATTGTTCCCAAGTGCCTGTGAAACCAGATTGGCAAAATTGACACAAAACCAGATTGCCAAAATCGATGCAAAACCAGATTGCCAAAATCGATGCAAAACCGGATTGCCGAGATCGATGTCAAACCCGGCCCTGATTGCCCAGTCTGGGCGGCAAGAGGTGAGAGCGTGGAGCCACCCAGCTGCCTTCGGACACCCCTATCAGGCCAAGTAAGTTCTTAGTAGGGGTCAAATGATAAGCTCGTCTCTTTTGAGAGGAGAGTTTCACCGTACACTAGAATAATAAATTAATGAACAAAAGAGAGAGAGAGAGAGAGATGTCATCACCACTAAGCTTATGAGCGTAGCTGATGACCCTTTCTTTCCCCCAACGTTCGACCAGAAGAGGACGATCAGGTGCACAACACGAGCGCCTCAGGAGTTCATTGGTTTGAACCTTTCCGAACAACCAACAGCTTGGTGAGGACTGGTGGGTTGGCAGACTTTCAGGGGTTTCAAGGACCGAAGCAGCGGGAGGAATCATAAGGACTTCCCAAAAAAGGGAGGTGGGGGTGCGATGCCATGTTACTTGGGGTTCATTGGCCCCGAGGGTATCCTTCTGGAATTTTCATGTTGGGGGCGTTCTACTCTGAGGTGGAAAAAATGGACAGGTGACACATTTGGTTTTCACAATTAGGAGTACCTCAATGTAGCACCAGCCGTTCGTAGACCCCTAGAAACGCCCTAAAGCAAGGCAAGGCTGTGGGCAAAGTGGACAGATGGTGTTTCCGTAAAGTAGTTGCGGTTATTGGGGCGGATTTTGCGTTGGCTAATGTCCTACGCGTGATACAAGCTTATCGTATGTTGTTTTTTGGATTTTTCCTTGATCACTTTTGTGTAAGCCTATGGTCCACAATAGGTGCATCTAATAAATTCTTTGAAGAAGAGTTCATATTATATTCATGCAATGTTGAAAAAATACAAAACCATTTTTTGGTTGCCGCCCTTGTTTCTTGAGCTTCCGGTTTTCAAATTTTGAGTCTTTGAAAAAAAACTATTTCTAAAGAATAGATTGCAATAAAAATCCAATGGTGGTGGTTTCATCAAATTCCGAGTTAAACTCCGCCTTGTGGAATTTTTCAAAGTTAAGTGATGTAGTGTAGATTACGGCTCGTTTTTTTGTGTTTGCTTTAGACATGGACCTCAAAGTCAGCCAACCAATGTGTTTCTTGCCCACCTCATAAAGGTCAGATCCACCTCAAAAAGGGCAGATCCAAGGAGTTCCACAAGGCGGAAAAGACAAGTGTCCCATTCTTTTTTCTCTTGCAAACACTATTCAAATTTCAATGACCACCGTGCATTGCAAGCTTGACCATGAATTGTAAAAAAATTTGGAATGTTATGAGTTTTTACATGAACATTTTCAACTCTCTTGTTGTTCACTGAGCACAAAAAGGCACCATTTCAAAATATTTTCACAAAAATATGCTCCTTCAAAGTGTGTTGCCCTGTATTTCCATTGACTAAGAAAAACTTCAAAACTAAATATCTCCTAAACCGTGCGGTCAAATAATCTGAATTTTTTTGAGGTACTCAATTTCAATGTTGAATTCAAATTCCTATGGTTACATTCTATCAATCTAAAGAAAACTTGAGCACAAAAATTGCTCAAGTTGTTGGCAGTTTTAGCCCATTTTGAGAGAACACCCCCCTTGGGTCATTAGGGGTTAAATTGTGGTCTTTGAGGCACTGAAATTTTCATCAATCTAACCACCCCATGCATTGAGGGAGTGTTTTCCTACCAATCAACCCCAAAACGATGGAGCCCATGGCCACAATGGACGGAGCCTATGACCTACATGAAAGTCCTTCACTATGTATCTTCCATTTCTTTGTTGTTTATGAGTGAATTTTTTGGTTTTATTTTTCATAGATGAAATCATATTAATGATGTATGTCATAAAATTTCAAATTACCATGAATTTTTGAAGAAAAAATGAAGAAAATTCATATCAAATGCAAATCACCTTCAAAAAATTTGAAATTTTTAGAATTTAAAGTATACAGTACAATGCAAAACAATATAGCATAAAGAAAATTTTCATATCACTCTATATCTAGGAACATGTTTATAGAGACTCAACTTCAAATTTCATGATAATTTCATTTCAAAAAAATTCTCAAAATTTCCAAGTGGCATAGAATTTGTATTTTAGAAGCTTCATTTTGATAGCTTTGCTTAAAAGCAAAGTAAATCATTTTGAACGTCAGAATCAAGTTTTAAGAAAAAACAAAATTCAAAGTATAGAAATAAACTAGATAGCATACCATTTTTTGGGTGAACTAACCCAAATAAAATCAAAAGACATCTAAAATGTCTTGAAATTAAATCAATCATGTGGATATAGAATCAAAGAAGTTGAACACAAAGAATTGGATGAAAATCAGCCATTTTTTCAATATGACCAAAGCCTGTTTGACTATCTAAAAGGAGGGTTGCAATTATGTGAACATAGGATGTGAGCCTATGAGCCCAAAATAATATACATCCATATTATAGGTATATATACTATAGAATCTATCTACAATTATAGATCATTTATGTTACAAATACCCATATTATAGGTGTTTATGATACATACACCTTCTATAATGTGTGGTATCTATATTTTAGGTACCTATATTGTAGGCTCAATACTCACAAGCTCGCATTCTTGGGCTCACATACTAGCACCGTTGTCTAAAAGGTACCAAGTGTCCTTGGTGTCTTTCTAGGGTTAAATGTTTTTTTACGTAGTTTAGAATATAAAAATGTGTCATATTACCAATTTAAGGTATATATGCCTATAGTTTTTACTACTGTACATGGCTATTAGGGTTGGCATTTCATGTCTAATAATTAATTAAAGTCAGATAAATTGGTTTGATGAGCACTTTTCGAATCAATCAAATTTTCAATTTTTCAAATTTTTCAAAGTTGCGAGCCATATATGTTTCCACTTTGTACATCTATATCCTGCATATATTTATAAGACAGTTAATGTTAGATTTGTGGAGAGACGGTAAGTGCTTTTATAGAAGTGGGGAAGTAGGAGGAACAACAATTCATGTGGCATATGTAAATGAAGACATAAAAGAGCTCAATTATTCATAGTCAAGTCAAAATAATGCAATAACTGTTCTTACAATTGAACTTCAAACCTCTATAACTTTCTACTAGAGACTCCAAATCACTGTTTTAGTTTAGACTAGTGTCACCTCTATTGACTTCACTCCACATGTCAATTTTTGGAGGGACAAAGCGAGAGAGGTTAGAATCTATTTAGAAATTTTGGCCATAATAAAAATGTTGCTCCAAATTACAAATGGATTTTTAGAAGTGAAACTTAACTTTTAATTGAGAACATTTTGAAAAGAAGGAATTTGCAATGTTTAAATTAGGTTTGAAGTTATCGTATGAACACAACTATCCTGGTTCTAGAGTCGCTACTACATTGAAAGAAAAGAGATAAATCTTATGGTGATGTGGAAAACAATAGTGAAAAAGAAGTAAAGAAATCTAGTGAGGAGATTGCAAGATGGGTGATGTTAGTTTCACATGCCGCTACACTAAAAATGATATTTAGTGTAGTATGACATTTAGTATTTTACCCCCCTACCAGCCACAACACTAAATCTGAATTGTAGTGGATTTAGTGTTGTGTTGGACTTCAATGCGCCGCCTCCGCTCCTGTCGTCTCCTTTCCTGGCCTTTAACGTGTTCTAACACTAAATGTAAACCTTTTCAGATTTCAGATTTACCATAGAGCATATTTAGTGTTAGAAATTAGATTTAGTGTTACTTACTTATGATATTTAGTGTCAAGGTTCGTAATTAGTGTTGCCAACACTAAATATCATTTTTAGTGTAGTGAAATTTGTTGTTGGTCAGAGTGGAGCTTGGTTTTGAGAGAAGACAAGTGCAAACTCTCATTGTACTTTTACAACCTAAGGCTCTGCATGCACAACCATTGCCTCATGGTACACGTCCTTAGCGAAAGGATCCCACTTCTAATACATTTAGGCATCACTAATATAGACTATTAGCCAAGATTCTAGGATAGAGAGACATTCTATTGACAAAGGAGTTCTTGAAGCAATCAAGCAAGAAGAGAGTACCATCAAATCTACTTTGAAGAGAGATGCTAGTGAGAAGACATACACTAAAGTTGGAGGGAAAGGGGTAAGCATTACTTTTCAATTTTTCTATAATTTATTTTATTTTTTATGGTTATTTTAATATCAACAAAATCCTGAATTTTCTTATATCCAATTTCATGTCTATTTTTCCAATTTCAAACATTTGACATAGAAGTTTGGTTTTTGCTCATTTTCAAATTCATTCTCTTGTATAGCTTGTCTTTACTTGGAGGCTCCAAGGAAGAATGTTCATTTGTAGATTGTGGATGCTTCAACAAGCAATGGTTCAAATCCACCTCCACCACTTCCATTGGCTCTTACTCCATTGACTCCAATACTATTTCTTCAACAAAAAAATATGCAACCTTTGGCCTTTTTAATAGATGAGTTTGATTCAAGTATGTCACAAACTCTTTCCAACACTATAAGAAACCTATGGGGGTTTTTATGCATTTTTCTGACATCCGCTTGTTTTTATGTCAATAGTGACATTAGACATAACATCAAGACGTTAGTTGTAACATCAAATGTAACATAAAAACAAGTAGATATCACAAATAATGCGTCAAAAAGAAAAATGGTATAGTGTGATATCCATATTTATTTTTTCAAAATCTTAATCGTGACTCTATGACACTTCACTTCATTAGGAAAAAATTCAGCCCTTGAAGGGGCTGCAAGTTTTGCAATCCAAGGAGCAATTATGGAAAAAATAGAAATGAAAAATTATTTTTTATTTAAAAAAATTTGGATGCTGATATGGCACTATTGGTGCCACATCAGCGCCACGTTAGATTTTTATATTTTTATATTTTTATATTTTTTAATAGAAAAATTTCCAAAAAAAATTATTTTTTTATTTTTTTAGTAAATGCAGTGCAGGGGTGCCGAAAAGAAAAAACTCACAGCCCTTTGCAGGGTTCAAAATTCTTATAATGCTAGTATCATCAAGGTTCATGATCTTCTAACACTACACATATCACAGGTAAGCAATGTTACGTTTCAATAGTTGTCACAAGTTTTTATTTCTCCATGATTACTCTCACCAAACTCCCACAAGTAATATAAAGCGTATCTTTTGATGACATAGGGCAGAACTTTCATTGATGCCAAAGTGTTTAATGGTAGCACTATTCACTATCATCACTAACCACCCTTAAATGATGTCCAATTTTCCAAGCATTTGAGGGGATTTAGGGGCCTTGGAGGGCCATTTCAAGCTCGTTCCCCAATCTGGCCAGATTCAATGAACGGCGGTACAGGCATGTCAGAACTTTTTTTTTCAAAATTAAAAAAATACCAAAATACCAAAATATCATTTTAAGCACTTTTTTAAGTTCAAAAATGACGTGGCAGTCACTTTACCATGTCAGCCAGCTGCTGCAGTTGCATTCCCGTAGTCTGGGAACAGAAGGAAACTTGCAGCACTAGTAGAAAATTCAAATTTTTTGTTGATTTGGCCGTGTTGATCGCGGTCACTTTTCTGTTGATTTGAACAGTAATATGTATTTTCTACTAGTTCAGCCCTTCAAGACCCCCAAATCCCCTCTAATGACCTTACTTTTGGACTCACTAATTGGGATTCAACATCACAATATAGCATGGAGCGAGACACCATCCAAATGGTGTCAAATAGTGCCCCCAAAAGCACTTCACGGTGTTTTGAATACAATAGTGAAACTTTATCACCAATCTCACCATTTGTAGCCATTTTGGCTGACCATAACACCATTCAAGAGTGAGGAGGGGGCCACTCCTCCTTATAGGAGAATAATTGCAAGAAAGGTCAACCGTTATTGGTAGAGGTTGTTGCAAGAAACACCTATCGTTTGGGGCTCAAATCGGCCTAAGTATTGTAGAATTGTGCCTTTGGAGTAATTTTTTGAGATGAAATAAAATATAGATAATTTATAAAGCATTCTATGTGTGTGAAAATTCAAAGTTAGAAAAACTTACCTCTAAAAAGTTATGGACATTCAAAGAGTGATGGAAAATACATGAATATAGTTACTTTGGAATTTGATTTTTTAGAAAATAGTAAAAAAATTCAAAAAAAACAAACTCATGAAAATATCTTTTTAAAACTTGAAGATGCTTCTTCTCAACCATTTGCATCTTCATGAAACAAAATTCTGTTCTCTACAAGTGTGCAAATGTAGTGCACTTTGAGCAAATGTGGAAGGTGGATTCTCTTTTATTATTAGAAAATCTCTTCATGGGCTTGTGTGTTTTAGGTAGAATCCCTTGTAACCCAATTTTCACCTCCAAATTAACGTTTTGGGGTCGGAAACAATACTAAACCCCCTCAAAATGGCTAAAGTAGACACCCAATTAGAGGCAGTCAAATAATAATAAACCAATTGGAATAAATTGGAAAAAAAATACTCAGTGCCTACAACTACCACATATACCTTTATGTCAAATTTCATAGAAAATGGACATACAATGCAAAAGTTATGAGCAAAAAAAAACTTCTCCAAGACTAAAGGGGCACAAAAAAGGACAAGTGTTTCTTGCAACGACCCATAGCATTTTGGCAAAAATAGGGAATTTACTTGCTAATATTATGAGTATTTTGTAGCGGAGCGATCTCAGCCGTTGAGAAGAAAAATCAATGGCTAAAAGTGTTGATGCAAGCACTATGGACTACTTTTGAGTACCGAAACAATACTATCTAAAAAAGAAGATAGTTTGTTATATAAAATAGATTCCAAACCATTCCAGACTCTTTAGATTTTCAATTCTTAAAATTTTCATTTAAAAATAGAAAAAAGGGATATCTATTGTTTATTATAATACTCTTGCCATTGAGATTAACAATTCTTAAGTTTTTGTAAAAATTATTATCAATACCACCTTCTACTTTATAATGTTTTAAAGATGAATATGAAAGTTTTTTTGGTTATTTTTTTTATATATATTTTCAACCCATTTTTCAACATACTGATTGTATTGCACAAATTCTAGTACCTATATTTTGCTCCTAGAAATGTTGAAACATAAAACTTCATCCACTGGAAGGGCTACAAAAGCCTTCTTTTTGAAGTATAGGCACATTGAACTTGCAATCGGTGGAGATATTCACTGTAAAATTTTGGGGTCATTTGCTAAGGAAATTGACTAAATAATCTTACGTTTGGATTTGTTATAATATAAATATAGATGAAGATTTTAGCCTCATTTTTAGGATGAAAATTTTGAAGCAATTTTGGGAGCCTAAACATAAATTTTCTTTAGGGGTTGAGATCTAAATCTTGTGTTTCTAAATATTGAATAAAATAACAAACTATTATATAAACAGAGGGTTGCTATTATGTGAGCATAGAAGTATGAGCCCATGAGCCTAGAATACTACACACCTATGTTATAGGTGTACATATTATAGAAATTGCCTATGATTATAGGATATATATGTTACAAAGATCTATATTATAGGTGTTTATCATACATACACCTTCTATAGTGTGTGGTATTAATATTATAGGTACCTATGTTGTAGGCTCAATGCTCACAAGCTTGCATTCTTGGGCTCACATATTAGCACCGTTGTATACACACAATACTAATTAGGTACAAATTATTACAATATAACATAATAATAGACATATTAGACCACAACACCTCTTTGCATCATTTTTGTTTTAATAAATTTAATATTTATAGTATTTTTAAGAATTCAAATTATGTTTTGAATGAATTTTTGGAGCAAAGGGAAGGGTGGAAGAAGGAAATGGGACTCACTTATTATTAAACCAAAAACTGTCTTTATAAGGTAGAAACTAGGAATGCCTATTTAGACATATTGATCATTTTTATTGTTCCTTCAACTAATTAACCCCTAAAGGACCAGCCTGCTATTTTTAGCAACATAGCGATTTTGGGCAGGTACCTAGGACTAGAGATTTTCATATTTTAAGCTGAAATTTTAATACAAGATGGGGATGAGGAATATCTTTCATGTGCACTAAATTGCATGACATTCAAAATAGGAGTCAAAAGTTATGGCCTAATATGTTACTTTTTTATCGAGCGGGCAGTCTGGGCAGATTTGAAAAAATCACTTTTTTCAAAATAAAAATTTGAAATTGGTTTTCTAGAGTTATATATATGTGGGAAGCTTTAAATCATTCCATTTCGACAAATGAGTAAAAAGTTATGAGGATTTTTAGTTTGCGGGTAGTTACAGATTCTCTATTCTTAAATAAACTTTGAAGTTGTTTATTTAACTCAAGTTTTCATATTTTTTGAAAAAAAAAATCAGAGGATTTAGGTTGTTTATTAAAACATTATAACCATTGGCATTGACATTTTTCAATTTCATAATTAAATTCTTAACAATTTAGTATTTTGGATCATTCTCTACTTCTTTCTACTTACTATTTCTTTTGGTATATGTTGTACAATTCCAAATGATTAGAAATTTTTTAAACATGTAGCCAACTTGTTTAGGAAAAATAATTCAAAGAAGCACCACCATTTTGGACATTTTTTCATACAAAAGTAACCTTGTGAAGTGCAGCTGCCCTGTTTTTTGCAGGAACAAAAAAAGGATTTTTGCCAATTCAAATGCTAATATCTTCCAATCCGCATGGTGGAAAATTCTGAAATTTTTTCCCACATATTCTAAAACTAGTTTACTATAAGATCATATGGTTACATGTGTCAAAAAGTTTTTTTTCCAAAAATTTGGTATTTGTACTAAAAATGACAATTTTTGAGTGTTTTTGGTGAAAACACAGTCATGGAACTTTAGGGGTTAAATCCATCATTCTTGAATAGATGAGCTATAGGTCACAATGGAATTGTCAAAGCTTTGAAGGAGGCATTGAGTGGCTACTATCAAAGTCTTGATCAACAGTAATGGAGTGAGTTAATAACCTTAATAGGAATAATCTTTCATCATTTTCATGTAGAATGCAATTATAGAAAGTGACTATTTCAAGGCCTTGATGTTGTGCTTATATGAAGAAGAGACTATGATCATTTAGGTGAACAACATAAGCATTTACGGATGCACTTCAAGTGTGTATAGGGGATCTAGTGTAGAGTCTATTGTCCCCTCTTTTTTGTAGTTAAAAGAAATAACCATCAAATTAGAGTGGAAGAAGAAAGCGACAAAAGAAATAACGTTATAGTCCCAAACAAAATGGGTGAGATTTGCCATAGGAATAGGGGCTAACTCCTACTTGGAAAGATGAAGACTACCAAAACAAAGAGAATAAAATAGTCCCTCTACTACCAGATCAAACTAAACTCAAAAAGCTCACTCTATTCAAATGTACAATTCTTGTAATTATTTCATAGCCTTCAGCGATGTATAAATAGTGTACATTTTAGGGGGTGGGCGATTTCAGAGCCCTATGCCACTTCAACTTCAAAATTTCATAACTAATTCCAAAAAGCTCCAAAAAATATGAAACGACTTGGGTTAGATGTCAATTCTTCTTCTCTTTCAAGGAAAATTAACTGAAAATATTTTGAGACCTTTCACCTCCCCAAAATTCAGTTTCAGCTCTTAGGTGGACAATTTCTGAACCTCTTACCTTAGCGGGAAAAAACCCACCCTTCTCAGCCCTTTGACCGGAGCCCGGCAATCCTTTTGCAAGCAAAGCCATCCTCCTCTTGCAATTTCTCCACAACTGACGTTCCCTGGAACCCAAACCAAATGGGTGCAAAGTGGAAGTGGAAGTATAGGGCAATGCCCAAGGAGGAGGGGATTGCGGGGAAAAAAGTGCTGACAAGGAGGATGGAGCCCGACGAGGAGGCGCTTTTTTTTCCGCAATCCCCGACGACAAAGGCGTTGCTCGACGTAAATCGTGAGCAGGAAAGGATGAAAAATTGAGGATGAGAGTTGGAACCGGATGAAAAACCCATAATGCTCAATTACACAATTTTATCCAAGCAATCGTGGATTGCAGTCGAGAACCACCCCGCAAAATGAACGGGAGGAATCCTGGGAGTGGTTTACGTAACCTCAAGTGCATGTGCCTGCCTGCTGAGAAGCCCAGCAACTGCGAATCTGAGATCCAGGCAGGTGCCTGCCTCACTGCCTCCAGGGATGGGACATCCATGCCATTGGCACTCAGCACATGATCACGTGGTAGCTTAGCTTAAGTTATTGAAGTCATCCAAATTTGATGGCAGGACCAGTGTTCGGGAAATTTTTGGAAGTCCTCCAGCTCATTTCCTCCTTCCACCAAAATGAACCGGTTTTTTCCCCACTGGCACCGGTTGCATCCTTTAAATCACAAAATATGCCGGTTTATTTCCTCCAATTTCAAATTCTCACCGGCTAATTTCCTCTAAATTGAATTGGCATCGGCTAAACTTTGGGCCGAGTAGTATCACTATGGTCGACCTTGTAGATGAATGACAAACCTCTTGCGGGGGCCGTTTTGCCCCCTAGTTTTATCCCTTGAAAAAATGAAGGAACTTTCTATTTGAAAAAATTTGCAAATTTTGAGTTCATATTTGCAATTAGAGGCTCCAAATTAGCTGGGAGAGGTACAGAAGAATAGATTGACCCACGAATATCATGACTCAGGGGAAGTTAACGGAGACGAAGATGGACCCACCAAGGATTTCACAACCTTTTATTGCTCAGGATTTTTTTTTTAAAACAAATGGAAATTCCTTGCTAGAGTTTCAGTCAGCAGCTGATTTCCTACATTAACTTCTCCACAGCTGCTGGAGGTGGCAGGCCGCTCGGCAAGTAAGGTTGTTTTTTGTTTTTGTTTTAAATATTTTTGAAAATTGTGAATGGCCAGAGTAAATATTTTAAAGAAAACCCATTCTGGCTCCTATTTTAGACTTCAGACTCTAATTTCATCCATTGAGAGGTTGATATCCGGAACATTGAACCCTCCACTAGTCGGATATTAGCCATTAAATTTTTTTTCTATGACGGCTAAAATCCTCCAAGTACAGGAAGGAGGCGGCAAAATATCCTCCATTTAGTGGGGGGTATCGGTTGATTTCCGGTCCTACAAATTTCTTTCCGGTTTTGCATTTTTCAATTTCAAAATGCAACCGTTTTTTTCCCCAAATCCATCGGCTAACTTTGAACTAACTGCCGGTTTTTTCCGATCATTGGGCAGGACGCTAAACCCGTCCCACTGAAGTAATACTAGTAGGGTGGATTTACTCCCGGAGAAAACACATGAATTTTTAATTTGCCACACGTGAAAAAAATTGCAAACTGTGAATCCATATTTGCAATTAGGGACCACAAATTAGCTAGGAGAGACCCCATATTAGCTAGGAGAGGTCTATAACATACCCTACACACAATGCAAAATAGGGGACACTTTTTACTATTATCTCGGAGAACACAAAATTTATCCTACTAGTCAGGATTTAATGTCCTGCAATTTGATGTCCCTATCTGCTCTGCATTCAACAATCTGACATCGTCCCATGGGGAAACTTATGGAGGGCTTCCATGTGGAGTCACGATGGACTCCTTTAATTAGCGGTGGAATGGGAGTTCCAAATAAATTGACTCCCTTTCCACTACTGATCGGTGGGCTTCACGGCCTTTGACTCCACATGGAAACTAACCCTTGTTGTCACTGGAACATTCTTTTCTTATTAGTTATTCTATTGATAGTTCCCTTCTATAGTTCTACCCATAAATTTTGTTATTTTCACTTGATTTTGAGGGATGTATAATAAGAGCATCTACATTGGTATGTAAATATTTTTTTAAGTTCCTAACACAATATTGTTTACCAATGAGGCATGGATCCCTTTTTCATCCTTGAAAAATAAATAAATAAATTTGTCTAATATGGCTCTCAACCAACCCCAGTCCTTGAAATAATTGATTAATCCTTCTCAGACATCTAAGGTAGAAACACCTATACCCAACCTGTAGTATGGAACAAATTTCCAACCCAAGCTTCAAATGCATTTTTATCTCCTTTTCAAAATTGGGACTAATAAGGTGATGACATATGTCCCAAAATAGTGAGTAAGAAAGTAGTTCTTGAATGATTGGAATTGGAAGACTCTAAACATTGGCTATGGGCCTAGATTACTTTTTAGCTCCCCAAAAACACAATAATTTCAATTTTGAAAAAAAAGTTATAAAATGATTGCAGTCCTTATATTTCTTATCTTTCTATAGAAGAAAAATATGCATCCCCTCCAACTACTATGCTGCAGATTTGCTTAAATGATCAGGTATGGGTGTTTCTACCTCAACAAAGCATAATAACTTTCTAACATGGAGAAGACCATTGTCTAATTATATAATGTTAATATAAAATAATGAAGGATTTGTTGTATTATTAATATACTCTTTTGTACTAGTAGTGTGTGTTATGAAATGAATATATATGTGATTATAACTCTTTACAAAAGAAAGAATATTTTTCCCAATGGAAGTGTATTAGTACTATTGATGTAACGGTTTTTGACATTGTAATGCATTGTGGCACTAGCTTACCAACTTCACTATTTTTTTGCAAAATATTGAAATTAGTATAAATTCATATATTAACCCCGAAAATACCGAGGCTCCTTTTCTGCCCAAAAACACTCAAAACTGCCATTTCTATAGCAAAAAGTAAAAAAATTTGAAAAATGTTTTTTTTTTTCACATCCAAATGTAGGATCTTACACCTAACTAGTATGAAAGTGTGTGGAAAAAATTTCAGAACTTTTGACCGCACAGATTGCAAGATATCTGCGTTTAAAGTGAAAAAAACAAGTTTTTCAACACATTGCGGAACTAGATTTTTTGACTTTGAGCATTTTTAACTTAAAATTTTTGCACTACTGAGTTTTGAGCTTTAAATCTTTATAGTGCAGAATTGAGTTAAGTAGAAGTAGTTAAGAGATAGGAGGAAAATCTAAAATATTCATATATTTTAAATGGAATTAAAATGCACTAATCCCAATGGTGAAATTGTTCTAGCAAGTAATATAAACCATGCAAAAAAATAAAAAACTGAAAAATTTGAAAAATTGCATTTAGAAGTGCATCCTAGAAGTTATTTTTTTCAAAAAGATGCTCTAACTGCCCGAAAAACAAGAATGTCCATAACTTTTTCATAACATATCCAAATGAAATGAATCAAAGCTTTCCAAATAGACAAAAATATAATATATGAGAAAAAAAATATAAAAAATAAAAATAAAAATTTTTGTCTTTTTTTTTCTGTTGCCCACCGTCCCCTGTTTTGAGCTTATATGGTCATAACTTTTTTTCCCGGGTACCGATTGTGAAAAAAAATTATATTTCCACAAAGCTTATCACTTTTTCTATCTTCCAAAAAAGCTTCAAAAAATCACGACAAAAATTCAGCCCGTAGGTACCTGCCCGAAATCCCAAATGTCCATCGAACCGACAATGGTCCTTTAGGGGTTAATGTGTTTTTTCAATTTTTTGGGATAGAGACACTTTTTTGTAGATGAGACTAATTTTTCACCCTCACTATACTACAATATGCAATCCTTATTGGATTGATAAAGCATTTACATCGATAAATGTGGAGAGAATGTAAGCATTGTCAATGACATGACATTCCTCTAAATTAATGTATAATCATTCAAAACATAGGGATACATTCATCAAAAAATGGCAATATCATTCTAGTAAAAATCAAATTTTGGAAAAAAAATTCCAAGCACCTTCAATGGTTGTAGGATATTTACTTAAATACCTAGGCTCAAGGCTCATATGCATGCTCACATGCTAGCATTTTTATGCTCACATGCTAGCATCATTGTTATTGATGTACAAACTTCTAAACGACACTAGATGTGATTTTTATAAGATCTTAAATGCCAGTAACTTTTTAAAAAGTTGCAAATCTTGGAAGCTTTTTAGTTTCTCTTCTGTTGAAAACTCTCCAAAGTCAGAAATCTTTGTGAAAATGTAACTTTATTGAAATTTGAACATTTTAAAAGTTATTAAAATTTCAAATCACATGAAGCTTATATGAAAGTTGCAGTGAAAAAAATACACTCCTTTTGTTCCAAAATGATCTTCCTGACTTTGAATATCTCTTTGGTCTCTAGTCATGGTCTAGGCTTCAATTTCTACCTGGACTTGAATCCTTGTCTGCTTCATTCACTCCTATTGCAGTCGCTCTCTAAATTGTCGCCAACCTCTTCCCTTCTCCTTCACAATGTGCAACCCGAAGCTTATATTTTAGAACGGAGGGAGTAAATGTCATCGGACAAGGACAAGGGGGATATCTGGAGATGTTATTAAGGTAGAAACACCCAAAAGCGTCCTTATATCCATTCATGCACTATAGATTTTCCTTAAGAGTGTCCATAGACTTCCACTAAAGTGTTCTTGAAAAGTGTCATGAAACTATTCCCTTTCTTAATTGCAATTATTTCAATGCTGATGTTTTTTTTCAGATTTCAGTTTCAGATCCACCTATGTGACAATTTTAGTGGTCCAGGGAGTTGCCACTTCAAAAATTCATAGAAATTACATGCCATATCTGAAAAATCTAATTCTTTTTTTGAAAATTCATGATTTTCAATTGCTAATACTGCACAAATATCTTTTTTAAAGAAAAGGTGCCTCCAACTACGCTGAATTGCTTATTTTGACGGTTCATGGGTGTTTCCACTGTAGAGGTTAAACAATTCCGCCCTGAATGAAGTTGAACAAGCAGATCCCATGTGAGGCATTGAGGCCTTGAGTCAAGGCTGAACTTCCAAGTGTGAGGATATGTACGATGGACTAAGTTATATCTTACTCTACGTAGACAAGACAATACGTACAAGGTAATGAAAGCCTCAGAAGATCTCATCACTACAGCTACAAGAAAGGCAGAGAGTCAGGTTTGAATACATTATCAGGTGACTGCTGGTAGGATCGTACTGTATTGTATTTTTGTTGTATTCTTGTAGACCTGCACAGTTCTGTACTGTACACTTGAATGCTCCCCCTTCAGGAGGCTGGGACAAATGATGGCCAAGCACGAGAAGAGCCAAAAAGAGCCCCAAGTTCCCCAACAGTTTCACATGGCCCTCTCCATTCTCCGGCAGTCATGGGACATCATCGAAGCCTTCCCATTGGCTCCCACAGAATCCTCATCATTACCTCCTTCTGTTTCCTCTTCTTTGTTAATTCAGCAAATCATTCATGCATTGCCCCCAGGGGGGGACCCACTCAGTGATGCCGGCAGCAACCCAGCAGGAACCTGATACTGTACCTGGTCATGCTGCAAAATATTTCCGGGTGTCTGTGTTGCATCAGGTTATCAATAGCTTCTCAAATACAGTACAGTGAAGTCGGAGGGACAGGGTCCCAGGGAGAACCAACCGATGCATTTGGCTCTGGTTAAAATGCTTAGAATTTTATTATTTGAAAATTGATGGAAATTTTGAGTTCATAATTGGAATTCAGTTGGAGACTGAATCAAGCAACTCCAAAATGTGGAGTTCAGTTGGAAACACAAATCAAGCAGCTCCAAAATTGGCAAAGCCTTCAAGATCAAGTGTGTGAGCTACTTTATTCAAACCATTTGTCAAACAAGTAAGGGAGCCGACCCATTCCCGATCACCACCCCATTCTCGCTCTGTAGATTGTTTTCTTTCCGATCAGCAGGAGAAGAACGGTCATTAACCCCTAAAGTTTCATGACTATGTAATCACCAAAAACGCTCCAAAACTGCCATTTCTAATACAACTACCAAATTTTTGGAAAAAATAATTTTTGACACATGTAACTGTAGGATCTTGTAGTATGTTATTTTGGAAACATGTGGTAAAAATTTCAGAAAATTCCACCTTGTGGATCATAAGATATAAGCATTCAAAGTCTTGAAAACCATTTTTTCAATCCTGCGAAAAACCGGGCAGCTGCACTTTGCAAGCTCACTTTTCAATGAAAAAATGCCGATAAAGGTGGTGCTTCTTTGAATTCAGTTTCCTAAACAAGTTGTCTATATGCATGAAAAATTTCACATCATTTGGAATTGTACAACATATAGGAAAAAAATAGTAAATAGAAAGAAGTACAAAATGACTCAAAATACTAAATTGTCAAAAATTTAATCATGGAATTTAAAAATGCCAATCCCAACGGTTGTAATGCTGTAATAATCAATCTACATCCAAAGATTTTATTTTTTTCCAAAAATATTGAAAATTGAGTTAAATAATTGACTTTAAAGTTTTTTTTAGAGTAGAGAATCCATAATTGCCCACAAACCAAAAACTCTCATAACTTTTGACTCATTGATTGAAATGGAGTGACTCAAAGCTTTTTAAGTATATATAAATGTAGAGAACCAATTTCAAAAAAAAATTCCGAAAAAAATTATTTTTTCTGATCTGCCCAAACTGCCCGGTTACGAAAAAAAGTAACATATCAAGTCACAACTTTTGACTCATATTTTGAAATGTCATGAAACTTGGTACACATGAAGATATTCCTCGCCCCCACCTTCTATTAAAATTTCAGCCTCAAATATGGATATCTCTAGTCACACGTACCTGCCCAAAATTTCTATACGGCCAAAAAATGCATGTTGGTCCTTAGGGGTTAATTACAACACGGTTCCCGATGCAGCTGTGGCGCATTATGATTGGCTACAAGATGATCAATATTGCAACCAGTCCTTGGTGGATTTGCAACCAAGCCCTTGGTCGGAAATAGGGAGGTCTATATAACAAGTACAGGTTGAATAGAATCTTCAGCAAAAAAATTCATAATAATTATGTTTTGAGAAATAAAAATCTGGAAAATTATGGAAACCTCCTTAATTCAATTTCTACATATGGAAAAATTCTACCTTTGAAGAACCCTACCCTGTAGATATGCATAATTGCTTAAATGGTCGACAATGGGTCGGCTCCCTTAGCCACTTCCATCAGGACGGTCATATGGGTCATGGAAACATCCCTTTGGGCAGGATACGTGAACTTTGTTACAGTAGTATTCAAAGAATCCATTTCTTCATCCACTTCACCATTTGCACTAGGTAAGAACCAGTTATCTCAGAATGGGTTCAGGGTTTCTAGCCAAAAGTTCATTTTGGGAAGATTTTTTTTTAACTTATATATTTATTGTTTTGAACTTATATTGAGGGCATGAAAAAGTTAAGTAGAAACCGAGTGAAATTTAGCCAGTTTGGGGATTGCTGGTAAGAGCATCACCAAGCACAACACTCTCAACACGAAGAAGACAACTTCATGTGGTTAGATAGCATGCCACTAACTTTTGCCTTGTTGTCATTCCAATCAAATTCATTGAGGGTTCATTTCAATTGCATTCTAACAATACTTTCTAGAATACTAGTACTGTAAGCGTTGAAAGAGGTGCAACATAGGGACGGTCTCATAGCTTCACAATTAACCCTACTGTGTCTGATTCTTATTGTCCTTGGAATTCAGGAGAATAATAATTGCATCCAAAATACGAAAAAAAATACATGAAATATATACAAGTATTGAGTACGGTATTGAAAGGAGTTCGTCGGCTCACTGAATGAAGTCTTGAATGGAGTAAGTTAGGGCCAGTACTCCCACAAGGCAAGAAGCTGATAGTGGGGGGCGATTAATTTCCCCCTCATTATATTTTTCCTTCCAATTTTTTTAATGTTTTTGAGCCACTAAGTCGACTGATGCACAATAAATTGCCCATTATTGATTTCTATTCTATTGAACCTATTATAAGTTATTCAGTTATTCAGTTCTTCGGATTTGACTTCTCTGACAATCTGGAAATAGCTCCGTCACTCAATTGGGAATGTACAGTACAAGACTAGACTAGACTGGAGTGCTGGGCCCCTGGCCCCATTCCTTTGGCACGTGAGTCGCTGGTTAGGGAACATTTATGGACGGACGGACGGACGAACCACTCCGTCAGTCCGCCTGCCTGCGGTCCTGCGGGGTTTAGTGAGACGAACGGACGGAGGAGTAACGGTCCAAACGCGGCCGTTACGGTCACGGCCTCCTGCCCGTCGGGGCCGGGATGTTGTACTGGACAGGACCCTGCACTCAAGCTGGCGTGACTCCCTCCCGTCCCCTCATCCTTCAGGTTTCATTCATCTCCGTTCTGTTCCCCATGCAGGAAGATCTCCGTTTTTTCATCCAAAGTCGGATTGTCTCATTCAGAGCCGACAAAGCCTTGACTACTGACAACAACAATTCCAATATAGTAGAACCTCTCTTAAGGTAACTGCACCTTAACCCTTAAAGGACGAAGGGGTGACCCTGGAAATCATCCTGTTTCATTACCGTGTGACATCATTTACATTAAAAAATTCAAAAGTATCTATTGGAAGTCAAGCTACTATAGAAGATTTTTCCTTTTAACAATAAACTTTGAGGATGAATAGTTGCACTTCTGTCCTGTAGAGTTTAATTCTCTGTCATCCATCAGCAATTCTATGGCCTCCTCGACGTTTAGGGGTTAAATCGCACAGTTAAGCAATTCAGCCCGATTTAGCATGGGTTTCACTATTATACTGAATTTTTTTTTTGTGGGGTCCCATTGGTTGTGAAAAGGGGATTCTAGATTCTCTTAAAATATGTTTTTTGGATACCGTGTGAATAAACTACAAATTTCCAAAGTGTTGAGAATAGGTATACCCAAAAGCGATCATAGAGTCATATGAATAGTGGGAGTACATTTTAGGCAAGAATATCCTCTGTGCACTTTTAAGGACTGTGCGATTTTAGGTGTAGTTACCTTAGTGCATATTTTCTTAGTGCATAATATGCAATAAGAGAGGTAGTACTTTGAAGCATTTATTTGTGAACAGTAGTTGGAGGCCTCGTAATGAGAGGCCACATTAGCCAAAGTTCAGTACAGAACCTCTCCAATTGCATAAACCTTTTTAATGCATAGTCCCAAGACTATGTACTGAGAGAGGTTCTATTGTAGTAAGAATGACATCAAGTCACATTGTCATGCTCGAATTGCAATAATCCCGAAATGCCTCAGTCCTTTTGCTTATATCTTTGTAAAAACATATGGAGTATCATTTAGAGTACCAGAATTTCATGAATTTTGTTAGTAAGGAAGGTTGTTTTTTCTAGATTTAAGTATTATATTGGATGAATGAGAAGCTAGGTGGACTAAACAATGCCTTCAAGCCCTCCGTTCATCGTCCAGAATATGGACGTCAGAGCGCTTCAGGTAATCTAAAGATAATATTTGACCTAAAAGATAGTAAGATTATTCTTGAAATTTAATATTGAAATAATTGAAACTCCTATAGGATCAAATAGTTGGGTACCTCTGGTCTAAAAGATCAATGTAAATGGAGCATTTGTTTGGAATGGTTCAAATATCTAAGTCTCATGAACGGCGGTGGTTAATTGCATCCTTATTGCCTTCGTTGGAAGGTAGACCCTATAAAGAATTGACATGTTCCTTCCCTCGAGAAATTTTTAGATCTCTATATGACAATGAGGTCATTTGATCCCCCATTGTAGTTGGGTGGACTACGGTGGTAAGCACCCAATGCCTAGGTTTGAAGTCATGACCACCTCACCGGTATGGCTAACGCTAAAGTCACTGAACCAAGGCCGCACGTGCCTTTCCGATAACATCACTACATCATTGATTTCATATAGAACATTCTTTCTTCTTCCATTGATATTTTATGTAAATGATATTTCTTGAAGCTTCTACAATGAATATTACCCCCCTATAGTAATCTAATCTCCTCAAGATACACAATAGATTTTAGATGGGCTTAGCTTGTCTCAAATTTTTACATAATTTTTTTGTAATTTTTTAATATGTTTGTTCTTCAAGAGCTTTGTTGAAGTATAGTGTTTGTAAACCAAAGGCGGGGAAGTTGGTCTACCAGGTGAAGCGTGGGATAGATCAGGTGTCTTTCGATTGATGAGCAGGATTGAGGGTCGGCAACCAACTTTAGCGGGAGTCAAGATCTAACTCCCAATAGATAGGTGTTGCGCTACTTTGCTCTTACTTGCAAGATATTGTTGCCCTTGGATTCATGAATTTACATACAATGTGTAGGATTGTAAGAGCACTTGCTTTAACAACTAGAAATGGAGACTCAATTGGTGACTGCAAGTTGAAATCATAGAAGATTTCATTTGTAGAAGTCCACACTATAAAACCATTCCAAACAATGTTTTGGTGTTAAATTTGTATTAATTTAAATATAATTGTGTTAGTTTCAACCCAGATTTAATACAAAACAATCATTTGGAATGTATGAATTTCTACTGGTGTTTGTTGCAAAATGGTAATGACGTCAATTTTTTTGGTATTAAAGCAAGTTATTCATGAAGCCCAATTGGAGTTATTTTGATGACCAATTAGAGTCATGATTGCACTCTGTAGCTCCAAATTCAAGTAGTAGCAAGTAGTAAATCTACATTTGCAAAATTAGAGCTTCCTAACTTTGAAACTGTAACCTAAAATGTCTCTTAGTACTTCACTCATGTCACCCCAATTTGTGCAACAAAGGTAACTTTAGCTCAATTCCTTTTGCTGAAAAGGAAATTCTCCTTACAAAGTACTAAAGTTCAACAATTTACATTTAATGCTTCTCTTGACAAATTGGTGAACTGAATTCCCACAATTCCCACATTTCCCAAGTGTTTTTGTTGTGTTTTGCAAAGGCAGGACTGAGGGGAATGCAATTCAAGTCAGTCCCCCATTCAAGAATTTGAAAGTCTAACTTATTTTGCAGACACAATTTCAGCTCGTCCTTGACGGAAACGGTAATGCAGAAATCTTGTGGTACCTTTTTTTCCTGATCATTTTGTTGAGGACAGTGAGTACCAGTTTGCTTATAATAGTGTGTACCGCGGAAACAGGTGGCCGGAGCTTATTACAATTATCACTAGGTGTGTTGTGTCCTTTGGAGACTCAGAGTGCAAGTAACACAACATAAGATAAGAACAAGGAAGCTCATGATGTGCACACCTTGGTTTCTTCCGTGGAAACCAAGCCTCCTGCCCACAAGGGCCATAATGCTCGACCTGCTAAGTAGGACACAAGAATCGGTAAGGTAACAGGCTCTAAAATCACCCACCCTACTCAAATGTACACTGCTTGTACATGTTGCTTTTTCATAGCCTTCAGCAATGTACAAATAGTGTACATTTTAGGGGGTGGGCGATTTTAGAGCCCTATGCCACTTCAACTTCAAATTTTCATAACTAATTCCAAAAAGCTCCAAAAATTATGAAACGACTTGGGTTAGATGCCAATTCCTCTTGTCTTTCAAGGAAAATTTACTAAAAATTATTTCAATGAGCTTCGCCTCCCCAAAATTCACTTTCAGCTCTTAAATGGGCAATTTTTGGACCTATTCCCTTACCCACAAACAATGGAGTATTTGGTACGAGGAATTCCACGATTTCAGATTAAAATTGGTGGTATTAACTGCATGGCAAGTTCACGTTAAGAGTAGGCCCGCTGATTTGGCCGTTTTGAAGATAATATTAAATTGCAGAATCGGCAAAAACTGCTAGTTCTGGCATCGGGATGGATTCTACTACGGGAACTTCTTAAGAACTTCTTGGGATCATCGGGAAGCTTGCTCTTAATGTTAGGGAACGTGCCGGTACAAGCACATTCTGCATCGGATCTCGTCCTAGAGCTGGCCCTGCCGGGCTCACCCTCAGGCTCGCTACGGTGAAGAATGCCCCTGCACCAGCATGTTCTCTAATACAATGTGTGCATGAAAAAATGATCTTGATTTGACTGACCCCCCGAAAGTTACGTGATTATGTTTTACTGAAAAACGGTCCAAAACATTAAAAGAAATTTGAGGCCTCCAAGAGACTGCAAGTTATCATGTGTTCCCAAACTGCAGGAACGCAGAAAAGCTGCTGGCTGATGTGGTCAAGAGAGTGCCACGTCTTTTTTGGCCTAAAATGACATTTGGGAGAGAATTTTTTTAAATTAAAAAATAAAAATAAAAATTGACAACCTATACCGACTGTTCACAGATCTGGTCAAATTGGGGAACGGGCCTAAAACAGCCCTTCAATGCCCTCCAATCTCCCCTAATGTTGCCCATTTGTATTACAAAGAGTAAAAAATTTAATCGCCTTGACCGTCCAACACGTGTTTATTGAAATCCAGACCATTTTGAACTCATTCCAATCAAATTGTCCCCCAAAACGAGATCCACATAGACTGATTGTATCGATCGATAGAGGCCCAAAGCTGTAGGGAAAATGACAAAATGATTTGACTGTATAGTTGAAAAATATTATAATAGTCAAACAGGGCAATCCCTCAATTTTGTAAGGCCATATTTGATGCGCTAGGACGTTTAAGGGTTAAATACTTGTTTATTATTGCATATCATAATGTAGGATTTTGTACTAGACTAATGTACCTAGCTATTAGGATTGGCATTTTATGCAAAAGTTTTGTGGTGGTTTGAGGCCCAAAATTGCTTAAAAGACTCATATTCAAAGCAAGGCTGTGATATTCATGTATAATTTATTTTCTAATAAATTAAACTATAGGATATTATTGTTGATTTGTTCAAGTACATCCTTCCAAAATTTTAAATTGAAAACCTCTACCAATTGCAAGATGTATGTGCCTAAACTTTGAAGAGTTTGTTTTTGAAGCCCTTTCTAAAGGTGATTTTTGTCTTTCAAGGTCTTAGAAAAAATACATCTATTACTAGGATATTAAGACTTCATCCAAATAAAAAATAATATATTTTTAGAACATATTTTTAGTTGCCTGTTGTGATATTAAAATAAAACTTATACCTTTTGCAATATTTATCGAAATGACATGCAACAAAGCTTTATACACTCGGTAGAATATGATGAGTAGAGGCTATTTTAAAAGTTTGATGCAAAAGAATCCAAAATATTAAGTCAATAGAGCCTACATGAATTTTCAAAAGCCCAAAGTGTACTCCTATAGACCTTTAGGATTTAACTAAAGTTGAAAAATCAAATTTGAGAGATGCTAAAATATGATTATTCTTTCAAAATCCAAGTTTTTGGTATAATATTTTTCATAGTTTGAAAAAATGATTTCCAGCAAATTTGGCATCTTTATAAGAATTATTTTTTGCCGACTTTGATAGCCAAATATAATAGCATGAGAATGAATGGAAGTCATATAAAAAATTTTGATTGTATAAATTGTAAGATACTAGATTTTATAGTGGAATAAAATAAACAAGGGATTGATAATTACATATTGTCATCATTTCAAATTTATTCAAATTATTTTTGCCTTTTTGGTGTCATCATCTCAAGTTTTAGCTGTTTAACCCCTAAGTGGTTCTTGGTGTCTTTCAATGCATCTGTACATACGAAGTGCAATGTAGACAGCCTTGCATGTGCATGGCTTACTATCCATTTATGTTTCATTTATTTTTTATTGAATGCGCACTAAAGTCTTCTATCGAACTACACACTTTTTGGCTACATCGGGCATGTTAATTTTGTAAATATTGTGAAGTTGTATCTCCAATACACGTATTTCTCTAGAAATACACACTTTTGCATGTTCAACAGCATCTCATTTCAACAACGAGCATCACAGTATTTTTCTAAAAACATATGAAAATCAATGACTATTGCACCTTCAATTTTGTAGTTTACATATTTGGCCAATACTTCATGGAATTTGATGAATACAAGTCGTGTATGAATCCAGAGGATACAATGTGTCCTTGAAACCACTTAGGGGTTAAAGACTGGACAATCAAATTGAACAACGGATGAATCCAAACATGTCTCAAACACAAAAAAACTAGTTTCTTTATCCATCTAAATATTTTTAGATTCTTGTATTATTTAATCTTCATACATTTGTATAATATAGATTCTCAAAACTTCCCTTTTACAAACATTCTATAGTTCAAGGTTGTTAGGTATATTTGACCTCAAAAAGTAACTATTTAAGTTCAGAAAAAGATCCATAGAAAATGACTTACATAAATAATTAAAATGAAAATTTGAAGAAATCACCATAATTAGAATTTAGTAGTTTGAATTTTTTTTAAAACCTTGTAGAAATGAAATATATTTACTCTATAATCAATTTTTAGTATAAATTTTTAGTATTTTGGTTTCAAGCAATATTGGTTAGTATCGTACTATACCTAATAGGTATGATATGCAAAAAGTATTTCTAAAAGTAGATGAGTTTTTTTAGGGTATTAATTTTTTTAGTTTATGCAAAAAAATGAATATTTTTGTTCAGACATCTAACAAAATATATTTGCCAAATTAAATTAAATATTTGGCGCAAAATATTGACAATGTACAATAGTAGATCTAATCATATGAATCATATTTTACAACTATTGCTTATTAAAATATTCTTCTAAATTGCATTCATTAAGACATCTTCACAATTTTAGAAATTTGGATTACTCTCCAATCTTCAAAGGGTTAAATTCACTTTCACTTCCAATCCATTAATAAATAAATAAAATATAAGTCTTTAGATTTGAATTAAAGTATATGAAGGTCAAATTTTTTATAAACCTTGATCTTTTAACCCCTAAATCCCCAAGGCATTTTTTGGCTCCAAAACCACTGAAAACTGTCGTTAAAGAAACCCAAAAAAACTTTTTTTTTAATATCTAACCGTATGATCTCGTACTTCACTTGTCTTCGATCATGTGGTAAAAATCTCATGAAGTTTGACCATACGGATTGGAAGATATTAGCATTTGAAGTTGGAAAAATAAGTTTTTTTGAACTGTGGCCTGCAAATTCAGATGACTTTGACGGCCATTTGTGGATTTTTTTTGCACTACACACCATTGGGTTAAATTTTTTTGTTGAAAATTTGAGTTGAGAGTCGGGGAAAAAATTTTCAAAATATCAAAACCTGATTTTCACATATAAAAAAATTGTTAGGTAGAAGTAGGTCCAAAATTGAACAAAACACTAAATTGTTAATATCTCTTAGGTAGAATTAATACACCATAATCCCAACGGTGGGATTGTTCTTGCAAAAAAATTTAACCTTTTCCAAAAAAAAAATTGAAAAAAATTAAAAATTACATTAAAAAATGAATTCTATAAGGGTTTTTTTTGTAGGTGCTTAGATTGCTTAAAAAACAAGATTGTCCATAACTTTCTTGTCCCGAGTGCAAATAGAATGAATTAAAGCTTCAAATGTAGACAAAAATATGATCTTTGAGAAATAAAAAATAAATTTAAAAAAAATTAAAGTTTTTAAAGTTTTTAAAGTTTTTTTTCTACCCGGCGTCATGCTTTTTTGACTTCGGGTGGCATAACTTTTGCTCCCGGGCACCGATTGAAAAAAAAATTATATATTTAGAAAGCTAATATGATTCCCTACCTTCAAAAAAAGTTCAAAAATCAGGTCAAAATTTTAGATTACACAAGCCTACCCAAAATCCCAAGTGTCCCCCGAGGGGACTTTGGGGATTTAGGGGTTAATACTATTATCCTCTAAAGATTCATGACTACATTGTACCAAAAACACTGCAAAACTTCCATTTCTTGGTCAAAGAGCTACATTGAAGAAAAACAATTTTTTTCTTATCCGACTCTAGGATATTGTATAAGACTTGTATGGAAATGTGCCAAAAAAAATTCAAAAACTTTGACCACTTAGATTATAAGATGTTAGTATTCGAAATGAAAATATTTTTTCATTTTAAATTCAAGTTTTTGGACTTAGCATCCTCTTAAGTTAAATTTTTTGCACTTCAAATTTTGGAGGTGTCAGTTTTTATAGTAGAAAATTGTGTGGAGAATCTAAAAAAAATTAAATTAAAAAAAGTTCATCCTTTTAAAACGGTTAGCTAGAAACATGTGCAAGATGGAAAGAAAAATTAAATCACTAATAGTTCTAACATGGAATTGAAACATGTCAATTCTAATGGTGAGATTGTTGTAGTAAGTAATCTACATCCAATGGACCTTTTTGTTTGAAAAAAAGTAAAAATTGAGCTCAAGAAACAAATCCTATGCTATAGTTTTTAGGAAAATGCCTTGATTGACTTGCAAAACAAAAAGTTTCATAACTTTCACATGACAAATCCAATTGAATGAATCAAAGTTTTTTTATACAAACATGAATTACTATATAAGGATAAGGATAATAATAATAATAACAATAATAATAATAATTATTATTGTTATTATCATAAATATAATATTGAATTTTTGAAGGTGGTTTGCTACATAGACATAGGGTCAAGGATTTGAGCTTAGGAGGGCATTATTTTTTTAGATATCAACTGAAATAAAATATATATTTTGTGAACACAAATATATATTTTTACTTCAAAAAAATTGCAAAAAATTATTGCAAAACTTGACCCTATAGGAACATGCAGAAATCCTTAAAAAAACTATTCCAATTTTATTTTATTTTTTATTTTAGAAATGGGCAAAACACACTGCATTAAAAAAGATCACAATACAAAACAACCGAGCCATGAGGCTGGACAAATGAAGAGATAATGAGCAAAAAGGGTAAAAGAAAACAAAAAATCCGAGAACCCTAGGAAAAAATATAGCCGGGAGGGCTACACCCTTGCCACTTGATAATGCTACCCTCCTTCAACTCTAACAACTTAGAATGGAGCCAGATATTATTAAATTTGAGCCACATAGAAGCCGCGTGGTGAAGTTTGAGCCTAGTGGTCATTTGGGCTTTAAGTAACGCTGCTCTACTTGAGTCAAGAAGTGAGTCCCCGAGCGCTTGCTGCAGGAGACCACGTGGCCACAATGTATGTGAGAACACCTTCTGGTTCCGTGCAATCCAGATTATATATGTTGTATTAATCAATCCTAAAATTTCTTATAAATTTACAAAGATTAAGGTACATTACAACTCTCATTCAATGCTTGAATACAATGGTTAAATTATAATATTATAATAATTATAATTTGAACTTTTTTGTAAAACAAAAATGCAAAATGGATGAATAATTTTAGCATTTTATATATCTTATATTTTGAGCTAAACAAATCAAATTCAAGTGACTATTTAGTATTGTACATATATATTGATAGAATTTTATTTTAAAAATTGTAAAAAGAAACTCAACTATATAAATGTCAAATTTCAGTTCTTTTCCTCCATAATTTGTAAATCTATACAAGGGGTAGTCTTAAAGAGATTGATTGTATATATTGTACTAATCAATCCTAAAATTTCTTATAAATTTTTGAATTACAATAGGGACAAATTTAAATGCCTCTAATTTTAATTTTAACCACTATAGGATGTAGAAAAATGTGCAGAAAGTAGAAGTAGGAAAAAAAAAAGGGGCATATCTATTGTAAAATAGTAGCTAAATAATCCCCCAAATAAAAAGTTTTGACACATATACATATGGTTTACAAGGTATGTATAGTGAAATACCTGGGCAATCGTACAGCAATCCAATGTGGTCAGCCACTCAATTCCGACATCTACTAGGTCCTCCCATTTAAGACAGTCACCTAGCTATTACTACAATCTTAGCAACCCTTTAGCATCATGATAATCCACTAGTGGGAAGGGGACACATCAACATGTAATTTAGCACCACCTAGATTGAATTGGTTGAGAGAGCCGAATTGATTATTTCTCCCCCTTTCAGGGGTCTTTTGGTTTTTTAATGGTCACTGTCCTTTTCGAGAAAATAAAAACATATGATTTAGCATGGAGCTACCTACATTTCACCAATTTTGTCCCAACATGCAAACTTTGAAAAGTCACATAAAATTCATTTCTTGTTGAAATGCCTTGATTCTACTTGCAAATGGCTTCTCTCAAACTTCTCAATCTCTGAACAATACGTGAATTGACAAATAGCTTCTCTAAGGTACCTTGATAGCAAATTTGCTTGGCAATAGGCTACCTTATTAATTACATCTTAGTTCCTTTTGGTCAGGATGAAAAGCATTCAAGGATTGAGAACCTCCATCTGGGTCAAGTCTGAAGTAGTGCAACGGGCCTCTTGCGGAGGCTATTTTGCTTCCCCCGTTTTATTCCTGGGAAAAACACAAAAATGTTTTATTTGTGAGGCATGATAAAGTTTGCAAATTTTGAGTTCATATTTGCAATCAGAGGCCCCAAATGAGCTAGGAGAGGTGTTAATAATTATACAATGACGGCACAAAATAGGGGGTCTTTTTTTTACATTCATCCTAGGCTTTACCTCTGCAAGAGGCTTGTTGCACTACTTTAGACTCGACCCTCCATCTGCTTGTCCTAGAATCATGCCGTGTTATCAGTAACCAGGTTTCAGAGCTTGAAATGCATGATTTGCATGAGATTGATTCTGGTATGGATATGCATATCCAATCTTGGCCTGGACCAACATGTTATTTTGTATATGATTAGCAGCTGGTAATTTACTGAAAGTCCTCACAATACACAGACTACCAGTACCTTATATGAAGGTCAGATTCAACATAAATTATGTCATTTTTTGGAAGAAAAAATAAGTGCCACATGACATCTAGTGATTGGTGCAAGGTGATGTGGATTTGTCAAAACCTAATGTGGAGCCCAAGCTGCTTGTGGCTCTGTTCTTGCAGTAAAGGTACCTTTACTTCTGTCAAAAACAAATAAATAAATCTAATGTGGAAATTCCATTTGGACACCTCTCTGCCGAACTGACCTTCACGTGCAGTACTATGGTCAATGGCCTTCCATATTACTCCGTAATTTATACCGAGTATCCAACAATAGTAGCACTCATGTCACCAGACTCAAACATTTCCATGTGTGTCTTGGGCCCTTCGGCGTTGTATTTTATCTTTTTGCAATGAAATTTTGTTTCATTTGTGTCAAAAAAGCAAAATACAAAAACATTTCAATGTGATCAAAATACCTAACCATGTACAATCAATTTCAATGAAGGGCAACATGGCATTTCTTGAGAAATTAGGGATTGGACACATGGAAGGGATGTGCATTCAGTCATCACTCATCATCTGAATGTACAAATAGCAGTCATTTCAAGTGGCCATTTCATGGAGACATAAGGTGGGTACCCCAAATGTGCCACTGACCTAAATCATTACCCTATGTACATTTTCAAAATCAATATGTGCCTCTCAGGAAGAAACAATTGTAGAACATCTACCGAAATCAACTTTGGTCCTTCATAACTTTTGCATATGGTATCCAAAGTGTCGTGTTCTTTGGTGTATTGGAATCTTCTTTCACTTGCCAAATAGGAAAATAGGAAAATTTGACCAATCTAGTAATAGGAACTAGGCTCAATAGCAAAAAGTGGCGGTTTGAGGAGACATGTATATTGTATAAAGTAAACTACTCCATTACAAGCAGAATAACTATTGCAATATGTTACTACTATCAGAAAAATGTGGGAATAAATTTCAGTGGTAGATAAGCAATAAGAAACAAGGTTACAATTGAAAAAATAATTTTTGGACTTCATGTAATTTAAGAAAAATTATATAGAAGGGCGCTGCCTTAGGTACTCCATTTTAGCTTGTAGATATGTCTGTCAACATTAAAAAAAATAGATATTGTAGGACTTCTATCAACCCATGTCTAACTTAACCCCTTAATTTCTATGACTATATTTTCACCGGAAACGCTTAAAAAATGTCATTTACAGTTTAAATACCAAATCTTTGAAAAAAAATTTTTTTTTGACATATGCAACCATAGGATCTTGTACTATGCTGACTTGAGAGCATGTGGTAAAAATTTCAAGAACTTCCACCACATGGATTGCAAGATACAATAGAACCTCTCTTAGTGCATAATGCTGGGACTATGTACTAAGAGAGGTTTTATGCAATTGTACAGTTGTAGTAATGACACTTGACTAACACGGCTTCTAACTACAATTCTTTCCAGATTAAATATTTAAAATTGGCCCCACCCATAAACCTCTCTTATTGCAAATTATGCACTAAGAGAGTATGCAATAAGAGAGATTCTATGGTATAAGCATTCAAATTCACTGAAATCCTTCTTTTGGCTTTGCAAAAAAACAAGACAATTGCACTTCACAAACTCACTTATCTATGAAAAAATGTCCAAAATGGTGGATTACAACCAATCCTTTGGATTCTTTTTCCGAGACAAGTTGGCCACATGCTTGAAAAGTTCCAAATCATTTGGAATTGTATAACATATAGGAAAAAAATAGTAAGTAAACAGCAGCAGCAGAGAATGATCTAAAATACCAAACTATTAAGAATTTAATTATGGAGCTGAAAAATGCCAATCCATGGTTACATTGCTGTAATAAACAATCTACATCTTATGATTTTATTTTTTTCAAAAGATAAGAGTAAAATAAAGTAAGATAAGAGTAAGATAAAGGATTTCAAAGCTTATTTTAGAAAAGAGGATCCATAACTACCAAAAAACAAAAAAATCTTCATAACTTTTGATGCACTGATCAAAATGGAATAATTCAAAGCTTTCCATATATAACTCTATAAAACCAATTTCAAATTTTTGATTTTGAAAAATGTGATTTTTTCTATCTGCCCAGACTACCCGAACTACCCGGCTGGGGAGTAAAGTAACTTATTAGGCGATAACCTTTGACTTATATTTCCAAATGTCATCAAATTTTGTTCACTTGAGAGATATTTGTCCACAACTTCTATTAAATTTTGGGGCTACAACATGAAAATCTCTGGTTACATGTACCTGCCCAAATTTTCTATGTTGCCAAAAGATGCATGCTAGTCCTTTAGGGGTTAATGTATGCCCATAATGACCTCAATACCAACCACTAACTTCTATTGCCAAAATGGATTGATTTGTATTGATTTGAAGCAAACTAAGAGTGAATTGATGACACCGTATATTTAGGCATAAA
This sequence comes from Neckera pumila, assembly GCA_963969595.1. Lineage (NCBI taxonomy): Eukaryota > Viridiplantae > Streptophyta > Bryopsida > Hypnales > Neckeraceae > Neckera > Neckera pumila. The sequence continues at coordinate 18,937,739 of OZ018408.1, forward strand.
TTTTATTCATTTAAGACACATATTATCTTCATTTTGTCCAATCAACTTCCTAAATTAAGCAATTGATTTCTTCGTGTATTTGTGTTGTTCAATGCAAACAACTTGAAAATGATGCTTTCCTATATAACTATAATGGGAGTTTGGACTAGAATGGAGTATTCTACCTTATATGGGTGCAATATGTATTTGAAGTTATAATTTGAGTGGACTTGACTATTTATTTAGAGTAATTATACCATTAGAGCTGAATACTTTAGAGAAATATCCTAAAGAAGCTATATGTCAAATTCTTGCTAGTGGTCAAAATTTTCCAAGTTGATTTAACTTATGAAATCTTTTATACTCTAGAATTTTTTGGAATCTCTCATGTTTGAAAATTTTGAAATTTCAATATATAAATTTTTTGGAATCCTCATTTTGACAAATAATTTGGGATTCTAAAATTTGCAGTGTATCCGCACATGTATCCGTACATGTATCCACACATGTATCTGCAATTGTATTGTATTCCTATTTATATTTATATTTATATTGAAGTACATTTTTTAGGGAGGGCTTTCATCTCTTTAGCAAATGGTTTTATTGAGGAGGTTTGGCTAGTGTTATTGAGTGGGTAGTGAGTGCATATACATTCCATCTTATTTACAAGCAATGCAAGAAAGATTTATATATTAATCACCGCAACTCCTCAAAAATTCACATAATTGTTCATAACATTCTTGAAGTAATGAGTTGAATGTCCTTGCACAATGGTATTGTAGGTGGAATTACTTTAACTACATTGCTAGGAAATTTAAGTGAGTTTTTTCAATTCAATTGAAGTCTTAGATGCAAAACACAAGTTGGTCTTTGATTCTGGAAAATCTATTGCTATTCAAGAAAGATGCCAGCCTTACCAACACTACTCAAGAATTCAAAAGCTTTGGGTAAATCTTGCAAGCTCTATAGAAGAGTTTCAACCATATTTCTTGAAATCTCTTAATTAGAATGTTAATCCCTCAAGTGTCCTCTTCAAAATTTCAATGGCAAATTCTTGGTAGAGTGAAACAAATTTTAATATTTTGTAAACTAGGATCTTGTAGAAAAAAAGTTGACATACTTGTTACATTCTTTCAATTTTCAAAATTTCAATGTAAGAATTATTTAAATAATTATTTATCTGGTATTATAGAAATAAGGAGCAATGTAATTCTTTTACAATGAAAGGAATGGTGGGGATGGAAAAAAATCTTGAACATTTTTCATCTTTGGTATCACAAAAAAACTATCTTTAGAGAAAAAAAATAAAATTTGTATTTATTGTAATTTAAAAAACGCAAGGTTCAATTTAGTGTGATTAAGAATACAAAATAATTAGAATGATTCCAAATATTTAAAAGATTTTCCAAAACATATGCTACTAATATAAATTATTAAATTAAAAAAATTGAAGCACATGTAAATTTTTTAAACTTTTGTAGTATCTAATTTGTCAGTTTTGGCTTTTTGTTCCTTTTGTTTGAAAATGTACACAAAATTGGGTGAGATTTTTATTTCTTGTTTTTTTAAATTAAAAAATATTGGATTTGTTTTAGGTTCCGTTACAATTTTTTTTGAGGTAAGAAGTATTATTCATCTTCTTATAATTTTTAGCACTAGAAAACTTGTAAAGTTGATCATTCAAAATTGTTTTAATCTAAAAATCCAACAGTTAATATTTCCACAATTAATTCCATGCATACTAGACAAAGTGCTTTTTTACATTTGTGTGGATAAAAACAATTATGTGCAAAAAAATATCGAAGTGGGACATTTCATTGAAAACCTTCATTGTCAAAAAGTTGTTGCAATTTGAAAAATTAAAGTGTGAAAATCTGAATTCAATCCTTAAAAGACATTCTATGTTCCCATCTGGTCAAACTTCATTAGATTTTTATACACCTTTTAAAAATTTGATATTTTTGCATATAGAAATATATATACAAAATTTAACTTCATTTTTCATAGTTAAAAACATTAAAATGAGATTTACATCATTTAAATTTTTATTTTTTATAAAATTATAAAAATAAAAAAAGTTCTAAAATAGTGTGAATTTATTAGCTAAATCGGAGATGATAGTGACAAAACATCATGGTGTAACTAGTTTATTCCTTGAGCTCACATTATAAGAAATTGGATAAAAAAGTTCAAAAGTGGTGAAATTCAACCTCTTAAGATGCTACCTTCAATGAAATTTGGGATGAAAGTGGCACAAAAATTACAATTTTAACAATTTTGGAAAAAATATAAAGTAATATAAAATAGCATAATAGAACTTCATTTTCTTAATTAAGCTCTAAGACATTTAAAATTAAAAACTACATAAAATTCAAGTTTGAAACTAAAACTATGCCCCTATAGGAAGGTTTGTCCTTTAAGGATTAATTTTTTTCACTATGTGGATAAATTAAGTAAATTTATGTACTACTTTTATCATTTTTTCCGAGTTGGGATAATTTGACACAATCAATTTGATCTCATATTTAAAACTAATTATGAATTGCATTCTATATTATGTTAAATTACTACATGGCACAATGTGAATTGCACCAAAAAAATGTTGAACCTTGTAAAAATATAACAATAATAGCCAAAAGCTTCCCTTTATAAAAGTCAAAAGTAGAATGTTTTGTAGATGTTGGATGTTAAATATTTATAGTTTTAGTAGTTCATGCTTCTTGATGTCATTATTTGCTACCATAAAATTGCGCTCTTTTTCTTTCTTTGCTACAACTTGCATTACAACTTCTTCTTTAATATCAATGACACCACTTCTAGTTTAAATCCTACAATATGAATTGATGAATACTTGTGAATCACTTGGTTGAAATTGAAAACTATTTTTTCATCTTGCAATGCAATGCATATTGAGAGAAGTGAAAATTGAGGGAAAAACCATGTCCATCAAAGAATAACAAGCAGATGGAGTGGTTTTTTTATAAGATGAGTTGCGCAACAATGTTGCTATTGTTATTTTGTAATGTCTTTTCATGAGTGAATGTTCATTTTTAATTGGTTGTAAGGTGAAATTCTTTGTTGGGCAAAAATATAGTTGATGACTTTATGGAGACAAAGGCAAAAGGCGGTTGCAAGGTTAATAAATATTTTTCAAAAGAGAAAAACTTCATTTGCAGCAAGTCCTTGTAAGCTTAAAAATTAGATTTTGTGCAATCAGATATTAAAGGTTGTGGTTGCAAACTTTGTTGCAGTTGCTTTTGTATTAATGAAAAGATGTTATAAATTGTATCAGCGCATGGTTTGAAACATATGGCAATCATTCTTTGGTAATTTTTGCTCTTCAAGACTTACATGCAATTCATATTTAATGTTCATTCTACTTCTCAACATAGAATGTAATTAAACAACTATATTTACATCTATAATAAGACAATATAAAATATTAATTATCACTAAATATTCAATTGCAAATGCAAGGACTGATTTCTAAAAGGACTAGAATAGATTTGTCCCATAGGTGTAGAAGGTGTGTTTTTGGATACAAAACTATGTTTGAATTAGGAAAGAAGTTCAAAAATGGTTTGTAGTTTTTTGTGAATTCAAAAAGTGTGGGCGTTCCTACAAGGTATCCCTCTTAAGATGATAGAAAGTATTATCAAGAAAATATTGTATATATAAAGTAGGAATGCCCATACAAAGCTATAACCGTGTTCAGAGTTTGATAGTCCCTCTCATTAGAAAAAATTAAACCCAAGAAGAGGCTGCTTCATAGTACAAAATTTTTGGGTGGGAAAGAACCTTCTCAACTCACTAATAAGGCCAAGATTTGCATGATGGGCTTAAATATTTGTCATGATTACCCAATCCATCTCCATGATTTATTAGCTTAGTCATGGAGGATGGCTAGCATACACACAAAGGCTGCTATAATGGGAGCCTAGGAATATAGAAGACTATACATATATGTATAGGTGTTTATATTATAAAATCCTTCAATGATTATAGTAACTATATTAAAGATACCTTTATTAAATGTGTTTATATTATAAGTACCTTCAATGGCCTTGATCATATATTTATATATATGATCAAGACTTACAAGCTCACATTTTCATGCTTACACACTAGCATTGTTGGAAGATGCTTCCTACAAATTTCCACACGCTAAGTGGCCACTATCAACTTTTAGTGGTCCTATGTGGCGGTTGTAATGAGGATGTGGACAACTTCATACTAACTTCAATTAGTACTAAAATTAGTAAAAAGAACTCAAAGTCCCTTGATGGGTTCAATTCCTTCCTAATTCAAATCCGGAATTGGTCATTGACTATGGTAAAAGTATGTGTACCTAATTGCACTAATTATATTTTGATGGAAAAGATTCATTGATGTCTTAAAACAACCACAAGTACATAACACAACCAGTGGGTGTTGAAGCAACCAATGAAAAGTGAAGCATTTCATGCTTCAAAGGTGACCATTCTTCAACAGTCCAAAGCAGATTCAAATGATTCCAAATTGCTTGGTACTTAGTAGTAAGGTAGGAGACCAAACCTAGTTAGAACTGACCAAGATTGGAACCCGAACAAAAAAGGATTAGCAAAACGAAACCAACAATTTCTTTGTGTGATACAAAACTGTATGTGGACCTAGAATTGCCATTGTATATGCTCTGAAGAACTCAGGGATCCAAATGATGATTTTTTCTCTGTTAAGAATGTTAGCCTCCTCAAGAGAAAATCAATGAAGTTGTTTTTAGTATTCCGACACTTACAAAATATTCTATGAATTTTCAAAGTTAAAAACTTAAGATGTCCTATTCATGCAACGAGATTACCTTTAAACGGCCACTTCAAATATTAAGTCCCAAGCGATTTTGGTGTTTTGCTTAGCAGCCCGCCTAGGCAAATTTTTGCCAACCCAATTCCACCTACCCACCATGCATTTCATTCTAAATTTTGCCATGTAAGTGAAAGGGAGATTATTATAATAATGTTAAAGCACCTAAACCCTACATAGCAGAGCACTGTTAGGTGTGTAGCTATAGTAACCAGGCTTGGAGCGAAGGGATAATCTCTATTACTGGCTGGGATCTTTTCGGTTATATGAAAAAGAAATATAAAATAATTAACATTGCGTTGAGTTCGGGCAGGCGGGCGAAAATTTGCCCACACGGGCTGACAGGCGCCGAGGGTCACCCTACGACTTTCGTTCCCTTGGTTCCCCGTTCCTTTTGGCCCAGCCTAGTTCACACTCTCCTCTTGTTTTCATTGCACCCTGGTGGAGATTTCGAGGACTCTGCTCGCCATGGCGGATGATGCAAAACCCAAAGTGCACAAGTCTTGCCGAGTTTTGGCCTTGAGCCTGGTCAAGTGCCTCGCTGAATCTGCTTGCATGCAGGTTTTTCCTCAACATAATCATTCTCTCGCTTTTTTTCTTGGATGCACGTTGAGATTTGAGACGAGGATCGTGTGATATGGTTTGGATTAGGGTTCGACATGGAATGGGTTTCGATTGCTGTCAGCAAAACGACCACTTTTGTTGTGAAGAGAATTCTCTGAAGTCTTCTTTGGAAATTTTGGATTGAATTTAGAATTTAGAATTTAGAATGTAGGATTGCATTTTAAGTAGAATTGGCTACTGTATGAAGTGGCTCACTCATTCAATCCACTCGAATCATCTGTTCGAGTGAACTTCACTCTGATACAAATTGCAGTAGCATAGGTTGTGCTCATATGCGGGTAACCTAATGAGACATTGTCGGCCCTCGTGGTTTTTGATTTTCGAGGATCTACGTGAATTTGAGTTTTAGGGTTTCAATGGTGACGCATTTCGCTAGGTATCTGAATTTACCGTGTATACTTTTTTTCCAATCTCCCTCGTCCTGTTTCACAGGAGAGGAATTAGGTGCTTATACTTATCGGAACGAACCCCGTCCATTTGTAGGCTTCAGTGGTTTATAATTTTCGAGGATCTGCGTGATTCTGAATTTAATTTTTTATCATGCTTAATGATGTTACATCACGGTTAGGACTCCTAATGTGTCGTGACTCTTTTTTTAAATCTCTTTCATCTTATTTCGCAGGAGAATGTTTTAGGCCTGAATGTGAGATTAATGTACTTATTAAAATGGTCCCCTTTCTGTTCAGGAAGAGAAACGATCATACAAGGATTGCGCATTAGACAAGAATGTGACGGCTCCATCGACGTGCAGAGACATACGAGACAAGTATATCGAATGCAAGCATGAACAGGTAAAGCTTAGGTAGTTTCCTCACATTCTGGTTGTAGAGAATGAACTTTGTCGACACAGATTGTTGAATCAAGGGGAAAATCTCGAACCCAAGGGGTTCTCAATCAGATTGGGATACCTTTACACAATTCTTATTGGAGATAGAGAATGTGGTGGAGATTGATCATATGTTGAGTAGGAAGTATATAATGCTATGTATAACTCTGCTAGGGATGCGACCGTCCAATTGTCGCAATTCCTTAATGTTCCAGAGCTATGAGAAATAGATTGTTTGATCTGGTTAGATCACCGAAAGTGGTTTGAATGTTCTGATCTTTTGATATTGTTTATGCAGGTTGGCCTAGTGGTTCGAGAACGGGTTTTCAACAATCCCGAATTAATGGGAACTGTGTAGTGCTTTGAGTACTCGTCATGTTCCTAGTATGTTCGAGCCAGATTCTCCGACCTGTTAGCAAGCGCCCATGTCTAGTGTTCAACCAAGACGGTGTGCAACGAGGATGCGCACCTCCAATCACTTTCTTGCCTCACACTTTTTGACTGATTTGAACTGAACCTCGAGAGCTGCAAGATCAAGCCACAGATTGGTTGGGCTGGAAAGACCACCGCCTGATGTTCTGGGAATATGGAATTTAGCCTTTCAAATACGACAAGTCTCTGAGTCCAATCTACAAAATATGAACGGATGATACTTTCCAATGCATGACGGATATCTGAGGTAAAGAGTTTTATTCACTACTAGGGAAGGGGGTGAGAAGAGATCATACATGGTTGGGACTTGCCTGCGATTAAAGGATGTGGATTGCTGCGTTTGGTGATGAAGGACTGCCTGACCTCAAGGCTTTTAACATTATTGAGATGGTGTCAAGATAGGAATGTTGAACGAGTTCGCCATTTGCTCCGAGCCTGACCCCACATGTGGTAGTTCATTAGGTGCTTTCAAGCTTTCGAGGTTGTCCTTGATGTCCGGACTCCAGAGTGACAGATGTTTCGCACTTTAAGAAAAAGATGCATGCTAGGTACAATGTCAAGGGGACGGAGATCATGGAACTTTGAAGTGTGGTCATTTAACCTGGCCTTAACGCTTTACAGGACCAACGTATCTGCTGTATGATGAGGTGGAAGCCCGCAAGTCGAACCGTTCAATTTGGGTCTAGATAAGTTAATAAGTTATTTGGTTATTGGTGCCCAACCAAGGACACAACTGTGTAGCCGACAGAAAAGCACAGAAAGGACATAGCTCAGAGGACCCACCTCCAAGGACCGTAAGATCTCCTGTTATTAACGGATTGGGAATTCTCGTGGATTCCGAGGCAGGCCAATGACCATGCGAACTGCTGCGGTGCCCATGTGGGGACTTTGATCAAGTGGAGCCGGCTGGTCCACGACTGCGGGAGCCACCATGTCGACAACATCGGTTAGTGTAAAATATCCTTAAAATTATGTATCTTAGGCTGGATGATGGTTTTGCTGAATTTCAATTGTCCACCTCTTTTCTTGGTATTCAGTTGCGCTCATGCCCAACTGAACTTGTCATTTCCATTGCCAATTTGCAACCACATCCTTTGGTTTCTGTTTAGAATCTACTCCGTATCATTTTATTCCTTTGATGGAAGATCCTGCAAAGGGAGTTCCTGGGATTTGTTACGTCGGGGAATCAAAGTGTCTTTGCTGGCAGATCTCTCCAGCAGCATCTTGTATATTTGAAAGGCGTTACAGATACAGTGGCTGGGTTTATGTCCACTCTAACAATAGCGTGGAATATTACCTCAGTTGATAGTCCCCACTGGAAATCAGTAAACAGTGGTGATTCCGATTGCCTGCAGAAAGAGTTCTGGGCCAATCTCATGAAAGAGGAATCTATACTCGAGTGTTGGGCCATACGGATGCCTTTGAACCCAGCTTCACTGTTTAGTGAAGATTACATTGTTAACCAATGGAGCAGGGGTGTCATTGGTGAACTGTGTAGTTGAGGTCTAGAATAATGGCGAAGATGTATCGGAGCAAGACTACCGGTACATTATTTTTTGAGATTGACAAAAATATGTTACTCCATGTTTTGCCTTGACCGTTTACTATCATGTAAATAGTGATCAGTGTTGAGTTTTCCCATTAGTCAACTCCAATTTATAATACTCCGTATTTTATGCCATTGGTAGTTGGTGGGAATTCAACCAGAAGGTCCATAATATTGAAGAAAACTGGAATTGACAGGTGATAAAATTATGATATAAGGGAGATTGGCAATGGGCTATTGTAGAGAAAGAGGAAGTGACACAAAGTTGTGTTAGTTCATGATTATATTTAATAAAAAAACACATTAAAAATGTCATTTCTAGTGCAATGAGTTGCCACATATATTTTTTGGCATATCTAAACGTAGGATCATGCAGTAAACTTACATATGAATGTGTGGACAAAATTTCATAAACTTTGACCTTCTAGATTGTAAGATGTTCAAAGTAAAGGACTATTTTTTGTACCTTGCTATATTAGGTTTGAAGACTTTGAATCCTTTTAACTTCAATTCTTTGCACTATAGAGTTTTATGATAGACACTTGAGTTGAAAATCTAGGAATCCTTTTTTACACAGAAACAATTATATGAGGGAATATGAGGGATAATTATATATAGAGAATAGTTCTAAAATGGAATTGAAACATGTGCATTGTAACTATGAAATTGTTGTAGTAAATAATTTGTACCCTATGAACTTTTTGGTTTTGAAAATTGTGAGGATTGAGTTTAAATGCAAATCCTATATTACTTTTTGGAAAGATGTCTAGATTGCCTAAAAATTGCCTAAAAATCAAGGTTCTTCATAACTTTCACAACACTAATCCAATTGAATGAATTAAGCCTTTTCATATATAATAACTTCCAAAAGTAATTGGCCGCTATATAAATTGAGAAATTGGAATTATAAAGTGAAATTTGGACCTGTTGTATAAAAGAGATTCTATCTTCATATGTAATATCATTTAAAATGGACTATATTTAGACCTACTATTATTTAAATGGAATTTCTATGCAAAAAGAAACTTTTTCAAGAAGTCAGAATGACTCATTTCTTTTTATAGGAAGAATGTACATCTTGACTAGAATCACATGTCAGAAGTTTCATAAATTTTGGATTTTTATTGATTGAAATCTTGTTGATTGAAGTTTGACCTTAAAATTTTTATTTTTATTTTTTCACTCCATTAATAGCAAAAAAAATAAAATAAAAATTCAAAATAACATCAAATAACTATATATATCAAAAATATATTTTTTTGCAATTTATGGAGTGAAAATTAAAAAAGTCAAAATTTTGAGGTCAACTTTCAATCAATAAGATTTCATTCAATAAAAATTCAAAATTTATGAAACTTGTGACATGTGATTTGAGCCAAGATGTACATTCTTCTTATAAAAAGAAATGAGACATTTTGACTTTTCAAAAAAAGTTTTTTTTTGCATACAAATTTCATTCAAATAATATTAGGCCTAAATATAGTCCATTTTAAGCAAAATTACACAAGAAGATAGAATCACTTTTGTACAACATGTCCAAATTTCACTTTATAATTCCAATTTCTCAATTTATGAGAGTGATTTATATGGTGGCCAACTACTTTTGGGAGCCACTGTAGGCAAAAATATAAATTATAAGAAAAAAAATACTTTTGTTTTTTACTTTGTTTTTTTGCATTTTTTGTTATTGTTTGGGCTTAAAATTTACGTGGTAAAGAGGACATAATTTTTTCACCTAACTACCAAATGAAATAAAAACCATATTTCAAAAAAGTCAATATGTTCTTTTAGTTTCTAAAAGTTTCTAAAGATTGTTGTTAAAAGTGATATAACATGAATCTTTGTGAAATCTTAAAAATCCTTTCCATGACTTTAGACATCTTATAATTATCAAACAAACTTAATGGATTTCGGGCAGGCTCCTACGGTCTCAATATTTGTTGTAATTTTCTGATTTAAAAAAAAAAATTAGAGAATCACATTAGCTTTCCGAAAATGTAATTTTTATTTCAATCGGTGCCTGGTAGCAAAAGTTATGGCAGAAAAACTCTAAATTTTAGTTCAGCGGACAGAAAAAAACCCTCACAAAAACTTTAAAGTATTTTTTTAAATTTTTTTTTCATATAAATTTTTTTTTCATCTACATGGGTAGCTTTGATTCATTCCATTTGGATTTGTTATGCAAAAGTTATGGAGTATCTTATTTTTTGGGCAATTAGAGCATCTTCTTGAAAAAATAACTTGTAGGATTCATTTCTCTCTCAATTTTGACAATTTAAAAAAAAAAAGTTGCACAAGGTTAAGATTTCTTGCTAGAACAATCTCACCATTGAGATTAATATATTTCAACCCTATCTTAGAGCTATTAATGATTTCATTTTTCCTTCAATCTTAAACCTATTTCTACTTAACAAATTTTTAATGAGTGAAAACTAAGTGTTTCTTTTTTGAATTTTGTTTCTAAGATTCTCAAGTCAATTTTTCATCATATAAAATTAGAAATGCAAAATCATTAGAGCAAAAATTTTAAGTTAAAAAGGTTCAAAGCCAAAAAATGTAGTTGAACAAGGTGCAAAAAAATTTGATTCCTTCACTTTAAATGCAAATATCTTGCAATCTACACAGTCAAAGTTCATAAAATTTCTTCCACACATTCTTACACTAGTGTAGTACAAGATCCTATGGTTAAATATGCAAAAAACACATTAAACTTTTTTTTTGCTCTTTGCTATAGAAATGACATTTTTGAGTGGTTTTTGATGGAAAAAAGGCCTTGGGCCTTTAGGGGTTAAATGATGTGTTGGTGAGGATTTTTTTCTTTTGCTCAGTAATGTTAAGAATCAATTAATCCATGAAAATTAATCCCTAAGAGAGTATACATCCACTAGTTGTATGTGAATAATGGATGTTTTCAAAATCTTAGTAATGTGGAAGCTAATATAAAGCAAATTAAAAACATTTAAATAATATTGACAATGAAATTTTGCCAATTCTTTAGCAATGTGAATTCTTTGTCAATTCTTCAAGTCTTGTTATTCTATGGTTCATGATCATGAATCAATTTTTTGTACAAATAGAGAGGTAAAGAAAACTTGCAAAATCAAGATCTTATATCAAAATTCTTCTCAAGCAATAATTAATTTTGTCTCAAAAGTTTCAAAACTACATTTCTCCACCTACTATTTTTTTTTGTCATTGAATTGTATATCGTTGTAGTTTGAGTGGATGAGGGTGCCCTTGGTTGGATGGAGAAGTTGAAGAGAAGGAAATGTGCATATTCCAATTTTCACACAATTTGAACCTATGAAGCAAAATATATTCAAAACAAAAACAAAAACAAGTTTAAATTGGATTTGATTTACTATATACTATATATGATATCTCATAGATGGCTAAGTTTCTCTAGACAAACACTAGAAGTGGAGTAGGATAGAGGTGGGATTTAAAAGGCAAGTATACTCTTGAGGCCAATTATAAAAAAATCTTAATACTTTAGTTGGTCAAAAGCCTGTTTTAGACTCATAAGATTTATCTTAGAATCAAAAAACAAATGAGTTGAAAATGACTTAGCACTCTTTAATATCAAATTATAGAGGAAAATTTAATGGTCTAATAAGTATTGAAATTAGCCCGGTTTATTTGAAATTAATTGTTTTCTTAGTAGTTTGGTGAAATCAATAGCAATACTATCTCATTTTAATGGACTTGAAAATTAATAAATACTATATACTTAAAAACTCAAGGCATTACAAATTATCAAATTTATAAACTTCACAAACAAAAAACTTATAAATTTACAAATAAAAACACATGAAAAATTCAAATTTATTAATTATAATTTTATAAATGAAAATTTCAATAATTTTTTAACTCAAAAATATCAAATTTACAAACATACATTTTCAAAAATTTTCCAATTTCAAGAGTTTATCTATTTCATGAATTCATTTTCATTTACTAAGATTTCACATATTAATATCAATCTAATATAATTTAGTAATAATTTACAAAAGTTTAAGCTAATTCAACTATTAAAAAAAATTCAAGTTAAAATGCGTTGGAATCCTTATTTCATTTCCCAACAAGATTCAACAAATATTTTAATAACGGGAACCATGCTCATATGCTTTTCAATGTCCAAATCATGTTATGTTTTGTTCCGTCACTTCCACCTTCGTGTTGTTGCTGCCGCAACAAGCTTTATAAGCTTTATAAGCTTTTAGGTCTTTAGGATAATGCCCAATGGTATTCACTATTTGTTCAGTTGCAGCGATTCGCCTCCTCTTCTCCAGTTTAGAATTGATGTCTTTGTCTTTTTGAAATTTAGTCCAGCTTCAAGTAAGTTAGTGCAATTCGAGTTTTCCTTACACTTCCCCTGCCTGCACAATCAACTTTTGATTCTCTCGCCATAAGGATTTCGCATTCTCTGTCCCGTTGGATTTTGGAGGTTGGATCCTATGTGAATTTGTAGCTGCTCGAATACTGCTTTCGCTTATGGTAATTCCAAATTGTAACGCTTTAGGTCACGACGCTGGAGTTGTAAACTACGCTTTTAGATTGGTGACTTACAGTAGTGTAAACTCATTGTTTTTCTTTTGATTTTAGTTCTGCAATTTTCATTTCTTACTTCTTGATTTCTCTCGATGGACACATGATTGATATCCAGGCGAAAAACAATATGGTGCTCTTGCCGTCGAATGGGAGCTTAGAAGTTGCGAGAGGAGGCTGTCGAACTTGAAGGGGAGACCTTCTGATGTCACAATTTTAGCTTAAGAGAGAATTTGGTGAGTGATCTCAGCTACAGATCCTACAATGAGCTTAGAGCGCAGTTGGTTGAAATTTTGAAATGACTCGTAAGGTTTGCATTACCGTCTTTGATTATCAGGGATTACTGAAGAACGGAATTTGGACTAGTTTGTTCCGTTCTCCGATTGTCTTTAAAATCTTGTCTGTGTTCATGCAAGATTGAAACAGATTCTTTGAAAACAGAATTGGAAAGAAACTCAGTCTAAGGATATCAAAAAATGGAATAGAATGGAAGATTTTGTTTTCCGGTAATCCTAGCGATTAGCATGATTAGAAACATTGTGTACTTACGAAGAGCGAGGCTGTTCAAATTCACAATGTGCAGTACAAAAGCGTTTTCTGAACATTCAAAGCATAAGTTTTCAGATTGTTAAGTTTTAGTCAGGCTAACTACCTTGGCACACTTTAGGGCTAACAACCTCGGGCAGTCGTACTTATACTTTAGTGAGGAACTGATCCCGACAAGGTTCATATGTCGCGGTGAATTGCTGATTCCTCCTGTCCTGTTTTTCGTAGTTCCTCCCTCAACCCTGAGCCTTGCTGAGCTTAATGCCTAAATCCTGCTGCACTGGGGTTTGTTGTCGTCGTTGTGCAGGGTGAAGCTCGACTAGGACGGATTTTGATTTGGGGGCTGAGGGAATCACGCCAAGGGAAGGGAGATTTAGGGTTTAGGGTTCAAACTTCATGAAGTTTAAACTGAAAGGATAAAGCACAAGAAAGTTGCTCGACATTAGAAACCATGGCCTCTTCTTTTGTGTCAGCTGCATGCCAGTTTTCGCGGATTTCTCCCGCACTCTGCTCGAATAACAACATTTCAAGCCCACGTTGTCATTTGGAATCCGGCCCCGATTCAACGCCGAAGAAGAGTTCATGGAGTGGAAATGTAACCAGACTGTGGAGTGTTGAGTCAATTAGGATTCCGAGGAAGAGAATGAGGTCACATTTAGTTGAAGCTGCGCAGGCTTCGGGAATTGAGAATGGTGGCAGTGTAGCGACTTCGAAACGCGATCACGAGTTTCTTCAGGTGTGTGGAGAATGCTGAGCGCGATTTTGGAATTCCAAATTATAGGTCCTCATTTATTTCTGCTCTGGAATTCTAAACGAGGTTCTTTAGAGTTGGAGCTTAATCATGTGAGTGTAAACATCAGGGCAGAGATTATTGAGTCTTGATATTTATTTTGGTCATCTTTATTGAGGTATAACCTCTTTACACATCGAAGGCACCGCAAATACCTCTGCTACCTCGAGTCGTTTTCGTTTGAATTTTCTTCTGCTACTGTTCCCGTGTTTATCATAAAGCTTCTTGAAGTGATATTGCAGCTTGTTCAAGAGGTTAGATAGTTTACTCTTGCAGTTGAAGAAACTGATTCTACAACCAAGTGTGTCTACCGTTGGATTTGTTCAATTAGCAAAATCTATGTTGAGAAGAATGTGTCATGGGCTCTCTTGTTCATTCCAAAGATTTTTGTTTTCAATTTTGTTTACTTCATGGTAGCTTATATGTAATACTAAGTTTATTACTCTATTGGATTCGAGGTCTGGTTTTCATTTTCTGATGAGGCGTGAGATAGTGCAGGTGCTAGGTGTTAAGTACAGACCGCCGGGTACTGCAATTAATCTGCTAAACGATGTTTCTCTCTCTCTTTCCGAAAAAAGGTATCATGCAAAACATGTGACAGTTATACCTTGTGTATCTGCTGAAGAATTTCTTCAGGCGTCCTTGCTTTGATTAAATATACCGAACCAGTCATTTAATTTTGCTATTATCTATTGCATTAACGTAGATCTTGAGTTGCTACAATTTCAGATTCCTTGGTTTCAGTGAACCCTAGTCGATGGTCAGGTACTAAGTCTCTTTTACTATTATGGTTGATTGTTTTGACCAGTCTCGGACTAGTATACGGTCGCAGTGGCAGCGGGAAAACTACACTTTTGCAGGCAAGTATTGATTATTTCACCTTTGGCGAGGCATTCCAGAGATTTTTGAAACATGAGATTAATTTCCTTCTTTTCAGCAGGTTTTAGCGGGTTTGGCAGCAGCTACGGAAGGCTCAATCTCCCTTGGTAGAGATAGCACACACAAGTCACTTTCTTCAAAAGTAGGAATCGTTTTTCAGTTTCCTGAACGGTGAGTGCAATTCCTCTGAAAGAGTTTCGATCAATTTACACGTTACTTTTATCATAGTGTTAAATTTAAAATCTGTGATCGAACTACAATATTACCTCTGTTTGTTTGATACTTGACATTTGTCAGCTGATTACAATTATTGAGATGATCTCGACATGCGTTTACTGGCAGCTACTTTTTAGCCGACACAGTCTTGGAAGAGCTCACTTTCGGGTGGCCCAGAAGAATGGAGGATATACTTTTGAGGCAGCAGCTTGCAATGAGGCTACAAGCGGCTGTTTTTGCGGTACTTTTGGAAAATCAAAGCTGTCTTTGTTCTTTGCTGTTGTGTTTTTAGTTTCTCCAAATGACCAAATTGGACGTGGTTCAAGGCAGACATTTTCTTCAGAATTCTAGTTCTTATTGATAGTTTTATCTCGAGTAGAACTTTTAAACTACTAAATATCTTCGCAGTTTTAGCTAGAATGCTGTTGTGTACTGTCTCCTGCCCTTGTGAAAGTGACGATATTTTGCATAGTCCAGCTACAATGAGAGTCACAATTTCTGGTTTTATAGGTTGGAATGGCTGACATCTCGTTTGACACCAATCCGCGAGCTTTGAGTGGAGGATTTAAACGACGCCTAGCATTAGCTGTGCAACTGGTATTTTGCTTCATACAGATTTCAAATTTTGCGCGTTGAAACAGCATTTTAAACTAGTTTTTGGAACCTTTCATGCTGAGTCCAGGGGGCTAGAAGTCTATTGACGCATGTTCTGTGAGTTTTTTGTACACCAAGCGCCTTCATCAATTTCCGTCTTTGTGACAGGTTCGAATGCCCGATCTGCTTCTTTTGGATGAACCACTCGCTGGCCTAGGTCCGCAACCCTGTGACTGACTTTTGGCTTCGCTGCTTTGCACCTGAAGAAAGAGAGACTTGTCTATACGCTTTTCTACATGTGAAAAAGCGACTTAATTAAAAGACTAAGGATGACTTGGAATCTGTGATGGAGCTGTCATCCTTCTACATATTGACGATTACTGATTGTTCATTCATGTGGAATGGGTACATGGATGAGGAATGTCGTTAAAATGTTCAAAATCATGTATTATTAAATATGCTGTTGACGCCCCTTATTTGCTGTTGTGGTCAGATTGGAAAGCTCGTGCAGACGTGGTGAAGTTACTTTTGGAACTCAAAAAAGAGTGCACCCTTCTTGTCGTCAGCCATGACCTCAAGTACATCCCTCGCAGCATCTTCTCTATGTGAAGATTTCTAGTGTATAGTTTTCTGTCAGAATTGATGTTTCCTGTTCCTAGAAGATTAATCCTTATTTTTGTGTGATGAGTTAGCTTTATTGTGTTTATTATGTGTTGTCTTTGTGACCTTAACTGCATACTCATCCTCTGACGTTGTGTGTGAGTAGAGAGTTGACGCCATTGGTGGACCGTGCTTGGAAGATGGAAATGGGTGGTGTTCTGAAGGAACAGCCCTGGCCTCCTGCTCTGTCGACCTATTGAATCATTTTACAAGTGGTAGCGATAGAACCCTCACTTTCAAGAGACGCTCATAATGGTACGTGAAATAGTTGGCATCTTCCTGCCTTGAACGTACGCCTGGATACTGAAGGAGTGATGCGTTGTGGTTACTAAGATGTCCCTGCTTTATAGTAAGGGTGCAACGCCCATTGCGCTGTGACGCCTGAAGCCAACTGAACTAGAGGACCTGAGGTTCATCAATCTTAACGCTTGCGTTGCGCTTGCCGATCAAATTGCACGGGCTAAGCCTTTGAAGGGTCTCGCATTTTGCGCTTTACAGACCATCAAAGTTCATGTTAATAATAGTCACAGGTGCCATCCTCAAAGCTTCAAGGATTGTAGGCAGGTAGGGGTTTCCAGCTTGTATATTTGGTGAGAAATGTTGGTCAAATATGAAGGGAACAAAAATTGTAATTTGCGAGGGCAGATGTTGCAGTCAGGAAAGACGGTGCAAAATTGTTCATGGTGCAAAATCGTCATTGGTGTCCATGCTGCAAAATCTCAATTACTTTCAATGGAATATTTGATAGCATCCCTGTTTCCAGTTTGTGCAATTGTGCCGATTTGTGATATCCAATTCGGTTTGCAGTAGGCATGGTTACGATTTCAAGACATGAGCAGGTCAAATATCTGCTTACATGCTGCATTTGCATGCTTCACAATGCTCAACTGCATAGCTCCTTTCTCGAAGAGATTATAACTAATCATAAGCTAAAAGTTTTCTTCTAACAACGCCTATTCAACCATGTTGAACCACTCCCCCCCCAAAGCAGTAATAATCAGCATCCAATGCTTACCTTGGTAACCCAGCCCGGTGAAGCTGCTGATAAAAAAGAGCCCCTCATCGGGGAAAAATGTTCTGTATGGTTGTGCGGGCATAAGTTCCTTTGCCCCCAATTTATGGTTGTAAAGCATGTACCCACTTAGAAAATTTCTCTCTCCCTCATGTACCGTAATAGAGTCACTGCGTATCCCCAACCAGCTGACTGTGTGTGCGATGTTTCTTCCTACTCTTCTTTTGAATCCAGTGAAACCAGGTAATGAGCTCCAGCACCACGGCAATGACACCAAGGATGATAAGGATAACAATGTAAACCCGTTTCCACTTGTCTTCACCGAGGAGGTGGAGGCCTTCAAAAATATTGATGATGGCTAAGATGATAACTGCGTAACCGATGGCGTGGTGCATCACGTCCCAGAAAATACGTCTCTTATGTTCCTTCTTGGGTCTCAGAAGAATAGCACCCAGAATCTGCAATATGCAAATGAGATAGGTTCACAAATGTTACAAAACCAACTAAGACAAATAATTCTAAAAGTGCAATCTGTGTCAACAATAGCATAAGGTATACGACCTATTTCTGACATGTTAACCGTTTTAGCATATGTCCAATTGAGCGATGGTGGGGGGATAATTTTCTCTAGAAAAGGAATAGAAATAATGGAGATTGCACTAGTTTTTAACAGTGAGATTTGTGTCCATAATAGCATAATTGCTGTAAAATCAGCTGATTTCTTCAAGGCTCCCAAAGTAATGAGAACATTATTTCACGTGTCATGTCAGATTTGAAATAGATTACATCAAAATGAAGAAGTCTGGTTAGTACAGTAGAGAACAGACTCAATATTTTACCTGGAAAGTGGCCAAGGCCCAAATTGCAATTCCAAGGTTCCTATGCTTGTACTTGATGGGATGCGCAACTTGCTGGAGCTTCAAGCCTAAAACCCAGCCTGCTGTACCCCCACCATATGCAGTGGTTTGGCAGAAGACATGCAAGTAAAACCAAGCAGGATCAGCAAACTCGAAGGGGCGCAAGTACCGAGCTGCCATTGCTCCAATTGGAAGTAAAATTCCCCATGAAACAGCGTTGAGGATCCCGTGAATCTGTAATAACAGCCAACCCAAAACTCAGAATCAAAGAAACCAAATCACTGTAATCTGAGGCATCTGAATCTGCAAATATTTTGAAAGTTTCTCATTTTAACAATCAGTAGCATGCGATTATATCCCCAAAACTTGGTCATCCGCAGCATTACACTGCCCTCCATTTAAGACTCTTGATTACGCAGATCTGAACAAGAAGTAACCATTGAAATTGTGTCCTGTAATGTGATAGTATACCATTGTCGCGGCAGTAACATCCCTCACCACTCCTGCGCCTTGACATCTTAGCTCTCATAATGAGACTCTAGTTTCACAATGTTGAGTTCATAGTAGACACCAGACACCTCGATGCAACCACAAAAAATCCAACCAAATCTCTCAAAAATACTAATTCCACCTGCTCATGAATGCAAACAACTCTCATTTCAACAATTCCCCTTTTGACTCCCAATAAGATCCATCATAAAACTTAGATAGAGTAACTATAGCAACCATGATCAAATGCTCAATATTTGGTCGACTTCAGGTACAATTCCCTGATGTTCCAAATACTCTCGTTTGTCATACTGGGAAGCAATGAATGTCAATTTTGTTAAAACAACATAATTCCACGACTTCAACCCTTCTCAGGGCACACAACCTAAATCACGTCAATCTAAACCAATCCTAGTTCTAGAGCTTTGCACAGATGAAAAATCTTAGACAATGTAAAAATGGGAACCACGATCAAGTGCTCAATATTCAGACAATTTCACAAGCAATTCCTTGAAGTTCCCAATATTCTCATTGTTCAGATTGGGAAGCAAATAATGTCAATATCGTTTAACCCTTAAGGACAAAGGGGTGATCCTGGAAATCATCCCTTTTCATTACTGTGTGAATCATTGGCTTAAGAAATAGCAAAAGCACTCATTGGAAGTCAAAGCACTCATTGGAAGTCAAAGCACTGTAGAAGACCTCCCATTTTCACAACAAAATTCCGAAGATGAATAGCTGCATAAGAGATTCCGTGTCATCCATTGGCCACAAAATGGTTGCGTCGACGTTTCAAGGATTAACCATGGAAGGAAAGTGATGCCAAAAAGTGATCGATAGGTGATTTTCAAGATCACTGTAGAAATGAAGAATGCACCTAGAGGTTCATAAATAGGATAATTTTTGGCAAAATACCTTGGTGATAGGTCTTGTCCTTTAACCCCTAAATGCCCGAGGCACCCAAATGTGGTGTTTGTAAAACTTTGAAGTTAAATAAAACTTAACCAAGTTGCTATTTTTAGTAGGTTATATTTTTAGAAAGTTCTTCTTGAAGTCTAGCTTTAGCATCAAAAATCCGATCTTGAAAATAAATGATAGTGAGTTTTTTATTCATGATTTTGTACAAGGATACCGAGTGCAATCTTGACTTCCCGTAGTGTTGAGAGCTCTTGGAAATGAGCCTCAAATACATTAGATCTTGGAGGAAAATTCACATTCAAAATTCATTTAAAAAATTTATAGAGTAGATTTTAAGAAGCTATATATTGATTGGGGTTATACAAGTTAGGCTCTTTAACCTCAATTTTTTTGTCACCAACTTTTTAGATTTGACTTGTAAAAAGAGGGTTGAAAGACTTTACATCACTTTTGCAATTTTAACACCCTCATGGTCAATCATTATAATCTTTTGCTGAATACGTGATTTTGTTGTGTTTTTTTTTCCTATAAGATCTCTTACATGTCTAGTTTGAATTCGTACAATTACAATTAAAAAATAATTGATACAACTTATCAAATGTTGGCATTTTGTTCAAGTTAGAGCAAATTCCAAGAAACTCAAAACAAGCCTTGGGCATTTAGGGGTTAACCAACATATTT
Organism: Neckera pumila; assembly: GCA_963969595.1. Classification (NCBI taxonomy): domain Eukaryota; kingdom Viridiplantae; phylum Streptophyta; class Bryopsida; order Hypnales; family Neckeraceae; genus Neckera; species Neckera pumila. The sequence continues at coordinate 18,958,175 of OZ018408.1, forward strand.
TGAAGACTTGACACTTTTTGGAACACACAACCTGACCACCTAAAATCCACAGCAGTCCAAGTTTTTAGAGCTTTGGGCAGAAAAAAAATTTGTTCCAATTCATGGCGCCCGAAGACTCACATCTTTCAGCCGTTTGTTGGGAATTTCTCCGCCCCCGGTTTGCGCTCCCGAGGCCATGTCCACCACGGCCGTGCTGACGAGGTTGTCATTCACTAACAGATGGCTGCTGAGCGCGGCTGTCACGGCCACCACGGCGGGGCCTCGGTTCCACACCAAATTCAGCGCCGTCGACTGCCCGGGCTGCAACATCACCGTGCCGGAGATCGTGACGGTGCCCGCGGTCGTCGCGCTGGCGGAGTAGTTGGAGAAGGCGACAGTCACTTGGCCCGGCACCAGGCTCTGTTGAGAGTTCTTCACCGCCGCAGTCACGTCGTAAGTTCGCACCGTCACGCCTGTGCTGTTCTGAAAGGCGCCCAGTGCTTGGGTGCCCACCATTTGAGCACCGGAGGGGTTGATGCCCCAGGCTACCCACCCGGTCGAGCTGGGCAAGTCCTCTGCTTGGTTGGGCTCAGGGGAAACCAAAAACAGTTACGTCTCAAGCAGATTGATTGCCAACATTGAGTTTTCAAGCAGTTTGAATGCTAACAATGAATTTTCAAAGGAGTTTGAATGTCAAGAATGAATTTTCTAGGAGCTTGAATGCCAACAATTCATTTTCAAGGAGTTTCTATCTCAACAATGCATTCTCAAGCAGTTTGAAGAGACGATCCTTTAGTTGAAAGAGATCGTCTGCTAACGTTGTGTTAATGTAGGGCGTGATACAAACAGGGTTTTCAATAAAATTGGACTTTCGGGAACAGCATCATGTAGATAGAGAATCTCTCTGTGATGCACGAGCTTACTGTGTAGTTGCACTACTGTACAGAGCTTGACAAATCCTCTGCTTGGGCTCAAGGGATACAAAAATCTATAAATTCTCAAGCAGCTTGCATCCCGCCGACACCAGGTGGATCGATTTACATCACATGGTAACCACAGAAAGCTAAATAACAGGCCTTTAAAATAATTGAAAGTGGTCGTTTGCTAGTGTTGTGTGGGATGTGATACAAACAGGGTTTTCAGTAAAAATTAGACTTTCAGGAACAGCATCAGCTACATGAAGAACCTTCCTGTGATTACTCTGAAGTTACACTATCTGTGTAGAGGCTTCCCTACGTATCATGGAAAGGGCTCCCTGTGATAAGAGTAACCTTAGGGAGAACTTCCATAAGTCAAGGGGACGATTCTGATGTTCCAGGAAATTCTGCGTCATTGTGACGTGATTCCTCGAAAATAACAAAAAGAAAATCTAGTACGGTGTATCAGAGTGTAAATTGCCGTTTTTGTGCAATACACATGATGCAATGGAGAAGAAGAGTTGGACGCAGATCTAGGGTAAGGCCACCACTGTTGTAACATTACAAAAACGTCATCAAGAACTCTGTAGATCGCAACTTTGACTTAGAAGCAGGGATCTGAAAACGGTACCTGTGAACGCAAAGTCGATGGAGTTCGTAGACGTGTCGAGAGTCCAAGCGAGGGAGGCATCCAAAGCCGGCAGGAGCTTGCACTCAGTGTAGATCTTCGTCGTGACCCCTTTGCCGCATACGTAGGTAGCCAAAGCTCCTCGTGTATTGAAGCAGCATTGTAAGATGGCTGTCAGAAGAATCCATGTCCATGTCGACGACATAGTTACCGTTACAAACTCAACCCTGCTGCTAAACCTCTCCTTAAACCCTTGTTCCCACGATCTTCACTGAGTCGCTCGTGCTATGTAAGAGGCTCCATAGTTTTCACCCTACATTTCCAACAGATCCAATTGTTTTGACACATCTGCCAATAACGATCTGAGTCAGTACTTGCACCCAGATCTCACTCAGAATGCACCAAAGCGCTCAGAGTGTCTACTAATGCTCACTCACATTCTTTTGTCAGTAATGCACACGCACTCACACCGCTCCTAGAAAAGTGACAAAACATCTCCACATGAAAATAGATTTCCACGGTCACATGCCAAATCCTGTCCCAGCACAAAGCTCGAGAACCTGAAACGTGCAAGCTTCACAAAAACAGATGTGACAAATCGTGGGGTGGAAATCTATTAGAGAACTCGATCTGTAACTGCAACACGCAGCGAGCAGGCGTCTAGCTAGGCGGCACAAACAGTATCAGTAGGCGGCATGGAAATAGTATGAATCCATAAATGGAACCTTTTTCCAGAATTGACCAGAATCTTTGCTGGGAATGGGAGATGGTCAAGTGCACACTTCATTCCAAACCTGCTCATCACAAATGAACTCAAATTCTGTGAATTGAAGGGACGTGAATTTGTTGCCTTTGAATGGGACTCATACACACTAAAATTCACTGAAACTAAGGCTTCTTTCAAGAGCTTCTGTGGGGCTCGATTTATTAGGCTTTGGTTAGGAAGTGAAGGACGTGAGAGTCCGTTTCGGTGGTTCCGTTGCTTTCGGACGTGGAGTTCAAATTCAAAATTTACTTGTGGCCGGGCTCCGTGCGAAACGGCTGGAGCGAGGACCCCAACCAACGGAGGGGGACCAGTGGAAAACCCAAATGTTCGGGGGTAGCCGCCGGTAAGTTCATTGTTAGCCGGTGGAATTGAGAAAAAAAGTGGTTGCATTTTAAAAACATTGGAAAAAGAAAACGGAGAAAAAAACAGATTTGCTACTTGAAATTTCTGTATGATGTAAGGTAAAAGACCCCATTGCGGTCAGAATTAGGAGTGTGCCTACTTGCCATTGCTGAAATTTTCAAATTTTTTCCCACACAAAGATAAGTGTGAGAGACAGTGAGGGCATTTGAAATTATATTTTTTGGACCAAGTATGAATTAGTTTTGAATTTTTGAAGTGATCAGCCCATAGGAGTTTGTAGGCTACTTCATGACCAACAAAATCTGAATCCAATATGGTCATCTTCCTACCCAATGTAGTCACAACATTTTCAAACATGGAAGACCTAAAAAATCAGTTTTTACAAAGAATTTTACACTGAAAAGTTGGAAGTACCTATTGAGGTCACTAATTACTCCATAACTACCATGTAAGGCATTGATTGTGGTCTAAAAAACCACAATGGGGTCATTAGGTGTCCATCATGGGTCATTTGACCCAGGGTCCGGGAAGTTCTATGGCAAAATCGGTGGATTTCCTAGTTTCTGTAGGGTAGCTCGGAAATTCCAAAATTCACCCGGAAGCCAACCTAAACTCTGAGAATTTCATCGGCTGAAATCCTTTCATTGCTTTTTCAATTAGTCAAATATCCGGATTTTGTTTTTTCAATTAGTCAGTTTTCCTGACTTTGAGAAATGGAACCGGTTTTACTTTTTTCTTCATTTTGGGGGGCATTTTTTACTTTCCCCATTTTTTTTTATCATTCTTTACTTTCTTCATTTTTTTTTATCATTCTTTACTTTCCCCATTTTTTTTTTTCATTCTTTACTTTCCCCATTTTTTTTTATCAATCTTTACTTTCCCCATTTTTTTTTATCATTCTTTACTTTCCCCATTTTTTTTTTCATTCTTTACTTTCCCCATTTTTTTTTATCATTCTTTAGTTTCTGAATTTTTTTAGCTTTGAATATCCTTGGCAGGATTTGAACCTGGCCAAGCCCCTACCATCCTAGGGCCAAGGATGTAGCCTTCAGAAAATGCAAGGATCCAAACAAGGGTCCAAGCATTTTCCGAAGGCTGGTTAGTAGAGTTAGTATCATAAATCAAGAGACATCAACAGAATTTTCAAGTGGCCCAGACGTGCAAGATGCATTACTTGCACTAGGACCATTTGAAACATGCAAATACAAAGAAGGGTTAGCATACAAAAACCTGTACTTACTATCATTCTTCCAAAGAAGAGCAGCATCACAAAGAATATCATCAATTCCCTCATCTGGTCCCTCTAATGCAATCCGCAACATGGCCTCCAAATTTGCACTGCCCAACCTGTTTCTAATCTTAGTTTTAATCAAATTCTGCACGCTGAAAGCACGTTCACATGTTGCAGTGGATACACATTGCACACGAGTCAACTCTGAAAGTATTAAGAGGTTAGGGTACCGGGTTTGCAATGCATGGTTCCAGGTAATCATACCCCATAGGTCCCTGAAATTTTTATCAACCCATTCTGTGGTGCATTGCAACTTAAATGCCAAGAATTCCCGTTTGCATGCTGCAACATTCAAAAGAGGAGGGAGAGAGAAACCACCGTGAGAGCGGTCCACTCCGTAGTGGGCCAGCAGAGTCTCTAATTCTTTCACGCACCAGTTCTGCAGACCCACTTGCTTGGAAGGCATGTTAGAAGGGTTCAAGATTTTGAAGCAAGAAATGAGATCATTATCACTGAACCGTGCATCCAACCCATTGCAAACAGCCTGAGCAAAAGCTTTCTGAAATGACAAAGCCTCTTCTAGATCTGCGCCCAGCCTAGACCTGTCCATTTCAAATGTGTGAAAGAACTTACCTCTTACCTCAGACTGCAGACGTCGCAGGTGGCCCCCATGTGGACCGTAGTCAGGCAAAATATGATAGCCCGTGTCCTCATTAAACGTAGACGCATTGAGATCACAAGTTTCCACAATGAACATCATACGTATTTGTGCAATTTCAGTCCGGACTATACTACCAACTGTTGTAACATCCAAAAACTTTATTTGGAAAATTTTGGAAAGCATGGCCAAAGAGTGCAAAATATCAGCCAAGAAATGCAAAATGTAAATAAATTTGAACTGCCCTAACTTCTGCACAAGGGAACGAGCCTTACCTATGTCCTTACCTGCAGCATCTCGGAGGAATACCAAGACAGACTCCAAGGAATCACAAAGCGAAGTCACGGCCTGCCATCTGCTGAGCCAGCAAATCTTGTGGTAACGCTTCATACACTTCTTAGCATCACAGAATTCCTCTTGCAAAGCTGTGAGAGAGTGTTTCCTCTTGCTGGATGTGTTGAAAAAAGAGGCAACTGAATTCAAAATGGAATCCACCTCACTTGAAATCGACTTGCAGTCAGGTGCCTTTGCGGCATCCAAGGTTGCCAAGTTAGTGCGGTGAGCAACGCAATGGCACGCAAGAAGGAACGGATTCACCTGATTACGGAGTCGTGTTGCCACCCCTGTTTGTGAGCCGACCATGGTGCTGGCCCCGTCACTCCCGAACGCCACGAATCTGCGCAAGTCCAAGTTCCACTTCCGCAAGTGAGAGAGCACAGCATCGTAAATGACAGCGGAGTCTTTTTTTCCCCCTGCAATGTGCAGCAAGCCCATGAAGAGAGTTACGGGCAACCCCTCCTCCACAATCGTGGCAAAGACTACAAGGTGTCCAGTGACGCTTATGTCAGTGGACTCGTCCACCATGATGCCAAAGAAAGGAGAATTCCGGACCCTACAAATAATTTTCTTTTGAATAACTACAGAAATGCACATTATAAGGTCACCGCAAGCTTTGTCGTCTTGGTACATTGAAGCTGTAATAGAAGCATTGACAGCCAACAACAACTTGCACAAAGGGGGAAACTTAGCGTAAGGGAGGCACTGCTTCCCTATGAAGTACGCGGCTTGCAGCAGACTTCGCAATGCCTCATTACAGGTGCGCTGCGAAGTGTGGATCGCCTTCTCCAGCGTCTTCTCACCGGTGCTTGAAGCCCAAGAAAGATGCCTGTGCTCATTGGATCGAGTATGATCCAGGAAGGCACTGACTTTGAGGTTTTTAGAGCCGTCCTTAGCGTACACAGAGCGGCCCCCCTTATCCCTGCAGATCTTGCAAAAATTTTTGCCCAAAGAAGCACAGAACTCCAGCCACGGAAATTGAACAGCCCACGTTTCTTTCCACAAAGCTCGTGCAATGTCTGACTGAGAGGGGGGGGGGGGGGATCCATACCGCAAGAAGGAGACTCAACCGATTTGGAGTTATCGCTACCGGAGCTGAGGTCGACGACATCAACCTCGCGGGACTTTGCGTAGCACAAGTCGCGAATCGACCTTTGTCTCTTCGCCATGATTCCTCCGAGGCTCCGATCAAACACGTCCAAAAACAGCAGCGCTGATCAAGCATTCAAGCGCGTCCGCACTCCGCAGTCCGCACTCCGCATTCCGCAGCGAAACCCCAAGCTTTGATTTCGCAAGCTCCAATGTCGGAAGTCGGAAGTTGGAACCACACCACCAATTGACCAAAGTAACACAATTCTAATGCAACCACGCGAAATCCAAAGCCCTCGCCAGAATTTGGTGATGCTCAATTGCTCACGCAGTCACGCGAAAATGAAACCAACAGAATCGAGGCGCAAAGCTCACAAGTCCGGCGCAATTTGCAAACTCCAGAATCAGAACTACAGGGAATGAAGAAATTTTGCAAAACCCAAAACCCCCCAAAGCGCAAACTCAGCCGCTCAGCGTGATTGACAAGCAGAGAGACGACGGCGACAAGGCGGAGAGTGGCCCTCGAAGTCCCATCGCGGCAAATGGACGGCTCCGATTAGCGCGATGAGCCGCCCAGCATCGACGGTGAAGACCCCACATCGACCGATCGACGGCTTGCAGGGCGTCTCTTAAACGGTAATCTCCTACCTTCATTTAGTGATTTTAGTCATTTAGTGTGGTTACTGTGGTAAATTAATACAGTAATGGACTGGTCACTGGTGGCCAAGAGATGAAGTCAGATGCTTTCCACAAAGCATATGTATTTAGTTTTTATTAGTTAATATTTAGTAGTTAGTATACTAACACTACTACAATATTTTTTTTTATACACTAACTAATATTTCCTAGAATGTGTGTGCCCGGTCGGCTACCCGCCGGGAAAAAGGGTTTTCCATCGGAAATTTTCCTACATATTTTTATAGTGGCCTACCCAAATGCCGAGGTTTTATTTTTCTACCCGGTCCCATTTCCTACAATATTTTTTTTTCTTCGGAACCTCATCCTAAACATTTCTATGTCATTCGGAAAACTTCAAAAAATTTCGGCTAGCTCGTAACTAGATGCCGGTACTCCCCTATCATTGATTTGACCGCAATGGGGTCATTTACCTTATATGGATTAATAGAGAAAAAAACAGATTTGCTACTTGAAAATTGGTTCAATATGAGAATTAAAGGAAAATAGTCGGTAAAACTCAAAAAATAATTCAAACTTTACCCAAGAATATGTAACTGGAGAAGTGAAGGATTTGAAATTTTGTTGGCCTATTTTCATAGTTTTCTTGCTTACAACAACTCTAGCAGCATGGAATCCATCCTTGTGTTTTGTGGATGAAAAGTATACACTAAATGCTTGCCTGTGCCAAAATATTCTCTTTGGCCACTATAGAGATTGCAATTTTGTCACTGACAACAACACCGCCAAAACTATTTTTCGCAAATAGTTCACTGGAAATTCTCTTTGCTTTGGGGTACTAAGAGCCTTGTGGATGGTTGGAAGGCAAAATAGGGAGTTGCTTAGGTGGGACAATAAAAAAATTCTTCAAACAAAACAATGATTAACCCCTAAAGGACCGAGGTGATTTTCCTACCAAAAACCATTCAAAACTGTCATTTCTATTGCAAGAAGAAAAGAGTTTAAAAAATTGTGTTTTTTTTCATATTCAACCGTAAGATCTTGTATTTGACTAGTATATAAATATGTGGAAGAAATTTCAGAAACTTTGACCACGTAGATTGCAAGATATATGCATGTAAAGTGAAGAAAACAACTTTTTTTCCACCTTGCTTCACTAGATTTTTTGGCTTTGAATCTTTTTAGTTCAAATTTTTTGCACTAATGATTTCAATTTTCTACTTATTTATGTTAAGTAGTTGAGTTGAGAATCCACCAAAAAAATTTAGGAAAAAAAACACTTAACTTTTACTCATTAAAAAATTGTTAAGTAGAAGTGGGTACAAGATTGAAGAAAAAACTAAATTGTTAATAGCTTTTAGATGGAATTGAATCACAATAATCCCAATGGTGAGATTGTTCTAGCAAGAAAACCTAATCCTATCTAACAAAAAAAATTGAAAAATTCTCAAAATTGCATTCAAAAATGAATTCTACAACTTATTTTTTCAAGAAGATGCTTAGATTGCCCAAAAAACTAAGATTGTCCACAACTTTCTCATTATTAGTCCAAATTGAATGAAACAAAGCTTCACACGTAGACAAAAATATAATCTTTGAGGAAAAAATTTGAAATAAAATTATTTTGACTTTTTGTGATTTTTTTTGGACTGCCCGCAAAATTTCAATTTTACTTATTGTGACATAACTTTTGCTCCCGGGCATCAATTAAAATAAAAATTATATATTTGCAAAGATCTTGCAAAAATACACAACCTCAAAAACTTCCAAAAGATATTACTAAGAATTGAGATCATAGGAACCTGCCCGGACCCAATTTGTCCTCTAAGGGGACAACCGGTCCTTCAGGGGTTAAGCATGTATTTTGCCAAAATGAACTTTTCTACTATATATGTGATGCTCTTAGAGCATCCTTAGTTTAGCAATATAAATAATTTGACACCCTATAGATAGATTAGAGTTAATTGAATATAGCCTATGCTATAGTGAGCTTCAAGTCCACTCTTCACACATTTGGAGAGTATGTGGAGCACTTCAAATCACCTTCTAAGACTCAGGGGGGTCAGTGCCTTAAAAAAATAAGGATATAGGTGCGACCAACCACTATTTTATAGGGGGGTATTACTTTTTTTTTTTTTGGAACATGCTATAATTATGTAATTTTCTACTTTGGATTAATAAAGAAGGGGCTTGCATTATTTATAATCCCAATTTTCTTTGAATAAATGATATGATAAATTAGATTGAAAAAAAATTCTACTATAGTTTTTGGCTTATATCAAATGGGCTGGTTTGGTTTCAAAAATTTTCTCAAAATATATAATGCAGCATGGCCAATGACAATTCAAGTTACAATAAAATGTTTTTCGAGTCAAGCTTCACCTAATATCTCACAGAATTAAATCTGATCTTAGAGCTTGCAAGTGTTATAGTGTCACCAAAAAGCATTTGAATTTATTCTGCTAGAATTGACAAGCTTACTATAGTATGATATCAGTCATATTAGGACACACAACAAGGTTTTTGTGCACAATGATGTAGTAAGAAATATAATGTTCTCATTGTGTTTACGAACACAATGAGTGGGACCCAAATGTGTGTATCATGCATCCATGAACAAAACTAAGGTTTAGGATCTAGATGCTAACATGCACTACTATAACCTTTGCTCAAAATCCCCTGCACCTGCATTGCAGCAAACACACTTGCATCAATGGAAATGTCAAAGAAAAAAATGGGTTCACAACTTCACAAGCACACATGGCCACACTTGAAGAGCAAATGCAAAAAGAGAATGAAACCCTAAAACCGAATTGGAGACCTCTGTGATGTCAAGCTTTCTGACTCACAGAATGAGTTTCATAGAAACCAACCCAAACTATGACAAAGCTATCATACATGCATGCTACAGCTTCCAAAGGTAAGGGAATGGGTAACCTCAAAGCAATATTGGCCAAGAAGGCTACTCATGCAGTTCTCGTATAGTAAACGTAAATATTAACTGATATAGCGCTCACCATTCAAATTATGGTGATCAAACTCATAATTGCAGGCTCCAAGGTTGTATTATACATGAAAGAACCAGAGTTGGATATTTCATGTATTTCATACCTGGTCACAAAGGTCGGTGGGACGGTGTAACCCAATTGTGATTTTTGGATTGCACTCTTGCTCCATGAGGGACTTGAATCTCTGCACGGCCCCAACCATCTTGCAAAATGTTGCGGAGAGTCTGCAACTCCACAGCAGAGAGGTCCTTCAGAGGTGCAGAGCGCAGTTTCTCATCCATGACGTGTTGCACTACCCATGAACGAGAAAGAAGAAAAAAGGCACGTTCATAGAGTGAGAACAGGAGTGACACATCCCTTGGAACGAGCTCGTGAAATTTGAAAACAGGTTCTGCACGACACTACGGGAGTGATCACGGCCCGAACCACTATAAGAAACTGGCCTTTTTTGTGATGTTTGAAAAAACGTCGTATGATGTCCAATTTGACATGTCTGAGAGTCAACGTAGATGTCACCTAAAATCGCGTCATAGAAAACAAGCAAAAAACGTCTGGTGTTTTCAAAAAATGTGCCAATTTCTGGCTTGTTTCTTTCTAACGTCCTACAAAACAGGGTCTTCCAAGCTTACAAAATGAAAGCACGTGGGCAAAATTCTCATCCACGCAGGGCCACGTAGGCAACTTTTTCCTCCAGCCCATTTTTTTCATCTATCCGTTTTTCTTCATCCAACCCATTTTTCATCCAATCTGTTTTTCATCCAACCCATTTTTCATCCATTCCTTTTTTCATCCAATCCATTTTTTTTCATCCAATCCATTTCTCAAAAACTAATTAGTCAATAGAAATTAACCAATAAAATTATGCAATAAAAAAAAAGTAGAATCCACCAAGAATTTAAAAAAACTTACCATTTATCATCAAATTTATCTTGATGACATAATTCCGTGAAAATGAAGATTTTTAGGGTCATATTTGTACCCATTCTTTGTCCATGGTGAGACAAACAATATGGGATAATTAGCCTACGTTGTCTCAGATGTCCAGTCCGACATCCAACCCGTTGTTCCAAACATTTGGTCCGAGGTTCATCCATCCATTTTTAATTTTTTTTTCCAAAATATGCCACGTAGCTACCCTTTTTCAAGTCTACTTGCTGACGTGGCAGCTTCTGTTGTATGCGACGTTATATAAAATCATGGCCACATTGCAGTCGACATCATCACAAACGTAGCCGTCTACAATGACATAGTCGCGTTTTTTGCAAAACACTTACACGTTTCTGCAAAACACGTACATGTTTCTGCAAAACATGTATATGTTTCTTAGAACATTTGATGTTTGAAAAAACATGACGCGTTTTTGCCTAAACACCGCCAAAAACAGGCTTTTCTTATAGTGAACCCCCTATTTCTCTCCTACACTCCCCGCAGAAAATCTTGACAATAGCCACGCCATGGTGATCGTAAGGTTTTAGGTCCCACTTGTGATCTGTGAAATCCAGTGACTCTAGCTCCCTTCTTAGCTTCTCTGCACCCTGCTTGTAATTCTCAAGCACATTACTAGGTAAGAGTGTCGATTGCAACAAAGTCTCCTCGTCTTCAAGAAATTCATGAACTTGAATCGGATTCCGTTCTGCACCAGCTTGTATTTCCTCCAACATCTGTGCAACACCGGCTTACAAGACATCCGCGCTACAAGGTTGGATACATTCACTAACCCTAATTTGCACTTCGGGCTCCGCTGCTAAGTCGTTGCTCGTTGCTTTGGCCTGGTTTCCAACACAACACCGCTTGTGAGGTCTATCGTCGCCCTTCAACGCAGGAATGACATGAATACAGTCGGTTACAGGATTCATGGCCTCGAACCTCTTCAATATTCGACACTCATCTTCGAAGTCCCAAAAGAGGAAGGGCCACTCCACGCATCCCCTGTTCTCCAAGCGTGTGCGCAAGTCCGCGTAAGTGTTGCCCGAGTGGCAAAAAAAGGGATTTAGTAGCTCCGGCCGCCCAACATCAACTTCCACTGAGTAGAATCTAATTTGAAATTGAGTGCCATCATAAATCTTACCTTGAACACAGAAAATTTGTCATTACACCCAAAACCACATCTGGATCCAATATGCAAGAAAAAGGCAACCTAAACCTTGAAAGCTAAACTCTACACACAAAACACATATTCGCCCAAAACCACAACGAGGGTTGTTTTGGGACTCCCCCACCGAACCAACCCTAAACTCTAAACACCTCGGCCAAAGCAAACTCAACGATGCATACGCAACAAACTCCAACAATGGTCGGGGTTCAAGTGAGGCAAATTGAACTGTGGAAACCCTAAACCATACAGCATCCAGATTGCCCAATCCAACTAACCCTAAGTTCAATCCAGCAGGACATGCAGTGTATGCAGTAGGAAGAAGTATTTACAGTAGTCAGACATTAAATTATGTGCTGTATACAGTGTATAACTTAGTTGTAAGAGTAGTTAAGTTACTATAGGAATCCAAGAGAAGTAAATGAACTAAATTATATTTCCTATAGTACAATACTATGCTCTTAGTAATAGCAAATTTAATTTTTTTATCCTCACCAATATGCCACTTTCAAAGTAGCCGAGAAAGTAGCAATTTCAAATGTTTGGCTAAAATTTTTAATATAAAGGGGGCTATTTTAGTACTACTGCATTTTCTAATGCGGCCTATTATTCCATACCCTATAGTACTTTAAAGACGTCCAAAGCCATTTTCTATACCCTGTATTATTCTAAACTCTTTTATAAATTTTTGACCAGATGATTTTAAAATACCCTATCATTTGTTCGCACCTATATTGCTACTCCGCTTGTTCACTCTTCCCCCCCGAGTTCTAAGACTAAGTTTAGATGGATTCTTGTACTTGATTGTAACTTGTGATCTTAAAATCTTGTCTTTCAATCTAACAAGGATAATTTATGGTTGGTCTACTAAGTATTTACTAGGTACATATCAAGAGATTGTGATTGGATCTTTTGAATTTGGTGGTTTGTACTTAAAAGATAAAATATATGTAGAGACCTAGATTGAGGACACTCTCAAAAGCATAATTTGTCGATGCACATTGTAATTTTTGCCCTATAACTTGCTTGCAATGGGCTCTATTATGTTTGTCTTAAGTGCCTCTAGACCTCTAGGTGTGTAGATCTTAATGTGCTTCCAATGATAGTAATTTACAATTTCTAATTTTAGTTCAATCAAAAGATTGTAATAAATTTGCTGAGTCGTTTTTTGGCTTTGTATTAATGATACTCAATTGGTCCAGATTTGAATGCCAATGACTGCTGGTCTTCTAAAGATGGCCAAAGATTGAATAGATTGCTTAAAGATGTATCTGCTCAGAGATTATATTTTTAATTTTGCAAGGTATCAATAGTGTAATCTACAATCTGCACTAGAGTGATGAAGCCATTTACATCCGAGATTATGGATGAAAAGCTTTATGTATAATCATCCCAATGTGGTAATGTAATCCAATTTGTATGAGTGTTGGGTATTATATGCATCCATATCTATTTGAGAATATTTGCAAAATACTTAATTTTGTTGTTTTTTCAAAATTGACACCGAGACAAAATGTGCTTCAAATAAAATCCCTAAGTTAGGTTGCTGGAAAGGCAACTATGACCCAATTTTGTTAAAATATAGAAGGGCATGTCATTGTAGAATGTCAATCTCATATCATTCAATGTCTCTCACTATTAGGATAAATTTGTCTAATAGTATTACAATTTAAGTACAACAGTTGATTCTATTAGTGAATGACAATAATATATCAAAGTCACTTTGTTTTAGGTTAGAGTAGGCAAAAACATTACGGTATTGTATTGATTTCCACAAAATAAATAAATAGTTGTGGCACTAATAAAAAATCAACAAAATGAGACAAAGGTCAAAGAAAGAACCATTAGAAGAATTTTGGGACCTTTGAAGGGTTGCTCCAGAGTGACCATCTAGTCTATTAAAACGCAAGTAGGTCTCCTATGAAAATTGTGAGAAGTACATAGTTAGATGATGTGAATTTCACAAAACTAGTTAGTAAGAGCAGGCTTGTCGCTAACTTCCACAATGAAAAAAACCAATACATGCTAACCGTCTTTTGTTCTTGGTTCACTATTGGAATAAACTCCAGATTTCAAAAAATAAAAAGACAAATACTAAACATGGTTTTGAATTGAAAATTAAAAATGAAACCATCCAATCAAGCCAATTATCCAGTTCAATCCACTTAAATCAATTTAAGTGGCTTTTGAGTTTGTATGTTTAGAGATGAAAATAGAAACCTCTTTATACAAGTGAGGTTGTAGTAGAGCAAGCAATGCATGTGGGATATGTAAATTAGGATGAATAGGAGCTCCACTGCTCATAGTTAAGTGAGAAAAAAAATATTGTATTAAAAGCAAAATATCGGGCCTCATTTAGGCATAGTAAAACAACTTTTTTGAAAAAATTGTGGACTAATAAAAGCTAGATAAACAAGTTAAGTTTAATAACCAAACTTTTTTTTGGGATTTCAAGTCTCCAATCAAAAGTTATAGGCAAAATTCAGACCGGATGTTTGAAGGAACATTTTTTGGACATTTTCTTTGACATTTTCAAACATCCAGTTTAAATTTTGTCCATAACTTTTGATTGGAGACATGAATTCACAAAAAGATTTTTGGTTATGAAACTTAGCTTGTTTATCCAATTTTTATTAGTCCAATGTTTTTTCAAAAAAGTTATTTACTATGCCTAAATGGGGCCCAAAATTCTGCTTTTAATACAATTTCTAGTGGAGCTCCTACTCAATCCAGTTTACATATCCCATATGCATTGTTCTATCTATCACTACCCCACATTTATAAAGATCTTCCCCTCTCATCTTCATACACTTTAATTGTCCACAAAATAAGTCTTTTACATTAACATAAAAAAAATTCTTGTTGGTAAGCTATTCGACTATTTTTGGACGTTTTCATTTTTTTCTACAATTTGAATTGAGATAAAGATGCATCTAAGTAGAAAGTGTTTAATGGTCAAGGTTATGGTGCTTTAATACATTTTAACCGTGATTATTAAACACTTTTGACTTGGATTTTCAACCACTGACAAGCAACTGACATCAGGATTGAAGGTGAACGGGAATAGTGGAAAAAAAATTAGTTAAGTACGAAAAACACTGTTCACTGGGTCCTCGGAGGGCTGTGGAGCAACCCTCTAGAGGCCTCAAAATTTCTCTAATGCAAGTGACAAAGGACAGATAACAGATGAAGAGATATAAGGACAAGTATGAAAACCCCAATGTAAGGTAGAACAACCCATTAAGGTCAAAAGATCAATGACAAACACCTAGGAAACAATCCATTCCAAGTTTTTTACAATAAATGAGAGTTGGGCCACAACCAATGTCTTAGGTGACATTAATGGAGTCATTAGTGACCACTATAGGAAGTTCTAACTTTTTGTACATATTCACTGTAGGAAGTGAACATTTTAGGCCTTCCCATTGGGAACAATTGTGACTACTTTAAATAAGATGAGCATTATGGATATAGTTTTTGTTGATTCGAGATGATCTAGAGACTCTTTGGGGCCATACACTCCAAAAATTCACAACAAATTCATACTTGTCGAAAAAGTATAATTTCAATTGCTCTCAGCGTTTCTCACAATTGTCTTTATGTGGGAAAAAATTAAAAAATTTCGGCAATGGCATGAGGGCAAACTCCTAATTTTGACCGCAATAGTCTGCTTTACCATAAAACGAAGTAGAACTGTAACCAGTTCTGTAAGAGTTGGTAGTGTGCGTTTCTACCTTGCAAACGTACATCTTACGGTAATTTATCATTTCTGAATTCAACCAGTTTTTCAAAACCTGATACGAATCCCATGACTCTTGCCATAGTGCAGATGTTGCCTTCACTCCACAACATTCCACGAAATAACACTCTGAAAGTAGCGCTTTAAATAACCTCGAAAATATAATACATGACCGACATGCAAAAGAGGAACAATTGTGTACAAGAAGCTAACTCCAGGTTCCAAGATATGGCATTACTCAATTTGTTACCAACAACAGACAATAGCAATCAAGTTCTGTTCAAATCCAAGGGATCTTGTAGCAGCTCCAGTTGTCTGCTTGATCCTTCAGGTGCCTTCCCGTCTGATTGCGAGGACTCAAATGTTGGCCAAAATAATCCGAACCTGGAAGGTGATTTCGCAGGAACCTTGGGAATTTCACGTGTTGCAGTCGCTTGCAGATGACCTGCTCGCTGCGGATTGGTTAGCAGCATCTGCTGCACGTCGTTCGGCAGAAAGTTGAAGATTGCGCGCAAATCGCTTCTTAGCTTCTTGATTACCTGTGTTTCAGTATTGGCAAGCCCTGCTCGTTGCAACATCTGGAAGAAAATAAAGTGAACAACTTGTGCAGATCAGATTCTCGACCAAGGTTGCACAAGGGCGATGATAATGGCCATCGACCTACCTAAAATGACACCAACTGTGAACCCCTTGTGAAAGATCCACGGAAGTAAGACTGAAACTAGTGAACCGAGTGTTATGGACTAAACACGTTGTAGTTCTGATGTGTAAGAAAGGGAACGAATAACTGAAGTGCTCGTTACTCTCTAAACATGCATTTAAATGCATCTATTATAACTGTGAACACTGAAAATAGAGTTAATAATCTGTACCTGTGATTCAATGATCAAGTGGCGTTCAACAGCAGAAAATGAATCCAACACCTCCACTTCCGTCATTGAAGTCAAGAAGGTCTCCACATCAGCCTTACTACGAGCTTGCCTCCAAATACGATGTTGTTCTTGCTCAGCTACAGCTCGTCTACGCTGGAACCATGGCATGAAATTTGGTCCCTCTAAAAAACGCCTGCAATGACACACAAGTATCACAATCTAATCCACCAATTTCATGCTCACGACGGAATAAATAAAGCAAGTCCATCATCAAGCCTCATGAGCATAACCAAGTTTGGAACATCTCAAAGACAATTCAGCTCAGCTTATACATTCACACTCGGGCAATTCTAAAACTGCATGATGCACTAGATGCAAGCTACAACAAAAGCTTACAAGACACAAAAGAACTCAAGATCTGATACCTATAGAGGTCAAGCCAGTTGGCCCGCAATCGCTTTGCAAGAAACTTTCCGGCTCCGCGAGCAGCCAGGCCCTCAAGAAAATCATGTGCATGAAAAGGAGGTAGAGGAGGCGGATCCCGGAAGGGTGATGATCCCTCCTGTGGGGTAGTTGCACGTAGGTAGGGCCCAAATGGTGCCAGAAAATTAGTGGTCAATTCTAGAAAGTGGCGCCTCAAAACCTCATTGTTCACCATAGACATGGATTCCTCCGTTCGGGGGGAAACTCCTGCATCAACTAAACGGTTGAGAACTGAGGTATCCGGTTTCGTTGCTGCCACATAGCTTGTCCACAAACATTCCCGATGCTCCGACATCAAAGAAAGGGGTCCATCTTTCCGCACTCTAGCAACTTTGAGCAGATTCGCTGGAGAAAATCTGGTCAATGGAGACAGCTGTAGTTGCAATGATAACCGCCGATTCCCAGTTTGTGGACTACTCCTATTCAACGGAGACAATTTCAAACGACTAGGAGTTGAGTTTGGGGTTCCAACTGAAATTACATGGGGAACGTTCTTCAGGGCCTTGAGGAAGAAAAGATTGGTTACTCCCAGAACCATTTGGGGACCCCTTTCCCCTTCTTTCACAGAATTCAATCCACTGAAGTCTGGGTCATGGATTGTAAAGTAAGGTCGAAAGTCTACGCTACATGGCAGTGGTGCAACCAGGCTAACTAGGGCAGCAACTGCCTCACAAACCTGTGAAGGAGTGGGAGCTATCACCATCAAAGGTTCACCAACTAAAAGAAGCTCCCAAAGAACCCACAGATTCATGAGGACTCCTCGAAAGGAACCAAATAGATCAACGTCATGGAAGACACCCTGAGGAATGGATCTGTTTAAGGGGGGCACAGGTGCCATTGCCGAGGTAAAATCATCCATTGGAGTGCCACAACCAGGGGGGAGAGTATGAGCTGGTGGGAGATGGGCACGGATGCTGATGTTGCCGACCAGCAATTCCATCAACTGCCCGTGAAGTGGAGGTGCCCAATGGGACACATGAAATGCCACCTGTTCTAAAGCTCGCACACCAATATCAAAATACAAAGGCCCTGCAATTTGAACCAAGGGCTTGAACACACACGAATAAGGACGCTCAGAAAGGATGACTACAGATTTTTGTTCACCCCCACGCCTGAGTCTCTCATCCTGCCTTTGCCTGCGGACAACATACACCAGTGAGTCCAATAGATAGTATCCTCACAGGATTTTGAAAATAACGAGGGATTTACAACCAGGGAAAGACTCTGTAAAACACCATGTTCAGAACGGGAACAATGATAAATAGTGCACAAAAGAAGTTAGGTTGATGTTCAGCTGCGATACCTATTGAAAACGAAACCATATAGGTACCGCGGACCTCCACTGCCAGGGCCACCACGGGAACTTCCATTCACTGTGTCCAGTGAGTAAGCAGGCAGATCAGTGTTTGCTTCACCAGGACTGGGGATGCTGCTTGGAAGATCAATAGAGGGAGGGGTATGATTGCTGGTCCCCCTCGTTGCAGGCTTTGGAGATATCACATTCGCAAGAATACTAGGCAGAGGCAAACTACTCCATCCACCCCCAGTGCCAATTTCCTTATCATTTGGAGAGTTCTCAAGGACCGCTGAACCTTCGCTCCATGATCTTTGCGGTACTTGAGGCTCTTCAAAAGTCAGTTGTCGTACTGCGAAAAGGTTGGATAGTGACATCAATAAAGCAACTAATAAGTTCAAGATCAAATAATACATCAATACCAAGAACTTCAGGTAGCTATGAAAACAGTTATGAAGTAAATGAGTACACAAAGACTGAACAATACGTACTCTACAGATCCGTATATATTTTAGACGTCAAAAGCCTTTGAGAGAAAATATCGGACAAAGTTCAAAAGCAGCAGACGTCACAGGCGGCTATCATGGAGACGAGACGAAACTGAACGGTTAAGCTAACCATTTAATGCTCACCTGTGTGATCTACAGCCCCGATATCAACATATTGGTCCACCGGATGGGAAACAGTTCTACGAGGTGGAGCTGAGTTATCCGCAGCAGGAATTGACCCACGCCTGCGTATCCGGAAGAAGAATGCGCAGTCATGCACACTAGCGTGCGTGCTTCCTTGAGACATTGAGTCTGGAAATGAACTGAAGGCCACATCAAGCTCTTCCTCTGGGGAGAGGGCATTTGCAGGATAGCATTCCTCAACCAGCTGCCAACATGCAAACAAGCTGATAAGACTTACTAGCACTAGCACGTTATGTAGATTACAATAAAAGCATATGTGGAAGTCACCAAGACAACTATTTTGATGATGCAAGCTGTCACTTGACGACAGTGCAGTGCACCTTATCAAGAAGAGCATCTCAAGACCTAATCTACTAGATACTCTCCAAATTCGTTTCGTAAGACGTTCATATAGGACATATGTCAAATATTAGGTTGACATGGACAACCTTCCGCTTCAGACAGTTGAGCTACGAACGCTTGTGAGTTCCTTCAAAGGACGCACTGGTCCATGAGGAGGTAAGTTACCTGTCCCTGTTGAAGATCAAAACGAATGGCACATATTGCCACTATCCATCGCTGTAGGGCAGAAACATCGGGCTTTCCAATGGGGTCGTGGCGAGGAACCGCCAAGGAAACACTCCGATTCATCCTCACTACGTACTATTCTTCAACAAGTAGCTGCTCCTGTTCCATCTCAATCTTCTGCTAATTGAGCGATACCATGATCTGCCATCCTCATCATCTCCAGCATCCTTTCAGCAGCTAATTAATAGTTGCCAACGAACACCGTCTAGACACTACGAGTTTCAACTGGCACGCCAAGCATCCTTCGATGAAATATTACTTGTCTCAAGATCAGCTTTCTCTTCACAAAGCTAGTGCATTATGTGGGCTTCACTATTCTCCTGCCAAAATTGTGGAGATCCGTTCCTCAGAAATGTAGCCCTTCCATGTCTGAAGAATTATACACAAAAGCAATCTAGGGTACTCAGTAAGCATCTGCTATGATGCGTACTGGAGGGCCAACTATGGCCTCTCGCTTGCTTGAAAACAAAAAATCCAGTTAGAAACAAGAAGCATTTTCACTTAATTTGAAGAAGGAGATTGCATTAGTTTTTACTTTACCATGTCTTCCTTCACAATTTCTAATGAGTCAGTTTGGTGCCTAGATAGTATCCTACAAAAACCAGTATGCTTTCCTGCTCACATCCTGAATGCTTACAAATAGACGAGATTTTTTCATTTCTTCATATACATTACATTTGAGTACCATATCGAAATGAGAGATACATATGCCAAGTACCTGTCACTCGTCATCCACACACCTCCGGTCCACCTCAAACCCTAAACACCTCGAACTCGGATCGAAACGTACTCCAATCCATACAAGACGGAACTAGGGTTAACAACCAGCGCCCATTCTCCATAGCCATAGCCAGTGCGAGGTTGCATACCAATCTGATCTCAACCCACCCCACCACGTCTCAGGATTCCATCGCATCTCCGACTAAAGGATGACTATAGAGCCGTGAAAACGCGACTCCATACAGTTTATTCCCGAGAAAACGCCAAATCAGCAATCTAAAATCCAAAACAGATCCTGCACATCCAATCCTCCCTTCCAATGGGACGACCTAAACACCTTTTCGGCTTCGAAATGCCCCGGAATCCAATTGACCTAGATCAGCAACCCTGAGGATCGCATCCAAAGAACTCCCATCCGAGCTTCGTTTCAATTGAAAAAGGAACCCCACAACGCTGGAAGTAGGTCCTCTCAAAGATCCCGCACCCCTGCGCTATACTTCCTCTGAAACCCCCTGAAATGGATCCCCAGAGGCCCGCATTGACCCCAAGGCGCCCTCAAAAAGCTCGAAACTGCTGGAAAACCCGCACAGCAAGCTCAGGAATGGTTCGCGATCGACTGATGCAGCTTCGCGACACTGGGAAAAAAGAGTGGCTTGCGGAGAGTGCATTTCGTCGGAGTGTGAGAGAACGAAGCTCGGGGCAAGGGAATGAGTGCGCTCTCCGGAATGAATGGACAGATAGGCGAGACGATGTGAACCGTCGGATTCGGCGGACTAGATCCACGGTTCAGGATCGCCGTCTTCAATCGTAGTGTATGTTGTCTTTCTGGCTTTGAATTCCTGTTCTTCGGTGTGATGAAAGTCCAGACGCAAGAGAGAACTAAGGTAACTTGGTCTGCTCTAAAAGCGACCATCTAAAGGCTGGTCTGCGTTTTTCATAGGTTTCTGTGGATAGCAATACTTTTAGCTCATTTTTCAGAGAAATAGTTGTGGAACTTAATACAATTGGTTTCATATTTTTTCAAGCATTTTTTAATTCATAGGCATCTATTTATGATTGTAGGTCTATCAAAATCCACCCACCTACTACTTGTAAAGAGATGGGAGGAATCCAAGGCAAATGATTGGCTCCTACAATAATTAACAGATTTTCCTTGATTACATCAATGGTTAACCCCTAAAGATCGGAGATTATGTTTTCACCAAAAGCACTCCAAAACTGCCATTTCTAGTACAAGTATCAAATTTCAGGAAAAAAACATTTTTGGACACATGTAACCATAAGATCTTGTAGTAAACTTGTTTGAGAATATGTAGAA
Source organism: Neckera pumila (assembly GCA_963969595.1). NCBI lineage: Eukaryota > Viridiplantae > Streptophyta > Bryopsida > Hypnales > Neckeraceae > Neckera > Neckera pumila. Next base: position 18,979,563 of record OZ018408.1, read on the forward strand.
AAAATTTCAAAGTTTTTCACCTTATAGATTGTAAGATATTAGCATTTGAATTGACAAAAACCCTTTTTTTGGCCTTGTAGAAACCTGGGCAGCTGCACTTCACAAGGCCACATTCAAATGAAAAAATGTTCAAAATGGTGGTTACTCCTTGGATTCACTCTTCAAATCAAGTTGGATACATGCTTGAAAAAATTCAAATCATTTGGAATTGTACAACATATAGGAAAAAAATAGGTTGTCGAAAGAAGTAGAGAATGATTCAAAACACAAAATTGTTAAGAATTTAATTATGGAATTGAAAAATGTCAATCCCAACGGTTGTAATGTTGTAGTAAACAACATACATCCTATGCTTTTATTTTTTTCAATAAAAATTAAAAATTGAATTAAATAAAGGACTTCTAAGTTTATTTTAGAGTAGGGAATCAACAACTGCCCGCAAACTAGAACACCTTATAATTTTTATCTCATAAATCAAAATGGAATAATCTAAAGCTTTACGCATATATATAAATCCAAAGAACCAATTTCAAATTTTTATTTTTTTAAAAAGTGATTTTTTAGAAGTTTTTTGAGCTGCCCACCGACTGTTGAAAATGACATATCATCCAATAACTTTTTAACCATATAGTCAAAAGTTTTGGAAATTGTTGGGCCTTAAAGCTACTCCTTGGGCACACATTCTGTGAAATTTTCAAAGAAAAAAAATAAAATTTCCATTCGTAGTGAGCTGCCCAAAATCGCTATGTTGCCAAAAAACGCCCTTTAGTCCTTTAAGGGTTAAAGAGGTTCATTCAAGGACCACCTCATGTCCATTCAATACTTAATTATAGGAGTGGTTTAAAGAGTCTAGTAGCTTTTAGAGTAGACTATCTTATCTCCAACACTTTTGGAGGTTTGGCATAAATGAAGGGCATTTTTAGATTGGAGTTCACATGTAGTTCCTATACATGCTTCACAAATCAAACCCTAGACTCAAAGTTGACATGTTTACAACCGATCTTAAGCCTTGAAGGATATGAGGCCGAAAAGTGGTTGAAGGATGACTTTATTGTTCACTATAGAAACAAAGAATGCACCTACTGGTCCAATAATTGGAGCAATTTTGGTGACTACCTTGGTCATGGGGGGCCGTTTCCTTTAAGGATTAAGTAAGAGTTTGGTCATGTTTCAATCAACACATTGGACATGTGTAAGAAAAGTTTGTAATTCTAATTTGATAGTCAATCTTTTATACACATGCACCTCAAATCTATCCCCTGCCTCGCTAAAACAATCGTGATATCTTCTTGTGGATGTCAAAAGGTTCTTGTTTAGTATGTTTGCAAGTGAGAGAGAAGGTGAACTTTATCCCCTAAAGGATGTGCCTCCCTATGATTAAGGTAGTCACCAAAATTGCTCTAATTATTGGACCAATAGGTGCATTATTTGTTTCTATAGTGAACAATGAAATCATCCATTGACCACTTTTTGGCCGCACGGTCCTTCAAGGATTAAGGGCAACTGGGATTTTTTTTCTCAAAAAATTACTCCGTAATAAACTATCGTTCAACATCTACCATGATGACATACAAGCTCAACTTTGTGTTTTTTGTAATTTGGTCTAAAATTTCTTACCAACTTTTGCAGTTTGCAAAGATGATGACAAACTATATCAAACCTTCTCATTATAAGAGCAAGGACTTGCAACCAAGCATACAACCACAACCTAGTGAATTGATTATCTACCAAGGCTAAAACTATACTAGTGAACTAGTCCACAGGGTTTACATTATTAAATTCATATTTTTTGTAAGTTAGGTTTTTGGAATAATAAGTTTTATGAAGTATAAGAGGGGGCTTATTGTTTACAAGTTTACATTTGTTAAATTGAACACACGTAGGGCATTTTATAGCCGTATTGAAGCACGTGTAGGAACCCTACTTGAACTAAAAATACTAGAAGTGGAAGTATATTCTATCTTAGATTTTGCATATTGTATATAAAGAAGTTCTATTTTAAAATCCCATTGTTGTACACAAACACATCTTGCTAAGATCACATCATGCCAATGTGAGAGATAGTGTGCCAGTAGTCAACAATAACCTGGGTGATTGCAAGAATGACCTGTACTATTTGTTGCGTTCTGTCACACCCTAGTTTTTTATTTTTGTTTTGGCTATAACTTCTGTGTTTTAGGTCCAAATGACTCAAAATTTATAGGAAAGCTACTTATAACCATTATATACTTTACCTGATTTTTTAGGATTTTTCAAAAATTATTTACTATTTTTAAACAACCCCAAAATATTGTTTTGCATCTTTGAAAAAAAAATGTAGAAAGAATGTTTAAAAATACCACTTCTAACATTTACCACTACATATTTCTTCACTAGACTTTTGGACATAGAATTCACATAGAATTCGGGTGAAGAAAATACCACTTCTAACATTTCATTTGTAAAAAATAGGATTTTTTTTTTTAAATTATATAAAAATCAAACATTTGAGAAGACTTTTTGGTGATGAGATTTGACCAAAAAATTCACCAAAATATTGTTTTGCATATTTGGAAAAGAATATAGAAAGAAGCTCTCTTTGTGGACCTCTACACCACATAAAAATAAGTATTTTTAAATTTCCTTTGTACAATAGCTATTGGTCTACTAAGAGACCATCCTCTCAAAATTTCAGCTCAAAGTTCGTTTTTTTGGGTTTCAGTTAGTGCAAAAAAACCCTAAGTCAGCCATTGTGAGAAGTTTTCAGGGTTGTTCAAAAATAATAAAGTATTTTTGAAGAATACCAAAAAACTATTTAAGGTATATAATAGTTATAAGTAGCTTCTCTGTAAATTTCAAGTCATTTGGAGCTAAAATACAAAAGTTATGGCCAAAACAAAAAGGAAAAACTAAGGTGTGACATAGTACTCTTAAGTCATTCTTGCAATCACCCAATTCTGTAACTGGTTAGCAATCTAACCACACCAAATGACAGTGAACACCATGATAATAGGGAAAACACGACTTGAATGTGATGTACGTCACAATCACAACAAATCTTGCAAATAATGATAAAACAATGAAAACTAGAGTGCGCTATGCCATTGCCACAGTCATTGAATGTCAGAAGTAATGGCAAAGCCCTCCTTAATCTCCTTAATTAAAAATAAAAACATTTTTCTAATTTTCTCATACATAAAAACCTAAAAATTCAATAACTTTCACACTGTAGGTTCAAATGCTACAAAACAAAGCCCGTGCACCCCTCCTTATTGAGGGCTTTCAGACGATACCAAAAATGCGGTCGAGGAACATATGGTCTAGGAGATCTCAACGTAACAAACAAAACAAACAGTCTAATTTAAGGTAATGGATGGATGGATATTCTACCATTACAACACTCACACTGGCAACATTCATAGCAAGTTTAGAAAATAAGCACCTATGATATGAATACATGAGGTGTAGCAAGTGGTTTTACAACCATTCCTTTACTTGTCCCCTACGCCGGTGTTGAAGCCCCTTTCACACTAGCAAATTTAATGACCTTCTCTGAAGAATCAATAAAAATCCAGCAAAAAAATCTATGAAGATGAAGTTGCTTGTCCACACCTTGACACACATTTGGGACAAATTCACCGGCCCATTGGAATTTCTTGCTGTAGCGAAATCAAACAATGTGTATGCCATCCACTGGAATACATAGTGCACAACACCATAGTTCTTGTGTCATGGTGTCATTGGCAATGGTCCAGTAAAGTCCAAACTCCACCTATAGTCTAATCCCATGATTGTAACAAAGGCATTGAGACATTAATTCCTAAGGACCAAGCTACGTTTTTAGACAACTCACAATGAATGGAATTTTTATTTTTTTTCTTTGAAATTTTCTCACAATATGAGGATGAAGTTTTTCTTTTAGGGTGATTGCATGAAAGACCTTCCGTTTTTGTTCCACTTTTGCCTGTTTTGAGCCATTTTTTTGGACGTACTATATAAATAGAAAAACATTTGAAATTTTTTTGAAAAATATGAGAAATGTATAAACCTATAAAAAAAAGGTATCCTATTAAGGAAAAGCAAAAAAAGATTCTCTAAATAGGAGAACTAGAAAAGTGTAGAATCGCAAGAAAATACATATTTTGAAATCTTAATTTGTAAAAAATAGGAAAAGTAATTGAAAAAAAAATTGAAAAATGCCATTTGAGAAGACTTCATGGTGAAGAGATTACACCAAAAAAATGATCCTAAAACCATCTTCAATGTTCAGAATAACGTGCGCAAGGAAGCCCTCTTTGCATGGACGAAGAGGATATAAAATAAAATATTTTTTAATGCCCCTTGGTAGAATCATGGCTTCCTAATATGGAAATAGACCATAGAAATTTCAGCTCCAAATCATTAAATTTGGGGACTCCTTATGTAGTAAAAACCCTAAAACTCAAAACGTGACAAATTTGTTTAAATGATTTTTAAATATAAGATGATTTTTGAAAATATCTGAAAAAATATGAGATATAATGAAACTCAAAAGAAGAATCAATACCTTAAATGAGGCTGTTTGTTTGTTTGTTTGTTTGTTTGTTTGTTTGTTTGTTTGTTTGTTTGTTTGTTTGTTTGTTTGTTTGTTTGTTTGTTTTGTTTTGTTTTGTTTGTAGCATGGACAACTTCCTGACCGTGCGTCCCCCGGCCGCGTGCTTGGTACCGTCGAAAAGCTCTCGCCGAGGAGGGGTGCACCGGCTTGGTTTCGTGGCGTTTGGAGCGGTGGTGCAAAAGTTATTGAATTTCAAAGTATTTATTGATTAGAAAATTAGAAAATTACTTTTACTTTGATTTTGGTGGCGTTCTTGGTACTGGGAGTGGAACCGGGAGTAGAACTGGGAGTAGAATCGGAAGTAGAACAAGAGTGGAACCGAGAGTAGATGAAAATTGGGCCAACGGCACAGGGTCACACTAGTCTCTAATGAAAATTTCAAGTTCATGTAAGTCACACTTTAGAAGTTATTGCAAAAGGAAGCTTTAACATTTCTTTTGTGACAATGTTTTAGTACTTTCCACTACCAGTCTTTCTTGCAATCATCCTTTAAGACCCAACAATTTTCATATTTTTTGACTACATGGTTAAAAAGTTGTTGTATGATATATACTTTTCTTTCTTAGATGGGCAGTCTGGTCAGATTTGAAAAAATCTCTTCTTTGGTAAACTAAAATTTGATATATATATTTAATATTTATATATATGTGGGAAGATTTGAATCATTCCATTTTGATCAATGAGATGAAAGTTACTAGGAGATTTAGTTTGTAGGTAGTTATAAATTCTTTATTCTAAAAAAAACTTGGAAGTCTTTTATTTAATTCAATTTTTAATATTTTTGAAAAAAAATAAAATCATAGTATGTAGAGTGTTTATTACAACATTACAACCACTAGGATTGGCATTTTTCAATTCATAACTAAATTTTTAACAATCTAATGTTTTGAATCATTTTCTACTTTTTTCTACTTATTATTTTTTTTCTATATGTTGTATAATTCCAAATGGTTTAAAAAGACTTCAAGCTTGTAACCAACTTGCCTTGAAGAATGAATCCAAAGAAGCACTACCAATTTAGACATTTTTACATATAAATGTGACCTTGTAAAGGGCAGCTGCCTTTCTTTTTGCAAGACCAAAAAAAAGATTTCTATTAATTCAAACGCTAATATCTTGCTATTCACAACATGAAAATTTTTGAAATTTTTTCCACATCTTCTCAAACCAATGTACTATAAGATCCTGCGGTTACATATGTCTAAAAATGTTTTTTTACCTAAAATTTGGTACTTGTACTAAAAATGGCAGTTTTGTAGCAATTTTAGTGAAGACATAGTCTTTGACCTTTAAGAGTTAAATGATGCCAACACTCTATCACACACCGTGCATCTGTCTACCAACTATTGAACTTGCATTTGTATACCTCACCACCAGTAATGAATTTGAAGCAAGTTGTGAATTCTACACATAGGGGGGAGGCAACCCATTCTCGATCACTTAAGGAATTACAGAATCTGGAACTCATTAATTCATAGCAACTTTGTTTTGATACCAAAACATCTGAAAACTCTAGGAAGGGTCCAAACACTATTGCTGCACATGAGAAAATTTTCCACTGAAGAAACCGTCCTCTTACATGCCTGTAATTCTTGAAGAGATCGGAAATGGGTCATTGATCGGGAATGGGTTGCCTCCCCTAATGGGATTTGAATCAATCCCTTGAAAGTCAACCACCAGTAGTGTGGCCCATAGACGGTGTCATCCACACTAGCAGCACAATAACAAATGCACCTAGACAGGCACTTCTTAGAACTTCGGAGACCCCAAAGCATCCAATTTGGCATCCAGTTTGTCCCTCAAAACATGCTGCTTGCTACCCTCGAATTCAGTTCACCCCTGTCGAAAGTAACTTATCCAACTTATGCAGAAAATGTTGTAAAATGATGGAACAGTAAGTACTTGGATTGCAGATATGGGCCCAGCGCAGTAGATTTTGCCACTTACTTAAGGTAACGTAAAGGTAGAATGTGTTCAAGAGCCAAAGTTTGTCAAGCAGGACGCTAAATCCTCCATTCGAAGTGGGACGAATGGAGGATTTAGCGACCTCCGTTTGTCAAACCCTCTTTGCACTTTCAGCCCTCTTTATGCCGACAACATGGAGTCCAGAACTTCCTGTACACTTGTCACACTATCATCTACTGTAGCACACTTGTCACAACTTGAAACTCTGTCGTAATCATCTTTCGACGCATGAGACATGCTCTGAAGGTGGAAAGATTAGAAGTACTGTACTGTATTGCAGGCTTGCAGCTGAAGCATTGGAAGGTATTTGAGCATCTCAACATGTACTGCAGTGAAACTGATACAACAATCTCAGCTGCTTGTGATATGAGCCTTGCGTGAGCCTTGAGTTTGTGTTTCAATTGCTCTGAAGTTCCCTTTGGCATGGCGACGCATGGAGAGCTAGCCTGCATCTTTCTTCTCACCACTTTGTACTGGAACTCTTACCGTCTCCGTGCACACTCCCTGGAATCATTTGCGGAGGCAGAGGTACTACCCCACTTCACAAGCCTGAAGTAGCTTAAATAAGTTATGTTCTGCTTTGCTTGGATGATGTTTGGCACATACCTTGCTCTTCAATATCACATTAACAGTCACTGGAAATCACCCTGTTGTTCTCCACAGAGTGAGCGCATCTCTGTTTTGTGTGGTGGATTTCCATCAATATTGTTTGCTTGAGAAATTTTGCCCAGTTTTGTTTTCACCTCAAATGTGTTCAAATGGCAATAACGGAAGACTTATGTGATACTGACTAACGCAGTTTTAGTTGTCTAACCGAAGCCTCGGATCTAATCCTGGTCTAGTCTTTCGAGATTTGAAAATCCTAATATTCAGAGCCTTGCGCACTTGAATGTCACATATTTGGCACTTTAAAGACGTGATACTTAACCAGTAAGATTGTTCTTTGTTACTAATTTCCCTCAGTTCTGTAATATGCATACGACCAATTTCACAAAACTGTAGTCAAAACCTACTGTAATAATGCCACCACCTGTCCTAGTGATTTTCGACCTTGCAATTGCCAGTTTGAGGAAAAGCATATCATTCAGTCTCCAAGTCTGCTTAGGATATCACACAATACACTGAAGTGAGAAGATTGACTGCCCCAATTTGAGTTAGAGAATGCATCACTAGGGCTGTTGCAGTGCACAACTTCAAACTCCATATTCATATCTTCTTTCTATCCATTTTGAGTTTCATCGATTCTGAACTTCAAATTCTTGTCATGAATACTAGCCTCCCAAAGAGTCTTTCAAGTCTCATTTGAGAATCTCCTCTTACTGCAGAACTCAATTCTTGTACTCTTGACACCCATATTGGTTGGATCCAGAATTATAGTTGAGAGCTGCCGATTTTGATGTAGTACACAAATTACGAGTCTTTCATTTGGTGTAGTGTCATGGATTGCAGTGGCCAAACCATGGAGGTGGAATTGAGAATCGGCGAGAGGCCAGGCATGAGCACAAAATAAGCTCTCACACTCTTGGCAAGTTGAAGAAGAAGTGGAGCGTCACCACATCTGGGGATGTCACAGCCACGCCTGCAATTGCAAATGGCATGGTCTACTTCCCAACCTGGACGGGTGAAGTTTACGCAGTGAAACAAAACGACGGGAAGCTCGTGTGGCGAAGGAACTTGACGGACTTGGTGGGAAGCAAATCAGCTATTTTTTCAAGGCACACGCCCGTGGTGGAGATGGAGTACTTGCTTGTAGGGGCATGCGTTCCAGGCCTTCAACTGGCTCTTAACATCAACACTGGAGACTTGATTTGGTTCAAGCTTTTGGATTCCCACCCATACGCCTGCATCACCATGTCAGGCACGGTCTACAAGGGGTAAGTAACTCTATCATGCACTTAGTTTCTCCTCAAACTTCAAAGACACTTCGTCAACGATGAAGAGTCATTCACAGATTAATCTTACATGAGTTTAGTCCAGCTTTCACAATCATTCTAAAATGAAAAGCAAAATTGTGTAACTTGACCCTAACTTATTGGAATTGATCCACTCAAAAACCACCAATCTTGGTTATCTTCAGCAAGTAATATGTCTTCTAATAGATTTGGAGTAGAAACAAACCTAGGAGTGGAATTTTTGATGTCATTATCTCAAATGTCTCTACTACTTTACATGTAGAGTAGTCACAAAATTATCTTGGCCTTCATTGGCTACTGTAGTTCAACTCTAAGATTATCCATAAAACTCGTCAAAATAATTAAGCTCAGCAAGGATTGGTTGCCTTCATAAAAAAGATTATGTTAGCACCTAGAGAAAATTGTGTGTACGAGGAGTTTGGGTAGCCCCTTTGAGTCATCATAGTATTTTGAGGACAAGATTGAAGCATCTAAACCTAACTCCCATTTCATTTGTGGCAGTGAATATTATAAAGGGGTGTCATCACAAGAGTCAGGTGTTCTAGAAGAATCATGTTGCTCATTTCAAGGAAATATGCTTAAATTAAATATCAAAACAGGGGAGATCAAGTGGAAGACTAACATGCTACCTAACAATGATGGCAAAGTAGGATTATATTCGGGGGCAGCCATATGGGGAAGTAGTCCATCAATAGATCCCAAAAGAAAAGCCATATACATTGCCACTGGAAACCTCTACTCCTCCCCTCCTGACGTCATTGCATGTGAACAAAGACAAAACAACAAAACACATCGTGATGTGCCTGATCCATGCATTAGTCCAGACGATCATTCTGAGTCTATTCTTGCCTTGGACTTGGATACGGGAACAATTATATGGGCTCATCATTTGGGAGGCTATGACAATTGGATAGTGGCATGCATTTGAAATAGGCTACCATCACCCAATTGCCCTCCTATAGTGGGACTAGACTATGATTTTGGAGAAGCGCCTATGATGCTTACTGTCAAAAGGTATACAGTGGATGCAGGCGTGGAAGATGGTGAATGTATTGACATTGTTGCTGCTGGACAGAAAAGTGGGAGTGTTTGGGCACTTAACCGTGACAACGAAACACTTGTGTGGGATGTAGTAAGCAATCTTTATCCTCTTCTCCAAATATACTATTGTTTCATTTCTTCACCTCTTAATGACTACTTTGACTAACCGTGAGTAAATCTATATTTAAGATGGGATCAAAGTTTACAATAATAAAACTTTGTTTTTAGTGGTAAAAAAATTAGACAAAGATTAGGTCTCTATATGCCCTATTCAAAATTGCTAAAAACAATGAGGTTGAATTTTAGCATCTTAGTCTATTAGGAGTTAAGAATCATACTTCACTTAAGAATCATTGAGTGTTCTTTTACTCAATAATAGTTTATAGTTTGCAAGATGAATTTTAGAGGAATTATTTGCAATATCAAGAGGAAAAAGTCATTGAATGCTTGAGCAAATCCTCTTCAATGTATAATATAGGGACTCATTGCAAGTTATATAGAGCCTAAGCTACCAATCACAAAGAGGGATATTGAATGAAAAAGACTCCTTGAAATATATAGGGAAAGCATATTTGCTTAAATGGACAAGGATTGAAGTATTCTCTAAAAAAGGCTACGGAACTTGAGCATTATGTTTTGAAAATATTAAATTTCTACATATTTTTTTCTTTGCATTGTTTGGTACATGAAGGTAACTGGACCTGGAAGCTCTTTGGGAGGATCAATGTGGGGAGCAACAACTGATGGTCAACGTGTCTTCACCAACGTGGCCAATTTACACAAGGAAAATTTTACATTGCTTCCATCCAATGTAGTCACCACAAGTGGAGGTTGGGTGTCCGTGAATGCATCTTCCGGTGAGATTTTATGGTCCACAGCGTCTCCAGATGGATCTATTGCCTTAGGACCAGTCACTGTTGCAAATGGTTTGGTACTGACGACCTCTTTGGGATCACCAAACGGAACGGTGTATGCGTTGGACTCAAAGTCAGGCAAGGTTTTATGGCATTACAATGCCACTGCTTCCATGAGTGGGGGCGTTTCTATCAATAATGGGTGCATGTATTTTGGAGAAGGCATTACAACTATAATACTTGTGGAATTTGCAAATTCTCCACATGGTCATGTTGTTGATGCCATCTGTGTCACTTAAGCCCTATCCGCAAAAACAAACTTGGAATTGTAGATGTCAAAGTCCACTCCTTCATTCTACCATTATACCAAGGTACCATTATACAATAAATGTATTAAGTTGAGAATCAAAGGAGAAGAGTCCTTTTAAATTTTTTGGCCATGGATAGCAAAGTTGTGATTTTGGGAAAAAGGATATATTTTGTAAAACATTCTCAATTTTTGAATGGAATTTTGCCATATGGCATGCTTTATTTTCTTTGTGAAGTAATTTTGGATAGAGCTTTTAGTGGTTAAATTCTTTCTAAATGAAGTCAATGTACATGCAATAACATGAAGATTCTTGGAATGCCTGGATTTCATTAGCTATAGACTAGCATCATACAACTTAGTTGTAGATGAAATGAACATCCCCAAGTTGTTTGATGTTGTACTTGCTATAGACCACTATACCTAGCGTGTATGGAATACCATACAAAGATGACTCTATTGCAAAGATGTTTCAATTGCCCATCACAAGAAGTGAATGGGTTTCTCTAAGCAATGAAGTAGGGATATAAAGTTGCTAAAGACTTCTAATACCATTAAAGTAAATAACCACCAAACCACCACTTTTTACTATTGTATCTATTTATTGTTATTAGGTGGTCAAATTTTGATATTTTCTTGGTGGCAAGCAAAAAGAGGTTCCAACCCACCAAAGAATGTGACATTTGGATATTGTCACTAAAAGAAACCCGTGTTTATTTTGGTGTCTTGAATCTATGTGTGGACATCATGGATGATATCCGCGACTTATTATGTGGACGTCCAAAAATTTGTGTCAAAATTGACTTGGCAAAAAATCCAAAATCTCAGACAACATGCTTCGATGTTTTTAGGCTAACATCTATAGAAATATGGATAGAAAGGGTTCTAAAATTTTGCCGTGTAGTTGCCATGTTAGTGCCATGCGAATAGGGAAGCCACGTGGGAAAATTTTCATCCATCTCATCCTGATGTAGCACCTGACGTGGAAATGAAAAAAGTGATGTAGCAAAAAAAAGAGGATGACGTGGCATGCCTATTTAGCACAATGTTATGCGGTTTGAGAATTTTTATATTGTTTTTTGAAACATCAACTTAGACATCTAAATGCATCAGAGAGAACATTAGGCCTCTAGAGGGCCCCTCCAAAGCCCTTGAAGGATCCCAAACATTACATTTTATTTTGCACGAACATTCATTTTTTCCCTATTGCTGCTCACTTTGTGTTGGAATGTTGAAGAGTTGTCAATGTATAGGGTGGCTCAAAATCCAAGTACTGCAAGTGAATACTAATTCTAATACACCTTAACCGTGATTGTTAAACACTTTGTATATTAGGTTTAGGATTTACCATCTACCATCAAGAAATTTTTGATGAATATGTAAAAGACATATTTAATTGACATTTGGTGAGGAAAAAGGATGTGGAGGTTGTTTTTATAATGAGATCTATTATCCATCATGAATCCTAAAAGGTTATGATTGGGATAACATGAAGATGAGAGCTTGACTACTCATTGTCAAAACATGGGAATTGTACTCAAAGTAGAATTTCAAACCTCATTTAGGCACAATGAAATAACTTTAACTACATTAATGTGGAAAATCAAGCTAAATTTCATCTCCCAAAATCAATTGGAGATTTTAAGCCTCCAAAAAAAAGTTATTGAGAAAATTTAGAGAGGATGTTTGAAAATGTCAAAGAAATTGTCCTTCCAATCCTTCTATGAAATTTGTCCATAAATTTTGATTGGAGTCTCAAAATTTCAAATGGATTCCTGGAGATAAAATTCAGCTTGATTTTTGACGTTAACTTAGTTCACAATGTTTTGTAAACAAATATTCTACTATGCCTAAATGAGGTTTGAAATTCTATTTTGAGCACAATTCTTATGTTTTGACAATGGGCGGTCAAACTCTCATCTTCAAATTATCCCATATTCTTTGAGGATTTACGATAGACAATAAAATTTTATTAAAAAAACAGCCTTCCCACCTTTCTTTCTCACTAAATGTCAATTAAGTAAGTCTCTCACATGTTCATCAAATTTTTTCTTGATGGAAAACAATAATTGGACATTATTTGAACATTTTTTTTCTGACAACTTATACTTCGAGTACTTGAATTTGTAGGGTTGTTTATTAAACATCTTGTACTTGATGCTTTTGATTATTAAACCTACCTCTGATGCACCTTGATTATTAACCTCTAAAGGACCAAAGCATTTGATGATATTTTGGAGCATTAGAGGGCCATTTTAGGCCCATTTTCCAATCTGGCCAGATTCTGCGAACAGCGGTACGAGCTGTCAAAAAATATTTAAAAACAAAAAATAAAAAAAATAAAAAAATTCAAATATCATTTTAAAGAATTTTTCATTTTGCTAAAATGACCTGGCACAATGTGTGCCACATTAGCTAGTTGCTGCAGTTACATTCTCATAGTTTGGAAATGCAGGAAACTCTTTGAGAATTGACGGTCTTTTAATGCCCCAAAATGTCATCTAATACCTTTTTTCTGCCAAAAAACACTCAAAACTGCCGTTTCTATTGCAAAGAGTAAGAAAATCTAGATATAATTTTTTCTGCACATCAAACCATAGGATCTCACATCTAACTAGTACAAAAATGTGTGAAAAAAATTTCAAATTTTTTGACCACACAGATTGCAAGATATTTGCGTTTAAAATGAAAAAATCCAATTTTTCAACACATTGTGGGACTAGATTATTTGACTTTGAACCTTCTTAACTTTAACTTTTTGCACTACAGAGTTTTGAGTTTTAAATCTTGATGGTGGAGAATTGAGTTGAAAGTCGAAAAAAAAAATATTCAAAAAAACTTGATTTTCATACTTCAAAAAATTGTTAAGTAGAAGTAGGTACAAGTTACAAGGAAAATCTAAATTATTAGTATCTCTTAAATGAAATTTAAATGCACTAATTCCAATGGCGAGATTGTTCTAGCATGCAAATTGAACCATGTGGAATTTTGTTTTGATAAATTGTAAAAATTTCATTCAAGAATGAATCCTGCAAGTTATTTTTTCAAGAAGATGCTCTAATTGCCTCCAAAAATAAGATTGTCCATAACTTTCTCATAACAAACTTAAATGAAATGAATCAAATCTTTCTGGGTAGACAAAATATAATCTATGAGAAAGAAAAATTTTAAATTCAAACTTTTAAATTTATTTTTTGTTGCCCCTTCTCCCCCTCCTTCTAAGTTCTGAGTTGTTTGAGGCATAACTTTTGTTCCCAAGCACCAATTGAAAAAAAATTATATTCCCACAAAGCTAATCAATTTTTAATCTTCAAAAAAAGTTTCAAAAAAACAAGACAACATTTGAGCCCGTAGGTACCTTCTCAAAATTCCCATTTGTCCCCAGAAGGGACAATGGTCATTAGATGAGAAATCAGCCCTGTGGAGGGCTGCGTGTTCCCAACCTGTGAGAACTTGTGAGAACTGCCAAATTCAGGGCCGTGGCAGCTCGCTGACATGGCCGAGCGACTGCCACGTCGGAAAAAAATAATTTTTTTTTTCTGTTTTTTTTTCCATTTCAAGAATGAAAAAATAATTTTTTTTTTTTTTTTTTTTTGAAATTTTTTTGTCGGGAACAGCCGTTCCCTGAAACTGCGGGGGGGGGGGGGGGGGGGGGGGACTAGCGTCGGGAACGGGCCCGAAACGGCCCTACCGACCCACCAAAACTCATCTAATGCCTTTAAGGGTTAAGTCTTGACAAAGGTTTGCAAAAGTCAGACAAGGTGAGCTTCCAATTAGTACGATTTTATAAAACTAAAGGTGAACTTCCAGTTAATACAATTTTATAAGGCTAATGGTGATGTGAAAATCCTTAAGGATGTCATTACGGAGCGACCCTCTAGAGGCCTGAATTTTTCTTTAATGTTTTGAGACATCAACTTAGACCTACACATTTCATTGTAAACATCTCTTGAAACTTCCAATATGATTTATGTGAGCACAATGATATCACCTTTGACATAAATGTAATTGAATGCACTATTCAATATGATGTTAAGGTGGATAGTTGCACGTGTCTTACATAATGCATATGTGCATTCCATAATGCCCAATGCAAATATAACGTCAAATACAATATGTCATATATAAAACACCATATATAATATATCATATTTGGCAATTATGTTGCATGGCTTCAAAAGCCACTTATTTTAAGTATGTAAAGATGAAGAGACCATCTTTTTATACAAAGTTGTTTAATCTTTAAGGTGTTGCCTATGGAAATCATCTCTTTAGTTATCTTATGAACTATTGGCTCTAAAAAATGCAAAAGCATTAATTAGAAGTCAAACTATTGTAGAAGACCTCTCTTTTTTACAACAAAATTCTAAGGATGAATAGTTGCACTTTTGTCCTACCAGAAGAGTTCTTTGTCATCTATCTAACAAACAATTTCTCCATTGGCGTGTAAGGGTTAAAAATTCAAATATAAAATAGGAAGTTCAAACTCAATTTAGACCTCTAGAAATAGTTTTAATTCTAAGACTAGTCCTAGATCCCGATAGAAGATTTCTAAAGCTTTTCAAAAATATATTTAACTTAAAAAACACATAATTAAAAACAAAACAAAGGAAATATGCATGGATGAAGTCTGGTAGTAAGAATAAATAAAAAATAGAAAAAATCATCCAAGAAAGGTAGAAAGGAAAATTCAAATTTAGATAAAATTTCAAATTCAAATGTTCAAAGAAAAGTTAATTTAAAGTTGTAGGCTGATAAAAATCAGTAGATCTATAAAGTTTGAAAGTACATCATTAGAAAAAGTCTGAGGCCTCAAAGAAGCTGCCAGTGTTTGATTTTCGGCACCCTTGCAGTGCAATTACAAAAAAAATAAAAAAATATTTTTGGACGCTGAAGTGGCACCAAAATAAAAAAATATTTTTATTTTCATTTTTTCCATAATTGCACCGTAGGGGTGCAAAACTTGTAACCCCTTCAAGGGCTGACATTTTTCCTAACGATTAGCAGTCAAACTTTATTTGTCCATAATTTTCATTAAGATTATCTAAACTTTAAGTGTCTTAGTAATTTGGATAGGTAATTTTACGTCCTACAAGAAAAAAATAATAAAATCTAAAAATAATAAATTTATAGAAGAGGTCTAGAGCTTTGAAAATGTAATAGTTTATCAATTATGAATGTTTTGAAGACAACTAAATAACAAATAGAACTTAGCACCATTTAGAAAGAATTTAGGAAATTCAAACCTAATTCATACTTACGAATTAGAGTTAAAACTAAGGAAGATAACAAATAAAAAAGTTTAGTGTCAAAAGTAGTGATTCTTCATCCAATCTAGGTCAAACTCAAAATTTGAATACTAGAATTAAATTTTGATTCATGACCAATATCAAAAGTCAATTTAGATCCAAAGGTCAATAGAAATCAATGGATGAAGTTCAAAAGGCCTTTTCCAAGGTTAAACTTCATCTAATTATAACTTCCACCATGAAACTCCAAATGGAATGATTTTTATCATTTTAGAAATAGCAGACCATTCTCTATGATTTAAAATAGTTGACTTGTGATTTTTGGTAGTTTCATTTCAAGAGGCCAGAGTTTTGGGCTTAGTTAGGCCAAGATGGTCAAATTTACTATGTTTTGAAGTTTGAGTCTTTTCCATTTAAATTTGAATTATTTAGAAAATTAGAAAGATTCATTGCTTGGAAGGCACAATCAACCACATTTAGGCATCCACCATATAAATTCTACCAAAAAAATCAAACCCCCGGTTGTGATCCTCTTATTTCAAAGGTAGAGATAAAATGCTCAGATATGGGCAATAAAAGTGCTTCAAGGGCATTGAAGAAGTGCATCTTTTACTTGTTGCAAGTACTTCCTCTAGAAAGACCATACATGATTGAGAGCTTCATAGAAAAATGAGTGAAACAAACTTGAGGCAATGAAGAAAGAAGGACTTGCCTTGCGATGGTAATCACAAGCCATCACCTTTGTAACCTAGCTAATAGAGAATCCTCAACTTGTCTCTTATTTTTGTGGAGATAAAGCTTTTATTTAACTACCAGTGGAATTTGACAAATTCTATTTTAGATATTAGCCAAGCTACTACAAAAGTGTTTTTATACAAAAGTGCTTCAACTTACACCTCCAAAGATGTGCCTTAGAATTCTACCTACCTCAAATAAAATATAATGTTAGTGGAGGGCACCAACTCAAAGTGCGTGGTACCCTCCAATCATTATGTTGGTGCCCTCAAATCCATTCATTTTACTAGAGACACAGGATTTAAAAGTTTTAAGAAAATCATGTCTTCTTCTATTTAATCATTTATATTTTAAATTTGTGCCAAATCTTTCCTTTCTTTTTTTCTTCTTTAAAAAATTAAATTTTTTTTGACATTTTGGGTTCTATTTTCTTGTAGTTTTTTTAATTTTAGGTGAGAATTCTTCTTCCTCATAAGTCACAACATCACAAATCTTGTACCCTACATACATGATACACCTTGTCAAGTGTTCTTCCATGGTATTATAATCAAAATTTCATAGACTCAAGGGTGTAGAGGGTCCAAGTTGCTATTAGGAACAAACAAAGAAGAAACAATCTAAATACCAAATCTAATACAATGCACTAAAATGGTCCATCCAATAAATTAATATGGTCCACATTAAAATTCATAATAGATAACTAGGGTGTAATTGCTATTTAATGTAAAGAATCATGTATAGCTTATTTGTTATTGTGGAGAGGTTTGGAGTTAACGGAGGAAGATAGGTTTTGTGTTAGGGAAAGATGAGAGGCTTTTTGACAAGGTGGGTTTCAATTTATAGTGTGGAAAAGCTTTTCAACTTTCTGACAAAGAAAAGGTTTTTATCTTGCAAGTAGACAGAAATGTTTTGCAATGATATCATTTTAAATCCAAGTGGATAAATCTAATTATCAAAATGTTATCCCCTCTATCCCAAAATGATCTTCCTATTTAACCAAAAAATTGGATTAAGGCTAAACATAGCATATTTTAAACCCATTTTGAGTTGTATGTATAGTTCAATGCGTTCCTATCGTCCTACAATTTGATTTTTGGATTAGTTTTCAAAGTTGTTCTTATGTCTTCAAAAGTGGGATTTTCTTGCCATTTTGAAAGAGCACCAGTAGCCAATCATTTTTGTCAATTCATACACTATCTATGTTATTCTTTTTTTCTTTTTGCTCTAGCCTTACATTGTTCCTGTTGTTGGTTTGTCTACATTGGTGTTGCAACTTGGGTGATCCCTATTGGTGTCAGATCTGTGTGGCCCAAGAGTAACTGAAGAGTCACTCAAGAGCAATGCCGGGGAAATTTTATTAGTTTTATCAGCTAGTTTCTTAAAATTCTCATATTAAATTGGTTATTCAAAGACCAATTCTGGATATTTTCTCTAATTTCTACTCAAAATAGAAATTTTATAGATTTATTCACCTATTTTTTGCTAATGCTTTCAAATTGCAACCAATTTTTTTCTCCATTCCACCAACTAACTTTGAACTAGTTGGTTCTTCCCGAACATAGCTCAAGAGCCCACCTTGGAGCCCAGTCCACCTACACCAATCCCAAAACATTGAAGCCCAACCAGTCACTATAGTGCATCAAATGGCTACAAGGCTGTCAAGGCATAATGGCTTCACCTAAATTCATTGGCTATACGGAAATTCTTTGGAGTTTGTCAAGTACAAGCATCTCATCTAAAAGTGTGGGCCCTTCCTCCCACATCGTCAATTGGGGACAAGAAATTTTGACCAACATGAAGATCAATTTGGGACGGAGGGAGTAAATAATTTTCTCTATAGCAATTAGGCCTCAATGCCATTTAAACTTGATGAATACTTACAATATCCAAATTCTTTTACAATGACAGCTAATAGTATGTGGTTGCCAGAAGTAAAATGATCCCTACTAAATAACCATTTCAATGCAGTATAATAACTTCCACTAATTGAAACAACTTGAAAATTCTGGAAATGAACCACCAGAATTGCAGTGTTTCAGGAAAATACTGGAGGCCCACACCAATTGGACCCCGTCCTCCAAAAATTAAATAAATTAAAAAGTGAAAAAAATAATAATCAAATCGACACCGTGGCAATCCCGACGCCACGCTGGCAGGTGCCGCGTCGATTGTTGACGAGTGTGCACCAATCCCATGCCTGCGCGGCGGGATGACGCGACCAAAACCGGTCTCGACCAATCAGCGCCTCGCTCGAAGACCCCTGAGCCAATCAGAGCGCTTAGCCACGCCAGAGCGTTCACACAGGCAGTAACAATCGGTCCCAACTGAGTACACCAGAAATACCACAAACAGCGTCTTCAACTTCATTCTTCAGTTCAATCTGCTCCCCTTGAATTCCATGTCCTCTTGCAGTTCTGTAATTCTGTGCGCCGGTGGAACGCCATAGCCGGCTGAGACCAACCTCGTGCCGTGCCCTAACATGTTCATATTAGCTCTGCCTGCTCTTTGTTTCTGGCAACAGAGTCGCCTTCATCAATTGCTTCACTAGTCTCTCGCTTTGCATTCCGCTGCATTGCGCGACACTGCGTCGCCATCCTTGGAGCGCCTTATTGCCCCGTGAATCTCCGGTGTGCCTCTCTGTTGTTTGTCAGTTGGGATTGTTGGAATTCGTTTGTCGGAGGTCGGTTTGAGGTTAGGGTTTGAGTGCGGGATTGGCAGCGGAGTGGGCGGCCAGCATGGGGCGCCACACGTTGTTGGTGCTGGGTTTGCTGTTCGCGGTTGGCGTGGCGGGATGCTATGGCGCTGCGGAGGAGGCGGCGAAGTTGGGCACGGTGATCGGGATCGATCTCGGCACGACGTACTCGTGCGTGGGCGTGTACAAGAACGGGCATGTGGAGATCATCGCCAACGACCAGGGCAACCGCATCACGCCGTCGTGGGTGGCGTTCACGGACAGCGAGCGGTTGATTGGCGAGGCGGCGAAGAACCAGGCCGCCGTGAACCCTGAGCGCACGGTGTTCGACGTGAAGCGTCTGATCGGTCGGAAGTTCGCGGACAAGGAGGTGCAGCGGGACCTGAAGCTGTTCCCGTTCAAGATCGTGAACAAGGACGGCAAGCCGAACATCCAGGTGAAGGTGAAGGATGGCGAGGTGAAGGTGTTCACTCCCGAGGAGATCAGCGCGATGGTGTTGATTAAGATGAAGGAGACTGCGGAGGCGTATTTGGGGAAGAAGATCAAGGACGCCGTGGTGACGGTTCCTGCGTACTTCAACGACGCGCAGCGTCAGGCGACGAAGGACGCGGGCGTGATCGCGGGTCTGAACGTGGCCCGCATCATCAACGAGCCGACGGCGGCCGCGATCGCGTACGGTCTGGACAAGAAGGGCGGGGAGAAGAACATCTTGGTGTTCGACTTGGGCGGTGGCACGTTCGACGTGAGCGTGCTGACGATCGACAATGGCGTGTTCGAGGTTCTGTCGACGAACGGCGACACGCATCTGGGCGGCGAGGACTTCGACCAGCGCATCATGGAGTACTTCATCAAGCTGATCAAGAAGAAGTACAACCGCGACATCGGGAAGGACAAGAAGGCGATCCAGAAGCTGAGGCGCGAGGCGGAGAGGGCGAAGCGCGCTCTGAGCAACCAGCACCAGATCCGTGTGGAGATCGAGTCTCTCTTCGACGGCGTGGACTTCTCGGAGCCTCTGACGCGCGCCCGTTTCGAGGAGCTGAACAACGACCTGTTCCGCAAGACGATGGGTCCGGTGAAGAAGGCGATGGACGACGCGGGTCTGCAGAAGAGCGAGATCCACGAGATCGTGCTTGTGGGGGGCAGCACCCGCATTCCGAAGGTGCAGCAGCTTTTGCGCGACTACTTCGACGGGAAGGAGCCGAACAAGGGCGTGAATCCGGACGAGGCGGTGGCTTACGGCGCGGCGGTGCAGGGCGGTATTTTGAGCGGCGAGGGCGGCGAGGAGACCAAGGACATTCTTTTGTTGGACGTGGCGCCTCTGACGCTGGGCATCGAGACCGTGGGCGGCGTGATGACGAAGCTGATTCCGCGGAACACGGTAATTCCGACGAAGAAGTCTCAGGTGTTCACGACGTACCAGGACCAGCAGACGACGGTGTCGATTCAGGTGTTCGAGGGCGAGCGCAGTTTGACGAAGGACTGCCACGAGCTGGGCAAATTCGACCTGACGGGCATCCCTGCGGCTCCTCGCGGCGTGCCTCAGATCGAGGTGACGTTCGAGATCGACGCGAACGGCATTTTGAACGTGAAGGCGGAGGACAAGGGCACGGGCAAGTCGGAGAAGATCGTGATCACGAACGACAAGGGTCGTCTGAGCCAGGAGGACATCGACCGGATGGTGCAGGAGGCGGAGGAGTTCGCGGAGGAGGACAAGAAGGTGAAGGAGAGGATCGACGCGCGGAACAGTTTGGAGACGTACGTGTACAACATGAAGAACCAGCTGGCGGACAAGCTGGGGGAGAAGATCGAGGCGGAGGACAAGGAGACGATCGAGACGGCGCTGAAGGAGGCTTTGGAGTGGCTGGACGACAACCAGAGCGCGGAGAAGGACGACTTCGTGGAGAAGTTGAAGGAGGTGGAGGGGATCTGTAACCCGATCGTGACGAAGTTGTACCAGGCCGCGGGAGGAGCCGCTGGGTCCGCAGGCGAGGACGGCGACAGTGACGACGACAGCCACGAGGAGCTGTAGGCCCTTGGAGTGTGAGGATTCTTTGTAGGTAACTTAGAGTCGCCCACCTTGTTTGCCAGGGAATTGGACCTGTCGGTGGAAGGGTGCCGGAGGACTGAAGGCAGGCAGTTGGTCCCGGGCATTTGGATTAGTTAGGCAATTGCTCTTGGATTAATTGCATTCGTTGGATCCAGAAGGGAGGTTCGGTGGATGTTTTTATGGTGGACAGCGAAGACTTCAGGTCGAGGTGACGCTAACTGTGGTTGCGAACGACTGGTGAGCAGATACGAAAGGGAGATTGTGGGTTGATTCGTCTCCACGCTTCTCACCTCCTTAATGAGTAGCTTTTTTCGCAGATTCTGAATGCCGCCTCGAGTTTTTGGCGATTCATGTATATTGAACACTAGAGGGAAGCAACACCGAAAAGGTTTCGGCAGGTTGGTAGATTTGATGGAGGAAATATTTGGATGTCATTAGGATTTTTACATTTTATATACGAGATTCATTGGAAGACGTTGTTTTTCAAGTCTGAACAAAGATATGGCGAACAAAGATATGGCGAACAAAGTTACGGTGTTGTGAGGCTTCTGTGTATGGTTATTTTATTGTGACAGTGTCTGGCCGCTGGTTGACGAGCACTGTGGCAAGAGAGCACTAATTGCAGTTATTTGAGAATTGGCATTGTGCATGAGGTTGGGGCATTAGGTTCTGACAATCTGTGCACGTGTTATTTTTCTGTACAGCTCTGAGGTACTTTGTTGAGTTGGTTATGCATTCATTCAGACACCAACTTACATGAAATTTGTGGACTGTTTTATTGGTATGAGTAGTGAGCCAAGTGTTTGACTCTTAGCAATTTTGGGTCCGGCCATGTCTTTCATTTTCACGGGGTGCACTCTGCGGTTTCAGTTACATATGCAGACTTGGAAGGTTGATGCTACGTTCTCGATTTGCTTTATTGAGGGCATAGATGCAGCTGATCACTACTGATATGTTGTATGAAGTGCTTGAAATAGTTAGCTTCTGCTGTCGTTTATGGCGGTTGGGCAACATTTCTTGAAAAGACGAGCAAATTCTATGCAGTCAGGTGATTACGGTGAGGTTTAGCCGTAGTCTTGAGAGTGCATCTCCGTTGTTAGCTACATCTTCATCACACCAAATAAGGTGGGAGCACCCATAACCGTCCATTTAACCCCTAAAGAACCCAGCTGCATTTTTTTGGCAGCATAGCAATTTTGGGCAGCTCACTCCAAATGGAGTTTTTATTTTTTTTCTTTAAAAATTTTACACATCATGTGCTTGAGGAGTAGCTTTAAGGCCCAACAATTTTGATAACTTTTGACTACATAGTTAAAAAGTTATAGCATGATATGTAATTTTCGGTGGTCGGCGGGCAGCCCAGGGAGCTAAGAAAACTTCTTTAAAAATTACTTTTTAAAAAAAATAAAAATTTGAAATTGGTTCTTTAGATTTATATAGAAGTGTGAAGCTTTGAATTATTCAATTTGGATCTATAAGTCAAAAGTTATGAGGAGTTTTAGTTTGTGGGTAGATATGGTTTTGAAAGACTCCATACCTACCCACAAACTAAAGCTCCTCATAACTTTAGACTCATAGATCCAAATTGAATAATTCAAAGCTTCACACTAAACCACATCCTAAACCGCACCCTAAACCGCACTCTAGTATAGCTACCTTGGTTTTGACACCAAAATCTAGAGCCCACCAACCATAGTTAAGTATGGGATGGTTTCAAGGTACTTTTGGGGACACTTTAAGGAAACTCTACAATAGTGTAAGCATGGGTACATAGATGGGAATGGATGCAACTATCTTATTATGTTGGAAGATGTAGACATGTCATTCCACATTTCCATGTGTATGAGTTTTTGTAGAATGCGGCCCTTTTTGCAACATAGCTATATATGTAGATTTTAGGATGAGTGGATGAATTGAAGAATAGGTTCCAAAATTTTCTTAACCCTATATTACCGACAAAGACCAAAAATGTGGCCTTTTGACAAATGGAAAGCTCTGTAGGAGACAATGCAAAGGAACAGAGAACAATTGTTTTTCATCCAAATTTTTTTGGACTCATTCATAGGAGTAGTATGTAGGTGTGGGTACCAAAAACTTAGTAACTGATGGTAGCAATATTTCTAGAGATATGTTGAATCATAAAACATGGATCACCATACTGTGTATTGTGGCTTTTTTTACTCCTTTCTTCAGATCTGAATGTAAGACTTTAAAATGATCTTTTTTAAATTTGAAACCAACAATTGAAATGAAGCTTATCCAGTCTAGTTTCTACTCCAATTTGAAAAACTTTAAAATTTCTAACATTCAATGTTTATTTGGAATTTGAACTTTGGCCCTATAACCATGGAGTGCCCATTTTCTAATTTTAGAATGACATGGTACATTTTTTGTACCATGATGTTCTAAAATATAATATACACCTATAGAGAAAACTTTAGATTTTTTAAGTATATATTGTATTTGATATGATTTTTTTCACTTTTTATTCAAAATTTCATAGTAATTTCAAATTTTCTCAAAAAAATCTGGAATTTTTAAGTGTCACAGAAGGCATGTGATTTAATCCTTCAAAAATAAAAAAATAAAAAATCCATTCATTTTTCAATGGCAAAATTAAGCATCCAAGGTAGATGTTCGGCCCATAGTCATAGACTTTGGCATTTGAGGATTAAAAGTCATTCAACGTCCTTACTAGGTTATTCTTATATCTATAGGTCCTTAGATACCACATTGTAGTAACAAAATTATGAGAAATTTGAAATACCTAAAATCCAGTGTTTCCTCTTCTTTGTTTAGATATATACCATTGCTGAAATTTGATTGATTTTTGGTTGTTTGTGGACAAAAGGAGTGGAGCCAATTTGCACCAATAGAAGCTACACTTCTTGCCAATGTGATGAAGTTTGAAAAGAGAACATAGCTCTACAATGCCAAAGTTATCCTAAGCATAAGGTGCATTTCCATGTGCCATTAAAATTAGGAAAGGTTCAAGTTGAAATTTTTTTCTCATATCGGCAAACAAAAAGTTCATCAGCAAATCACTTCTTTGTGAGAAGGGTGAACTGACTAAGTGAATGTGAATGTAATTGTCTTATTCAGTCAAACTATCCTTTAAATGAGTGGAATTATAGAAATATTAACACAATCCGAAATATTTCTAGTTTTATATGAAGAAGTCCTCGCTTGATCACTTTGTTTTGGAAAACTAAACCACTTGCCAACTCTTGATATTCTTGATCTCATAAAGTGAATAACGAACCAACTTTTTGGTGGGGACTTCCAACATTCAAACCTAGACAAATCAAATTTGCAAATTCTTTCATGAAAATGTTACTTACTTTTACAAGTTAATAACCCTTGGAAGTTGAATAAAACTTTTTTGAAGTCAAATTTAGCCAAATTGGTTTTGACAATGATTCCTTTTGGACCTTTGATTTTTGTATGACCTCTTGAAAATTTATGTCTTCACCCCCCCAAAATCCTAAAACCTCTAGTCCATTGTCTCTAGTTGTAAGAAGAATAACGGAGCCCTAGTTATTTCTTCTTTAGTTTGGGTATGACTTTAAAATTCAACTAACCAATGATTATTGCTATTTCAAAGGGGCTATATCAAAAGTGATCAAAGAGAAAGCAAGACAATTTGTTAATTTTGGTATTTCACTTTCATTTAGTAATCACCGAGGTCTATGGATTGCAAGTTCTACCAAAACTTCATAAATGACAAAATTGTTGTGATATTTGGGAGGAACATTATCAACTCTCTAATCCTTCTTAGGACATAATGAATCCTTCATCTCACATTTTCTTTAGTATGATACACTACTTTGTAACAAACTACTGATCTTTCTATTGGTCCAAAGTCTAAGTAAACCTTCAAATCCAACTCTTTTAAGATGTCTTGCCAAATAAATTGTTTATTAAGATTTTCACTCTTAACCTTGGAACAATTTTGTCCTATCATGCATTGAAATAGTCAACCTCAAATGATCAGATTCTTAAATAATATGTGCATTTTTTGTTTCTATAGATTCCTAGAAAGTCATTCATCTAACACTTTTAGGCCTTGGCGTCATCGCTGGGCTAATCCTTTAGATTCTAGATGAACAAAAAGTGGTCGCTTTAACCCCTAAAGGACCACTGTTCTTTCAGGAGCCAAATGGGAATTTTGGGCAAGTACCTATGGGCTGAAATTTTGTCTTGATTTTTTGAAACTTTTTTGGAAAGAGTAAAATTTCTTGCGAAGCTTTGTGGGAATACAATTCATTTTTCAGTCAGTGCTTGGGGACAAAAGTTACGCCTCAAACGGCTCGGAACTTGGAAGGCGAAGAGGGAGAGAAGGGGCAGCAAAAAATTTCAAAAACTTTAATTTTTTTAATTTTTTTCCCTCATAGACTATATTTTTGTCTACAAGAAAAGCATTGGTTCATTCCATTTGGATTTATTATGAGAAAGTTATAGACAATCTTATTTTTTGGGCAATTAGAGCATCTTCTTGAAAAAATAGCTTGTATGATTCATTTCTAAATGCATTTTTTATAATTTTTCAAAAAATAAGATTCCACATGATTTAATTTGTTTGTTGAAACAATCTCACTATTGGGATTTGTGAATGTTAATTCTATTTTTGAGATATTAATAATTTAGATTTTTCCTCTATCTTGTATCTATTTCTAATTAACAGTTTTTTGAAGTATAAAAATTAAGTTTTTTTGAATTTTTTTTTGCTAGACTCTCAACTCAATTCTCCACCATAAATATTTAAAGCTTAAAACTTTGTAGTGCAAAAAAAAAGTTAAGAAGGTTCAAAGTCAAATAATCTTGTCCCTCAATGTGTTGAAAAATTCAATTTTTTCACTTTTCACACAGATATCTTCAGTCAAAAATTCTGAAATTTTTTCCACACATCTCATGCTAATTAGGTGTAAGATCCTACAATCAAAAGTGAAAAAAATAATTTTCAAATTTTCTTACTCTTTGCTATAGAAAGGGCAGTTTTGAGTGTTTTGGGGCAAAATGAAGGCCTTGGTCCTTTAAAGGTTAAAGATGTGATTTAGAACAACTTGAAATAGGTTCAAAATCAAAAACTTCGTCCACATTGGACAATTGTTAGGAATATTGCTTTGTATCAAGTGGCAAAAAATTATTGCAATCCAAACTATAGAAGATTTTCAAATATAATAATATCTACTAATAATGTGCAAATAATACATGAATGTACCACTTGCATACTGAAATAAAATAGCATTCTATTGCATATTAACCCCTAAAAGCCCAAGGGGTTTGGACAAAATACAAATGTGTTAATAAAAATATAAGTACTAAGACCTTTTTGAAGTTTGCATAAAAGAAGATAATGTGAAGCGAGAAAAGCAGAAAGTATCCGTATGGTCAAAATTATAAAATTATTTTTAGATTCTCTTATAACTTTATACCCATGTTGTAATTTTTGTCAAAATTATAAAATTCTCTTATAATTTTTAGATTCTCTTATAAAATGAATTTTGAAGATATAACTTCAAAAATTCAACAAAAATACAAATTCCTATTTTTAGCATTTGAATTTATTTTTGATTAGTCAAAATTGTGGTTTCTATAGATTTGTGAAAAAATGCATAAGATCTATTAATGAGAACACCAACACTTTCCCCAAATAATAAATGTTTCAACACTAGGCAAATCTAAACACTTTGTGCTATTTCTCTTATAATTTTATTTGACCGCAGCGATCTAAGTTTTGAGTATAAATATTGAAAGACAAGCCAATCTTTTAAAAAATAAAAATAAAAAATTGAAAAAATGGTTTTTTGTGCCCAAAAATTTTGCCCGAAGTAGGGCAACAACCAAAAAATGGTCACTTGAGCACTTAGGGGTTAACACCACGTGCAAATTTTATATGAAGGTTTCACTTTTTGAAGACCATAAAATTGATATTCCTGTTAGATCTTGTAATAAAATATCATAAATTCATGCTGAAGGTGTATATATACCTACATTTTGAATTGGATGCAACATTTAAGTTTGAAATTCAATATAAATTAAGAAAAAATTATTTGACAGTATGTTTGTAATGTGTCGTTGGAAAGCAAACAAGGTCTAGTTTCATGTCTAGAAAAGATTTTTTTTAAATCATTGTACAAGGTAGACATCAGCCCTTTTTTAAGTGGCGAAAAAATGCCAAATGGAAAAATTATTTAGGGAGAGTTCTATAAAGTAGCCAAAAGTGGGTAAATTCAAAAAAAAATTGTGCCAGAAACTTACCGGGCGCCACCCTTCGATTGCCACTGTTGGATGAGGACTCACAGTCCTGTCGCCTCCTCTAGTTCTCATGATGTCCCTTCTTGCGTACTGATGCCGCCAGATAGCAAAATCTCAGCCAGAGATTTGAAACCCTAGTGCCAGATTTGAGAGGCCCAAGCTACAGCCAACGCCCTTGCGCCACCTCTTATTCGCCAGGACAAATCATTGTACAAAGTAGTGCTTGTTATTGTTTGGTTTTTCAAGACCGAGGTGTTTGTACTCTATACTCAAAACTTATCTTCATGCACTCCTGGAGATGATGAGCGGGAGTGGAAACCATTTTGCCACTAGAAATTGGTACTTGGTTACAATGGAGGTCATGGAGCACTGGTTCAACACGATGGTGGTTCAGTGATTTTGCGTGGAATTGTGGAGCTCAATTCTCCTCTGAATTCAGTGCATTGTTATATATATATTCTATACACATTGAAGGAAGTCTTCTTCATCTGCATGTGCGCTGATCTCATGCATGGTGTTCTTTGCTCTACCTAATTGAGCGTGGAGCTTTGTAGATTGGAATCTTTGCTATCGACGAACGTGCTAAGTTCCTAACTGCTGTGTGATCTCTGCTTCGAAGTTCTAGTTTCGCATCTGATTTGTCCTGCGATCTTCTGCTTGAAGTTCTAGTTTCGGATGTGCTTTGTCCTACGATCTTCGTGGTCCCTCGGCTCTTTAGGTCAAGGTGCTTTTTTTCTTGCTAGTAATTAGTTTCTAATCTGTTGGAGTGCAAAATTCAGATCACATCTTGCAAGACTGCCTATTTGACAATTCTTGAATTTGTCGACGTTGGTCATTCTGTATTGTGGTTCCTGGTTCCTGCACTGTTATAAGGAATTGCTGTTGGTAAAGCCGTTTGGGAGTTAGACATTCAGTAGTCAGTTCACAAGTGTTACCTCAAGGCTGCTTGATCCTAGGATTAGGGTAGTCCAGTTCTGGAGTTTGCATTTTGTCATGGTGTCCACAGGGTTGGCGTTGTTCCGTTACTATAATCGTCTTCCTTCCACAGGGTCATCGTCTTCTTCTGGGATCACCCCAACCGAGTTGTTGTCTAGGTCAAATGCCCCCACTTCGTTTGAGTCCATTGCGGCTTGCTTCAAAAGTGTACGCAATGGAGGCTCGAGTCAGAGTAGAGGCTTCTCTGTTTGTAAGTCTCTTAAAAAGAGAAAGGCAAGCTTTCAGACAACAAAACGGCGTAGATCAAATACGGCTGTTGTTTTACTACCATCGGATGCTTTGCTTGTCGCAGTGGTCCATGTGCCTTTAGGATCAGATTCTGTCATACATGTCATTGCTTTATCATCGGATGCATCTACTGCGACTGTGGAGAATGCTGTGACCGCAAAAGTTGAGAGAGCTCGGAAAGGAAAGAGTAAGCTACCTGTTGTGGAGGAGGTTGACAACCTCTTTGACGATGAATTCATTCCAGAGGTGAAAGCGAAGAACCAAAGAAGAGCTACAAAGCAACGAGGAAGTTTCAGGAGACGTGGGCGGCTCGATTGCCGTGGGCAGAGCTCTTTAGAGGTTCTAACGGTTTGTTTGAGTCTGTAAAATGTATTGTTTGTTCACAGATTACAGGGAAGCCGGAGATTCTTGAACCTAAGTGGGACACTCTCAGCAAGCATAGTGGCAAGCGTAAGACAACCAAGAATATGCCTCAGGGCATCAAGAAAGGAAAATGGTATATTGCCAAAAATTGCAAGCATCTAAGGTATGAGAGGATCTTTGCATCACGGAACACCGTATCAGTTGCAGAATAGCTTGCTGTGGTTAAAGGCAAGCAAGCAAGCAAGAGAATCCAATTTGCAACGATTCTCCACCTGCTTCAAGAAGGGCGACCGATGCTGGAGTATACAGCGCTGCTACCTTTGCTCACCTTCTTGGAGGTGAGTCTAATCGAATTCCTTCTCCCATCTGCTACATGTTATTGCGGTTTAGGGTTTGTTTGTTTCATGGTGCTTGCATTAAGCTGCATGTCTGGAATTTAACTTGTGTGGTTGTTGGCACTTGGCAAATGGAAGAAAAACGGAGTTGTGAATCAACTGCAAAAGATTTTGGCACCTCGAATGATCGGCATCCACTGCATGGTAAGTACAGAACTCTCTTTTTCAATTTGTCAATTTATTCTCCTCTTGTATTGTGCCATGCAATTGTGGGAATCTGTAGTAGGCAAAGTAATATACACCTGCATGTCTGTGTAGGCACACATGACCAATCTTGCTGTACCCACACTCAGTTCATTGCCAGTTGTTGAAAGAATTGAGGACATGCTAGCATCATTGCAAGCATTCTTTGCCAAATCATCCAAGTGGCACTTGGAATTCATCAATTTGGCCGAGCTCATGCACTCAAAAGGGCTGAAGATATTCAGGAATGTGAAGACACGGTGGATAAGCATGCTCTCACCGGCAGTGTGAGTAATGAGCGAGTATAGGGTGCTCATTGTGAAGATGTCCTTGGATTCCCAACGACTTGTGGAAGACAATGTGGGGGGGCGGCCTAAACGAAAGGTCGATAAAAAGTTGATGGAGATAGCACGCAAGAATTTGGACCACCTCTGTGATATCCAGATTTTACTTGGGTTGTCTGGCTTGTTGCCTTTACTGAAGTGCGTGCACTCCTTGATGCAGTTTGCACAAGGGCGAGATGTTTTTGTCTGTGACTATATATCTGCAATTCAAATGTGTATAGCTGAGGTGTGCTCCTTCTACCTTGACAACAAGACTGCATTTACCCAGGGCATTTTTTGGAACTTCAAGGGGCTTATGCATGTAAAGCACGTTGCCATACCTATGGGCTAGGTGCAGAGCGCGTTCAATTTGAACGTGGACGTAGCGGAGGTCCTACACTTCACTCCCACCGCGCACAGTATCCCAGCTACCCATAGATGGATAGACAATGAATTCAATGCTCCTGTGACAAGGAAGGTGTATGCCGGCATTGTTCTTGATGTCAATAAGCTGTGCAGAGGTGAGTACCTTACTGCCCTTTGTCATTTGTTTAGTTGCATTTTTGGTCTTCCTTTGGTTGCGTTTTTGGTCTTTGTTTTTGACATCTAACCCTGGAACCTGCTTTTTTTTCACA
This sequence comes from Neckera pumila, assembly GCA_963969595.1. Lineage (NCBI taxonomy): Eukaryota > Viridiplantae > Streptophyta > Bryopsida > Hypnales > Neckeraceae > Neckera > Neckera pumila. The sequence continues at coordinate 19,010,320 of OZ018408.1, forward strand.
GAGGCAACAACAAAACTCATAGCCGAGTTGGAGGGACGTTTTCCTTCGTTGGCTCTCATGGACGCGTTCGGCTTTGTTTACCCCCAGTATTGGTTACTGGAATCTGCTGAGGCCGACTTTGAGAAGCATTTGCCGTTATCAAAGAACAGTATGGAGTGCCGAAGATGTTTGACCTTCCCAAGAAGAGGCAAGCCTGCGAGGTTGCGGTGGACGGTGTGCTTGAAAGTGCGGCAACAACAGAGCAAGTGGATGCACCCGCAATGGAAAAGGAGGACGTGCCTCCAAGGGGAAAGCAGCCAAAGGGAAGAGAAGCACCCCCTGTGCTCTCAATTCATAAACTTGACAAACAAGCGTACATGTTCAAGATTGCCATGAAGGCCAACTGCCACGCAGCCATGCAACGAGAACTCCCATTCAATCCTCTGACGCGGCTTTGGTGTCAAATTGAGGCCAGCGGCCTGCTTTGTCATAAGTTGTCGGAGTACCTGAAGGTTGTGGAGCTCGCGGTTGTGACCGTTCTTAGAAGCGTTGAGGACGAGTGCACCTTTTCATCACTTAGCCTCATGAAGAACAAGCTCCGTAATCGCTTGTCTACACATCTCCCGCTTGTAGTGGGGATGCATGCGTAGGAGTTCTACGGCCTCTACAACTTCCCATACGATGTAGCATACAATGAGTGGACGAGTTCTTTGAGGAAGCGAGACTAATTTTTGTGTTGTGGGTTTTGTGCAGGGCATGTCTATGATGAAATTTAACGGGGTCTAAGGGCTATTGGGCACCGGCTGAAGAATCCCGGTTCACCAGTTTCTTAATGTCCCTTCAGTTTTCTCCTTTGAAGTATGTAGTGTACACTTTGGGTTACAAAGTGTCAAGTCTTTGCAGTTGCTGTATAATGTATTGCCTTTTGCTTGTTTGCTGGTATTGTCGAGTAGGTTGTTGGTCTTGCGTTGCTCTCTGTTTCGGATTATTCTTCATGTATGCCTCTTTCCTTGGCTGTCTGCTTGAGTGTTACTGCTTCTTTGGCCGTCTGCTTGAATATCAATGCTTCCTTCCATCATATCGTTTTTTTTATTTTTTTGATTCATAGACAAAGAGAATCTGGTGAACCAGGATCGGAGACTGAGACTCCGACTACGGCAGCTATTTGAATTTTGAGCTATGAACTTTTATCAATTTTCTCCCTTTTGGACTGTCGCCAATTTCTCTCATACTGATTTGGTTATCGCCAAATTCTATGTGAATTTGTGGCAAGTTTGTTTTCAGTGTCGCCAACTAGTGGCTGAGATATATTTAGAGTGTTGCCAAGTAGTGGAAAAAAAGTTATTGTAGCGCCAGAAATGCTGTCAGAAAATTGGGAGTACCCAAAAGTGATTCGCTTAAAAAAATTGGTTGAAGCCAATGATTCACTTCCAAAATGTCCAATGTTGCCACCAGAGCTCTAAACCGAAAATCTTAAGAAAAACTCTAGTAGACATATCTGTTCTTGCCTTGCACCTAATTTTGTTTTCATGCACTCATAAAGTACATTCTAGAAAAGAAAACGTGCACCACTATTGCATGAGGGAGCAATTCTTAAAGTGATGGGAATGGATCTATCTTACCTATGAGGTCCCTAAGTAATGCGTAAAATTGCCAACCTTATGCCTTGCAATACGTAAATTTTTTTACTAAGTACACTAAAATTTGAAAAATTACAAAATTTATTGGGTGCTTCCAAAATTTGACATAAATTAGGAGCACCCAAAAGTGCCTCTTTTTCTTGTGCTCTCATCTCCAAGTGACAAATGAGAGAAAAAATCGATTACATTGTTAGTGGCTTCAAGAGTAATCCAAACCAATTTGTTTCATAATTTTCCAATATTTGGTTAATATTCTGCACATTGTTGGCGTTGAAAGCATTAGCTACTGGACTCCACCCATATAGACCCCCTCAAGTGAAGCATAAAATGTTTCAACTCTCATTGATTGCTCATGAAAACTTGTAGCAAAATCTGGTGATATTATGAGATTATTTCAACCCTTTTCTATTCCTTCCAAACCTTGGTGACAAATGGAAGGTGGCATATTGGATGTTCCTCCCTTACCACAACACCAATATGCTCTTCCACTCTCTATAGTTGAAATTTATATTTATTGTTCTTCAAAATATTGTTCCCTTTGGAGACATAGAACATTTTGAAAACTATATTTCAAACAAACCATAAGAAAAAAAAGCAAGCACCTACAATGACAAACAAAACCGAATACTAATCTAGAACGTTTTCATTCAAACAACCATACCATAAGCATAAGTGAACAAAGTCCAAAAGTGTGTATACAAAAGTTGTAGTGAACGACATATTATACGTTATCATGGAAGTTTGAAGAAAAAATTATTTGTGAATTGAAAGAAAATCAATTTCAAAGTTAGCCATGTCTAAAACTTAGTTTTGTTCAACATGATTTGAAATTACTTTATTTTTGTCAATTTTTTCTTAGAACCCCGAAAAAACTTTTTGGGCCTTGGTATGTTAGTATACATCATTTCAAATTGTTGTACACAAAAATTGAAGGAAAGTGACATGTATAGAATTTAAAATACCAACAGTTTGACTAACAAACAAATGAAGTTGGTTCTCACAATACTTGATTTTTTTTGGAATTGAGGAGATGGATGGCATTAGGCATTATTGAGAGTGTATAGGTTGCAATATGGACCATTGTTACTTTTTAATGTCCTTCCAATTGAAATATTTGTTGAATTGGACATTGCATTCAATTTATATTTCATAGCTGTATAATGCGTTTTTAAATTCAATATCTTTGTCCAAAGACTAGAGTTCATGATGCACATAGTTGATCCAACAAATCCCCAAGAAAATAAATTATCATTGTCAATATCATAAAAAAAAACTGCCAAATTGATGAACGTCAGTGTAATTTTTGGCAGATTTCAATTTTTTGACGACCATATGTTCAGATGACATCCAGGTACACCGTGACTGCGCTCTAAATGGATAAAATTCGAAACTTGTGAGTCTATTCCACGAAATGTCAGGACCCACTGCAGCTTACGTCCGCAAACAGCACGAAAAAGCCAATGACACAATTCAGTCCAATACAGAACCAATATTCCAAATGATACAGGCTTCAAAGGACTATCAAAATCTACAGTCCCCACAGGAACAATCGAACATATTCAAACAACGCCCGCACCCCACCACCCAAAAAGAACATATCACAACTTTTGATATCAAACTCTGGTAATATCATTCAAAGAATATGAAGAATACATGAATCGCCAACAACTCGAGGCGGCAATTCAAAATCTGAGAAAAAAACCTACGCACTAAAGAGGTGGGAAACGTGGAGAAAAAACTCCCACAACCTGCTCATCCATCGCTCATTACCCTTGTTCGCCTCACATCAATTCCAGGGTCGGCCGCACGTCCCTTCTGGATCCAACGAATGCAATTAATCCAAGAGCAATTGCCTAACTAATCCAAATGCCCGGGACCAACTGCCTGCCTTCAGTCCTCCGGCACCCTTCCACCGACAGGTCCAATTCCCTGGCAAACAAGGTGGGCGACTCTAAGTTACCTACAAAGAATCCTCACACTCCAAGGGCCTACAGCTCCTCGTGGCTGTCGTCGTCACTGTCGCCGTCCTCGCCTGCGGACCCAGCGGCTCCTCCCGCGGCCTGGTACAACTTCGTCACGATCGGGTTACAGATCCCCTCCACCTCCTTCAACTTCTCCACGAAGTCGTCCTTCTCCGCGCTCTGGTTGTCGTCCAGCCACTCCAAAGCCTCCTTCAGCGCCGTCTCGATCGTCTCCTTGTCCTCCGCCTCGATCTTCTCCCCCAGCTTGTCCGCCAGCTGGTTCTTCATGTTGTACACGTACGTCTCCAAACTGTTCCGCGCGTCGATCCTCTCCTTCACCTTCTTGTCCTCCTCCGCGAACTCCTCCGCCTCCTGCACCATCCGGTCGATGTCCTCCTGGCTCAGACGACCCTTGTCGTTCGTGATCACGATCTTCTCCGACTTGCCCGTGCCCTTGTCCTCCGCCTTCACGTTCAAAATGCCGTTCGCGTCGATCTCGAACGTCACCTCGATCTGAGGCACGCCGCGAGGAGCCGCAGGGATGCCCGTCAGGTCGAATTTGCCCAGCTCGTGGCAGTCCTTCGTCAAACTGCGCTCGCCCTCGAACACCTGAATCGACACCGTCGTCTGCTGGTCCTGGTACGTCGTGAACACCTGAGACTTCTTCGTCGGAATCACCGTGTTCCGCGGAATCAGCTTCGTCATCACGCCGCCCACGGTCTCGATGCCCAGCGTCAGAGGCGCCACGTCCAACAAAAGAATGTCCTTGGTCTCCTCGCCGCCCTCGCCGCTCAAAATACCGCCCTGCACCGCCGCGCCGTAAGCCACCGCCTCGTCCGGATTCACGCCCTTGTTCGGCTCCTTCCCGTCGAAGTAGTCGCGCAAAAGCTGCTGCACCTTCGGAATGCGGGTGCTGCCCCCCACAAGCACGATCTCGTGGATCTCGCTCTTCTGCAGACCCGCGTCGTCCATCGCCTTCTTCACCGGACCCATCGTCTTGCGGAACAGGTCGTTGTTCAGCTCCTCGAAACGGGCGCGCGTCAGAGGCTCCGAGAAGTCCACGCCGTCGAAGAGAGACTCGATCTCCACACGGATCTGGTGCTGGTTGCTCAGAGCGCGCTTCGCCCTCTCCGCCTCGCGCCTCAGCTTCTGGATCGCCTTCTTGTCCTTCCCGATGTCGCGGTTGTACTTCTTCTTGATCAGCTTGATGAAGTACTCCATGATGCGCTGGTCGAAGTCCTCGCCGCCCAGATGCGTGTCGCCGTTCGTCGACAGAACCTCGAACACGCCATTGTCGATCGTCAGCACGCTCACGTCGAACGTGCCACCGCCCAAGTCGAACACCAAGATGTTCTTCTCCCCGCCCTTCTTGTCCAGACCGTACGCGATCGCGGCCGCCGTCGGCTCGTTGATGATGCGGGCCACGTTCAGACCCGCGATCACGCCCGCGTCCTTCGTCGCCTGACGCTGCGCGTCGTTGAAGTACGCAGGAACCGTCACCACGGCGTCCTTGATCTTCTTCCCCAAATACGCCTCCGCAGTCTCCTTCATCTTAATCAACACCATCGCGCTGATCTCCTCGGGAGTGAACACCTTCACCTCGCCATCCTTCACCTTCACCTGGATGTTCGGCTTGCCGTCCTTGTTCACGATCTTGAACGGGAACAGCTTCAGGTCCCGCTGCACCTCCTTGTCCGCGAACTTCCGACCGATCAGACGCTTCACGTCGAACACCGTGCGCTCAGGGTTCACGGCGGCCTGGTTCTTCGCCGCCTCGCCAATCAACCGCTCGCTGTCCGTGAACGCCACCCACGACGGCGTGATGCGGTTGCCCTGGTCGTTGGCGATGATCTCCACATGCCCGTTCTTGTACACGCCCACGCACGAGTACGTCGTGCCGAGATCGATCCCGATCACCGTGCCCAACTTCGCCGCCTCCTCCGCAGCGCCATAGCATCCCGCCACGCCAACCGCGAACAGCAAACCCAGCACCAACAACGTGTGGCGCCCCATGCTGGCCGCCCACTCCGCTGCCAATCCCGCACTCAAACCCTAACCTCAAACCGACCTCCGACAAACGAATTCCAACAATCCCAACTGACAAACAACAGAGAGGCACACCGGAGATTCACGGGGCAATAAGGCGCTCCAAGGATGGCGACGCAGTGTCGCGCAATGCAGCGGAATGCAAAGCGAGAGACTAGTGAAGCAATTGATGAAGGCGACTCTGCTCCAGGAAACAAAGAGCAGGTAGAGCTAATATGAAGATGTTTAGGGCTCGGCACGCGCAGTGGTTCTGGAAATTTCTCCTCATGTGACACAAGTCAGCTGGTGGGGGATGGCGGTGTGAACGGGCGCGCGTGGCTTCGTTATCTGATTGGGCCAGAGATTCGTTTCCATGTCAGGTGAGGCAGCCATTGGTCGAAAGGGGGCCCGATCGCGTCACGGGCCCTTTCCTGGCTCTCTATTGGTGCTCACTCGTCAACAATCGACGCGGCAGGTGCCAGCTTGGCGTAGAAGGACGCCCTCTACCGTACGTTCAAGTCAGTTTCATAACTAATTAGGGGAAAATTGAAACATTGATGTAAATATGAAACATTGTTCAACTATTTCTGAAAATCTGGGAAAATTTGATTGCTGGCAGTTTTGAAAATCTGGAAAATTATTCTTAAGAAAATTTAGAAAAAGGAATGCGTTTGAGCATGACTAGAAAAACTCAATCCATTTCATCAAATTGGGTTTAGAGGTTCATGAGGACTAACATGTTGTTAGGAAAATCAATTGAATAGTTGAAATCCCAAAATTAAATATTTTTTTATACTTGGATGTTAGCTGTGACCTAAATGTTTGGCATCATGTTTGTAGTGCAATATCATGTTCTTTGTTGAGGCCACCACCAAGAAGCCCATTGCACTCTTTATTTTTTATTTTTCATTTCATTGATTTTTCCAACAAAAGAAGACTAATAAAAGCTATTAGGAATGGTTCAACTATTTATCTTCAAGTCCCAATTCTTCAAGTCTTGGTTCAAGGCCAAATTTCCAACTTTCTTGGATTGTAAAAGGTGAAAAAACAAATATTAAATATGGAATTTGGGACTTTATAGTGTGAAGGTCAAAGGCCAAAGTCCAAACTCTAAGTTTTATTTTTTTCTCAAGGATTAAATTATGTAGCAACTAACCCCTAAGTTCTCAAACGACCCATTTTTTGGTTGCTATCTAACTTTAGGCAGGTTTTTCAGGCAAAAAAAAACATTTTGCAATTATTTTTATTTTTTGCAAAAGATTGGGTTGTCTTTCAATATTTACTGGTGTTACCCTGTGCCGTTGGCCCAATTTTCATCTACTCCCGGTTCCACTCCTGGTTCTACTTCCGATTCTACTCCCAGTTCTACTCCTGGTTCCACTCCCAGTACCAAGAACGCCACCAAAATCAAAGTAAAAATAATTTTCTAATTTTTTAATCAATAAATACTTTGCAATTCAATAACTTTTGCACCACCGCTCCAAACGCCACAAAACCAAGCCGGTGCACCCCTCCTCGGCGAGAGCTTTCCGACGGTACCAAGCACGCGGCCGGGGGACGCACGGTCAGGAAGTTGTCCACGCTACAAACAAAACAGAACAAAACAAAACAAAACAAACAAACAAACAAACAAACAGCCTCATTTAAGGTATTGAGATTCAAAACTGAGATTGCTACGATCAAACAAAAAGTATAAAAGAAATAGCACAAAGTGTTTAGAATTTGCTTATTGTTAAAAAACTAGTTATTTGGAAAAAGTGTTGTTGTTCTCATTACTTAATCTTATGCATTTTTTCACAAATCAATAGAAAAATATCAACCTATTAGGACCTTATATGTTGTTTTTATCTTCTTCTTATATTCAATAGAAATTTCAACCTATTAGGACCTTATATGTTGTTTTTTTCTGCCTTTTATATTCAAAAAAATTATTAGAATTTAGAAGCCTAGTTGTAGGTCTATTTTTATTAGACCCAATTCAACATCCAAGTCCCACTTTGTTGGTGCCAAAACTCTCCAAAAGTGTGTTCCATGTAGGCGTTTGAGAGTCATGTGGAACTTTGGATGTCGTATAAAGCCCTAAGTCCCATTTTTCACCTCTCCACTAATCAACCATATAGAAAATTCAATTCAATATGGGACATAATGTGAAGTTGCTCTAAGTTTTATGGACCTAGATGACAAATTCCATCTTTGATGGGTTTTTAGGAGATAGGGCTATAAAGAATTGATACGCTCTTTTCCTTGAGAAAAATTTACATAACATTTTTGAATCAGGAAGGAATGGGAGGCCTATCTATAATGTTAATCTCAGAATAATAATTTGTGTTACCATAGTCTAAAAATCATAATCAAACTTGTATTCTAGTTTATTTTTTAATGAAAAGAGCCTTGATTCAGAAGAAGGAATGGGTCTGCTCTTCTGAAGTTCAAGAATGTTATTTATTATAAAATGCCAAAAATAATATTATAATATCTTTTATATTAAGTACAAACTCAGCTTCCATTTCATCCATCACGTTCTCATCAGTACATTTTTACAAATCATGAATTTATTTTCAGTACACATGTAAAATATCTTTAAAATGAAATCTTGCAATTTGATCAAAAAATTTCTTTGTTGTTGTATTGCAATAGATTCTGTTCTTATGTACGCTATATTCCGTAATTAAGTTCCTTAGAATTTAATCTTAAAATGACTAAGGTATATGAGACAAAATTTAGATGTATTATGAAATATCTCTTTTTCAACTTTTTTTTTTTTTTGTCAAAAGATAAGATGTAAACATTAAAATTATGCGTATGATTTAATTTAAAAAAATATTTATAGATCTCTTTCAACGAATTTTTGTAGCAATTTCTTTTGGAAGTTACATCCAAAATAGAATTATAGTTTGAAATATATAGTGATCTAAAATTATTATCACAAGCACTCTTCAAATAAACAGTTAATTTTCTTCTAAATTATAGTGATTTACCTTATTGATATATGCAACACTATTTTACTAAGACCCTCCTTAGACTAGAGGCTAGAAACCAAGAAACAAATTTTCAACCAATGAAAGCTTCGAAGATTGAGAAGAGTAAAGAGTGTAACTTTACACTCAAAATTTTTAAGTCCAATAGTAAGAATGGAATAGAGAACATTTTTGCCTTCTATAGTAAAAAAAAAATTCAAAAGTTATAGACAAATTGTTTTAATGGAAATTATTTTAAAAAAATAGATAGTTACCTTGATATTTATGTTGTTTGAAATAGAAAAAAAATCGAGTTTTTTCAATAATTTTTTTTAAAATTCCTAACAACTTTGACAAAGATGAGATTCTGATAAAGGATTGGTGGAATAATAAACATTATTGAATGGCTAGATATACACATACAAGAGACTGAGCATTCTTTGCTCCCTGGATGGAGGACAAAAAACATTTATTTTTTAGAAAAAAATTCATAAGTAAATGCATTTTTAGTCAAAAAATGTGTCTTCTTAACTTCAAACTAAATTCAAGCCAGTCACTAGGCAAAATTTAGGAAAATATGTGAATTAAAAGATAGAGTTATGTTTATTCTTTGGAGGTAACAATTATAATTTAAAATATTGAGTTCCTATAAATTCGTTTTTAGAGTATTTATATAATGTCATCAAAATATTTTTTAATATTTTAGGAATATTCAAATTAAATATAGCCCGCTATTAAATACTCCATACGTGATTAAAGCAGGTGTATACCAAAAAGTAAAGGGAGGTGACTGCCTTGTGAAACTAAAATAATTTTAGGTATTTGAAACTTAAAAGTCCTAAGAACTATAAAAATTAAAAATTGTGAGAAAATATGAAAACATGTATTGCAATAGTATTTTATTTTTTAAATCCAATAAATACATATTGCAATTGGAGATGTACATTACATATCTAATACTAATTTCAAGTACATCTCCCAAATATCTCTAAAGTTATGATTGCATTTGTACTAGGCTCTAAGATTGAGCTTATAATATATGACAGTCAAGCATGATACAATCATTTCATTTTTTTTCTTCCAAACTAATGTTTTTACAATTTGGTAAATACATACAACAATTGACATATCACATATACTACTTGGGCATCATACATTCACATTTTACACTTGCACATTTGATACAAATTTGAGTAATTTTGGTGGTTTATATTGCAGCTTTACCAACTAGGATTAGTATTGCGATTCTAATCAAGGTTAAGAATTTCTACATTTATTAAATTAAAAAAATTATTTTATTATTAAAATGGCTCATTTTCACATATATAATTTTTATATTTTGATGTCTAGAAATATGTCTATTGTATAGCAAATAGTTGCAAATAATAATATCTTGTGCACATGCTTTTAGACAATGAAAGAAGGATTTAGTCATTTGATCATTTTTTTTCAAAAAATTTATGTCCCCAAGGTTATAAAGAATGGTCTAATTTTATTTTTTTAATTAATTTTCTCTCTATTATCACCAAATAAACTTCACATTATATTTTCATCATCACTTTTAACTTGATGTCTTGTCCTATTGTGGTACACTTGGGGACAATGAGGTCATGCATAAAACTATTGAATACATGAGATTGTTTATAGTATTGTTGGATATAGAGAGGTCGTTAATAGTATTGTTATATATTGTGCAATTGCTTAATATAAGTGAAGACAATGAAGTCATCCATAGTATTGTTGAATACAATGAGGTTGTTCATAAGATTGTTGGATATAGAAAAGTCATTTATAGGATTATTAAATATAGAGAGGTCAGAGTCTTAAGTGTAATACTATTGGATACTGATTGAGATTGTGTACAGGATTATAAAATCAAAGACTTTGGTCAACTACCAATCATGCATGAAAGAAACACTAGTGACAAGGTATTGAAGACATTGAGATCATGCATATTACTATAAGATTAAAGAATTTGACCAGCACCTTACACAATGCATGAAAAAGACACTACATTAGATTAGAAACATATAGATTTTTATAGGACTAAAGGCATAATAATAAGGTTTTTATTGACTTTGGCTAGAAAAATAGGAAACTTTGCATTGAGAAAAGCTACATGTGAGAAAGTTAGGAACTTATTCAAAAAACTAATCACACAACAAGGGACACAATTTGTCTTGGTGTAGCTACTTGTTTCATATATACTAGGCATTAAAGAATGCAATATTTTTAGGAGTAATAAAACTCTTTATTATGAAAAATATAGATGAAATTAGTTGCTAATTCAAAAGTGATTACATTCATAGCAAGGAGAAATACCATCCCAAAATTTTGTAGCAATTGAACAAAATCATCTATAAAAGAAGGGTATCCATTATCAAATATACCTTCAAAATATTTTTGTCATGTTTTTTAGTAAATTTCTTGCTCAAACTAAAACTATGATTGAAATTTACATAGGATCTATGTTATTAATTTATCCCTTGTTCCAATTATCCTATCAATAGTTTGCTATGATGAAACAATAGTGTAAATAGTTTACGTATTCATTAATTATTGTGTTTCATGGACATTTAATTGTAATTAACTCAATTCATTTACTTACTAATTTCTAAGCGATTAAATATTATCTAGTAAATGTCTTCTTCATGATCAAGTAATCAGAATAAAAATATCAAATTGAATTGTATTCAATTTATAAATCTATTTAGATAGGTTGCTGTAAGATACAATTGCACTTATTTAGTCTCCGTTATCATGATGTTGATTTTTACTAGTTAAAAGTAGGCATTTATGTATGTAGCTGCTAGTTTTAAGCCGATGGATTACTAAACTCAAAAACATTATTAGTAAAGGTTGGTGATACTCACAAATAGGGGTCAAGATGGGAGTTTGTATTATAAGTTTTGAACTTTCAGATTTAGTTTTGGATATCCAAAATGGTTGAAATCCTTCCTTCCATCCATTTAAAAATAATTACCATTATTGTTGCATCATAAGATCATCATGATTTCTTAAACAAGTCACAAAACAAAAAATGTCATCATCATCATCCACTAAAAAGAACTCACCTTAATGTTAGCCAAATCACACAATCTTCCATCATCGTCACTAAAAAGAATTCACCTCAACAGTAGTTAAATTACACAATCTTCCATAATCATCACTAGAAAGAACTCACTTCAATGGTAGCCAAATCACGCAATAATCTACCATCATCACTAGAAAGAACTCATCTCAACAATAGTCAAATCCTACAATCTTCCATCATCATCACAAAAAAGAATTCACCTCAAGAGCTGTAGTCAAATCGCACCGTCATCATCACTCTAGAAAGAATTCACCTCAAGAGTAGTCAAATCACAGGATCTTCCATCATCATCACTAGAAAGGACTTACCTCAACGGTAGCCAAATCGCGCGATCTTCCATCATTATTATAAGAAAGAACTCACCTCAATCATAGCCAAATCGCATGATTTTCCATCATCATCACAAGAAATAACTCACCTCAACATCAATAGTAGTCATGTCTTGCAATCTTCCAAAGCAACTTTGAAATTTCTAACAAGTTTTTGCCAAAATCTTAATCCAGGAAGGACGCCATGGACAATAAGTTTTTGATGAATGATAAAGAATCTTTGCATATAGGACAGAAGTGCAATTGTTCATCCTTGGAATTTTTTGTGGAAACTGGAGAACATCTACACGAACTTGACTTCCAATGAGTACTTTTGAATTTTTTTATTCCACTGACTTTCACGTTTGCACAATGCATGATTTCCAAGATCACCCCCCCGCGTCGTTCCAGGGTTAAGTGGATTTGGTAGTGGATACTAGTACACTAGTAAAAGAGGATTCCAGATATTAAATAAAATTGCAAAAAATTTCCAAAAATAATAGATTTACCAAATTTTGATTGAAATTTATTAATTTTAGATAAGAATATGGATGAAAGTATATATATCATTCAAGTAGATGGATAACAAAAAAAGATGATTGTTCTAGCTGACTTGCAATTCAAAGTGTAGGTCGCTCTAGTAAGAAGGAAATAGAATTTAAACATTGGTCTAGACCGATGTTCAGGAAGAACCACCAATGAGGTCATTATTAGCCAAAGGAAATGGAAAAAAAAACAATAGCAATTTGAAAACATTAGAAAAATCCTGATGAAAAAAATCTAAGAAAATTCTATTCAGAGTAAAAATTAGAGAAAAAGTTGGATTGGAACTTGAAAAGACAATTCAACATGGGAATTAAAGGAAAATAGCTGATAAAATTCAAATAATATCGAGAGACACATCGTCATTAGAGGAAATTTCAAGCCTCCGGAAGGCTGCCTTACAATCCTCCGAGGTACCTTGAAATTTGCTTTTATTTTGCAAAAAAACTCGTTTTTCCCCTATTTCCGTCCTACTGAAACTGCAGCAACAGTGGCACAGGAATCAAAAATTCCGAATTAAAAAATTTTAAAAAATAAAAAAATAAAAAAATCGAATCTTAAAAAAATATTAAAAAATAAAAATAAATTTTTTTGCCAAAATTGACTGCTCCGGCGAGCAGTCAGAGACTCTGACTGCTCACCAAGAGCAATTTGGAAGTTGATAGGCCATGTCAACTTCCAACGGCCCTGAAATGGGCTAAAATTTTCTGTAATGTCTTTGAAAGGAAGTGATTCTTGTTGTCAATCTCAATTGTCGGACCTCAATTGGCATCAGAATCAATCACTCTACCGATATTCAGTTAACTAAGCTATATCTGTTAGAACTTTCGCAATTGGGACAACTTCTCCTTGATGCCAAGTTCCAAGTTCCATGGCAACTAAGATGGAAAATGTGCCACTATCTCAGGACTCATCAAAAGAAGGTTAAAATCCATTGTTAATCCTCATTACAAAAAATTTGAGGCCTCAACAAGGCCGCTAAGCCTGGCCCCCCTATAGTGATATTATGGAGAAAAAACAAAAACAAAAAATTGAAAATTTGAAATGTGACGTGGTCGCATTTCAACTATGCCAGCGCTGTGAGCACCACGTCAGCGCCACGTCATATTGAATTTTTTTTAATACTTTTTTTTTGAAAAAAAATAAAAATAAAAATAAAAATCTGTAATTGCACCCCGCGGGTGCCGAAAATCAAGCACTCTTAGTCTTGTTGAGGCCTGAAATTTTTTGTAATGCTGCTCAATATTAATATTGTCCACCTTTCTATCAACCAAATAGAACAGACATGGATGTTCAAGATTCAGTCACATTATTTAGCATCAAGTCCAATAACTTTGCAAGCCTCGTGAAGTCCTGGTTCTTGAAGGTTATTGATCTAATAACTGAGTCCGCACATTGTTCATTACAAGAAATCTGGACCCTGCAAAGGCCCGTTTGACTTTTGGCAAATGTGCAATTATAGGGGAATTTTTTTATTATTATTATTTATTATTATTATTATTTTCCAAATTTTTTTAATCGGAAGTCCAACGGGGCATACATATTGATTGCTCACCTAACAGATTCTTGACTGCTTTTGGACAATTTTTTTTCTTATTGCACATTGTCATAAATGCTTGGAGGCCTTTCCATGGGTTGAAATTTTCTCTAATGTTATTGTATGTAATAATCATTAGAAATAGCAACAAATCTAAAATCTTACAAGACTATTGACATTGAAGCCAAAAGATATGCATCTTCAACATGAAGACTAGAAGGGCGTTACCCCTAGCATATACTTTTCAACATGTAACTTACCCCTCTTTTGCCTTTCTGTTTTAAGAAAGTTTTTTTGGGGGGAAGAGCAACCACGATATAGTTTTTGAAGACTATAGTTGCGTGGTTGGTTGAGAAAGTTCCCAGCCTCTCATGGCACCTTCCCACTGCATGTATGTTTCATGTCTCTTCAAAACCTTATCTAATTTTTATTTTTGTCATCAGTGATGTCAGTAGTTTGCGGTTAACCAATGAAAAATAAGGCAAAGTGCACCAAGTTTGCATTGACTGAAAGCCATCACAAAGCCTCACATTTATGGCCTTTGTTTATGTGTCAAATGGCCGCTGGAATTTTGCTCTGGACTATACTAAACTGTAGGAGAGCCCTACAATGACCTGAGGGCCCCTCGAAATATATGGAGGACCGCAATTACAAGGGCATTACATTTGTAGAATTCCAGAATATGCAAATCTCAAAGTCGTCGCAGGAGCTCTTGCATGCTCTTGAAAGACCTTCAAAATAGCGTGGATGCAGCATTGTAGAGCTGCCCAAGGAAGCCAAAAACCCTTTAGTGGCAATACGGTGGAGACCTAAAGTACCACATGCATGCCTAGGTTAAGTGACAATTTGAGTGGGCGGTGGAGAGGCTCCAACATTACATGTTGAAATGTTATTTCTGGAGTAACGCCTCCCCGTTATTCTTGTGGCAGATTTTTGGGAGGTTAATAGATTACTATACTAGCGACCTCAACAGAGATGACTGATTGTCTAGGTTGCTTTAAGCAACGCCCATTTATGAAAACACACATACACACTCATTAAATCGAGGTTTGTATGCAAATTCATTAACCCCTAAAGGACCAAGTGTCCATTCAACGTACGCAAGAAATCTCGGGTAGGCTCCTACAAAGTCATTTTGGTCGGATGTTCATGAAATTTGGCCACAATGTGTAAATAGGTCCTTCCTTGGTGAAAAACTAATTTTTTTTCTGATCCGGTGCCCGGATCAAAAATTATGTTGCCTTGAACTTTTAGGGAAGCTCGGGCAATTTGGGAATCTTTTGCAAAAAAGATCATCAACTTTTGAAATTTGGCACAGATGTAACTAATAAAATATGGCATACAATTGTCTAAAGGAAATCAAATTTTAGTTCTCAAATCACATTCTAAGAAGAGTCAAACATTGTTAGCTAAGTTCGGGTGGTTTCAAGAAAAAACATTTTCTTCTAACTTCGAGGCCTATTATCTTGCAATCTATGAGGACAAAATTCTTAAGTTTTTTTTCACATATTTCAAATGTTTGTCTCTAACTTTTCACTATTCAGATTTCAAATAAAAAATTTCCTCATTGCACAAGAAATCATTAAAAAGTGACTAGTGTATTGCCAATTCACTTAACCTACTTGCATTGCACGGTGATTTAATGTAAGCTAGACATCTCAATTGCCTCTAAAAATTTTCATCAATGAAGCTAACATCATATACTTATGAATGGTCAAAATCCTCATATTTGTGTAGAGCAAAAAATTTACTCCAAGAAGGCTTGAAGTCTGCTGACCCTGTTTCGCAGGAATGAAAAAAGTTTTTTTCTCACTTCAAACGTTATAATCTTTCAATCCGTGCGGTCAAATGTGCTGAAATTTTTCTAGCACTCTAGTAAAATACATTACTTCAATTTTTTACGGTTAGAATTTTAAAAAAAGTTAAAATTTTCATTTTGGAATAACATACCAAAAAAACGTAGTATTTGACAATGTCTCCCTGTGAAAATCCCTTGGTCCTTTAGGGGCTAAACGAGTATCAAGTTATTGAACCCATCTTATTCATCTTGCGCTTGCAATGCAGTCCTTGAGCAGATTGAAATACTCAATTCCAATTAAACTTCTTAGAGATTGTAAAATCACAACATAATTGCAGTTCTTCTCCCCCAAAAGGCATTCCCACCCCCACCCCCTAAAAATATGAGCAAGAAATGGGACTAAGGTGGGGTGTAAGTTTTGTGGCTAAATTTTTTGGCCTTTGCAACAAGAGTATAGGTTTTTTTTCATTTTTTTTTTCATGGTATTTCACCAAATCCATCCAAATGAGGGTTGGGAATTTGTTAAGTCTTTTTTATTATAGTATTAAAACTATGAAACACATATAGAAAAATGTAATTTAAATACTATAAGATGATGGTCTTTGTCTTACATGTCAAACCATTGCCACACGAGCAACATGAAAGGAGACCAAAAATTTATAGTAGAAAAATAGAATGTGTTCAAATGCTTGTGCTCTACAAGCGTCCTTTAATACAAGGGTACATATTGGAAGTTTCAATGTACCTACCGTGAACATTTCAAGGTTGGGTGACATTGGAGCACGCCCTACTTCCAACCTCAAAATTCATTTACTAATTTGATAAGAGTCTGAAAAAAAATGAATTAAAGTGTATTAGATGCAACTTCTTCTCATCTTTTAAGGAAATTTTACTAAATAATTATTTAAAATTTACAGCCTCATTAAATTTCAATTTTATTTTTCTATACATGCATCACACTTTCTTACCCTAACTGTCTTTTTCTTCCATCTTTTCTTGGAGCTTGGAGGATAAATTTGTTTACTAATTCTAATTTAGCTAACTTAAAAACGACACTTTTCTCTTATCCTACCATTTGATTTAGGGTCCTCGCAAGAGCAAGAAAATTAGACATATGCGTGCAAATCTTAGAATGACAATGCAAGTTGTTTTGTATTTTTTTTATACCCCAATAGTATCTTGCAGATTTTCAGATTGTAATTTGAAATAGTTATTTTAAAAGTGTTGTCCTTCTTACATAGGCTTAAATTTATCAGTAGTTGCAATGCCGGCCAACAATTAAAATCAGATGAACAAGTTTAGAATTTCATAAAATTGTGGAATGCCCACAATTTGCGAGGTCTACAGCAGAATTAGTAATGCATGTTAACTGATCTACTGGATGGACGACATATGCTAATCATGCCTGCTTGTATTGATCAAAATGAATAGTGAGAAGTTAGGAGAGAGCTATTTCATGTATGATAAATCTCGTCATTGGATTCATTATTGGAGAGTCTAGGTTGATGATGTGATGACAAATGCATTTGGATGCCTATGTCGAAGAATAGGGATTTGGTATGTCATATTCGAGTTAACTAAATTCTATGTTTTCTCATTGCGGTTGGGATTATGGAAGATGAAGACATTTGGTTCCAACAATTCAGAACTGGAATACTGTAATTCATTGCAGAACGAGTGAGGCAACAACAACCCAACCCGTCGGAATGGTTTCCGTGCTCTCTTTGGTCCATCTTTTGGATTGTTTGTTTTGAGGTTGAAACCCTAATTTGGGACTCGTGCTTTTGTAGCAGTTTTGAGTAGGTCAGATGGAGATCTTTGTCCAGTTTTGTTTATTTTTGACAAACACATCAAATGTTCTTTGTGAACTCTAGTGATATAGAGTTTGGTCCCAAATGAATTCTTTTGTACTCACAATATGACCATTGAATTGGTCGTTTAAGACCATGAATTTTTGGTCCAGCAAGGTTTAGGGTTTTCAGTCATGGATTGGCCCATTTTTTATGAGATTTTGTTGTGGATGATAGGCTGCAGCTTGTGTGGAGAGGTTAGTTTCCATTAGAGTGTTATGATGTGGCAATCCAATGCTGGAAATAGGGTTTAGGGTTTAGGAGAGTGGTCGTGGAGCATAACCACTTCTAGATACTCGCCGTTTTTTTACTAATATAGTAGAAGCGCTTGTGCTACAACAGTAGCATGTGGGATGGGAAGGCAAGAGTTTATGGAAAATAACCTCTGAGTGCCTAGCCAGTTTATGGAAAACATATAATATTATTTTTTTAGGTGATTCCCGGGGGCACACGTCTTGTTCTTACAATATAGTAACTGTAGGGTATGGTCAACACTTTTCTATTGATTCAATTTCTTTAGAAAATAAAAGTTTGGTACATGCTAAAAATAGATTTTTTTTGGCCAATATTCTTTCGTTCACCGCAAATCTAATTCCTCTAATATTTTGGCATCTAATTTTAGAATTATTTTTCGTTGATTCTACCTTCCAACTACTATAATCAATCTAATCAAAATGAAGAAAGTTAGTAAAACTTGTTGAAAACTACTATAAATTAAGATCTCCATCTTTCACTTGATTGCCAAATGATGATTTCTAAAAATCCAAACAACTTATACTAAAAGGAAGTACAGAGGTCTCAAAGTCACTCTATTAAAATTGTGAACATTGAGACTTGCATGTTGAAATAGAAAGGGACATGAAATAGTTATTTGAAAATATGACACAAAAGTCATTGAAATAAAGATATACTTGTTTTCAAAAATATTTGAATTAAGTCAACCTTAATTAACCCTATAAGAATGGCATAACTCTAAAAGGTTTGATGGATGACTATGGTGTTATCAAAAAAAACAAAGAATGCACCTGTTGGTCAAATAATCGGAGAATTTTGGTGACTACCTTGATCATGGGGGGGGCCAAGTCCTTACAGGGTTAAGCCTAGTTGTATAGAAATTTAGTCATAAGTGAATCTTTCAAAAATATTTGTAGAAACATGCATTAGGGGAGGCAATCCATTTCCCATCTTTTAAGGAATTACGCATATCTACAGGGTGGATATTTTCAATGGGGAAATTTGTCCAAGTGCAAAAATAGAGTTCAGAAGGTTTCTATAATTTTTTAGATTTTTATTTTTCAATGTAATTACTGTGAATATTTTGGTTGAAGATTTTGTTTGATCCATTCTGGTCATAAGGACTTTCCTATTTGCAACCAAGGGCTGGTTGCAAATACAACCAAGGGTTGGTTTCAATATTGAAAGTCTTGGAGACAACCGTAATGTGCCACAACTGCCTCTAGAACCATGCCATAATTAATCCCTGCTCATCTCCTCTTTCATGGAAAGAGAACAACATACATGGCCACAATGGGGCGTCGATCAGGAATGGGTTGCCTCCCTAAGTGAGTTAGTTGCTGAACGACGCAGACAGACAGATAACAGGCGCAAAGTGAACTCTGGTGGTCCAATAGTCCATCTGTGGATACTTCAATTAGCATTGGCACTAAATTGGCACTGGTCAAAGAATGCCTTGACTTGAATATGCCACAAAAAGCTCTCAGGCTATGACACACAAAAAATTGCTACAAAGAGAAGTGCAGGTTACTTTGCTACTGTACACCCCCCTACAAGAAAGGTTGACGCCCCCCTTTTGCACCCTTCAGTTTTTGTGACATTACTCACAATGTAATTGACATTTCTTGTTTTTGTCAATCAACATTTGTGTCTACCCAATCTCCCTCAAGTATACCAAACTTTCAATTTCAAAAAAACAAAACTCCATTTTTGGTGAATTTTTAAAATTTTTTTTCACGGTTTTACATAAAAATTCATAGAAAAATATATTTAATGAATTTTATAAATTTAATTGCGGGGATACATAGGAAACATCCAAACGCACATTTTTCCTTCATCAAGCATCTCCAAAAAAGTTTCACAATTATTGTGGCAGAAGTTACAGTGGAGGTGTGAATAGTGTCCAAAATTTTGAAAATTCATATCTCTTTATTGTAATTAGATTTTGTTTTTTTTCCCTCACATTGTAACTAATTTCATACATTTGAGCATGGTGGTACAATTACTTTATCAAAATCTAATTACAATAAAGAGATATGAATTTTCAAAATTTTGGGCACTATTCATGCCTCCACTGTAACTTTTGCCACAATAATTGTGAAACTTTTTTGGAGATGCTTGTTGAAGAAAAGATATGTGTTTGGATGTTTCCTATGTATCCCCGCAATTAAATTTAAAAAATTCATTTATTAATATTTTTCTATGAATTTTCATGTAAAACCGTGAAAAAAAATTAAAAAAATTAACCAAAAATGGAGTTTTGTTTTTTTGAAATTGAAAGTTTGGTATACTTGAGGGAGATTGGGTTAGACACAAATGTTGATTGACAAAAACAAAAAATGTCAATTACAATGTGAGTAATGTCAGAAAAACCTGAAGGGTGCAAAAGGGGGGCGTCAACCTTTCTTGTAGGGGGGTGTACTGTACAGTTTCAATATTCAAGTTTCTTGAGTTTGATCACTGATGCTTAACCCTTGAACGCCGCCGAGGACGTTCTGCGTCCTTTGAATGACAAAGAATCTTTCCCTACAAGACAGAAGTGCAACTTTTCATCCTCGGTATTAGGAGTAAGAAGGAAAGATCTTCAACAGTTCTTTGACTTCCAATGAATGTATTAGACTTTTTCAAAGTAGATGATGTCACACGGAATCACAATACATGGTTTCCATGGCTACCGGTCCGTCCTTCAAGGGTTAACCCAGAAACGACGAGCCTATGACCGCAGGCTCAAAGCCTCACAACTGAGCAATCAGTTTGTTGCCGATTTCCAACAAGAAATGCTTGAAGCTTTTTGTGTTTATTTTTCACAGATGAGAGTACATTTCCTCTTCACCTCACAAAATTTTCAGAATTTAAAAAAAAAAAATGATTTTTATAAGAATTTTTGAATGAAAAGTGAAGAAAAATTCATATCAAATAGAAAATTAGTTCAAAAAATATAAGAATTTCACCATGGGTGCAGATTATAGGGACAAACATCATGGTGTAAAATTATTTACCATGTACATCTATAATTAGAATATAAAAGACATTAAAAATTCATGCAAACTTCAAACTCCTATAAAATATTCAATTTTGCAAATTTTTCCAAAATTCCAATTGGAGTAGAAACTAGAGTAGCTCACCTTTGTTTCGTTAGTTGGGCTCAAACTCCCAAAACATCATTTTCAAGGAGAAATTTCTGATTTTGAGAAAGGAGCAAAATACACTAAAATGGCAAATTTTGTCTCCCGTTTTTTTTCTTTGGTTCTCTCTCACATGAAGACAAAGGCTGTGATGATTGCAAAGTCAATTGGAAACTATTCCTAACCCACTATTCAAGGTGCACAAGCAAAAAGCGGATGAAAAAGCACTTGTATTGTAGCTTCCGTGTAGTTCAGTTTCTGTTCGTCCAAACGCCACAAAATGGCACCCTCGGCGTTTCTGGGTTAAGAGATAACTCAGAAGCAAACCACACAAGTGCATCACAATGTAATCTATTCTGGACTCGGCACAATTGCCAGCGTCCAACCTATCGGCTTGACTAATGTAATGGGATCATTCGAAGTTGATCATATTGCTAAACTTGAGGGCCAAAAATTCTTCATATCGGAGGGGTATTCTGAAGGATAACTAAATTCAACATCTCTATGCTCTCGCGTGCAGCCAAACACAATCTGTGAAGGCATAAAGGAACGTCAAGAGCATCAAAAGTCTTGTGATGGTGGAATGTGCTCATAATAGAGTTCGTCACCTCAACAATTTTATACTAAAGGACTTGGGAGCACGAAAAACCCACCTTGTAATCAAGTAAGCTCCATTGAGATTGAGAAAATGGTGTCAAATTCCAAATTATCCACTCTGCTGCCGTGCACTGCAATCGTACTATAGGAGATCTAAATTACAGGAAGGGCCATCAACGTATCCCCAAGAACCTTGGCATGTGTGGTCACCCATTGAGATTGACGAATGTAGGTCGCAAGCACAACCAAAAATCTTGCGACTGCAACAGTTGCCATCTACAAAACATAAAATACCACCGAAGGTCAGGATGCCAGAAAAATGGACGTACATCAATAGCTAAGGTAGAGGATACTAGAATCTGCAAAACCTGATCCCATCTTCTATACTGACCCCGGTAACCAGTAATAACTCATGTATTCGTACACTTGGTTGGGATCAATAGCAAGTAGTGTAAGCATGACTTGGCTAAATGTTTATAATCACTCATCTTCGAAAGGAATGGAGTTTGTCTAATGTCACTTATAGTGGTCTACAACATACCTCCCTCTTTGAAATTGAATAATAATTTCATACAAAGTGATTACAAATTGACCTCAACAACTTTGGCTCTTGTACCCAAAGTGATCTCTCCACCGCAATTAATTGATCTCCCCATACCACAGCTCTACATATATTAAAATGCTCAAAGTGACGCAAGATAGTATCCTATACCTTACCTCGAATCTTCTAAGTCGAAGTTTGTCAAACAGAATGAATTGGATAGTTCGGTGATTAGGTTTAAAACTTACCACTTTCCACTGTCGCTCAAAAAAAGCATGAAGCTCTTCCCACACCTTGACCTTCAAAACGGATACTTTGTGCAAATTTAGAGGGTCCACCTGCAAGATGCTAAGAATCGGCTTCCTTAGGTTGAGAGCCAACCACGCAATTGTGAGGTAGTCGACAGCATAGAAGGATTGCACCATTCTGCTGAACACAGGTGGATTGGTGGAAAAGACGGCCATAATGGCTTCTATTATACGCACGCAACCAAAAAACCCGAACGCGAACACCAGGTAGTTCATGTCCATGGCAATGCGTGCAAGTTGACCATGCTGCATTGTAAGCTCGGTTGCTGACCATTTCTGCACAGCTGTTGCTCCATCTCCCTGCTCAATCATAGCAGTGCTCAGCTGCAGGACCTCCGGCTCCTGCTGCTGCTTAAACATCGTCAGTAGGCCAACCACTCCCGCAATGTTGTTCATCACAAACTGCTGGCCTACATCTCTAACCTTGAATATGATCATCTTTGATGTCCGGATTGAGAGAAACGAGGAATTGATTTCGCTCAGCTCTGTCTCATCGCCAGATAATCGAAATTCTGGCACATCTTCTGGCACATCTTCTGGCACATCTTCTGGCACTTCATCTTCTAGTGCGTCCCCTGTCTCCATCTGTGCATTTGCAGACAGGCCAAAACTCCTTGCAGAAGCAGCTGCTGTTCTGTTGCACCTGTGTAAGTTCTTCTGAGCATTTAGGGTTTGCTGATTAAAGGGCCACGAATTGGAGGACTGGAAACGAAAACGTCCACCACATGAGGCGATGCTTAATCTTTGTCGGCTGCTTGAGGCGTTTATGAAGGACAAAACTGGCGAGAAACGAATGGTGCCGGGGGGGGTCCTCGACCTCAAACTCTCTCCGGGTTTATAATAAATGAAGCTCTTCTGTGGAAACCCTAGACATGAGTCCATCTTTCTCGTGGAAAGCAGCTTCAATCATCCAACCCCTCTGAGAGCAGCTTCAACATTCCAATGTATTTACGTGCATTACAGAAACTCTGCGTGCCCAAAATAAGAATCTGCACCCCCGAACATAAGCAATAATCCCCCCTCAGCTCCAATTTACATCTTTTCCTCGTTACGTGAAAGATTAACACTTCACCTTGCTTTTAGCAAACCGCTTAAACTTTCACTGTGTAAATTAAAAAACAGCTCACTCCGAAAGTAACCCTTCTATCCTTCGTTGCAATTTACGAATTGCGCTTCAAACAGAACAAGACCAAAGACACCCTCTGCCTGTTCACAGGGACAACCATTACCTCAGGGTAAAGCTTCAAATTAGCAGCGTTCAAACACAGAAGACGATCCGAGCAAGCGGACAATCATGCAGGGTCTGTCGACCAATTCTTCACTTATCGCACACCCTTCGAAAAAATTCAATCAGGAACTAAAAAACCCACCCCAAAAAGCACTGTGTGCGAAGGAGCTACTCCCAACAAACCATCTCTATTTCACTTGTGTCAAGCTTTGATTCAATCGATCCCCTAATTTCAAACAATGTGGAAACTTCACCAAGGCAAAAGATTTTGAAACAGCGCACCTGATTTCCTTGCGGTGGTGATTCGTGCGCTTAGGTTCCCGTGAGTGCACCTCTGCAAACCGACGAAGAAGCTCCAAGCTTCACTGCACCGCAAATGTCAGCTGATAAGTCAGGGAGAGCCATAAATCTGGGTCGGAACCACTTGGCAGGTGACGTGTCTGTCACGCGTCTCTGCACCAGTGCATGGAAGTGTTTGGGCGAACCAAACCATGCGCCCATTTGGGGTCTTGAAATCTGCTCCCTAAAAAATTTTGAAATTTTTTCCACACATTTGAAAATCGTTTTGTCTCTAAGTTTTTATGGTTTGCATGACGAACAAAAACTTTCCTCGGTGTATAAGAAATCATCAAAAATTGCCTACAATAGAACATATAATAAATCTCACTCTCTAAAATAATAAACCTCTCTGATAGCCGGTCCTAGTCCATGCTATATATAGGACATAATAAGTGATTGCCATGCAACTGCAGTATGTGCACGTGCATGAGAGTAGGGAAGGTGTTGTTCAAGTTGCTGTCTATGTGTACAACGTGTCCAATGTTATTTGATTTGTACAATGCAATCTGAAAAATCAATGTGAACTCATTAATGTAGTGACTACCAACTTGACCCTCCCTAATTGTAATAACCTTTATAATGTAAAGTATCAAACCAATTCCGACCCTTTAGCTTATTAGAAGTTCTATTGTAGTATGTTATTCCCTCTATCCCCAAATAAATTTGTGATTTCTTAGAAAAAACTAGCATTAGATGAGATTTGGGGGTCTTGGAGGGCTCTGAGTTCCCTTGCTGTTTGCTGCGTTCCCAGACTGCGGAAACGCAGCAGCAGCAGTTGGCTAACGTGGCACAGCAACTACCACGTCATTTTTTAAATATATATATATTTGCTTAAAATGATATTCTGGTAAAAATTTTATTTTTTTTATTTTTTTGTTTTTTTTTGAAAAAAAAATTCTGACACACCCGTACCAGCGTTCACTAAATCTGGGCAAATCAGGGAACGGGCCTAAAAAAACGGCCTTCTAAGACCGCTGAATATCATCTAATGATTAACACGTACGGTGCTTCTATTTTTTAGGGTCCAGGATTGAATCTTTATAGTAGCTTTTAGTTGCAATAACTCCCCTTTAGCTATGAACCATATCCACAAACTACCTTTGAATAATTTTTCTATGGACTAGGTAGACTTGGAGATCTATAAGAAAGTTTGAGGAAAGGGAGAGCATTTTTTGATTTAGGGCAAAAGTTTGAAGAAAGTTTGAACAATTTCATTGTTGAAAAAATGGGCAGCCAAAGTATTGCTTCTCCTCTTCACTTTTTTTGCAACTACATTGATATTGTCATCTTCTTTTTTTATTTGATGTTTTTCTATAGGTTGTAAATCTATTGCAATTTCTATTTTTCAAGGTCTACTAGCAGGATGTTTGGGTATTGCAACATACGAAGAAGATGGTGGTGTATCATGTAAACTTTGTAAATCCTTCAATTGCTAAATTTCTCTCTTCTGGAAATAATTGAAAAATGGCCCATTATTGAGGATTATTCTTTGGTTGCCACCACCACCATTTTTGTTTTTCTTTGTAAGAATGTTGCTACCGCTATATAAGATGATAAAACTATTGCAACAAGAATGAATAATGATTATTGAAGAGACAGAATTTAAAACTACACTTCTATTTCCTTGGTTGAAGTAAGAACTACTATCATCATTTACACCTCAACCTTGCTCTTGGAATTATTACAAGTGGTAAAGAAATAATAATTTTTTGTAAGAAAGATTGGAAGAAAATAATCATTTTTGCAATATTTTTTGGAAAAATAGTATAGTTGCTGAATGTTGGGTAGAATTTTACTATGGTGTAAAATGAAATTTCTAATAATTAAATAATTTCTTACTACCAAAGTCAAAGTCTAGTATTTTGTTAATTATTCGTCAACTAGTGCCAAATCTAATAAGAAACTATATGGTAGTAGTGACCTTAGACCCTAAACCCTAAAATCCTTAATTTGAAACTTGGACTTGGAAAGCCTTTTAAATTTTATATTTCTTTGCGATAAATATTTATCAATTGTATCATGATCATAAAAAAAACACTTCAATACAAAGATTTCATTTACAACACAACCTACAAGGTCTTTAGAGCAAAAAATTGGTAAAAACCAAAATGTCACTATAAACTATAAATAAATAATAGTTTTGACACTTCCTTGTTGAATATATGTTTCCTAGGAAAAAAAGGATCAATTGATTCTTTAAATAGAGAAATTAGGAAGGTATTTTGTTGCATAGAATTATCAAAATTTTAAATCCCATGCATTTAGGCATCTGTTTTAAAATTATTTCCTGACAATCCTGCCTCATTACAGCTATCACAGTATTACAGAAGGTGATATTAAAGAGGTCTGAGTATAACAAAGAAAGACGTAGCTGAACGTATAAGACGAAACCGCCATGCCTTTCGTTTCGACACTGTGTGCGCGAGCGAGAAACGCCTCGTGAGTGGCGAGAGGGGCATACAGTCAGTGGTTGAGTTTGTAGGGCACTTTTCTTCTTCGGTTTCGGGGTTTATCGAGGGCACAAATTCGAGGGATATCGATCTGTGCACGCTGCAGAATTAGAGAGAATACTACGCTGGAACGTTTTTTTTTTATAAATTGAATGCAATTTGATTTGCGGCGATGGTGTCTTTGAATTTGGTTCCAAAGCCTCATGGCAATGCCGAGGACGCAGCGCGGAGGCGAGCTTGGCTGGACAGTATTGGAGCTGTCTTGGGAAGGGTGATGGGCTCCGAAGCTCGGATGTGGCTCTTCACCACCTTGGCTTCATTAGATTTTGGGGATAGAGGCAGGCAAGTCCTGGTGGATTGCTTTTTGGATCTCCTTCAGAATTCCATGCGGGAAAGTGCTCAGCGTCGTGGAATGAGGGAACATGGTGGGAAGCAGTACTTCTAAACTCCAATTAATTTATATTTGCAAGGAATTGCTTATTGTATATTTATTGTAATGTAATGTCTGCATTTCTTACTTGGAAGCACCACTTGCAATCCGTTCAATGTGGCATATCTGCTTGTCGGCCTCTTGTTTTTGTTACTGAAATCGTTACATCGTCTATCTCACAGGCCCTTTGGAGCTTGAACTCGCTAGAATGATTTTCGAAAACGGGCCTCGGTATGCAGAGAAGCTGATTGAATACGACTTCGACTTGTTTCGCAGGCTTTTTTCAGGTTTTTGATGATTTTAATTTATTCATTTTTAAATTTAGAAGAATTGGAAAACTTCAGACTGAATTTTGAGAGAAATGTTTATAATAGGTGCGGGACTCAACTTTTCACCTTCCAGTTAGGGTTTAGTGATTGCAGCTTAGATTCTCAAGCGATTGTGTTCTTTGCAGGCCATCCAAACAGGATTCGGGACTTCTTCGATCACTTTGCGGGTGTGGGGCAAACTGAGAATCTACTCGGAGCCCGTGCACTTGCAAATTTCGCGTTTAGAAACCGTGACCTATATTGGCACCGTCTCGTATGGCATGGAACACATGCGCATTCTCCGGCAACTGTGGCCGCAAAGCCACATTACTTCATGGAGCTCGATGTGGTGAACACTGTCCAGAATTTTCTGGAATGTGTACCGGAGTTTTGGGAGTCGCAAGAGTTCATAGAGTCCTTGGAGGGTGTGGGCTTGTGGAACACTGATAAAGCGTTTTTTGCTGAGTACCTTGCCGATTTGTTGGCTATGGAACTGGATAGTTATACGCACAAAGCGGAGGGTACCTGGGCGATAGTGCAGGATTTTATGAGCAGCATGCGACCCTCAACATTGTGTCGGCATCTTCTACATCTTGCTAGCGACGAGACTCTGTTGGAGTTCGTAAATGCTTTGGGTTCACGGTTTGCGATGTGGATGAGGGACTCGCATACTAGAAAGGCGACTAGAAAGATTAACTGGATGGGGGTGATGGTTTATGCTGCTGTGCAATGGGAAAGCTTGATGGAACCTGCATTTTGTAATGCATGCATTGAAAATGGGCGAAAGATCTCACGCATACTACAGGAGGAGGAACACGAAGAAGACGCCAATACTCTGAAACAGCTCTTGAATGACAGCTCTGGAGACGATGAGGGCAAAGGACATTGGGCACTGAGGGATGGAATTGCAATGATGGACAAACCAACTGCTTGCCGATACCTAGCCTTGGAGGCTTGGGTGCTATTTTATCAGTTGTCGTCAGAGTCTGCGGGGGTTGATTTCTATGACGCTTTACTAGAAGAGAGTGGTATTACCCATCAACGTTCTTTCACAAAAGAAGAGGTAACTGCGAGAGACAAGAAGAGGAGGAAGAGCAGTAGTAAACGTTCGAGGAAGAAAAAGCACAGAAGACGTGAATCAAGTGACGCAGAAGATAGTGACGACGAATTTACCGTGTTGGCAAAGCAGGAACAGGGTTGGCTGCTTTCCATAGACGAGTTCAAGTCAACATGGACAAAGGTTTGCGATTCTACTATTGACTTGTGGGGTGAATATCAATGTTGACATTGATATTTGTTTAGATGCATATCAATTTCTCTAGTACTTTTTGAGCAAAGGCATCAGAGTATTATATTGGACCACCCTTGCTTGCATGTTTTCCTCCAGTCAAAGCTCTTTCATACTTCCTTCAATTCAATGCCGAAAATGGATGAAGTTTTAGTTTTATGGTTTTGGGGGGCTTGACTGTTTCAACAGGCAGATCTTCCTGAGGCGTTGACAGCTATCGCTGTGCGAGCATGGATGGATTGGATGAGCCAACAATGGCTTTGATTGCAACTCCAATACGTCGTTAAAACATATTACCTCTGGGAACAGTGCACATCACATGCTTTGTGTTCCTCACGCAATTGGGATCTGGCCTTCTCTTGGTTACTGGTAAGCTGGTGATCATCCTGTTCAGGTGTTTGGTCCATCTGTTTGTCCTAGTACAGAAGCTGTTCTGGTGTAATTTTATGAATTCAATTAGTTATCTAGTTTTGGTTCTTTTGAAAGCCAACCTTGTCTTTCCATTACATAAATGTCACGCTATTCGGGCATGGTAGGGCCACTCACCTCTTTCCACTCAGCATTTTGAGGGGTTCTGCTTTTGGAGCTTTCAATTTCATCTGCATGGTTACTGACGCTGATACATGACACAGGGTGATCGGTTGATTATCGTACTCTCCCTCTGCAAAATTTTAGCCGGAATACCTCAGGCAATGGCCTTGCGAAAAATCCTGCGAATCTTCAAACCAGTCCTAAGATACGTCCTGAAAGAGTCTCCCACACAACCCAACCACCTGAAAAAGGTGAGTTTGTCCGTTTCATTTGAAGCCTACCATCATGTAGATACTGAGTTATTGTAAGTAGATACTGGACTACCAGCGCAATGCATATATGATCTCGATGAGAAACTCTTCAATCTCTTTTCAAGGAATGCACTTAAGAATCACCTGTAGACATAGAATGACAATAGAGGCACAGTAGAGCATTAGCCACCGGCTCCAAATTATGGAAATCACTGTTCAAATCAGAAAGAGAAACATGTGCTTTGATTTGCACTGGAAATGTCATATTTTACTGCTTTTCAAGTGAAAGTAAGTGTAATGGATTTCAACGGATTCCTCCCGTTTACGATGCCTATTTGGGGTCGATCAGCATGTGGCGTTGTTGCGATCGTATTGCGAAGAGCGTTCTCAGTCGTCATCTGGGCGGTTTCGATTCTGACTTCTTGTCGGGTGGTATGTGCACCAGTGGTCTAGTGGTAGAATAGTACCCTGCCACGGTACAGACCCGGGTTCAATTCCCGGCTGGTGCAAAATGCCCTGTCAGCTTTTGTATTTTGCCATCTATGTCTCTCTGCCGAGATGTTCTCTTTGGTCTCAGTGGACAGCCGGAATTCTACTCGGCGTATTGTTTTTTCATGGCCCAAATGGCTTTCGTGTGTGCTGCATTTAGTGCTCTGGAGGCAAGCAAACATTTCCAGAAGGATGCAGGCTTTTCTCTTGACATTTCTCAGTCTCTTTGCAAAGTCGATTTACCGGTTCTGCTATAGGATCTGTTTAGGTTCCCTACTGCTTAGTCTAGCGGTGTTACTGGCTCAGCTGTTCACTCAAGATTACATTACCATTCGTTTCATGCTATGGCCAGTCTGATTCTTCATTCAAACATATTTGCCACTAGATTGCAGACTTTCACTGGTTGGTTTAAGCTAGAGCTGCGGTCGTGAAGGTACGAGAAGCTGTAATTGTTGTTTGCTGTCTCATTAAAGCGACTTCAATCCGATTCTAATAAGAACTCGTGGAATTAAGAACTTGGTTTATTGTGCACATGGTTAATTGATCGTACGTCTTTCTCACGCACCGGGATTCGCATGCGTGATGATGTGGAGCAGTTGGTTCAGTAATAAAATAATTAGACAGCAGGTTTGAAGAATGTTGATGTAAACTTGCAAAATCCTGGTTTCGAGGGTCTGATCATTTGGCAACCAAGCTCAGCGCATCTAGTGGTTGGCATGTTATAGTGTGTTTGTGAGTCTGGCGATTAAAAGCAGATACCAGTGAGCTTGTTTTAGTTGTAACCCCTTGAGAGAGCATTGTGATCCTGGGCCATTGCAAAATCATTGAGTTGGGCCAGCCGTGGAGTCCAAGAAGAATCTGTGAATGAAGGAATGGTATCTCGTCTGTTGATTGTCCTTGGAGCAACTTTGGTTGTGTAGCTTGGTTAATAAGCTTAATGCAGTTGCGGTTCTAAATGGTAATTCTGAGATCTTGTAAGCTTGCAGCTAAGAAACGATTATAGTTTTCTAAATCTTGGCAATTGATGTAATTGCAAAGTATGTACAAAAGATGGTCTTAAGCATGCAGAAAGTCAAGTTAGGCCTGTGCATGTATGTGATTTCAAAGGTAGCAACTGAGTTCAATGCCTTTTGAAAACTCTATAGGATACCTACTGGGTCACTTGCAGATATTGAAAGACATCATATGTATTCCACTCTCCAAAGGTAAAGTTCAAGGCGTCTTGATTTTGTCCTCAAGGTGCTTCGGTTTTGATCCTTGTTGCCATCAATTAAGCATAGCCGGTTCTCATGTCACGATCATAGTGGTGACACTTGGGGGCATGCTCTCTGTTAATCGAGATGTTTTTGCTGGTTTAAATAGCTGCAGTGTTGCCAGCCCTTCCGTGGGACAATCTTGAAATTGGTGAGTTGTACTCGAGCATTCTTGTCCATATCATAAAAGGAAATGTAGTTCTTCGTGGTTGGAAAAGATGTGATTTTCACATTGTCTAGCTTGACCAGCTGGGACGCGCACTGGCATAGCATGCTTACTAGAATTGTACGTTGGGTGGGAGGCATTAGGTTAACTCATCATGGTTTTATCAATGCAAGCCACAATCATTCGTAATTGATCGCACTCGCATTGAACTGAACTTCAGAGAACGAATAATATGAGTTGTGCGCAGTTGCCTAAAGCCAGAGTCTCTGGGTCTATTCTGTTTTTAGTGTTCATTCTCTCTTTGTCGGAGCACTATATAGGCTTAGAAGCACCACTCTTCTTCAATTTTAACTCTGAAACATGGAACCCTAAACCCTCACCTAAATCCCAAACCCTAAACCCGTAACCTGTTCTTTCTAG
This sequence comes from Neckera pumila, assembly GCA_963969595.1. Classification (NCBI taxonomy): domain Eukaryota; kingdom Viridiplantae; phylum Streptophyta; class Bryopsida; order Hypnales; family Neckeraceae; genus Neckera; species Neckera pumila. Next base: position 19,041,970 of record OZ018408.1, read on the forward strand.
TTCCTTCTTGCAAGCAAGCAACAGCCATCGGTCCGAATCTTAGGATTGCTCAAGTGCACAATCTCAAATTAAATTTATGCTTGATATGTTTGGTCTCTCAAGTTTAAGTGACGCGAAGGTTGAGGAAATGGACGACATTGCATGGTAGAAGTGTGTTATAAGGATTTGAGTTTGACAAATTTTTCTGCCTTGCATGTATCAATAGGGTGAGAGACATGACAAGATCACTACAATTTTCGCTCTTTGCAGCTAACAACCCGTAGTACCACCACTTCAAAGGATATAAGTGAACTTCAACACCGGAATTGGTGGATTTCCATCAATTGATTTGAAGACCGTGCAAGATCAACCAGGAATTGCGCTTCAACCGCAGATGTGTACTGTATGAAGGCTCTTCATGAGGTTGGTCATGCAATTTCCCTACTTCGCAGGGACATAAGTCGAGGTTTAGGGTGACAAGAAGGTTTTACGGCAAGAAAGGTAAGTGTTGCTCCATGGATATAACATAGTATGGAGACTGTGAAGTAGCGGTAACAAAAGCTACCATGGCGATGCCAGAAATTTGTGCCAATTGTAGTATGCCCTCTCAGAAACAAGAGGAAAGCATCCCCATCACCATTCTCTTTTCCAAAGCGAGCAAGCAAGTGGTGTGTGTGGAGACCGGCAAAGAGTTTGTGGACATGCTCATGGGCTTCCTTACCATCCCCGTTAGCTGCATGGTGAGGGTGTTGAACGAAGCCGCCATGATTCACAGACCAGACGAATTGAAAGTGCCGCCAGTGATTCCTGCAAGCGTCCCTTACAGCCCAGGCCCCAAGAAGTCCGACCCTCATTTTGCATTGACCGCCATAGCTAATGTTTTTGAGAGTGTAGCACGATTAGATGATGATAAGATGGTCATCGACAAGAGTACTCTATTGCAAGCCAAGCCCACGTTTCCTTTTGGCGCTGGGAAGCTTTTGAAAACGAGAGGCGCTCCAAAGGAAGGTGAGGAAACGATACATCCTGACTCCGGATTCTTTTCATGTGGAGCGGCTTGTAATTTTTCTACGGCAGTTGTAGCCACCAAGTGCCCTAAACACAAGAAGTCTATGACTATTCCAATCAAAATGGTGGAAGACGCGCCTGTGGACCCTGATGATGAGAAGGCTGTTGCAGCTGCAGCTGTTGCACAGGTGGGTCTCTCCACTGGTAAGGAGGGCTGATATTGCAATAGTTTTGTAGTGGTTTTGCAATGACTGTCAAAAATCTATTAGCAAAGGTTTGCAATGGTTTATTGTAACACTATGTAATGAAAAATTTGCAACTATTTGAGATTACAAAAGCTTTTGCCACAACTAGGCCATAGAAATGGATTGGTTCCGTGCCCAAGACATTTGCAACAAGTTTGCAGCACTTTTGTAATGATTTGCAATAGACCAGAAGTTTTTAGCATAGTCAAGAACTGCTACAAAACCATTGCAAAAAATTGATGATGTGTTGCAACTGCTACTTCCTCGGTTGCAGTGGTCGGTAATCTTTACCTCATGAGTCATTCATGGACTCACGTCCATTTTTGCCAACACTCCTTCCATCAATTTGTGAACAGATGAGACTAACCGATGGGGGTGCCCATACTTTCATTTTTCTTCATTGGAAGCTGCTTGTTTTTTCCAACTTTTGTGGCGCAGAAAGCAGGTGGTTATGTAAAGCTAGACACAAAGTTCATGGTTACCAACCAACTTGAGATTCTTCCCAGTTCATCCATGAAGGCACTCATTGCTTTGGAAATGATTCGATCTGAACGTGTTGGAGACTTGGATACTATGGAGGTGAATGTTGTTGCGCAAGAGGTAATTCAACAAGCTTAACTACTCGGTGCTTCGAACAATTGCCTTGTACACTTTTGGAATGCACAATTGTCTTGGCTGCAACAAGGTCTCATGTAAGGTAAACCACAACTTTTGTGGTTGATGAACAGGTTTTGCAGCTGCTGAAAGCATCCCTATTATCCCTGAATGTATTGAACGATGTATTTGGCAAGTACTGCTCAGATGCAAAGCGTACTAGTGAGTTCATTTTGTCAAGGTCTCTTTAGTCTCTTTAGTTTTTGAGCCTTGTTTTACTTCAAAGTAGAAAGATAGAACAACTTCTTTAGAACTTCTTTGGAATGAAATCCTTTAGGTACAAGTATATGCAAGTTTAGGAAACATCGGTAATAGCTTTCAATAGAAAGACCTTGTGTTTATCCCTTCATCTAGGTGAGCTCTTTATCAAAGTAATTGTGAGACTTGGAACTTTTGTTGATTCTCGACATGTGGCCATCGTTGCAGTGCCTATTCCCAATGGCAAGCCTTTCTTCTCTCAGTGTGGCGAAAATCCTTGTTGCCAATGCTCGGAAAGTAGGGGAGTGCCACTTCACCCCACTGGCAGGTACAGTCAGTAGTTTTCTTGCTACATATTACACAACAGGCCTTTCCGTTGTCTTCTTGTGTACTTCTTTGCAATTACTCATCCTACTTATCCTCGTTTGCAGTTCCTAGCTTGCCAAGATGATTTTCCAACGAGCCATTAGAAACATGTGACTAATTGTTTCGTTTCAAAGAGAGGCAGTCAATATAGAGACAAGCTTCACGATTGTGCAAAGAGTCATCCAATGAGCAGTTATGGAATCAACAATACTATCGGCAAAGTGTCCGTATTGGCAGAATCCAATAATTTCAGGCGAAGCGTCCATATTGGCGAAAGAGTCCCTTCAAAGAACTGCAGCATGTGATCAGTCTTGGCACTAGAAATAGGATGTGTCATTGCTGATGCTTCCAAATTTAGAGACCAAGTGTTAAAGCTGCTATCTCCAACAAAGTCGAGGGAGTTTAAGATTCTGAATTGTGTCTATTGTTGCAGTACATGATCGTCTTGTCATCTTTCTTGATACGTCAAATGAAGTATTTTTGTATAAGATTGAGGTTGTATCAGATATAACGTTGGTAAATGCTCGCAGCCGCTCGTTCATTTGTTCAGTTTGAGGTTTGTTCTACGGAGTGGATCGAAAATAGCCAATCTTTGCTTGGATGATCCAGGGGGTGCACTTTAGGATTTGAAGGCTTCTAAGAATTTTCCTTGTCTTTAAGTGGCAGTAACTACTCTTGTGATTTGAATATCTGATGCTTCAAAGATAGTGTGGAAATGGATTTGACATCACATTCCAAAACCTGTTCTTTCTTATTGTTCCTCGCACTGAACATGATTCCTGTTGCTAATACCCATATCTTAGTTGGTTTGTGAATGCATAGAACCACTGCATGCATACTAGTTTTATGTAGAAGGTAAGATCTCAAGACTTGCCAATAACAAAATTACCTTATATGTAGCACTTGAGTTTGGAGTACAGCTTCACAAATCTTAACAAATTGGTCAATATAATCCAAAACAAGGAATACTCGCCTTAATGGATTGCTACAGCGGTGGAGTGAATGTTATCAACGACGGAATTCCACAGATGGCAAAGTGGCAGAGCTTCTCCACCACCTTGTCCACTTGCTTCTCCAGCTCCTCGTTCTGTTGGGAACCTCCAGTGGACAACCTTGAGGTCGTCAATTCACTGCAATTCGCGAAATCTACGTCTCGCAATGCCCCACTCAAAGCAGCACTGATTTGCAGCTCTCTGTCGCCCACACACCTCGCAAGCCTGACCTAGTAGGTGAGATCAATCTCTTACAAGGCCGAGGAGAGTGGGTTGTTTGTGAGTTTTTAGTATGCTAATGAATTTTTTAGACCTTGAGGTATTCACGACTGGTACATCACAACATTCAGCAATACCAAGTGATGAATAGAAGATTATGCAGTGATTAACAAGAGGACGAGCCAATGCTTGCTCAAGCAAGCTGGAATTGAAAACATCGCTTCGATACAGTGCCACTACCCAAGTGAAGGAGAGATGGGAAACGAGTTTAGCGATGAACCTTTCAGTGTCCGCATCCAATCTGCCGTGTGGGCATCTTCATGCAACATTGACAGCATACACCAAGGAATGCACCACATCCATGAAGAAGTCTGAAACCCTCTATTGTAGGCATACCCCAATTGATAAGCATTGCAAGTCTTCATCATAGAATGACAAATTCTGAAACTCACTACTGTACACCATGTGAAAGATGAATTGTTCAAGAGAAAGAAGCGTTACCTCTTCAGTCGAGGCTGTCAAGAAAGCTCGTATTCTCAACCTTCAGCTTCTGCAGCAACATCAGGGATTTAGAGCTAGGGAAGATCTCAAGTTTGTCATTGATGATGAACTTGCTGACGAAACCATCTAGAGCGGAGCTCTTGGCCGTGTCATTGCCATCTATCAACGCACATTGCGTCGTCATCTTTCTCAGGTGCCGCGGACATTTGGTTCCAGACCTAATCAATGGCGAAGAAAGATTCAAATGCTAAACATCACAGAAACTAAAAACCCATGCTAAACAGAACCCTATGACCGTGAACAAGGGGCAGAAATTTCCACAACAGTCTGCTCTCACGATGACTCCCTTGATTGTTTTCATCCTAATTCCAAATTGGGAGTGTCTGTATAGAAGGTAGTTTCTGCTTCCCTATAAGCCTAATTGTAATTCAAAACATTGTACCTTCATTTTCATAACGAACTTTGTAATAGTTCCAATACAAAATTATAACATTAAAAAGAGACAAGAGCTCATGAGGGTTTGGAATTATGTTAGGTAGTTCAATTTTGGAGGAGAGTTAAAAGTCTATTATATTTACCTCATCACTCCGTCACTTGGTATGTACAAAATCCTATGTATCTCTCCTCCAAAATTGAACTAGTACATATGAGTAAGGATTGAGAATGTTTAAGGAGCAAAGCTAATATATGAGCGTAGAGCAAAGCGTGGTGTGTAGACCACCTTTAGTGGTTATAGAATACCTATGCTATAGGTACATATAACATTATCTATAAGGTTTCTTATAAATAGGATACCTTCAATGGTTATGGAGTACCTACTTACACCTTCCAAGGATACCTGTGTTTAAAAAATAACCTCTAAAACAAGCTCCAAGCTCACCAAATCTGAACTCTATGCTTTAAGCTCCACTCTTCACACTCATATGGTAGCATTCCCTCTAACGCACCTACCACACCACCTGTGATCTAAACATGAGTAAGTCCATCTCAAACATCTAGAAATTGGTTGCCATGAAGACAACACTCTGCTCTGCTAGCCCCTAAAAGATTCAAATTGACGCATAATATTCAATAGTTTTGAGATGGACACTTTGATGCCCTCTTCTATTAAATCTTAACCAACATATGCAATGTCCTTTAAATGTGATATAAATTTGTCTAGCTCTATTTGGATTCTACTATTTTCATAATACTAATTCTTGGTCCCTTGGGGTTTAATTTTTCAATATTGATTTCACATTCTCCCTCCTAACTAGTATTGAAATTCTCACAACCTATTGTAATTATACAAATGCTTTAAAGGTGAAGGATTAAGATTGGTGCAAGAATGCTTACTAACTTTCAAATACGAGTTTGAAGACAAATCTAAAGAGCAGATAAGGACCCCCATGATAAGATCCATGAAATCCTTGCCAACTTCTAAAAACAAAACCTACCTAATAATTCAATGATATACATGATTATCACTAAAAATACCCTTTGGGACACTCTCACTTAAGTGCATTATCTTCAATATTGAAACTATGTCATTTTTAACAACTCCAGTGACCCCAATGATCAATTGTAACACTCGGATTAGACCGTGGCATGTCTTGAGCACACATAATGGCTCCACACATCATCGGCATATCAAACCCTCAACCCTAAACAAGCTTTCCTTGATCACACAACTGAAGGATCATATTTTATTCTAAAAAGTAACAATTAATTCCACAAGCTTCTCATTGTATAGTCGTTCTTATAATCAAGCAAGTTGGAAAGATGACTGCACCCTTCTTTGCAACTTACATTAGGAAAAATTTCAGGCCTCGAGAAGGCTGCGAGTTTTGAATCCCCCGGTGCAATTAAAGAGTAAATGAATAAATTTATTATTTTTTAATTTAGCATCTGATGTGGCACTATTGGTGCCACATCAACGCCACATCGGGTTTTATTATTTTTTATTTTTTTAATAAAAATTTATCCAAAAAAATTTAAAATTTTTATTTTTTATTTTTTTATTTTTTTGTACTTGTACCACGGGGGGCCAAAAAATGAATGCTTAACGGGCCCTCCACAAGGTTCAAATTTTTTCTAATGTGATCATTCAATCTTGAACCAAAATACACATAAAAGGTTTAGAGATTGATCTGTGCAAAAGTTGTAATCAAGAGCAAGGGTATCAATACCTTAAGACAATTTGATTGTTTGTTTGTTTGATACGTTGAGATCTCCCGGACTGTGCATCCCGTCGCCACGTGCTTGGTAACGTCAAAAAGCCCTTGGCAAGGAGGGGTGCACAAGCTTGATTTCATGGCGTTTGGACCCACGGTTTAAAAGTTATTGAGTTTTGAAGTTTTTAATATGAATAAAAAAATAGGAAAATTACTTTTACTTATATTTTGGTGACAATGGCACAGTACACAGTCAATAGTAAAAGTGAAGGTTAAAGGTCAATTTATGTATCACCCTTTCAGAATGCAACCAAATAGAGCCTTGTTATGAAAAATGACATGCCCAAGACACAGTAATGCTATGTTATTTCCATAACTACAAGGTCCAATCGACTATGCTCAACGGGTGTGTATCTCAAAAGGTGACCAGAACAATAAAGGACATGATATGATATATACGTAGAGATATGTTCTAAACAGAATTGATTAAGAGTCTCCATTTGATTGATGAACAAAACTTTCCCACCCTATCAAGAGATCTGTCGACATTACAGAGGTGCAACGTGCAATTCCCTCCTTCCCCGCAATCTCGGTATCCAACAGCAGGGGTTTGCCAAGTCGTGAGTGTGGCGAGGCCAAATGAAAGCAAGAAGCTCGCAATAGTCTTGCAATTCATAACCTCTAATTTGGTTACCACCTTCACACATCACCTCAAATTTATTTGAGGTTTCTAATGTATAAAATACGTGGCCACTCTTGACCTGCCACCGACAATGCCACCGACAATGCCACCGGCATGAACATTTTCCAGCAACGAAAATCCATAACAAAAACCTTAACATGCACTGGTGTTTTAAAAGTCACCAAAACTTACAGCCACTGTTGTCCCATTCTGAATGCATACATGTGACAGCCAGCAAGGAGAAGATGCACCACCATGAACACAAAGTAGAAAGTTTGGTACGCCACCATAGTCCAAAAGACTGCATTCAGATGAGATCACCCATGCTCCATTTGTATCAACTGAAGGAAAAAAAAGTGATATGTCAAGGTACGCAGCTTTTAAAAGCTGGCATGGGAAAAAACAATGCCCCTTAAAAGGGTTTAAAGAAAAATAAAATAAAATCATGAAGGTTTCAGCATCTACTTGACATGCACCTCTGTGAGCTATCTGGGTTTCAAAAGAGTAGTCCATCTAATGGACCACAGCTCCTCTTCAAACAATTTATGGCACTAGCAGGAGTGGATCATTTGGGGTTTCTCAAGACAATGATAACCGAATCCCCACGCAGAAAGATCTTGCTGATGAAGCGGTCCTTGTTCACAGGCTTTGCCTTCTTCTTGCCCTTACCAGTCTTCGGCACCTGATGACTCATCGCCAGAAAACAATGTCAATATGAGAATATTGGATATTGTTGTTGCTACAAGCTTGCATTTATATAGATTCATTTCACGATTCTTCTCTGTAGTGGAAAAGCAGAAAGGCCTCTAAAAAAGCCCTTGGCAAGGTGTCATCAAATACCTCTGTCCACATCTCCTTCACGTTTTCGAGGACCATATTGCAGTGCCGATCAAACGCCTTCACTCGCCCTAGTAGCTTCTTGTTATTTCTGCAATTGATAAGTACCTGTTCCATACAAGCAGTCACAGTCCTTGTGAGGCTTACGAAACCCCTAAATCACAACAGTGCCTGATGGTGTGAAAAATATCATTGATCTTTGTTTTTTACAAGTCCTTTATGCTTCAGATTGGACTTCGTGGCCTTCATTATACAATTGAACGCCTGGTCTGCATGTTGGGTTCTTCTAATGCTGTTCTGAAAAGGTTACATTATAAGGTTTACGTTGGCAATCACATTTAATACTTGGATAGAGCTTACTGGGATTTGTTTCTGGAATATTCTCGTCTAAATTTCAAGATCTACAATATGCTGGGTTTCTTCCTCCAGGTCCTCTATGATACAAACTAGCCAGCCTTCCTGAAGCGATCAGAATTCAGAATCTTTCGTAAAACTTCATCAGGGTAAAGACAAGACACAAACCTGAGTGTTGTTCTTCACAGACATCGTAAGCACAGAGAGGGGACCAGTAGAGAATTCCTCCTCCTCCGTCTTCTCCTGTAAAACCCAATCAAGATGATTAATTCATAACACATGAGAACAACGCAGCAGTGATATAAAGAAAACATCCTACGAGGCAAAGGCCCTCAAAGTCGTTCACAAGAAATTGATGTCTGAACTCTGAAAAGAAAAAATACAGTGAGAAATCGACTTACAGTATCCTCCTCCATCGGTCTGGCGCTGCAATCAACAATCCCAGCACACCCCAAAACCAACCGTTAATTTACAACTATCGATCAGCTTACCCACACCCTGAAGATTCCGAAACCTCACTCAGAAACCCTAAACCCCTGAGAAACCCCATTCCGGTCAGTACGAACTACCACCTCCATCCCTAACAAAATTATAATAAACCATTATCAGCAGAAATAGGTTTAGTCCGCGAGCACCACTCCAGCAAAGCCTCACTCAACCCACCACCAGAACCGCAATGCAAGGGAGAAAAAACGTTGCAAAACAATGGTGCAAGGGCGAAGTAACGCACCTCATGACGACGAACTTGATCTACCGCAGTGCTTCAGAGGCTTGATTGCAACTGCAAAACGTAGCCCAAAACGGCAGCAGGATTGGAGCCACAAAGCAAAACGCCCGAAGACTACGAAGAAGTTGAAGAGACTGGCTTCAGCAGTCATACAGTACCAGCAACACAGACATTACCCCCCGTTCTCATTGGGCAAGACCCTCTTCTGCCAAGTAAGATGTAGAGGCCTGTCCAGCTCATCAAATTTTGACGCCAGATCAGCGCCAGATCAGTATTCTGGCCGAGCCCCAATTGCAGTCTCTCCCCGCGATTTCATGTTGGGTGAGGGGAATCTGGAAAGGGTCCCGGGGTTGCGCGAGCAATTCCTGGCCTCCAATGAGATGGCGTCTCTCTAGATAGGAGAAGCTGGGGTCGGAGCCAATGCGCACAGCAGTCACTTCCGTCCGCTTATCTTCGTCTCTCCATCTCCTCAAAGCCGTCGGCCTCCGCACTTCCACTCCACCCCTCCCTCTTCGACCCATCCCAACCACCCTTCTCACATTTCGCAAGGACCCAGATCGATCGGGACCCCGGGAGCTTCAGTTGCAGCTATGGCGTCCGCTGTGTGCGCTTCCTCCAGCGTTGCCTCCATTGCTGCCCCCTCCACCAGGTACGCACTCTTGGAGTGTCCGAGTTCGCGTGAAATTGGGTTGTGGTGCAGTGTCTCCGTTGATCGGACAATGAGAGGTTTTGGGGGGTGTCTGTCTGTGAGGAGGAGTCTTGGTTGTTGGAGAGGATAATACGAGTGTTTGGGGCTTGGTGTTCGAGCGGAGGAACTGTTGGAAGGGGAATTGGAGGGAGGAAATGGGAGTTCCCTGAAATTAGTGGTCGTTTTGGTGGTGAGCAGCAAGGTGGTGAGCAATGTGGGGTCTGTTAAGAATGCGTTCTTGTCTGGACGGGCACTGCGCGTGACCAAGATCGCGGCGTCGGTCAAGGGGGACACTACCATTTCCGCTGTGGCTGCTCCTCCTTCTCCTCCGGCGAACGAGAGGCCATTGTGGTTTCCCGGGAGCACGGCCCCGGAGTGGCTGGATGGCAGGTATGAGTGTGCTGGAAACATATGTTTAATTGCAGTTAATTTTAGAGAGGACGAAACTCTTCCCGATGCTTCTTGATCTTGAAGTGGAAGCTTGCTGACGAGTCTTGGTGTTTTTTGGAATGCAGTCTGCCGGCTGACTTCGGATTCGACCCCCTTGGCTTAAGTATGGACCTTTCTTACATGGTTTTATTGCAATCATGACCGATATGTTTTAGGTCTATGATCTTATAATTGGTTTGGTTTCTTTTCATTTCGGCAGAGAGGAACCTTGGTAAATTGTGATTCTACATTTGCAGGCTCCGATCCCGACCTACTGAAGTGGTTCGTCCAAGCCGAGCTTGTGAACGGGCGATGGGCCATGCTTGGCGCTGCTGGCATCTTCATTCCCGAATTTCTCACCAAGCAGGGCATCCTCCACACCCCGTCGTGGACCGTTGCTGGTGCACAGGAGTACTTCGCCGACAAAACGACCCTGACGGTGATTGAGTTCATCCTCTTCGCGTGGGTTGAGGGCAGGAGATGGGCTGACATCCTCAACCCCGGCTCTGTGAACACCGATCCCGTCTTCCCCAACAACAAGCTCACGGGAACCGATGTTGGTTACCCCGGTGGTCTGTGGTTTGACCCCTTGGGCTGGGGCAAGAGCGATAACCCTGAAAAGCTCAAGGAATTGAGGACCAAGGAGATCAAGAACGGGAGACTCGCCATGCTCGCCTTCCTGGGCGCTGTCGTCCAGGCCAACTACACTCACACCGGTCCCATGGAGAATTTGTATGCGCATCTTGCTGATCCCGGCCACAACAACATTTTTGCTCTCCAACGCGTAAGTGATGCCTCTCCATGTCTTCTTAATTTATCTGTTGTTGGTATGTGTGCGTATCGGATTCCTGAATCTCCTCGTCTGTTGATGTCGTCTGAGACAGGATGTCATGATACTGGGTGGACGAAGTTTGATTTAATGTTGTGCATATGACGAAATATTATGTTGGTGTGGCATTCTGGATTTGTTGATGTTTGCTAAATCTCTACTTATATTGTGTTGTAATGCAGTTCATCGGACAGTAGAGCTGGATTGGAGGAAGGCGGTGCTTGTAGGACTGGGTTTTGGATTGCTAGTAGTTGTGTACTGTTCAATTCGATTATTAGTAAAATGTGCATGCTATTTCAATGACTCTATGGGCACCGGTGTTGATTTGAGGTTGTTTTCTAAGCATGAACTCCATATTATTACGATTATCAACATCCGGTGGAGCTCGCTAGGAGAATCCGCAATATAACTTATTCGGCTTGCATCGCAGGTCTTTAAGAGAGTGGATAAACTCCAAGCATGTATTTTTTTTATGGTTGGCGTACATAAAGAATCTGACTCCGACTCGATCAATTCCGAAGAGTTCGAATGCAGGCTTATTATCTGAATCAATTGTCAAAAAACTACTCCGGAGTAATAAGCTTCGTGTTGCTTAACATCTCTAGAATAGGTAATTGCCTCCCATTCTGCATTTGTCGCGCTTGTGCTCGACTGCCAATGCTCTTGCTTTTCTGAAAAGTTGAGATTGAGCCAATAATGTTTTATGTAGACTCAGGCCTTTGGAGGGAATCATTTAAAATTCCTTTCACCACTGGATCTTCCAAGTCACTTATCAATCCTGGTACACATTTTGCTCGAGCAAAGGAGGAGAAAAAAGTCAAGGCATAATGTTATCATGTGATATAACGCAATATTTTTTCTACGGATGAAAGGATCTTGGTAGAAATGCAGCTATGCAATCAGGCGCAAGCAATCCTGCAGACAATTCAGTTGTGCGAGTCCTCAGTTCCCTCACATCTTTTGAACTAAGATATTTGTATGCTTCCCAAGTGTTCCAACTCCAGTTATTACCAGTTATTACCAGTGTGCCCTGTGTTGGTGCCATAGCCAAAATAAAAGTAAAAGTAATTTTCTTTTTTAGTTCATAATAACTTCAAAATTCAGTACCTTTTTGTCATAGGTCCAAATGCCACAAAACAAAGACCAGGCACCCTACCACAAGGTTACCTCATTTAAGATATAGATATTTGTTTTATCTTTGGACATGCTATAAGTCACTAGTGTATTAACCCGTGAAGTTCTTTGATGATGAGCTTTGAAATACTCCTTGGTAGGAAGGTAGCTAGACAAGGAATGAGAGCTCATATAAGATGGTGACATGGTTTCTGCAGAATTCTTCAATGCTATTCGTGAGAAGCCTATTTCCTTAGCCATCATCAGTCTCCGCAATTCTCTAGGTGTTATTGTTGATGATCAAAGAAAGATGAGTAAAGTATGCTCAAAGTTTTATAGTCACCTAGACTCTGTTGAGCATGAGTCTTCTGATCATCTAGCTGCCATGGATGAATTCCTATGCCTACTACTTGATAACATTCCCGAGGCAAACAAAGCATCTCTTTCATGTCCCATAAGCGAACAAGAACTAAAACTTGCGATTGAAGACATGGCTCCAATTAAATGCCCAGGCCTTGATGGTGTCATCACCAAATTCTATAGGAAGAATTGGGATGTGATAGGGCCTACCTTCACTAACATGATATACCAATCTATCTTCAATGGCTCCCTTCCTAGTGGCATGAATGGTGGGACGATTGCTCTATTTACTAGAAGAAAGCGTGTCCAGCACAACTGGCTACTATGCAACTAGTGTCCTATACAACCGTAATCCTCTCTATTAGTACCAAATCTAACTTCATTGTTTTGTGTTGTTGTTTTACAGCTTTGATACATTGTTTTCATCACAAAGAAATCAATCTATAGTTGCAAAAAACGACTAGAAAACAACTAGAAAAAGATTGCAACTGTAAAATGACCAAAGTTCTTTACTAGTTGCTTTCTAGTCACTTTCTAGTTGTACACTAGTTGTTTTCTAATCATTTCCTACACTATTAAAAATTTAGCTTTTCCGTTGATATAGTTGCATAGATTTGATTCACTTTTCTATTGATTTGGAGAGTGATTTGTTGATTTGGAAGAAATCAGTAGAAAAATAAACCAAATGAATGCGACCAAATCAACAAAAAAAATGAATTTTCTAATAGTAAAGCTAGTCAGTTCTTAGTGCTTTTAAGTTGTATACTAGTTGTTTCTTAGTCATTTTCTAGTTGTTTTTTAGTTGTTTCAAAGTTGCTTCCAAAGTTCATTCCCATTTGTCTTATATCAATTATCCCATATCAATTCATTAGGGCCGTTTTAGGCTTGTTTTCCAATCTGGCCCAACCCTGTAAATAGCAATACAGGCTATCAAATTTTATTCTTTTATCAAAATATCATTTTAAGCAAAATTTATTTATTAATTTATTTTGAAAATGACGTGGCACTGTCTCGACCACATCAGCCAGCAATTATCCTATATTTCCGCAGTTTGGAAAAGTAGAATAATTTGCAGTCTTCCAATGGCCTCAAATCTCCCGTAATGGTAAAGACTACCATTAGATTGGACATATAAAACTTGTAAGTTGTTGTAGTCTTCTACAATTAATTTTTTTGACTTAATTCTAAAGTTTTCATGATTTGTATATTTCTACAATCTATAGAAATCAAAAAACATTTAAAACCCATGAAATTTTAAAATCTATAAAATTGTAAGTTTTCCTAAACCATTGAAATCTATTTAATACCAATATTTGAATTTTTGAAATCTAGGAGTAAGATAGATCTGGAATTTTGAAATCTATAAAAAGATAGATTTGAAATTCTAAAATCTAGAAGAAAGGTAGACCTAAAATTCAAAAATATGATAAAAAGATATTTTATAATTTTGAAATCTACAAATCAATGAGACTAATATTCTAAAATCTACAAGTCGCAAACAAGTCGCATATGAGATGGTGTCCACAGCAACTATAAGTCTCTCGAGAAGTCTCCAAATTATCAGTAGTCGCAAACTAGGCACAAATGTCCTATGCAACTAAAAACCAGTTGCATAGTGTAGTTGCAAAATCCTCATTTCCTTTTAGTGATTACACAAGGATGGAACTAGAGAAGATCTAAGCAACTATTAGTCTTTTCATTGTTGCCTTTAAGGTCTTAGCTAAAGCTCTTCAAAAATGTTTACAACCTATCTTGAATGAGATCATTAGCTCTGATCAAACAACTTTCTTACCAACCAAGGACATCCTCGACAATATTCTTTTGCTCCATGAATCCATTGCATAGGCAAAGGAATCTGATCAGAGTTTGATTCTATTGAAGTTTGACTTTAAAAAAGCTTATGATACGGTACATCTTCCTTTCCTATTCAAAAGTAATGGAGACTATAGGCATTCCATCCAATTTTGTGAATTTGGTCAAGCTCCTTTTTGTCAATGTTGAAACCTCAGTTTGCATCAACAAGAATGACACTAAATCCTTCTCAATTCTTCAGGGCGTTCACCAAGTGTATCCACTAGCCTCCTATCATTTTTTATTTGTAGAGGAAGCCTCAATATCGCGGCCAAAAACTTGTTGCACATTGTAGATCTAGTATCACTCTCCCCTGAGCCACAGCTGAACAGCTCATCAGCCAAAGGTGCGTAGAGGTGGTTGCAAGAATGACCGACCGATTTTTTACAATATTCATTTTTTTCTTTGGAAGTACTATATAATTAGAAAAATAATTTAAAAAAATATAAAAAATACGATTTATGTATATACCTTTAAAAAGAAGGTACCCTAGGAAGGAAAAGCATAGGAAAATTCTCTAGGTAGGAGAACAAGAAAATCTCATAAAAAGTGCAAAATGTCATGAAAATAGGTACTTTCACATTTTAATTTGTAAATAACAAGAAAAGAATTTTTTCTTAAAACAAAAAAAATTGATAGTTTGGAAAACTTTATGGTGAAGAGATTTCACTAAAAGAATGATCTTAAAACCATTTTCAATGTTTAGAAATGCGCTTGCAATAGAGCCCTATTAGCACACATGTGGAGGATATAAAATAAACTAATTTTGATTTCCTTTGGTAGAAATATGAATTCCTACTATGGAAATAGACCACAGAAATTTCAGCTTTAGATTATTATTTTGGATGCTCTCCAATACTAAAAATCCCTAAACTGCAAAGTGTGACAAAGTAGCTAAACTCAATATTTACTAGAAAACTCTTTTTCTAAAATTTCTAAAAAATATGGGTTCTAATTACTATAAAGTTTGTCATCTTCAATAAAAAATTTCAAGCACATCGGCTTCACCCTTCCAAAGTTATGGTTGTTCACTACTTTGTCACTTCTATTGTGACGCCAAATAGTACTGGTCTTTCTTGCATTCAGGTACAGACAACGTTAACTTCACATTGAAAGGTGAAAGAAGACAATCTATCCCTTCTCATCGACATATATGGCTTAGCATCAAGGCTTTGGATAAATTGGCCTAAGGGCCTTGCATATTGGTTTTCATCGACTTTGGCCCCTCCATGGCTCTTACAGATTAGTTGCCCATAGGCAGTGGAGCGCCAACTACCTAAATTGCTACTTTTACCACCTGTTGACAAGATCCAAAACTGCAGCACTATGTAAAGCCTATTAACATTTTTGAATCAAAATGGGGAGGGGGTAACTTATTTTATGGGGTCAAAAGGTGCCTTCTTAGCCTACAAAAGGGATCAAAATTTGTAGCACCATGCAATATCCAAAGAAATGTCACTCTTAGGATTTTTAGAAATTTTGTTGTAGGCTTCATTACATTATTTCACTTATAAGGATTGAATGCTAAAGAAATGACAGATATGCCATCACGCAACCTATCCAAAGATCCTACAGATGGTTGTAGCAATTGGGTGTTGACGTAATGATTTCTTTGCCGCCACTTAAGATGACTGCATTTGAGCCTTCATATAGATGATAAATTATTGAACATTTCTCAATGGCAGAACATCAGGGTCAGATCCATCTAAGGAAGAGTTGAAGTTAAGAGGCACTAGATGCATGCAATGGTGATTTGAAGAAGATTGTAAAGGCATTGAATGTCCTTTTGGAAGCATCTAATGTTGCAACGCGTATTCCACACTTGCAGGATGAAGAGGTATTTGGTAGTAATAAGCTCAAACTTGACCTCCCTATTTGTTTGGATGGTGACTCCCATTGATTGGATACAATGAATTTTTCTTAGCCAAGATTATTGATCCAGTCCACATACACACCTATAAAATTCTTTGAGGAAGCAGAGAAGGTGGCTAACTTTGAGCAAGTACTACATGTTACTACCACATTGGGGAGCAATGGTGACACTTTACAATAGCATATTGCAAGATTGTCCTACATATTAAATTGCAAATGTCATGCCCAATAGCAAGGATCAAATATCACAAAAGGATGAAAAGACACTCTAGCTCCAATACACCATGGTAGAAAGAAACAATATATTGGAAATAAGGATATTATGACAACTTTTTGATTTTGTTCAAATAATATTTACCGTTGTCATGAAGGCTCTAAATGCGCTTGGATAATTGACTAGCCTAAAGTACCAGACATTTGGCCTATATAAATGGACATTAATGAGGGTCTCCAAATGAAGGTCTTTGATATATGCAGAAGTCCAAAAATCTATGAATGCCTGTGATATGAATTTTAAATAATTTTGACTAAAGTTACCAACTATAGCTGCAAAAGTGTCAATTATCTTTGAACAAATATTGTAATGATTCGATGGAATATTCTATACAACCTTCTCTCCACCTTTGTTCATTTTTCACACCTAAATCGTTTTTCATTTTCACAGTATATATTTCCAATATTATAGGCAATATAAAAAATAACAACCCTAATACAAGTAGTATGTATCCACGGTAATAGGTCCATTGGTATAGGTCCTAAAATTTACAAAAAATAGAAAATAATAACAATTTTTAATGGTAACTATCTTTTTTCCTAATATTATTGAATTTTATATTATTTTTTCTAATTTTGCAGCTCACTGCTCGCATAATTCCTGCTCACTGCTCATAGATTCACGCTCATAGGCTCACAAAATAGCACCACTGCGTCCAATACTGTATTGAATACTTCATTTTGTTAAAAGGTAGTCAAAAGCAAGAAGCAAAACATTTGAATGCAGTGTATTGTAAAGTAGTTTCTAGAGCAAAAAGTGTAAAAATTCACTAGGGGTAGTCACAGTGTCTTTGTTTTTGAGATTTTGTAGAAGATTGGAAAGGAATTGCCTAAGAGCCAGAGACAATGGGAAATGACGGTGAGTGAAGACACTATGATGCCCCCTTTTTGGGTGTCCAGCATGAAGAATCGAGAAATGGAGAACCTACTTACCTGACAAGTAAATGTGTGCAAAATGTGGATCCAATTGTCGAAGCAAGCTTCAACGACAAGTACGGTGAATCGATAGCCGCAAAGAGCGCAAGGGCTGAAACGCTTGGGAATTTAACCATGGGATGAAAGCAATTAGCACGTGAAGGCTTCGCAAAACCAATGCCAACCCACCAATAATCGGCAGCCACGTGCCCATTCTTCAGAGAAAGGGCGGAGAGAAGAGACACTGTGACTACCCTACTATGTGAGTTTATAATTTTTCTGATATGATATCGATCGCGTACAAATCGATGATTTTTTTTTCAGCACATGTGCAATTGGAGACTTACAATTGGTTGAAAGTTAAAACAGCGAGTTGCACAGGTGGGACACATAAATAATCCAGCTCCAAAATCCAAATCACGGACACCACGTTTTCCCTACAGTACACGAACTTGTGACGGGGTCACTGGAGATGCTCTTAATTACAGAGTTGCGCAAGATCAGAAAGTTAGTTGTCAAACCCATCAATGCTAACGGGACGGCAAATCAGGGTACTGTACCGGTGCCAGTGAATCCGGCCCCTGCAAGCAGGGAATTAGGCGAAAAGGGTGGATGTCAGAGCCAGTTTGCTAATAAATCCTGCAGTAAATTGATGATGGTGGGCGAGCCCACCCGCTTCCGCAACGCCATTTTCTCGAACCCAACTCTGTCTGTCCCTTGCGTCTTCACCTTCACACAAGTACGCTCCTGGTTCTGTCTGTCTGTAACTCTGTATTTCTGGATTGCAGACATTACAGTAAGCTTGTAAGGTAGTAAGCTTATTGTAAGCTTAACGAAACCAACCTCTGTACTCTGTATCCTTCTGTTTGGAATCCACAACAGGCTTTGTTTGACTCTTCTTATTCTCTCGTGGCCTGGCAAAGACTTTCTCGTGACCTTTCTTATGATGACATTGTGGTTCAAGGTAGCAAAGAGGAGCACTTGTCCATGTGACTTACCTCCAACGAACTCTTTACTCACGCGAGTTGGATTATGGGTATTTCGGTGTTGTACCTGTGATCTGTTTTTAAGTTTTTATTATAGCATTTTCATTTTCATTTTTTTGGGATTTTGGTTTTTGAAAATTTCCATCCCATTTGTCGGAGGATGGTTGGGAGGGAGGAGAGACACGTGGTGTGTGTGGTAAGTTGTAGATCTCTGTGATTGATAGAGACAGGGATTGACTCTGCGATCGGGGCGAGAGGAATGTGAAAGACTCGAGGTTATGTGTTCCAATTGTGTGTGAAAATCTTTGCGAAGTTGGGGAGGATTTGGGCTGGGGTTAGGGTTGCGAGATTTTAGATTTCGGGACAGGAATTGCGGGGTTTTGGAAGAAGGGGACGAACGGAGTGGCAAGAGGTTTTGTTAACTGAGATCTGGGATACTGGGTGGTATTGGTTTTGGTTTTGGTTTTGGTGAGGTTTTTGACTATTGGAACTGGATTGCAGATTGAAACCGGATCCCCGGCGAGCAACTGGTCAAGTGATTTGAGTTCGAGATCTCGCTTGGGACGAAAGTTGTTCGTCGGCATCGGGAAGGGGGAAGTTTCGTGGCTCTTAGGGTTGAGTTTCGCCTAGGTCAAAGAGAGGCAATCCGGGATGGCGAGCTATCTTTGACTTGATTTTGAAGATCTGGGAGGTAGCAGACAGCAGTTTTCCTCTCCGAAACAGGGTGAGTGCCATTTCTGCGCGCCGAGGTGTATGACAGTCTTCAAGATCCGAGATCTGTGTTCGTCGCGAAATTACGGAGAGTTGTCAGCGTTCGCTTTTCCAGGCCACTTGCTCACAGAATGACGGCTTCAAAGTGGCACGACTGCACGAGATGGCGAATCTTAGAGTGATGGAGGGTTTAGGCTCCGATGGCGTTCGTTCCATGAATGACCAACACTGGAAGAGCACTTTCCCTGGGACTAGTCAGATTCGCAGGAGTCCCGACTAGGAGAGCAAAAAGGTTGGATTAGGGCGAAACTGGACCGAATTTGCAGCAATTGGAAATGGCAATGGGGTGCCATGACAGGAACAATGGAAGTCTCTTCTCGTGAGGAGAGATTTTTCAATGATTTCTTCGGAAAACGTTGTTGTCCTAGGAAGCTGGATTCGTGTGAGCCTCTTGAATCTTACCACTTGGGGTTCCAACTTTTCCACAATAGATTGAATGTGTGATACAGTCGATGATGGTGTGGCAAGTGTGCAGGATATTCTAGAGTGTCATCTTAGAGGCCAAAATAAAGAGGTTTGAAGATGTAGAACAGGAAATAGTGTTAGGTGCTGCTTCATGCTGAGCTTGTGAAGAAGCATGGATGGCACCACCAGATCGGAGGATGAATTTCACGAGACGTTGGAAGACATCACGTCTGCATCAAGCTCCGACGCCGAAGAAGGTGCGAGACGGTCCATGGGACCACGAGTTGCCCCGGTGACGAGCCATGAGCGGCCGCCGGTCTGGACGCCGTCGTCCTTCCACTCCAAATTCTCGGTGTGGAAGGATGACCCGGGCAGTGTCAACGACCGCAGGCAGCAATTCTTCAAGAATTGGGGGATTAAAAACTTGCGAGAAGAGCCCAGTGTTTGCCCGGCCTCGCCCTTGGTGAGCAAAAACTTGGTGGCTACCAAGACTGGGCAAGCCTCGGACGGTGTGGACAATGTGAGTAGAAGCTCTTCCCTTCAAGCTGCAAACTTTTCATTTCCATCTCTTCAATTGCTTTGCTTTCAGGATGATCCTGCTCTGGTCTCCCTCTTTTGACCATCTGCAACTGGAACGGTGTGCATGTATCCCCTAAGAACGAAATTAAAAAATTGGAAGGTCCATTTTGGAAGCTTACAGTCGATTATTGTTGACTATAGTAGGGTAGGGTCTGAGTGGAAGCTGTTCCCTTCAGGCATTTGCTTTCGCTACGATCCTTCGCCAAACTAAATTTAAGAAGTCCACTTTTTGAAGCTATTATAGTAACTTCCACAACACATTTCTATTGTTCGAAAATGGAGGGTATGATTTTCTTCTATCTATTGGTACATTTTTTTACCTTTCTTGAAGCCTCCGACATGATGTATTTCAAATCTCTAGATATGGGAGCGGCCACTTTGGGCCGTTTGGGCATTTAGGGGTTAACGAGTTAGCTGAAGTACACTCTTTGCTTTTTCTTTCCAAGAGCTTTGGTTTGGTTCTTTATTGCCTCATTATTTCTGTTGAACTCCACAAATGGGTGCGTTAATGGCAGCAGGTTGTGCTCGTGCATATCCCACCAAAATGTCGGTTCCTCTGTTTCATCCCCCCTGCCTATGCATGCATTGGACGCAAGATTTCGGATACAGTAGGAATTGCACCTACTTCACTACTGACTACCAATGTAGTCGCCAATGAGACTTCTATACATTGGCGAACTTGGCTTCTAGTGGGGTCAATTAAGGGATCGGGTGCATTCTGACTTGAAGACGAAGAGTTTAAGTAGTTTTTTTACAGAAGACTTTAGCGGTTAAGGGTGCTGGACGTCCCACTCGATAGTTGAATCTGCCGAATGTTTGAATAGTCATAAAATATTGTACTTATATACGTTGCCCTGCTCTTGCATGTGCAGGAGATACTACCTTGCCGAATTTGTGGAGAACATCGCAAGTCAAAGGGTGATTTGACACGTCCTTGCAAGCATCTAGAGGGCTCAGGAGGAAATTTGATAGCAAAGTTGGGAAAGAGAGTCGACAGCAACATGGTCGAAAATGGTTGCAAGAATGTTACTGAGTTTGTTCAATTGGATCAAACTGGCAATAATAGGCTGGAAGAGATCAGTGGTGCAGTTCTGAGGGACGGGAAGAGCAAAGCAGGTCCTGTGCTTTCTAGGTTAGGGCCCTTGAGCCATAGTAGATACAGGAGCGCTGGAACCAGTCCTGACATTAGTCCTTATCAAGAGGGGACGAACAAAGTCTTGGCAAGTCCTGAGGGCAGTCTTTCACCACGCTGGACTCCAGAAGCTGGAAACCTGCACCAAGCATCCAGTTCCCAGGAAAAACTGTCACAATCATTTGATACTGATAATGGGTACGAGACTAGAAGCCAAGATGGATACAGTGCAGCTGAGGACTTTGGCATGGACGAAACAGAGTTAAAAATTCGAGACTTGGACAGTGGGAAGGAGTTTTTGATGGACAGGTTTAACACGGATGGGTCATTAAACATGCTGAGGGAGGTTGATACAGGTAGGAAGCTGACACTGGCAGAATTTGAGAAGGTGGTGGGGCTTTCTCCGATCACGCAGGAGATGAAGAGACGGCAACGAGCTGCAGAAAGTGGGTTCAGCAATCAGAAATCCGGGCTAGGGAAAACCTCAACGAAAAAGAAGAACGGTTGGCTGAAGTACTTTGTTGTAAAAAAGCCGAAGGAGAATCCTGTTAATGGAGGCAGTGTTAGAAGTGAAAAGCACTCGCAAAGCGGTGAGGATACAGATGGCTCTTCAAGGGGAGGAAGACTTTCTAGGGATGGGTCTACAAAAGGAGTTAACTCAAGAGAAGGCTCATTTGTAGGTCCTGACAGAGAGGGCTCTACGAAGGGCGGAAATCCAGCTGATGATACTACTACCGTCTCTTTTTGGAGGCAGTCCAAGAAGGTGAAAGTTAAACTTCGTCGGAAATCTATCAAGGAACTCTCTGACTTGCACATAGGGCAGGAGATTCAAGCTCATCAAGGGGCAATTTGGACCATGAAATTTAGTCCTGACGGACGATATCTCGCCAGTGCCGGTCAGGACCGTGTAGTTCGTGTCTGGGAAGTCCTAGATCATCCATCATTTTCGGAATTTGGTATGCTACTTATTCAAATCAAGTCTTCCAATGATATTCTGTGCACTTGCTGCATTTGATGTATGTGCAGACTTCCCGTTCAAATGGTTTAAAGAGCTTGCAAATTTTCTGCAGATTTCTCTGGTGGGCAGTTTGAGAATGGGAATTCAGCAAATGGGCTTTCCCCCCAGGGGGATGACGGATTTGCTAAAGATGGCAACGTTAGGTCTAGTCAGCATGGTATTCCTAAGGGGGATAAGGAAGGAAGTACCAAGGGCTGTAGGGATGGGAGCACCGAAGCAGACAAAGACGGCAGCACCAGGGGTGCCAAGGAAGGCAGCACAAGGGGTGGAAAAGGACTGTCCCAAAGGAGGAAGTCCAGCCATCTTGGAAGCAAGGGACCTTTACCGAAACTCTTCTGGCTCTCTGAAAAGCCTGTGCGGTCGTTTTATGGTCACAAAGGAGATGTTCTGGATTTATCGTGGTCGCAAACTAAGGTATTTTCTGGGAAGCTGTCTATGTGTACTTTATTTTTGAAACGTGCAGTGTCTCATTGCAATTTCCGCGTTGACAATTAATGTTTGTTCTGGGAATAGACGAGCATTTCGGACAAGCTCCTTTTGTCTTCATCAATGGACAAAACTGTTCGCTTGTGGCATATCTCGGAGGAGGAGTGCCTGCGGGTCTTTTCCCATAATGATTATGGTGAGTCACAATACAGTGTCGCTATCACGTGGATACACTTAGTTTTCTGCATTAGATTAACGTGGTTTAGATTAGAAATGTCCTTGGATTGGCTTTAGGTACTTCACCTTTTGGGATGTCTTTGCACTTGAGTCCGCTTATTTAGTCGACAATTCCTGGAGTTCTCAAATGCTTTAGTCTGAAGTAAGATGTCTCAGTTATTTGAGTGTGTAATGGCAACTCCGATATGCAATCATTAACGTCAGCAGAGTAGTGTTTGATGGTACACATTTAATTGAGTTTTTTGAAGAGAGGATTGCATATTCTCTAACCTTTAGGGATGTATTCCTATCCTTTGGGTTTGTAGTCACTTGTGTGCAGTTCAACCCAGTTGATGATAGTTACTTCCTAAGTGGCGCGTTGGATGATAAGCTTCGGATTTGGAATATCGCTGAACACCAAGTGGCTGACTGGATCGATCTGCGAGAGATGGTGACAGCAGTGTCCTACACTCCAGACGGAGAGGTACTTCTGTATTTCTTGTTGCTTTTTTCACTTTTCATTTAGGAAAATCTGTGTGCTGTATGTTGCTGGTGGAAGATCTAACAAAGCATTTTCTGTATGGGTTGCAGAAAGCTATAGTTGGTTCATATAAAGGAACATGTCGCTTTTACAACACCATAGGTTTGTTTTCCCCCTTCCTAGTGGGTTTGACGAAATCTGACTACGGAAATTGTGATTTTGTGGGAATGTTCTGATATTCTTAAATGCTAATTAATTTGGGGTGCTCTTAAAGTCTAGAGTATATTGCAGAGTTGTAGCTTGATCGTAGAGACTATCAGCATCATTGTATTGCAACAAAGATGTTATGAGGACTCATATGGAAGTTTCTGTTGCAGGAAATAAACTTCAGCTTGATGCTTCTATAGACGTTCGCACTGAGAACAAGAAAGGAAGAGGGAAAAAGATAACTGGACTTCATGTAAGATGGCTTGAATGGTATTTTTGTGAGTTGTTCACTTGGATACATATGGTTGCGCAATTAGTAGGCAGATAGATTTGCTTCAATTTCAGGTGTTGAGCATCAGCGCATGTATATCAGGAGTAAGACATTTACAGGGATGTGGACAAAAAGTCCATACCTCACTTGGAACTTTCCCATGTAGTCGATTCTTCACCAAATTTTAAACTAAAACTAAGTACATATTTAGAAAGCTAAGAAAGAGGAAAAAAATGTGTTTAAGATTTGAAGTGTAAACAATTGCTCTATCATCCTTTTTACCCTTACCAAGCACAATTTGGCACTTATAATTCGCAGGGAATGTGCCATATTCATCAACATCCAACAACATTGTTTTGGCATTAGACCACTCTTTAGAATTTGATAGTGCCTCAAAAGAAGCAAGCATGTTGTAGATTGAGAATGGATTGTTTTAAAGTGGTGGTGGATTAGTGGTGGATGTATATCAACTTTTGAAGCCTTCTAAGTCTGATTTTAATTTATTATTTCAAATTTGTTTTACTATTGCTTCTCTTATTGCTTCTTTTTGTTTGATACAACCCAAAAATTTTAATACCTTTTGTCCTTCTTTCATAGCTTTTAGAGTGTGTAGTTAGTTGTATAATTTGGTGAAGTAATGATTATGTGGAGAAGCATCTCAATAAGGAATGTATCTTTTTTTCCCCCAACTCTATCTAACATCT
The DNA here is from genome assembly GCA_963969595.1 of Neckera pumila. NCBI lineage: Eukaryota > Viridiplantae > Streptophyta > Bryopsida > Hypnales > Neckeraceae > Neckera > Neckera pumila. The sequence continues at coordinate 19,066,411 of OZ018408.1, forward strand.
CCCTCTTCTGCAGTGTATGCCTGGGGACCCAGAGAACGTCCTCGTAACTTCAAACGATTCTCGAATTCGGGTCTACGATCACCTGAAACTCTGTGCCAAGTACAAAGGTTCGTTATACTGCTTTATGCTGATTCTGTTTTTTGGCACTAAACCGACTTTAACATTTCTTCTTGCTTGCACATCTATGCCTAGTCGATGGCAGTAGCTAGCCTGATAGAATCTAATTACCTACAACCTTTTTGTTCCTTGCCGAAGCGAGAGACTAAGGATGTAGAAAGCTCTGGTGCTCCATGGAATGAGACGTATATTAAGAGCAATAGTGGCATGCTGGGGCCCATCAATAGTGAATTTCTTATGCTGAGTAGAATTGTGACATGTGCTTTTAGGTGTACTGCCGTGCTAAGATTCTCAAATATTTAAAAAAAAATTTGCAATGAATGAGGAACGTACTTTGAAGATTGTACTAAGGATTATATGGAAAGTGGCATATGGAAATTGTACGATTTTATTTGGGTCAGAGACATTTGCGGTTAGTCGCTTGTCTTTTATTACGCTGACCGGATCAATCTTTCTGGTTTCCTTGTTTCCAATGCAGGTCTGAAGAACATAAATAGCCAGATTTCAGCGTCATACACTCGGAATGGAGACTACATCGTCAGCGCAAGCGAGGATTCACGCGTTCTTATTTGGAGTTCGGACAACAAGGACCCATCCTCCACCAAATCGCTGTACCGAAGAGACAAGCAACTGGCTTGTGAGGAGTTTCACTGCCGTTTCGTTTCAGTGGCTGTGCCGTGGCCGGAGCCTACAACCGATTCCAATGTCTTACAAGCAGATAGTGGAGCTGCCCCTGGGTCAGACAGAATGGACAGCGCCCGTGCAGCAAGTGAGCCTGATGACGCGGGTGGTTTTCAATCTGACGACGACGACGACAAATTCGAGCCTTCTTTTGACTTTTTAGGTAGTGGGAGAAGAGATCATGTTGTAGAAGATGAGGAGGAAGGACTCCTTGAGAATGTTAGCTTGGATGTGATGAATTCGGGCGATGGCGGGGATTCCTCCCCTCGATTGCAGTCATGCACAAGCTTCTTCACTGACAGTGGGCCGAAAGGATCTTCCACATGGCCGGAGGAACAGCTTCCTGCATTTGGCAGTCCTTTGGCAGGCTTGATGCGCTCAGCTTCGCTGGGAAGCGATGATGGCAGGCAAGGCGTTGTTGTGGAGGAGGCATTCAGCAGCCCAGTCAAATTAGACATCCCTTCTGTGAATTCCCCCCTCTGGGGCTTAGTGATAGTTACTGCAGGCTTGGATGGTGAAATAAGGACGTTCCAGAATTATGGCCATCCTGTCCGGCTTTGAGTTATGGCGCTCAATTCAGCGCTGTAGCAGGATGTGTATGTGTTGAAGCATTTTTTTGAAAGTGTCTTTTACCTTCTGATCACGAATTATGATTGTCGATTCATTTTCCTGCCTAGCACTTTCAAAAAAATCACTTTCGCCTTTTCCTCTAGCTTAGCACAGTATAGACCGTGGTTGAGGGAGAGCTTTTGATCAATTAATCGCGACACATTAGACTGTTAAATGTTGTACAAGCTCGTGCAGGCTCGTAGATGCGTGATTAGGATCCTTGCATTGTAATAAATACCTGACGTCAGATCTTTAGTAGTTCTCTTGATTATTTTACGAGCACTGTTCGTGATGCATGGAACTGTCTGAATGGGTGCCGCCGGTTATGAAGCGGAAGACAACCAGATAGACAAAGTCCAGGCCAGGTACCATTCTGAATGTAGATGGAAAGTAGAAGTCATTAATTTGGTGATCTGGTTCAGGAGCTGAAGGTAATATGTAACGTAGAACTCATCCATTGGGTGATCTGATTCAGGAGCTGAAATGCAGAGAAGGTGACAGTTGGACTGCTTTATTTCACCACTTATGCGCCTCTTCGTCTACTTCGCTATTCCTGGTGTTGCTTCCCAACATGCTCAAGCGCCACACCGCTCTTCGAATCTCAGTTCCATTTTGTGTTTTTTTTCTTGAGATGAAGAGCATGTTTGGGTTACTATTAGTTTATTTTCAGTGCTGGAAAACTGGCGTTTTAAATTGGTTGCTCACCTGATTTTAGGTTTGCGAAGTTATGCTGGGAGACGACTTTGAAGGGAGAGTTAGCTGAGTTCAATTCTGTCGAGAGTTCTATTCGGGTTGCATGCAGTTTCAGGGTTATGTATCAGTAGCAGATCCAGTCAATGGAGATGCTCTGGACGAGTTTAATAACTTGAGGCTTATGTACCTGGACATGTTCAGCCAAGATTTTCAGAGAAGGGCAGCTTGATCTGGCTCCAAAATGAGCCACTGTGCTCGGGCACCGAGTGAGGGGGAATTTGGGCGCTGAACGAGAGGAGATTTCTTTTTGCTCTTTCAATTGAGATATGTCGCAGTTGGGGACGGAACTAATTCCACATGGTGTCGCGGACAAAGGGATTCAGATCACGCTCATGTACAGCAAAAGCAGTCAGCAGATCCTATTTGTGGAAGCTGGAAAGGACTTTGTGGATCTTGTTGTGGGGTTTTTGACCCTGCCCATTGGCTGCGTCATCAAGCTTCTCTCTGAGAGTAAGTGATTTCTGTGCCCTGTGTCTTGTACGCTTCAAGGTTACCCTCCAGAATAAACCCTGTTGGACCAGGAATCCCAAACAGGGCCCCATATTTTTAGCAGTTTTTAGCAGGTCATTTTTTAGAAGTTCCTTTTGTTTAGTTTTATTTGTTTCTTGAACAATTTTCACTGATTCCGGTGACATACAATTTGCCCCATCTGAATTCTTTTATTTTCACAAAGTGATCTATCGAATCAATCATTTTATAAACAATGAATCCTTGGTCTTTTAGAGGTTAAGAACCAGCAATGTTCCAGAGCAGATGGAGATCCTTCTTTGGCATTACAAGACTACTGCTACTGTGTTGTCCAATGGTACGAAAGTGCGCAAATAACAAGTTAGGAAACCTTTTTTTAGAGCTTTGAAGATTAAATAATACTGTTGGAGTTTGCTTGTGGTTGCAGATGCAATGGTGACCCCAAAGACAGTGGGCGGCATTGCGAATGTGTTCAAGAGCATCCAGAGACTGGAAGCTGAGGAGACATTGTGTGCCAGCAAGAAAATGCTGACGGAGCTGAAGCCAGTGTATGGGCTGGGGTATCTAGCTACGGAGAGTGAGCTGGGTGACTTGGAGCCCTGCCACTCTCAAGGCTACTTCACCTGCGGTGCCAGTGCTCACTGCACCTTTGTCTCTCCCAGGTGCTGTGCGCTTCCTTTATTGGCTCTGGTACGATGGGAAGAAAGCTTTGCATTGACTAATGCCACATTTTCAGTGAATGTGAGGAAGTTTTGAGTACATTGCTACTTAAAATGTGAGTCAGTGCTATATAGTGTGCTAATGTAGCTGCTTGACTTAATCCTACATCCACTGCTTCATAACTCTGCTTCAAAGGAGATTTGTTGATCTTGGATCAAAGGAGAGGAGGCCTTGTATTGACGAGCTACATCACAGTGAAGGTGAGGAAGTTTGAGTACTTGAAAACAGAGCCAGACTGTACAGATTACTTTGCAGAGTAGCCTTAGCGATTCCATGTGCATAATAGTTTTTGGTTTTTAGGCAATGCCGAATACTTGAACACCAATTGTAATCTGGTTCAGCAGGTATGGAGCCAAGTGCCCACGGCATCACAAGAAGATGACCACTCAGTGCAAGATGGTGGATGATGGGAGTGACACACCAACGGGGGGGACACCCAACGGTGACACCAGTGGGTATGTGAAGAGCAGCAGTAAGTATTTTGTGACTGACAATCTGGAGTTTTTTCCCAGCTCCAACTCCTTGGCTTTGCTGAAAAAGCTCAAGGTGGAGAACATGAGCTCTCTTGACAGCATTGAGCTTCGTGTTGGTACCGATGAGGTAGTGAACACTACCTATAGATCCAATCTTAGTTTAAGTGAACGAGTCCAACTAGAAATGCGGTAAGTGTTATTAACAAGTAGATATTCACAATCTAATGAATAAGACCATTTACAACTTTAGTAGAATCAAAGCCTACTCACGCCTTTACTTAGCTTAGGAACAAAACTTTGAAAATCCACAACTTGATACCATAATCAATTACAACATGTTTTAGTGCGTTGGAATCCACTCGCAAATGAGGATAAGACCGACGAAATTTTTCCATTTTATGATAGAAAATACTCAAGATAGCTTAAGTCACAAGCTCAATACGGCCTTCATTGTGAGTCAGTTACCTCACACCATTCTAAATATAATGTTACTCAGTAAAGTGGTATAGTTGTAAGTTTTTTCACCCGTGATAATCAATGCACAATTCACAGTACGTATCATGATTGACTCTCGTCATTGCAGGTATTGAAGTTGCTGAGGGCGTCTCTGACATCAGGAAACGTGCTGAGTGATGTGTTCAGCAAACCACTTCGAGAGACAATCGCAGTAGAATCCAGTCCTGACCTCGACATTTTCCCACTCGAGTCACCCAGCCAGGCTGGAGAACCTGTTGTTCCCCTGAAGGAGTCCATAGAGATTGCACGAGACTGGGGACGCGGGCTCTACAACGCCTTACGAGAAGTGCAGGACGCTGCATTCCACAGCAGCCTCGTCAATTACGTGAGAGAGAGGGAGCAACGAATCAGCTCCGCTCTGAGTGACCTGAATACTACCCCTGCCACACAAGACCCAAGTGCCGTTTCTAGGTGAGGCCTTGCAAAAAATTAGTGAGTGCTTTTACTTCTTTTGTTCAACAATTATAGTTGGTTTTTAAATTTCTGCTATCAAACTGGTATTCAATTCCCAGCCAGCAGCTGTTGACTGGCAACTGAGTTCCTTAACTGGTGGAGAGGATAACTTTATGTCTTGATAAGTAACCTGGTGCACAGTTTCTCGTGTCCCAGTTTGTGAAAATTGCATTGTGTCTAGAGTTTCAGTGGCTGCCAATTTGGCTCACTTGCTTGTGCGGCCTGGCATGAGACCAGCATGGTCTCCAGCAGCAGATCAAGCTCATGTGAAACGAAGCGCATCAGGAAAAGGACTGACGGAGAGTACATCATGCCTGCCCCTTGCAAAGAAATGCTCATGTTGGAGAAGCAAGTGGACAAGATGATGGCCAGGCTTTGTCACCTGACCTCGGAGCATTCTGAGCACTCTGAGCTTGAGTCTTCTGCTGTTGGTCCCGTGCGGCCCAAATCAGCTGCTGCTGCTGCTGCTGGCAAACCCCCTTGGACGATGTTAACAAACTCCCGTGTCCGACTTCCGTCCAGGGTTTGGCATCCCTGATATAGTATCTCTCAAGGCATTTTAAAAACGTCCGCCATAACTTTGTATACTGATGTTGGAAAAGGTCCCTTCTCTCCTTATGATTTCTAGATACTATTTATCGGTTTTATAGGCCATTGTTGACCCTGGTCTGCCATGGATTGGTTCATGGAGTTTCTCAGAAATGCTCTGCTCTCAGTCTTTCATTAAAGGTCGGGCCCCAGGCATCACAGAAAAGCGTATTGGTTTTCATATGAAGGAAATTACCTCATTATATAGTGTTGGACCCCCCCTCAAGAAGCTCGCATGGTCCTGAAATTGTGAGGTGCTATGAGATCGCAACACTCATGAGGTGTTCAGATTTGAAAACTTGAAAGGAACATACTCAAGAGACCTGGAGATGGCAAGTGGCACTAAATCTTGTCTGTACGTACATAGGAATGGAAATCACCTCTATTGGCCAGGGAACCTTTGGGAGAGCCTGTGGGTAACAAGCTTTAAAACACAGTGTTCTACTCTTTAACGAGTATGAAAATCAGGTACACACTTTCCGCCTTCCAACCATATGGCATCCTCACATACCGGGCATCAGCAACATGCTCTATCAGGCAGGTAGAATTCAGTGCTTTCAAAAACTTTGCATGTTGTTTCTCCTGTCTTGATAAAGGTATCTCATTTTACTCCTGTACTGTACAGTATTGTACTGGCTCATCTTGTATCGACCGTTTGGGACACATCAGGGAGTGCTAATGTGAATTTCAAATCCGGCACTTCCAAGTGGAGCTACTGCAATACAAATCTGTATCGTTGACCACTTTTGGCATTAAAGTATCAAAGAGGTTACAACCTTAAAATGCAAGGGGCAGCTGGGGATCAAACGTTCCCCCAGTCTCTAAAACCAAACTGTGAGCTTTGACCCATGCTTGCTATTCAGTTGCGGTGATCTATTTCAGCACTATTAAGGGAGGCAACCCATTCTCGATCACTTCAGGAATTACAGAATCTGGAATTTTTTAATTCATAGCAACTTTGTTTTGATACCAAAATATCTGAAAACTCTAGGAAGGGTCCAAACTTTATTGCTGCACATGAGAAAAAATTTCACCGAAGAAACCGTCCTATTACATGCTTGTAATTCCTGAAGTGATCGGAAATGGGTCGTCGATCGGGAATGAGTTACCTCCCCTACCTATCTCAGCAAATGTGTACAGCCCCGTCGTTCTCACCGTGCATATTTAGAGTCCTGCGTTTCCTTGTTATTAGTCCTGCTCGCCTTTCAATGGAGTCCCCATAAGAGAGCATTGGCAACAAGGTGTTTCAGCACACTGAGGGAAAAATGGCTCTTTCTTCTCCTCAAAAACTGCACATTCAATCACAATGTATTAATGCCTCACAACAAGTCTTAGAATATTAGCAAAATTGATACTTTTTTTTAGCGAAAATTGGCAACTACGTAGCAAATTAATAGACTGAAGGGCTTGGGTAGCGTGGTACCAACGGCTTTGACATCCGCACAGTACTTGCTGAACACGTCATTCAGCACATTTGTGGACGTAAAGGACAATTTCAACAGCTCTAAGACCTGTAACGAATCCCATCGATCGACATCCACAAACAAGCACCATTGAATACCTCTCAATTATGAAACATGGTAAAGGTAATACAAAGTTGCTTACATATATGCCTGACTTGAGGGCTAGCGAATACACCATGACCTCTTTTAACCTGCCAGGCCGGGTCTAAAAACCCGACTACGACATAGTTTGAATACGTGACAAGCGTGATACAGAAAATGATTGTTTGACAAGTTTGCAGAATATTCCGGAATGTCGTCTTCAAGAAGGTCATATTAGAAAGGTCGTGTACCTCCGATCTAACAACAGACACAGGCATGGTGTCCAAGTCGCCAACCCGTTCACATCGAATAATGTTGAGGGTAATGAGAGCCTTGATCGCCTCAGAACTTGCATGGACGTCAAGTGTGTTGGTGATCATATACTTGGTACCTTCCTTCACATAGCCTTCTTCGATTGGATTCTGCTAAACCCCGACTTCACATGTCAAAGCGTCAAACCAGATTGAAATCCGCAACTTCGTTCAAAGCACTCATGAAGAAAGGAACATGTGGGACATAACCAAGTGTCCAAATGGCAAAAAGTGGTCACTTCCATACTCTAAAAGTTGAAATAAATCACGTAGGAAGCTTCAAGGAAGGTAACAAAATGTACCAATAGAAAGACGAAATCATGCCCTACGTTATTGAACTATAGAAATATGTTTTGGATGTGACTATAATCGACCAGTAGCTTCCACAGTGTGTCGTTTCTATTTCTGGTTCGGTTTTCGGAGGTTAAAATGAATTACATACCATGGTAGGAGCTGGGCTCGTAGGCAATATGGGGAGTTGTAAGCTGAGACCCCTGGTCGGTGGGCGGGTAACCTCAGGGTCAGATGCTGCAGGAGCTGCAGAAATTTTAGCAGTAGACGGTCTGAGAGTAGACTGCCTGCTTTGAGCCCTAGAGGGGATGGGTTGCTTGACAGCGCAAGCATCCGAAGCACATGCTCGTCCACGCTGAAGTCGTGAACTCGTGCGACCTGATCCGTGACCGTCTGGCTGTTCCTGCCCAATTGGAGTTCTGTAAATCCGTCAGCTGATGGGGGACAGTTGCCCATAAGGCAAAGCAGTGCAACAACTCTGAAATAGCGTTCTCGACCTAACACATTGCAAAATCTGTCACCAGCACAAGCACAATTATAACGACATTGGTCCAGGCTGTTTACTAGTTGGAAAAATCATCAAAAATGTGCACAATCATCATCATAAATACTTGCAACTATCCACACCGAATAACTCTTTTTGTTTAGCACTAAAGGACCAAAATTTCAGGGAATTAAAGTAGCCAATTTGATTGATCACATTGTGGAAATATAATTCAGAAAGTCAAATTATATATGACCAGAATCAGTGAAGAGCATTGCATGTGTTGGTAAAAAATTTGGCAAAAAAAGGTCTCCATATGAACTACTCAAAACAGCTAAGAAAAACATGAGGCCCAAATTGGCCTCTTAGTCCTGTACGATTTCTTTCCTGTGCAAGAGGTAGGGCCATGAATGGCATCATATCCAGACATACCTGAGAGTTCGCATCACTCTGCTTGTTAGCATCGGCCATTTGTCCAAGCTCCACCATCTTGAACGGAATTCTCATTTTCTTTTTGTGCTGAGGACACTTCGTGGCTGGACTTGAGGTATAGAAAGAGCACGCATCTCCGCAACCGTAAAAATTTGGAGATTCCGTGCTCATTGTTGACCGGTCAGTTGAAGAGGGCGTAGCCGGTAAAGCCAGGAGTTTGCCAGCCCCAAAGGGTATGGCTGGCTTGGGGTCAACCAAGCACTTCTTGTCAGCGCTCATCTCCTTAGAATCCAACCTTATGACGCTCTTAAAAATGTTGGAAATGGAGCTCATAGAAAAATGCTCACCGGATTCGTTCTTCCCGTTTTTAGGTCTTGGAGTGCAGGGCATGCCAGAAAGTGGAGCTGTTTTGCATTCAGGCCTGTGAATCATGCTGGCCTCCTCCAGGAATTTGATTATGCAACCCATGGGCAGTGTAAGAAACCCCAACAATGTGTCCACAAAGTCTTTCCCGACCTCCAAACACAAAACTTGCCTCGTTGCTTTGGAGAACAGCAAGGTAATGGGGATGGTCGGATCCACCTTGCATGGAGGCAAGCCGCAGTTGACACAAAGCTCCACTTCTGCATCATCCGGTGGCTTCAAACCCGCCATTTGCTAGCAAATAATCGTCACTCCTCACCAGGGTTCACAGCCATGAAGCATGAAGATGCCTTAAATAGATAGATCTAGGTTGCTGTTTTCAGCAACCTCGATTAGAACAATTGCAACTCTGGCCGTGGCCATGTCGATTAAGTCTGGTTCGAGAGTCGAGCATAAGCCGCATAATCATTCCAATAACGTGACAACCTGCATCGATGGTGAGTTAACTCATTTCAGTGAAAAAACTAAGTTAGATCTCAAACTTCACAAACTCAAGAAATTTGAAGGCTTACCGATGCCACATTTTTGCTTTCTGCAAACGGAAAACTGATTGTACCAATGCCCATTGTGCTCCACGGTATGGATCTTCCGGTCCCTTCAACCAATTCAGCTGTTGCATTTACGTGCACTTATACCAGAAATATATGTCTCATGTGGTCGATGATACCAACAACAACGCCACATTGTATGCAAGTGAAAAAATACGCAAGAGCTCCGGACATCAAAGTAGACGCAGATCCTCGCTTGCATAGCCAGAATTCTAGCTACCAATGCCCTTCAAGATCTGGCAAATAGGTAACCTCTACCTGAGCACCCAAGCGAGGTAAAAATCATGTCCGAAAGTAAGCCTGCTAAGCAGAAGATAAACTCGGAACTGATAAAGGGAATTGTCGGCAAGGAGATGCAACTCACGCAAATACGTGCGAAACGTCTCAACCGAATTCCATGAGTCGCTTCGTAACCAGATTTCGATGTCATTCACCTCCGACATGGAAAAGTCCGTTGGCCTTTTTTCATCCATGAAAGTACACGCGAAGCTGTCAAAACATCTTAAAATGTACCCAAAGAAATTCAAGAACACAAATGCTCTGAAATTGCCATACAATGGAGATCCAATCATAAAATGACTTTGCAACCAATGGAAGTAATACGGAATTTTACTCCGTGACAGCTACAAATCTATTAGTAGCAGAAAACCATCGAACTTTTAAAATGTACTAGGTTAACCTTCTGCAACAATTTGGTTGCAGTGTATTTAAGTTAACACTAAGTTAAAGAATCGCAATTATAACCACACCACTATTCACACGTATGAGGCCTAAGTCCATGCTCACTAGGCCCAAGTAGAGCACTGTCACAGAGCCCACGAAGATCGTAGCATGAGGGCAGGGGTTTGTGACTGCTTATTTCGGAGGTACACTAAACCAGGTTGAAGTGTAAAACCACGCCCCACGCTGAGTTTCATAAAGGCCTCCATATGCAATTGCAGGTTACCTGATGCAAAATCACGCCTATCACGTGAGACATTTGTCATGCATCCAGCGAAATACAATGAAGCTAGAATTCAAACGAACCGCAAATATCAATAAAACAGCAAATCTAATTTTCTTGGCCATAAATCTCATTGTCCGATTGTTTCTGGAAGTAGTGATTCCGTGAGTTTACCCAGTGCTTTCAATGCATTTGGGCAGTTACAAAAGGGAACGTTGTATCCATCAGGGGCATTCAAACGAGAACCTCATATTCTAAAAGTTGGAAGATTGTACCTGAACCATCTCCAGTACCAAGGACGGTATTGTCTTCGTTTCTGGCAGCACTCCATAGATCCGCCTTCGAACTCCCCACACAGAGACCCCAATCAACTGTTTTCCCGACTGCCTTTGTGAGGCTCACACCCCATTCAATTTCTTTCTCCTCAGACTCATCGAACCAATTCCCTCGGTTGGCCTAAAACAGGTCACACGGTGGATATATAGATCGATTGTAAAAAAGAATCTGATACGAAGCCCCTCTCGATACTGGAAATAAATAGATAAAATATAATAGAAGGAAGTCAGAGCATGGATAAGCAACAGCGCTAACCTGAGCCCAGCCTGCAAGGCTCACATTTGCACCGACATCTATTTCTCCAGCCAATGCAATTGACTGCGTTGCGCTCCCATGAGGTTCTCGAACAGCATTATTTATTTGCTCAGCCTCACCACAAGGCGTGCCCCACGAAGCACTATTAGACGGAGTGCCAGATGATGCTGTCCGAAAATCACCCAGCGATGCGTTGTCCATGGATGTTCGTAAACCAAGGCGACTGCTACTCATCTGTGGACTAATAGAACCTGAGTTATGAGTATGACGAGTCTTGGAGAGAACCAGAGGTCCCATTTCACTCCAACGTAGACCTCGGACAGCAGGAGTGGTCCAGAAGCGATTGACTGCTGAGAGAGAGAATACAGAGTTCTCCGATGGTTGAAAAAGAACATGAGCAAGGGTGCTGAGACCAACAGGCGCACTGGCTAAGGATGATCCAGTTCCCCAGCCTGAAAGGTATTGAGACAATGATATAAGTCCCATCTTTCCCTTCAAGGTAGCTCCTAGAGCAGAACCCACACAATGCCGGTACATGGCAGGTCCTACCCTTGCAAATTGAGTCAACGCTTGACCCTGGGAAGACACAATCAATATCAGAAATATTTCAACCTGATTCTGTAACACCTATCAATTCTCTTTATCACGGTGCATATGTATGTCGTCACAATACTGACCTGTAATGGATTCACAGTCTCGGTTACGTCACTACCACGAGCTCCTAGGGGCGCGACCACAACATTAAAATCATCAGTGACTCGAGCATTGTAAACCAGCTTGGTAACTGAAATGGGTCCCCCAAGCACGCTGCCATCACTACCAGAGTGTCCAGCTGAACATTCCGTGATCATCACATCCCGTTCTCTGTAAAAAGTCTCAAAAGTGAAGCGAGCATCCATGCCAGTGTGAAGGTCTTCTGCAAGCGCAGCCCGTGAATAGCGGCTAATCTCATCGTCCAACAAGAGGAACGCACCACCAGCACAGACTTCTCCCGTTAGCCGCGTCTTTGCAGCACCTTCACCTAATGGAGATTGGGCCCTTGATTTGCGCAAGCCTGTGTGAAACTCAAGCTTGTCCAGTCGCTCTCTGACCCTCATTAAGTCTTCGAAAGTCTCACGCTGGAGTCTTCTCAAAGCGGCTGTCTGCGTGAAAGAGAGCTCGTCAGCAAAATGAAACAGCGCACAAATGTAGAGAAACGGATCTATCGTCAGATTAGACATGCTTCTTAATGCTAGTAATCGTTGTAAATGAAGATTGAGGGGCATGGCAAATACGCTATAAATAGGGACAACCCTACTTTGATCGCTAATTTCACACATATATGTGACATATTTAACAACGAAACTCTATAACAGCACTTCATATGCGCCAAAATATTGCCCCTCGACTTGTATTACAGCAAGACTAAAGACAGCATATTCGTGGTGGAATTTAAGCTCGAACCCCTAAAGGACCAAATATTCATGGTTTTCAGAACGACAACTTCGATTGATCATATTGTGAAAATATTACTCCAAATGGGGTCGAAATTTTATATCACCAGACTCTCTGAAGAACATTGCATCCGTTGGTCACAGAAAAATTGGACAAAAGAACGTATCTAAATGACCTAATCAAAGAAACATGAAGCTCAATAGTGTGTGATGCTCGCAATGAGAAATTGAACAAGGTTTCAAAGATTACGAACCTCAGAACGCTTAGCAGTTGCCTCATCCCCATCTTTCTGCACCGCGTGTGCCGCGGACACTTCCACCGCCGCACCCCGCTTGTTTTCCACTCCACTAAATTGCCCACCAGAGCCACCTTGAGAACCTGTTGATATGAACTGTAAATAATCAAAAGTTCAATTTAATTCAACGAATACCAGCAGCTAGAGACAAACCCGAACTCCATCAACCGGATCAGGTACATCAATGCAAAGGAAAGTGAATTCATATCCCAAACGTTTGATTTCCTAAGACATGAGATTTTTGCCATTACTGCGAGAATAATTCAGCCAAGCTTGTTATAACCCCTAAAACCCCTAAAGGACCAAGTAATCGTGGTACTAAAATGACCAATTCAGTAGATCGTATTGTGATCGGATGGGATCAAACTCTATATCACCACAATCACCACAGAACACTGGATGCATTGGTAAAAAAACTAAAGAAATTGGATAAAACAAGTCTCCAAATGACCTATTCAAAATTCCGACAAGAAACCTGAAGCTCAATTAGTGGATTTAGGTCAATTAGGGTTTAACTCCCATCAGCCCTACCCTCACCAGAGGTTTTAGAGGTCGCGTTTGCAGCTGACTCGTCCGCCGCTCCAGGTCTCTTCCATCTTCTAAATAGAGCAAAGGGCGCCTCCATCTCCACTGAGTCCCCTGTTGCAGAACTCAAAGACGCCAGAAGTAAATCTCGAGACCTCAATGCAGGCAGTTCTCTACAGGCATGCTCCTCATCTCTATCTCCCACACTGCTTAAATGCGTTTCGTGACTAAATTTTCCGCTTCCACTTCCATCACTGCCGCTGCTTCCACGGCCACCCTGTCCTCCATTTCCATAACCTCCGCCAATACCATTTCCACCGAACTCCAGTCTCTGCGATTTGGCGACATTGCTCCAAAGCGGCTGCCAAAACAGGGCACCAATTGACGAACCCGACAAATACCCGAAGAATCTCTCCCCTGATTCTCCAGAACCCCCTGCCGCACATGCCACTGTGCGTCGTCCATTGTGCCCTAATTTCCCTGAACTCTTCACGATTCTCTTCGACAACAACGGCCTAATGCTAACATTACCCCGACACAGCTCCGTAGACACCCAGTCTGCTTGTGATCTCGCAGATTTGACTTCATCAGATGAGGGCTCATCGAGAAAATGCACTCTCTCGACTCTAAGATTCTGCGAAAGCCGGGGCAAATTCTCTCTCCCGCTCGGCAGCTGCAATTGCAGAGCCGGAGTGGCAGAGTTGTGCCACAACCCAAAACTCATGGCGAAAGGAAGGGACTACAATCCCACCATCACCTACACATCTATCAACAATCACTCCAAAACTCCGATTCTCAGCAATAACAAGACAGATACTCCATGGAAAAACTCTCGAATTCGGTGTCAGTCAAATCGTCTTCTACACAATCGGGGCCATCATCTAGGCCAGTGTATCTTGTTGTATTGGTGTGTGTTTGTGGCGGGGATCCCGAGGCTCCTGGAGCAGCAAGGAAGCTTCAAGAGAATTCCAAGACGCCGGGAGATTGAAATTCTGCGAAATGTGTTCAGTTCTTGACGCTCTCTCGCAGTCGCATGGATCGGTGACATCATCACTGAAGGACTTGAATGGCAACTGCGATAAGTTACCCAAAGTCCCCTGCCTACACTGATTTGTCAAAATAAGGTGGGTACCCCCTAACCGCCTTTTTTTTTTTTCATATTTTCTTGTTGGCAAGTGAAAGGAGGTTCCAACGCACCAAAGAACGTGACATTTGGATACTGTATGCAAAAGTTACGAAGGGTCAAAGTTTTTTTGGTAAATGTGCTGAAATTGTTTCTTCAAAATATGTACATGTTGATTTTGGAGATGTACATAGAGTGATGATGGCGGTTATAGGTGGGGTACAATTTTGGGTGTACCCACCTAAGTGCCTTGACACTAATCTACTACAAGATTAGAATTAGAATTTGCGCCGAATAGTTACTTAAAGTTGACTGTTAGCAAATGTGATTTGAAATATGCTTCAAAACTTAAAAGATTTGTTTTTTTCCATTCAAATTATTTTTTTGAAAAAATAATATCCCAAAAATTATAGCATCTATTTTTTAAATATTTTTTTGCCAACCTTGAATGCAGGATACAATATTTGAATGAGTGCATGTTGAAATATTAATATGTGGTATTAATTTCCACAAAAAACAAAATTTTGTAGTGACGCTAATTTCTAAAGTAACGCCAAATCAATGTACATTGGAGAATCTATGTATTGGTGGAAAATCTTTCAACCAGGGTATGTTTATTGTATGTGAGAGTGAAGTATGTATTTATAACCATATATAGTAGTGATCTATCTACACTTTAGATTAGATTGTTTTGTTTTATTTTATTTGTTTGTTAGAGTGAGATCTCTAGCATTAGGAAAAATTTCAGCCCTCCAGAAGGCTGCTAAGGAATTCATTTACGGGACCCCTTTGGTGCAATTTCAGAATGAATAAAAAAAAAAATTAAAAAAAAATTAAAAAATTAAAAAAAGATTAAAAAAAGATTAAAAATATAAAAATCGGATGTGGCACTACTAGTGTTACATCAACATCCAATTTTTAAATATTAAAAAATAATTTTTTATTTTGATTTTTTCCATAATTGCACCGGGCGGGTGCCAAACTTGCAGCCTTCTGGAGGGTTGAAATTTTTACTAATGAACCGTATGTCCTCTACGTTGCGCTTTTGGTACCATTAGATGATATTCTTAAAAAGCTATGAGTTCTCCCAAGTTGCAGTAGCTGGTTGATGGGGCATAGTGCCACATCAAATAATAATTTTTAAAATTTTAAAATTTTATTTTGAGTATTTTCATATTTTTTTGGATTTTTTTATTTTTTATTTTATAAATTATTATTTATTAATTAAATATTCTAACAACATTACTATTCATTCCAGCAAGGGAAACAGGGCTGAAATGGCCCTTTATACTTCCAAAATGTCACCTAATGAAAGCTTTTATGAATTAAAATTTTATTTTTATTCTATTATACTACGGCAATGGCACTGGGGAAACTAGTCTATATGAATTTTGATAGTAAATTATTCTTGTGAAGAAGAGAAGATTGTGAGGCCATTTCTACTTGTATTTGCATCTATCAATATTTTGAAATAAGATGAAATTACCATTTCAAGTCATCTACTATTTGATCTATATGATTTGTTCTTTATATAAAATATAAAATGCCCTTATCTTGCAAGCATTTGAATATTTAAAATTATCATAAACAATATGAATAAACATTTCTTTTATCATCAACTAACATTTTTTTATGTGTCTTTTGTCCACTAAAGTGAATATTGGCCATGAACCTCTTGCTTTTTGTTCAAACATTGTTTTATCTTTGGTATAAAAGTTGTATCTTGAGTCATGTATAAAGTTTGACCATTTAATTAAACTTTCATATAAGACCGTCCAATTCAATGTCATTGGTCAAATCCATTTACATAGCTAAAAATATGACACAACTAACTAATACATAAATATTTACCTCCTAACCAGTACCCTCTGGCATTGATATAGAACATTGCCATGTATGCAAGGATAAAAAAAATGAATTGCAAGCTAGAGAGGTGTTATTTGTCTCATTTCAATAAATTGGCTAAAATGAAAGTTTTTTTAGTATTAAAAATAAAGAGCTAACTTATGTGGACAATGCACTAGATCTAACAATCTAACCTTCCTTTTATGTGTTAAGTGAACTAAAATAATTTAAAGAATTCAACAAGTTCACTAAAATCTATTTTGATTCCTATAATATCACAATCTAAGCTCCCAAAATGCATGATATTATTTAAAATTCGTTTTTCTGGTGACAATATTGTGTTGTGTAAAAAGTGACATTTTAAAAATACAATAAAGTTGGCCAAACTAGAAAGAGTGGTTTATCACCCTATTCAAACTTATGAAAATCTTAGTTCTATGTGTATGTAGTTTCTTGTAAAATAATAGAGTATGATAGTGAGAATAATAGTTTGATTTTAATAAAGATAAAAGGATCTTGAAATTTCTTGTGATTTGAAAAGGTTTTTAAACATTTATTTGTTTGATTTTTTTAAGAAGAAAAAAATTTCAACTGCTGCAAGGCTGGTCCCAGCTGGTTGAGTGAATCTAGGCAAAATACCATGTTCACTTGTGTGCCACACCAGTGCAACTTCTATCTTAAGTTTATAAGTAACAACAAGTCTCTTATTGTGCAAACAAAAAAAGAATCCCATCATTGATGATGTCAATGTATTATTTTGAAGATAATTAACTCGTAGCATTTGGCGAAGTCACAAAACAATGGCAAAATGCAATTTTGTCCAAGCCAAAGAGAATATTTTGGCAAGACTATTATTCACTTTTCATTAGAAGAAAACTGCATTCTACTTGACAAAAACTATGTTGTACTCAGCAAAACAATGTCAAGTAGTTTTTGTTGAGTTCTCCATTTGTAATGCAGAATTCTGGGTTTCAACATTTCAATACAGAATTTGACGAGTAAAACGCAGATTTTTGACAAGTGAAACGCATAATTTTGTTTTTGAAACTCAGAATTCTGCGTTACAAATGGAGAACTCAACAAAAACTACTTGATACTGTTTTGTCAAGTAGAATGCAGTTTTCTTCTAGTGTTTCATCCCCAAAGCACCAAACTGAGATTACTAGCAATACCAATGGAGATGCTCTAAGTGGTGGGAAAAACAAAAGATATGATACAAGTGAGGGTGATATTACAACGGTCTCTTTATATCAATACCTTAAATGAGGCTGTTTGTTTGTCTGTTTGTTTGTTTTGTTTTGTTTTGTTTTGTTTTGTTTTGTTTTGTTTGTAGCATGGACAACTTCCTGACCGTGCGTCCCCGGGCCGCGTGCTTGGTACCGTCGGAAAGCTCTCGCCGAGGAGGGGTGCACCGGCTTGGTTTCGTGGCGTTTGGAGCGGTGGTGCAAAAGTTATTGAATTTCAAAGTATTTATTGATTAAAAAATTAGAAAATTATTTTTACTTTGATTTTGGTGGCGTTCTTGGTACTGGGAGTGGAACCGGGAGTAGAACTGGGAATAGAATCGGAAGTAGAACCAGGAGTGGAACCGGGAGTAGGACTGGGAATAGAATCGGAAGTAGAACCAGGAGTGGAACCGGGAGTAGATGAAAATTGGGCCAACGGCACAGGGTCACACTATGAATGAAAAGTAAAAGAAATTATTCTATACTTGAGCAATTGTAGCATGTTTAGCGTTTAATGATGATCTCTTTTTAACCTCAAAGCGAACCATAGAGTTGCTTTGTGGCACTTAAATGATTTCAAATAAGCAATATAAGGTAAAGAAAATGTTCCTTCACATCCAAGGTTTTTGAGGAGAGCTCTTTGAATGTATTTGCACCCAATGATGATTGGATGGAAATCACTTCATTAAGGTATTATTGACTTTTCTACCTAGAAAGATGCTATTTGAGTGTATTTTCACAACTTGCACCTCTTTACTCTAAATCTAAATTTTAGCCCAAAAGATCTTTTTTGAATTATAGAATGAAATAAAGTACGGTTAATGAAGTCTAATCTCTAATCTTTGGAACATTTCTAAAACTAAACTATTTGTAGCAATTTAATGTAACCATAATCTATATGTTTTCTAATTATAGAATGATAAGGAAATTTGGTTTACATCATGATGTTTGAAACTATAATATATGCTTAAGGTGAAATTTTCAGGATTTGTATTTGATGTGAATTTTCTTCACTTTTATTGCAAAAATTCATGATAATTTTGAGTTTTCACAGAAGAAATCTAAATTTCGTAAGAAGTGTAGAAGATATGTGATTTCATTTGAAAAAATAAATTTAAAAAATTTCTACTCATATTTAGTGACAAAATAGAGCACAGAAAGCAATAATACTGAGGTTACTCACATGGTCATAGGCTCCGTCTTTTAGTGAAACGGGATGTAAATGGAATTAGGGTTTGGAGCTCCCTAAACCCTAAACCCTCCACTGCACTGCTTGCCATCACCTCTGTTGGAATCCGGGGGTCTGTCTAAGGTTGTTTTCTGCGAAAAGTTGAAGAGAGGGGTGGGAGACTAGCTTCTAATTGATTGTTTGTTCCGGCGTGGGGTTGCCTTCGGGCTTTGCAGCAGCCATGCTTCGCATTGTGAAGCCCAAGACGAAACGGGCGAAGCGGGAGCTGGAGAAGCGGGCTCCGAAGCTGGAGGAGAATTCGAAGAAGATTCTGCTCTTGCACGGGACCAAGACGACGGCAAACATCAAGCAAGTGTTGTCGGATTTCTACCATCTACGGAAGGCCGGGGGCAAAGCGATCAAGTACACCAAGAAGAACGATGCGATTCGGCCTTTCGAGGGCGGGGGTGAAACTTCTTTGGAGTTTCTGTCGCAGAAAACCGATTGCAGCTTATTCGCGTTCGGGTCGCATTCGAAGAAGCGACCGAACAATTTAGTTTTAGGGCGCATGTTCGACCACAAGGTGTTTGATATGATGGAAGTTGGAATCGAGAATTTCAAGTCGATTGAGTCGCTCGGAGGGGGTAAGAAAGCCGCGCCGCAAGCCGGGTCGAAACCCTGCTTCGCTTTCATAGGTGAAAAGTTTGAGTCCGACCCTAAGTTTCGTCATTTCAAGGAGCTTATAGTGGATTTCATGCGTGGAGAAGTTATCGAGACGATCAATTTGCAAGGGTTGGACAAGGTGTTTCTCTGTATTGCGGTGGGAGAGAAAGTTGTATTCAAGCATTGTGCTGTTCGGTTTAAGAAGTCGGGGACGAAAGTCCCCCGGGTGGAGCTCATCGAAGCTGGTCCCTGTATGGACATGGTCCTGCGAAGGAACCGCGAGCCGAGCACTGATTTGCGGAAGGAAGCCATGCGACTTGCACCGAAGAGGACGAAGAAGAAGATTAAGAACGTCAGCACGGACTCCTTGGCTGGCAAAGTTGGCCGCATGTATGTTCCATCTCAGGAGGTCGGCGAGATGGCCTTGACGAAGATGAAGGGGTTGAAGCGGGAACGCAGAGAAGCTGCCGCTGCCAAAGCTGTCTCGAAGCAAGACCAGAGCGAAAGCGGTGCAGGTGATGTCACCATGGGCGAGGCCGAGGGCTCTCCCAATAAAAAGCTAAAGAGGAACGGTGTGTAGTTTACAAACATGACAGAGTAGAAGTATAAGATTGAGGTTATAGTCGCAATTAGGATTCGCAATAGAAACGGCAATGGTTTAGGACATCCCTGAGCCCCGTAACGATTTTGCTCTAAATACGAGAGTGCTTGGACCTAGTGTTCACAATTTTAACCCTAGAGGTATGTAATATTGAACATGATCATGCAGTAAGTAATGAAAGTAGAGGCATTGAATTCTTTTGCATTCAATCTCGGCATTTGAGACTCGTAGAGCAGGTATTGTGCCTCTTTCTCTTGCAGTGATTATTTCAGCTTCGTTTTGATTATGGTATGTGTTTAAGTTTTCTATGCCCTGCAGGATTTTGTGGGCTTCGGTCTTACACATCTGTTGCATGCATAGATCGGTGACACTCAAGACTTTTGGTGTTGTTTTATTTCGTGATCAGTTCTGTCCTACGGAATTGAGTTTCTTAGTTCTGTTCTGTGATGGCAGGTTTCTGTCTGAAACGTTCTTTCCGATCAAGTTGGTCGTAAATTAGTGGCTTTTCTTATAGGGGACAATCCAAAATTCTCTATCGTAAACCTGCAGTGTCCAGTTTCTCCCGTCGATGAGTATTATTTTTCTTCCAGGAGCAACTGGATGAATTGCCTTCCGCTCCGGAATCAGAAATGCTCAACAGAAGTGCAGTCTTGGTTGCGTTTCGTCCCAGTCCTTGGTGGTGTCATACTCCAAAAGGTTGACACGACTCATAATGGACCTCAACCCGAACTCTATTATGATTCGCGTCAACCTTTTGGAGCATGACACCCTCCCCCACTTGAGGAATGCCAATGCCCTCATTGGTTTTCTTTTCCCATTTATACGGAAAGCCTTCCTTCAGCTGATCAGACTTTCGCCATTTCTTTCGTTGCATGCTTGAAGGGAAATCTGATAAAATCTTTTGATTGCAAATCTCGAGTTTGTCATTGCCACTGCCGCAGC
Source organism: Neckera pumila (assembly GCA_963969595.1). Classification (NCBI taxonomy): domain Eukaryota; kingdom Viridiplantae; phylum Streptophyta; class Bryopsida; order Hypnales; family Neckeraceae; genus Neckera; species Neckera pumila. The sequence continues at coordinate 19,087,178 of OZ018408.1, forward strand.
CAAATTATTATGTATTTTGTGGAGCAGAACGGATTGCGTCCTACATGAGTGTAAGGCTTTTAAAGTAGATTTCACGCACGCTCATGCAACATCTCATTCTCATTCAGAAAATAAAAACGACTAGCACTTGAAATTCACGGGGTAAGAATTTAATGCAAGCTGCTTCAAGCACATACGTCGGTAAGACGACGAGAATCACTTACATCAGATAAGCAACATGCGCATTTTCTTTTCAATAACATAAACCTGCAATTTCTACCGCAAAATCATTCACACAAAATGAAATTCAGCCATGGAGCATTCCTTCACATAATTCTGCACATTCTGCTGCAACACCTACAAAATCACACAACTATCAAATTACTCTGGTGTACCCTCGCATTGGAGCCCTGCACCACATGCAGCCCCAAGTCCCGCCCACCCAAACCACAGTTAGTAACTGTATATGAAAAAAAGACTTGAAGTACAAGACTTGTCGTAATCATCGAATCAAAGGGTTTCACTGATCAGCACCTAATCTCGCACGTGCATCATGCCAAATTCGTAGGGTTTCCAGATCATAGAACTCCTGGGAAAACATGCGGACTCATGTGTCCAAGTGTCCCCGAAGACCGTTACGCACATTGCTTTTTATGAAGTCAAGAGTAAAGAACGTTCTCTCCTCCTCCGTAAAACCGAGCACAGCCAGACTCTGACCCATCGTTTAAGTGCGTAATCCACTACTGGATTATAGTAAATGAATGCTCCTGAACAATATCGGAGAAGTATTGGAAACCTTTAGAAAAGGCAGTGACGGGCTCAACATAGAGCTCCTGCAACTCTGCATGGCAGATTTTTGCGGCTGCAATGTAGTCACTCACGAAAGCCATGTAGTGTTTGACAAAGTAACTCCACCTTGTGCAGAATCAATAGTTTAGAAAGAGTCTCAGACGCCAAATTAGTTGTGCGCGCTATACAGAGAACCCCCATTAGGAATGGGACATCTTGCTCTCTCACTTGAACCATCACTCCAGTTTTGCAACCTTGGAATGTGGCAGCTCCGTCAGTGCCAAAACATACTAGTTTCTGTGCCACATCTTTCTCTGACAGATTCCCATGAAATGCTAACCGTTTCATAATGTGGGATTTCAAAGCATCAGCGGTGCTACCTTCCTCTGGTCTAACCAGTGATAGCAGTATGGGCACGTGTTTGACATGCTTGCAAATGTAGACATGGATCGACATCCACTGCACACACTGTCAATGCAAGTAACCTCATCGGCACTGACAGAGAAAAACGTGCCTCTCCGATGTCTTTCTTCAACTTTGCAGTGATAACTCCAGCCATTGCATCGACCTAGATCCCTTGCTCCAATGCTTACGGGGCAGTCTGGGACGTTCAACCGCTCGAGAGCTGCTGGAGGTCTGTGAAATCCGAGATAGGTCGGCCCTTTGTGAGTAGGTGGAACAGAGAACAGAACTGGACAACTTTTTTCTTCAGCTCTAGCATAATCCCGCTTGCGACCTTGCTAAGCACCTTGCTTGGCATGGCGGGCAAAATATACTTTGTCGTTCTTCACGTGGTTGTTAGTGCATAGCGAGAAGTAATCACCAGCTTTAACCTTTGAATTTTGTAACAAGAGCCTTTCATCATCCTGCATGCTTCCAAAGACTGTCGATTTTGAGGACTAGTAACTTCTCTCCCTTCCTCTGTGCAAATCTTGCACCGAACCTGAGTTATACGCCAGTCAGCACCGTGCATAGATTTGACCCATGGAAGCTTAGCGGCCCATGAATCTTGAAAGTATCGATTGAATTCATAGCTCCTGTCGTTGCCTCGCCAAATTGTGCAGGGGAACACCCACCCTGGGGTCCAAGATGATGACGTCGGAGTTGCTTGACAGCGGTGTAACAAGTTGCTGCGCCTTCGTGATTGCCGACGCGACTCCAATGACAACAGATTCCTTCATCGATTCTGCAGTGGCCGTGGCGGAATCGAGGATTTGGATCTGCTCTTCTTCCGAGTACTCCACTGGCGGAAAATCAAACACATCGATATCGTCAGCGTCATTAGGAACCCGGAATCAAACAGAAACTTCGTCAAAGGGGAATGTTCGAAGCCACTGTGAGACAGCAATCTACCCACAGGAAGACCCTAAAATTTAAGAATAATCCAAACAAGCAAATGACTGCAATCCTAAACCACAACGAGTAGAATTAATAAGCGCAAGGACCACAATTCAAAACCGAGGCCTCCGCCAGCCAACCCATAGCACAGCACAGTAGGACAGGTAGCGCCGTAGCGGAAGATCAGAAGGAAGCAGTAAAACAATTGTAGGTGTAGAAATCTCCCTAGTCGTTCGAGTTTATAAAAAATTTGGGCCACAATCAGCCAATTCCAACGCATGCCAGTGATGCCGACCTCAACCAATAAAGTTGGCCTCTGTCGTCCAGTAATCGAAGCGCCCACAAAGCATTGCGCCATCACCGCTGTAATTGCACTAAACAGCAACGGAGAAAGCTAATAATCTCATCACACCATCACCGCTAAACACAAAAATCGCTAAACACCAATAGAGAAAAGCGAAACTCATCATCGCATGTTGCGCAGACCTACCAGTCATGGAGACCCCGGCTTAAAACGAACGAAGGCTAAGGCAAATGACGCCGAAATGAGGAAGGGTTGTTGGCGCTCCAGAAGCTTTACAAGGCAGACTCAAGCTGCCGACGTCAAGAAAAACCCATGGGCACATGTCAACATTGCCGACGGAGAAGCGGAATTTAACTGACGCTGCAGGTGCGAGAAACTCCAACGGGGTGTCATGCATCTCAATCAGTGTGAAGCGAAACTTTGCATTTTTTAAAAGTTTTACCCAAGGTTAATTTCGCCACACAAAAAACAAGGAAAGAATGTGACGAAAATTCGCCTCGTTTAATATAATATTTTTTTTTGGTTTCTTGACACAAGCGTGTTGAACGACACACCACAAGGTGGTTTCCGTCAGGTAGAGAGGCTGCTTTCACGCCAGATACGCCTAGTCTGCACTGCCGTGCTACCGGTAACGTCCTACAATTTTTCCTTCTAGCTGGACCACAGATCTTCCATCCAAACTCTACGTCTCGTCTGATTTGCATATCCGAGAAGTCCGTCGTGAGTTTCAAGAAGTTTTGTAGGTCCGATTTGTAGGGCTGAACAGTGAATGTCTATATTTACAGATACCTCTTTCTTGGCAGGGAGCGAGACCGGTGGCATCTTACTTTTGAATAGTTTCGAATCTGGACGGACACGTATATATATATAAATAAAATGGTTCCATGGTGCGCATATCACGTAAAGTTACAAAGTACGGACTACGGAGTACATAAAAACATGATTGTAACCTTTTCGTTTCAACAATTCCAAAATGCAAAGTTGAACTTTGAAAGATCAGCTTATACACGTGTAACTGGAGATCAATTTCTATCCGAATTTGTAAATCTAAATTCCTGTAACCTTCTACTCCAACTTTCAAAAATTCATTCATATCATAGTCATCCAGTATCTGAATAAGAAACATTTCACTTTATCAACGTACGGAGTATGCGCTCTCACACTCGGAAGAAAAATTCTAAGCTTGGGCGGCACTTTTGTAACTACTTCCAACTGCCCCTAGGTGGAATGATGACTCATGGAATCCCGAAAGGATGCATGCCAGTGCAATAGAATCGAAAAGCGACGGAAGGCGTCGTGCCCAACGCATTCTCTTTTCATGAGGGCAGAAGCTCCACGCCAGTTACAGAATGGATTGTGTCGTGACCTGGCGACGAAACTACGGTGGACTCTCCGGTCGCCACTTGTGCTGCTTCTCCAGTTCTCCATGACGGATGCGCACTCTAGTTGAAGCTAACGTAAGCTTACATGTCACCGGGACACACACATCACTCACGGTCTAGCACCCACTAGACTCATCACCATTCGCAGAGCAATTCACTAGCAATTCGTCACAATTGTGAGCCTCCAGAGTACCATCGGCTAGATCGCCAACGTTGCAAGGATAGTGAGGGGCTTTTTTTTTGACCAGTGGCCCCCCTGTTCGACTCACTGCACAGGTGACGAAGCTAGAGAGGTCAGATTCTTACAGATCTGGCCAAATTTCGCCAGTTTTCGTGGGAACCCAGTTGGGTAAAGCTTCATGCTTGCATCATTCGCTATGTAGTTTCAGTGATGATGGATGATCCCTAGCAACAAGAAACTCCTCCTTTTGTGTTGATTCCAGGTCAAATTTTGCAGCTCCAGGTTTGTAGAATTTTGGGCGCCATGTCGTCGCCCATGAGCATCCCCACCCTGACCCGCAGCCACTCGAAGGGTAAGCCTCTGGCATCCCCCGCCTCTTCCTTCCCTTCTCGCGGAGGCTATTTCCGCACACACAGCCAGCCCGAGGACCAGCAGGCTTTTCTTCGCTCCTACTCGTCCAGCCGCAGAGCCGCTGGAGACCACCAGCAACCAGGGCTCCCACATGAGCCTCTGTTGCAGCAAGGCTCCCACAGGTCCAGCCAGCGGAAGGGCGAGTGGTACCATGAGGACGTCGTCGAGGAGCGGGGTGCCATCTTGGTGCCCCAGAAGCTCACGGTGGGGCAGGAGCTGCGGAGGCAATGCTGGCTGGCGGGGCCCATGGTGTGCGTAAATTTGTTGCAGTACTCGATCACTGTAGTGTCGATCGCGTTCGTGGGACACTTGGGGGAGCTGGAGCTTGCCAGTGCGTCCATCGCCAGCTCTCTGGCTGGTGTACTCGGGTACTACGTGCTGGTATGTGCTTTCACCTTCTTTTGTGTGCGGCTATGGAGATTAGGTCTGCTTCTTGAGAGCTAAGTTAGGTGAAGGAATATTCTGAGGGGACATGCAGTGGGATTTACGTGCCGCATAAGCGAGCATGGACAACAAACTTTGTGCACAGAGCGAGAATTGTGCAAATCACTGCGCAATTCTGGTGGTTGAGCTTCAATCTCGTGGAATTCTAGCATGGTGCTGCTAAAGTCGATCCTCAGAAGAAGAATGTGAAGCAAACCATCGCATAAACCCCAGTGAAACCTAACCCGTATAGGACCGAGGTTTTTAACTGACCACTTCGACGTGAAAATCATTGAATTCAGACGTGGCCAGATTTTATATAACCAGAATCAGTGAAGAACATTGCACGTGTTGGTCAAAGAAGAAATTAGCAATGTGAGACACTCAAAAGAAGATTGTCCCAATGTGCGTTCCCCATCTGAATTCTATGATTTTCACAATATAATCAATCAAAGGCAGGGGTTAGGGTTTATGCGGTTATTGCTTCGTGAGTTGCATGGGCCTCCAGCTATTGTAGCACTTTTAAGTGCGTCATAGACTTTCTTTTGTCCAATTCTGGACCAAAGGAGAGGAAGCTTTCCATTGACAGAATTACATGTGAGGAACTTTAGGCAGAACCTTACTAAAATAACGAGCCAGCGATTTATAGACAGCCTCCCGTAGCATAGCTGCTTGTTGATTTTGTGACCAACACATGCCATGTTTTTCACTCATTCTGGCCCCATCTAAATTCCATTATTTTCACAGTCAGCGATTCCTGCATCGATTCTGGTAATGTGCACCCGTAATGGTGGTCTAAAAACGTACAGCATGCATCCATTTCAAGTGTCTTTTTTGTGTGCACAGACCTTAAATCGATTAAGACCTTTGTCCTGTGAGTAGTGAGAGTTGACACGGTGGTTTGTTTGTTGATCCGCAGCTGGGCATGGGGAGTGCCCTGGAGACCCTGTGCGGACAAGCATACGGCGCAGGCGCCCTCCACCATCACATGCTGGGCGTGTTTCTTCAAAGAGCTCTCGTGGTTCTCTACGGAGCCTGCGTCCCCATCTCCTTCCTCTTCATCTACATGGAGCACGTCCTGCTCTGGTTAGGCCAGGACCCCCGAATCTCCGAGAAGGCCGGCGAGTACGCCATCTACTTGCTGCCCAGTCTGTACGCGTATGCGCTCTTGCAACCCGTGGTGAAGTTTCTGCAGACGCAAAGTGTGGTCTTCCCCATGATGCTTTGCTCCGCTATGACATTGCTCTTGCATGTGGGGCTCTCTTATACTCTGGTGTACACTCTCGGATTCGGGTTCCGCGGCGCTGCAATTGCCACGAGTTTGTCGTTCTGGCTCAATGCCATTTTCTTGCTCTCCTATGTGAAATTTTCAGGGGTGTGCAAACACACGTGGAAAGGATTCTCCACGGATGCCTTCGTGGACTTGCGGGAGTTTCTCAGCCTGGCTATCCCGTCGTGCATTATGATCTGGTATGTCACTTCACCTGCAATGAAAAAACTGAGAGTTTTTGGTTGAGTTTGTTTTGGATTTATTGATTGTAGTATGTGGTGGGACTAATGAGATGGATATGATGGTCTACAGCCTTGAGTATTGGTGCTTTGAGATTCTCATCATTTTAGCTGGACTTCTGCCCAATCCGAAGCTTGAGCTTGCGACTCTGTCCGTCTGGTACGTCTTCCTGCCCAATCTCACTCCTTTTGTATGCTTCGTTTGAGTTTTCTAGCATAGATTGCCAGTCATTATCTTTAAGTCTAGGAACTCAAATTGGTCCTCATGTGCTTGCTTAGCAGTTTTGAGTATGTCATGTGGAGACTTGCTGTTGCGTTATTTTATCTATTTTGTGACCAACACGTGCAATGTTCATCGATTCTGGTGATGTAAAATCTGGCTCCGTCTCAATGTGATCAATCAAATAAGTCATTTTAAAACCACGAATCCTGCTCCGTTAGCGGTTAAAAAAATTTCAACTAGGGTTTTGAGAATCCAGTGACAACGGTAGTATTGATGTCAAGAGTGGGGTGTTGCTGCAGCTTGAGTACAACTTCTCTGAATTATATGATTCCGTTTGGTCTGAGCGCCGCAGCGAGGTTCGTTTTCTTTACCTACACTTTGTGTCTTGGATGTGTGGAAGTACTGTACACATATTAAATGTTTCACGTGTATTCGGAAACAGGTTTATGTTCTACTATCAGGTATTTGAATGAAGACTTTTGGACTACTAAGCATGTACTTTGCAGCAGTATGTGGTGTTATCCTCTTATTTCGAGTAGAAATCCCCTCGCCCCAAACAATACCTACCCATAAAACCTTCCCAATTGTAATGCAGTTTCTAATTTAATTCTATTTGTAAAGTTGTAATGCACTTACTAACTAACAGTAATGAAGGTAGAGTTTTAAGTATAGAGTCTGGGAGTTGAGAGTTTTTTACTACACCATTTATTTCAATTATTGCCAGACTTACCAATTGTTTTATGTTCCATCATTAAATTTTAATACATTTTATTTTTTATGGGAAAAGAGACTATTGCCTTGTCCGGTAAGTCACTGAAATTTTATAACGAAATGTATTCTAGCAAAAAATGTGATACACAACAATTAGTGCACCTTGCAGCAATTCAAATAAACAGTCCAGTTAATCTCTGCAACAATAGTTTGGGATTGTGTGTTTTTTCTTTTTCTATTCTCTTTTACAACATGAGCTAACTGAATGTAAGTTTTGGATTTTCAGCACAAGTTGATTGAATGTAAGTTTTGAATTTTCAGCACAAGAGTGGCGAATGAGCTTGGAGCAGGAGATGCTCCGGCTGCAAAACAAGCGGTGCTCTCTGTGGTGGGTCTGTCTGCTGCTCAAGCTCTGGTTGTTTCCAGCATGCTGTTGTTGCTCCGTCACCATTGGGGGTGGTTGTTTAGCGGTGATGCAGAAGTGGTGGAGACAGTGGCGGGCATCATGCCGTTCATTGCTTGCGTTGCTATTCTGGATGGCATCCAGGGTGTGCTCTCTGGTAGGTCGCACTATTCCATTTATTCTAGTTTTAGTGTATTATTATACTGCTTTGGAGTCTATGAACACAAGACATTGGTGTACCTATTTATACTCTATAAAACACCATTTATTGAGCTTTGGATTCTGGGTTGGCGTCTTGTTGAGTGAATTATGTTTAAGTAAGAAGAACCTAATTTTGACTCTACCTGTGCACATCAACTGAAGTGAATGGTTTTAGGTCTTTCTATCTTGTTAATACCCTAAAGAGTACCATTTATTGAGCTTTGGTTTTAGGTCATTACATCTTATTGATACTCTAGAGAGCACCATTTATTGAGCTTTGGATTCTGTAAAACGATTTTAGGTCTTTCTACCTTATTCAACTTGGTAATTGAAGGCCAAACAAGTGGAAGAATAGATGTGTTCCAATTTGGTATATGGGTCATTATAGGAAACGGGATCAGGTATTTCCAAAGGGCATTTTCAATCTAGCCTAGAAAACTAAATAGCACTTGGCACTCAGCACAATGGATGAAAAGTTCTTTTTGTATTGGATTTTGCTTGTGAAGGAATCTTGTCCTACATTCTACTTTAGATGCTTTGTATTTGGTCCATGAACTATTTGTTGGGCTCATATTGGGAGTGTGATTGGGTTCCTTGTTATTGAAGATGCAACAAACCTCTAATTTGAAGTGCAAACGTAGAGACTCGCATTGAGAATGCTCTAGCAATTTTAGTATCCTTCAATATGACCAAGTTATCAAACTTGAAAGTCCCTCACTTTGAATCCTCCATTTCCATTTCTTTGCTATTTATGATGAATTTTTCTGGTTGTATTCTTTGAACGACTGTTCTGTTCTGGTCGTTTATGTCACTGAGCGGAATGCCTTTATTTGATGAAGGTGTGGCAAGAGGATGTGGGTGGCAAGAACTTGGCGCAGTTGTCAATTTGGGAGCTTTTTATGGAGTGGGAGTTCCCATATCGATCTTCCTCGCCTTTGTGTTTGACTTCGGTGGTCGGGTACGTCACTCTTGAAATGCTCCCAATTTGAAGTTGTTCTCTCTTTCTGTATCAGCACTGTAATCTCTTCAAATCAGGGTCGAAACATTGGATGTCAACATCGCTTCTTTGATTAGCAGTGAAATTCAACAAATCTTTTAGGAACCTTCAAGGAAGTAATACACTTTCAGACTTTACAATACAAAAACAACAACATGCCGGCCTACATTTCTGAACCACCGAAGCATGTTTTGGGTGTTTTATGATTGATATTAGCTTTCAAATTTGGCTTCGTCTTTTTTGCTTGGAAACTTAGGGTTTAAGGCTGATTGGTCATTCCTGAAGATTCCTGAAGAGAAATGGCCCAGTAGACAATCTTCATAACATTAATTCCTGTTCTTTTTTAGTCAATAGTCTTGGTCATGAACATGACCGGAACACTAAGTATGAATTTTTGATATGCATGCAGGGACTCTTTATGGGTCTCATTTGTGGATTGGCTACTCAAACCCTTGTCCTCCTGTATATTACTTTGCGTACAGACTGGGAGAAACAGGTGTGAAACTCTTATTGAGACGCTGTTCTTAGCTTCAACTGATTCAGTATGATTCTTCTGCTTGCAGTGTTGTCGTGTGGGCATTTGTGATGCTTATTACACTGTCACTGGACTGGCATTTATGTCATAATATAGAGGCACTCAACCCTAATATAAACACCCTTGTTGTCGTGGGAAAATTGTTCTGTATATTGGAAATGTGAGTGCGTGAGGTCAATGGTGAGTATGCAGTACAGATTTTGACAAAACTTGCGCAAATTGGCAGGTCCAGAAGGCAACAGCTCGTATAACGCACAACGAGGAGGATCTACTTAACAAGGTTTGCTTTGTTTCTGTGTTTTCGTTTACATGTTTGTGTCTGCACTTGCTTACACGGGGTCTGGAGCTCAATTTTTCTGTTTCCCTGTATTTGTAGATTGTAGCATCCACCTTGGATGGTGGACTTTTGATTTTGATTTTGATTAGCGACTGGACAGCATTGCGGCTTTCGACCAACATTGAAAGATGTATAGGACGTGTCTTCTTAGTACTCCGCGTTCACTGCATAGAATTGCAAGAGCAGCGCATTTTGATCAATACGTTGGATTATGATGTTGTTTTTTGCAGAATGACGATGGGAGTGAATGCTGACATAAGCTTCATGAATGGGCGCAGAATGGAAACACACGTGGAGACGCACCGAGTAGAGAGGCATTAGATTTTTAGAGGAAAGAGATTGTAAACTGTTATAAGTCATAAATCGCCCTGTTATTTTTGCAGACATACCAGAATCAGTGAAGAGCATTGCTTGTGTTGGTCAGAGTTTAAGTAAAATTGGACAATACTGATGGTCCAATTTGCGCTTCTGGATGACCGTCCTTGAGGGGTTTAAATTGGTTGTGTTACGGTGTTCACAGCGTCGGTTGATATTTTCATGGCAGGAACATAATCTTCGGCCAGTACAAGTGCTTCGGTCCAAGGTCTGTGCAATCGACTCGAGTCCCATGGGCTCAGGAGCTGAGCTTCGACGACGCCTAACCGTTCCTCTCCCTCAACTTCATAGATGGGGAGCAATGGGTGAATTGACAGGCTGCTGTATCGCACCTCAAGCCATAGAAATGTTCAACAATTTGAATCCAGTATGAATCCAGTTTTCTTTCGTAGCATCCATCGCCATATTCGATATAATTGATGGCGAAAATTTTAAAATGCGGCACCATTCCAGACGCTTGTCTACATACTACTCCTAGCTTTGGAGCTTTGTGCACTTGAAATGTTACAATTTCGGAGTTCTGAAACACGCCAATTAACGAATATGACCATCTCATCATGAGCTTGTGTTCCCTCTTGTGTTCAAGCAATTTCGGCCAAACCGTCGTATCTGTGGATACCGACTCCTGCAGTTATTCCAAGATTTCAGAAGTTCCAAGGTATGTAGCCGATAAAAATTCCACACTACAGCTTGAAATGCAGATAGGACTCCACGCACGATGATGGTGCAAAATTCTTAATTGTAATTTGGATGCTACAAATCGTGAAACAACCCATTTCAGTTTACAACTGGGTGACAAATCATGAGAGGTGTCCATCTACACTTTTAGCACAATCGATGCAACTGTACAGAACTCTTTTTGAGAAGGATGCACTCCATATACAGTGACACGAAAAAAAAGTAGGACCCTAAAATCTGACTAGGCAAAATTGAGTCCTACGAGCGTACTTCTGTAGCGCACGTGACTGACTGGATGCCTAAATGTGTACTCTCACCGGTGCTCAACATGTGGGAGTCTTTCCAGCCCTTTCAACACATGTAGCAATAAATCTGTAACAAGCTGCTGTAAGCAATAACTAGTCAGCTCAATGAATCTCGTTGTCATAAGATACAGTAGGGGGTTGTCACAGAGAAAGCTTTTGGTTCAGTTCTGTTCCGAGGCTTGAAAACCTCCTACACAGTGGCAAGTAATTTTGGGACACCCTTGCTACTGAGCACTGGGACGGTTTCGGAACCAACCTCTCTTGTTTAGTGGCACCTTGCTCTTGGTATCAGGAGCAGATTTGCTGCGCAGTTTCGTTGAGTGATCAGGCTCTGATTTACGGCTTGCTGCTGCTGTTGTTGTTGGCTTTGGTGGCTCCACAGGAGCAATTATGGACGTTGGTCTGCTCATTGGCTTGGGTTGCTCTACGCCTGGACCACTTGGACCCATTTGTTCTACTGCAACAAAGATTCCATCTTCTCTCAAGTTACTTTCACATATCAAACCGGTGCAATTAGAGAGCAACTAGAGAAATAATAGAATTGCTCTACAGGTTCGCGCTCAACTGTGAAAATGGAGAGTCTCGAGTCACGGAGAAATTAAACGAAAATGCATTGTTATGACGACTCAATGAACGGCATTTGGATATCACTTGGTCTAAGTAACAAATCCTCTGCTAAATTCAATTGAAAGATAACAGAAGGATTTGTCTTACCTCTAAGAGCATTAGAATCTCCATATATCTCTTTGATAAATGCGGTAACGTAATTCTCGTCTCGGATGTTCACCACTGCAGTCACATTGTTAACCTCCAATTAGAAAGACTATTCATTGCAAGGCTCATACCCCGCAAGACTATTCGTTGCAAGACTTCATTGAAACTATGTCAATTAGCCGTTACTCCGAGGCCCCAACCAGATAAAGTCAGGGTTTGCAGTAAAATAATCAGTTGAGAAACATACAGTGTTTGTAAAAGCCGTTTCTTCCTAATGACCCAGCTCCCACCAGCAGAATAGTTGCCTGCTGCTTGTCCCTTGCTGACCCAGACGACAGATTCTTTGTGTCTACGAGAATTCCTGCAAGCTGTTCCCATCCAAATAAGTTACTAACCTCATCATGTTTGTTAAAATGGCAGATTCCGCTGAATTGCCATTGATTTAGTTGCCGAATTGAAACCTCAGATCTACACTAGTCCTAGTATTTAGTGCTCTGGGCAGTTGAACTACACAATTTTGGCACTCTAAATCATTCCATTTCAATATGTGTGACCAGAGTTAATCTATCCGGAGTCAAATTTGCATTCAGCATCATAAATGGAAAAAATTCAAGATATCGGCACTCTTTGAGACACTGATATGGAAGCACAAAACTACACCGGTCCTTGTTTTTTAGAGCTTGGACAAATGGATTGCACACTTGCCGCTTCTGAATCCATGTTCAGGAAAATGAACATGCTTCAGAAATAAAATAGTTGAATAGTTTCCAGTTCATGCTCCCGTGACTGCATGAAATGCTTAGAAAGCAAGGTTAGAAAGAGGACTGGAGTTCAGGGGCATACCAACAGTGTCTTCATGTAGCGTGCTTGGAGGAGCTTCGGAGCTTCCTGTCGAAACTTCTCCGAAACCATGGTGCAGCTCGAGACTACCTGCATTGCATTCCGCAAGGTTTTTTAGGGCTAAGGGTTTAGAGCTTAGGGTTTAGGGTTTAGGGCGTAGTTAATTTCCTTCAGCAAGAGACTACCACATCCAGTTTTCTATCAACGAGCCTGTATTGGTACTTGGCAGCTTTTTTCAAGAAGAGTCAATTGGCTACCGCGTGATGGATTTGGAATAGAAATAGTATTACCTCGTTTTTCGTTTGCAAGATGTCTTGGCCAGAGACAGCCCGTTTCACACGCCCGGCGATAACCGTCTCAGCAGCCATTGAGACCTGCACAGTGGTTGCCATTCATGAGCTTCCCGAGCTCCAAAAACAATTGCTGATTTTTTACCAGTTAGATGGTGCACTCATAGAATGACGAAGCCTATCACCGAGGTAGTCAGCCAGAAATGATCAGATTCTTGCATGATAAGGTGCATTCCTCATTTCCACAACTTCTCTAAGAGTCATTCCTCAGACACTTTTTGTCATTTCGTGAGCTTCCAAAACCATCTCCTATTTGCAACAGTTAGAAGATGGTGCACTCATAGAAGGACGAGGTCCAACACCAAGGTAGTCAGTCAAAACTATTAGATTCCTGCATAAATAGTTGCATTCTTCGTTTCTACAGTGTCTCTAAAAGTCATTCATCGAACACATCTGTCCTCCCCAGCGTTTCAGGGTTAAGAATGTTACGGAGTATGTCCCATGATAAATAGGTGAGTCTAATTTCATGCAGTAAAGCTTCAAACTACAGCCCAGGTTCAAAAGCAAGCATTGATGAAATTGGTCACCTCGTCAAGGAAGAGCACGGCGCTGGCGTCAATGCCGCAGACATGAAACAGCCACGCCGCATCACGATGCTCCCACATCTCCTTCTGGCACATGTTCATGACCGGAATGGGGTGCCACTTTGCGGACGCGGACGCCATGGTATTCTCCAGCAGCCACGCTGTGCACAGCGTGGAGATCATGGAGCCCAAGCCTTGCCCCGCTTCCGACAAGATCATGTGAAAAGACTTGGAACTCTCGTCACTGCTGAACGACTCCAGGAACCGCTTCTTCTGCAGCGCCAGGAACTTGTTCAAATGCTCGACCTCCCGGCACTTGAAGAAGAATTTCATGAGCGTGTTGTCTGTGGGAGGCGGCCGATCACGCCCGGCCACTATTTGCTCGAACGAATTCCCCACCTGCAGCAGCCGCGGCGACCAAGGAGCTGGCAAAATACTCAATTCACTGCCTGATTTCGAACTCTCACGGTCATCAGACACCATGGATCGAGCTCTCCGGGAACCAGATGTAGGAGTTGCGGTGTCCGATGGGGATTGCGCTGGTAGTGCATTCTTCGCTGCAGGACGTTTCACCAGAGTGGTGATATTGACGTCTTCGCGCAACAACTGCTCGCTGCGAGCGTAAGGTGATGGTTGCGAGGTGAAATCGAAGCTCTGGGATCCTGGGGCGACAGCGCTTCGTGAAGCGCTTTGCGTTTCAACCGACCCCGGTGATGGTGCGAAGACGCCAGGACTGGATGGGGAGCTCTGGAGTCCTAACCACGGTGGCGATGGCGCAGGGAGTCTTGGACTGGTGGTAATGCTCAACAGAGCTTCGCCAGGTTGCAACTTGTTTCCCTTTGGAATGGGGTGTATCGGGCTTGTGGGCGGGCCGGCCGGCGCGCTCACGTGTATTGGCAGTTGGAACTCTGGCGCGTTGAATCCCTTGATAATCGTCCGCTGGGAGTTGTTTCCCGTGGGACTGATCGGTGGCGTCGTGTTCGCGGGTTCGGACCTTGATGTTGAGCCTTTCCGTGAGTTTTCGAAGAGCTGGTTGTTTGGTTCGTCCTTGCTGCCTGGCGTGGCGAGAATGAGCGCTGCAGTTTGGAGAAAAGTGCCCGTGGTGGAGGGCGTGGTCGCCGGGAGTGCGGCAGCGGCTTGTTTCGTTTGGCCATAGCGAGGGGTAGTTCGCCGCGACTTGGTGCTCGTGTCAGAGCCTGAGTCAGAGACGTGATGGTCAGGCGCGACGCGTGAGTTTACGAGGCGGGGTTTTCTCGGCGATTTGTCTGGTGGTCCGAGTAATTCGGTGGTGGTCATCAAGGCGGGACGTCTCTGGCGCTGCAAATCCGTCGCGTCGCCGGTGCGACGGGGTTTTCTCGGGGACGGCGAGTGGTCTGGTAGCGCTGATAGTAATTCGCTGGCAGTGGTGAGCGAGGTGGGACGTCGCCGGCGCTGGAACTCGGTCGCGTCGCCCGCGAGTGGCCGTGGAGGTGTGAGCAGTTCCTGCACGTCGCGCTTGGGGAGCTTCTGCTTCGGAGAGAACAAATCCTCGACCGCATTGCTGAGGTTGCCCGCGTCCCAGGTGGAGTTTCGACGGTGCTTTCCCATGACCTTCGAGACGCTGGCCTTCTCAGAGTTGAACCTCGCCGACGCCGTCAACATAGTTTTGTCGACAGGCTCCGTGGAGCTTGCGTCGGTAGGGTGCCCATGAAAGGTCGAGCCACGCACCTCCTCTGGGTAAACGTCACTTTCGTCGTTGGTCGCGTTTCGCCCCTGCAACTTCTGGTGCACTCGCTGAAACCACAGCTTCGACTTCACGGTCTCCGACTTCGCGTGCGTCTTGTGCTTGTGGCTATGGGCTTTCGAACTGACTTCTGAGCACGTGGTGCTTACACTCGACACCGACGATCGCGGGCTCTCGGTGGGATCCACTTTTGCAACCGCACCATCGGTCTCCACATTCTCGCGTTCAGGTCCAATCTTAGCTCCTGCTTCAGCTGCTACTGGAGATTCAGCTTTGGATTCAGTACGCTGCGAGATGACGTCTTTCACGCCACTATTCTTCGATCTGGAACTCACCTTGACGCTGCTCTTCTTCCCCAACTTGGATGCACCCCAATGCAACATGCGCCGTAGCATCCCCGCGGGCTTCACATCCACCTTCGCCGCCTCTAGCTCGGGTTTGAGCGGCTCCGAATGCGAAATCAATGGCTCCGAATGCGAGACCAAAGGCAATCCTTCAAACGATTTCAGAGCTCTAGCATCCCCTTCCACGGGCGCGAAGCTTGACTCGCTCCTGCTGGAGGCGCTTCGCATGTTCTCCCGCATGTTGCTGCCATCACCGAAGAGGGTGGACGTCGCTTGCAGCTTCAGCAGCGCGGGACTGGGCGTGTTTTTGGAGCGCCCACTTCCTTCAGACGAAGACTTCTGGAACTCGGGAGGATCCTGAGCTGATTTCTCGGATGGCAATGGCAATGTGCTTCCTGTCCTCACGCGCAAGTGCGCCGGCGCGGGTGCAGGCTTACCCTCAAAGCTCAATTCCAACTTAGGCAATTCGTCCTGCGACCGCGGCGGCGAGTCCAGCGGCGATTCCGGCGATTCCAGCGATTCCAATGTAGGCAACGAGTCGTAGAAAGTCTCGGACTGCGATTGCTGCGAAGCGCCGCTAGACTGCGATTTGCGCGCTTCATGACTGGGTGTCACGGACTCTTTGCTATTCCATTCCAGACGTTTGGAAGGTGTCCGCAACCGCGGCGACGGCGGCTCCCGACCCGCTTCATTGTGAAGATTCTCAAATGAAGCACGGATACTGCGAACGCTGCGAGCGCTTTTCGGACTCTCGCTGACGGCGGGAGAGCTTGACCTAGGCGTGCCCGTTTTCACCTTGAGCTCCGACATGAAAAGATCTGGTTGCAGAAACGTCGACGAATCCCACCGCGGCTTCTCAACCATGTGCTTCTCGATGGGGGGCGCACCATCGACGAGATTCTCGACGTCCACATTGAGTTTCGCAGGTTTGCGTTTCGCAATGCCCTCGGGCTTCATTGTCGATGAAGAAGACGATGAAGACGGCGACGATGACGACATTGAGGCGCCTTTGCGGGGCGTCGCTCCCTGTCGCTGCGCACTGGATTGCGGCCCGCCCTGCATGGCGCCCATCGCTGCATCAGTCCATGGGAGTGCCGCCAAGCGCGCTCTTCCGCATTCCGCAATAATGTCAATTCAGCTTCCAATGCTTGCAACTCGGGTGCAACTCTTCCATTGCGAACAAAACCTCCCACAAAACCCCTGAGCCGAACCACAAGCCCATATGGAAACAAGTGTATCACCTGCTACGCAACTCTAACCATTCGACCATTTCAAAGCATGCAATCATGACGTGCACATGAATCTCTCACGACGCCTTGGATTCTCCGTCGCGTCTTTCTGAGCTCCGACATGCCGCAGCAATAGCAGTAACCAACCTATCATAGAACGCTATCTCACAAACAGAACCTCCGTAACCAGAGAGCCAGCTTGACATCGCATTGTTTACAACTCCTCATAAACCCTCCATATCATGTACCCTTGCACCTAATAATAAGACTCCAAAAACTCTCATTCTACCCCCAAGTCCCCAACCCATAACACTCTAGATATCAATGGCACAATGCACATGCACCGCGGCCAGCCTCTTGTGCCCAACCATCAAAAAACTGACTTGCACAGAACTGTCTAGAGCTACACAGGTACGATTCCGCACAGACCATTTCCTGCAGTGCATTCCCAAAGTGTGATCTGATTTGGTTGCATCATCACCAAGAACGCTAGCAGATGGATAGCAATCCAAAAAGGGGGATAAAAAAAGGGAAAAAATAAGAGACCAGAGAGGGGAAATTTAGCGACGGAGAATCCAAGGGATGGCTTCTTGATGTCGATGAGGATGACTGAAGACGACTGTTGCAGAGGCCGAGAGAGAGTCGGAAGTCGGAACCATACAGTCATACACACTAACTTAGGTTTGTCCGAATTAGCAGGCAACGCGAGTCACCGTGCTCCTTCCATTCCAAAAGGAAGCTTAAATATAAACCTCCGCTTCAACGACCCTTCGTAATTGGCACCAAAAGTGGTCCTTAATTTTAGCATCATCATTCAGCGCCATAGCTAGAAACTGGTCAAAAATTATTAATCACACAGTGAGTACTCACGTACGCATGCAGTGAAAGTGAAAATGAGGTCCGCAGTCCGAAGAGGAAATATCGCTGTTGTCGATTCATTCTGTGACCTCAACAGTATTATGAAACTATGAATAGGACTATAGGAGTACAGGATTGCTGAATGGTAGCCAATAAGCTTATTAGTCATGAGATAATCCTGGAAGAATAGTGCAAAATGTTGAGCAATTAGTTGAATGAGTGGATTTCTTGGGAGCCGAATTCAAGGCTGTATCTCGTGTAAATCGGTAATCCGGGCACCGTCACTTTAATGGTGTGGAAATTGCGGACTGGGACAGGATTTGGAGGGGTCTAATTCAGGGCGTGGGCTGTCGTTATGCTGGAGAGCTAGAGGGAAGACGTGAGGGGCGATCAATGCTCTTCAGGGTCCAATTGGGGAGGGTGCGCTCTAGTTGTTCCCTCCTTTTCAGTCTCTCATAACTCTTGGTGCGGCTGTTCGAGGCTTTCCCTCCTTTTGCCGTTATTGCTTTTCTAGGTGCTGGCCAATCTTGAGAGGAAGCATCTTGGATCCAGGCCTCTACTACACTTGGGGAAAGTCGAACTGTAGAGGTTCATCCCACCTTCGATTTCAAGGGACCCAAATAGTTTGTTCATCTTGCCATGTTGCATGCCATATTTTTAAGAAAAAGTAGGAGTGACGCTAAGACTACATACAACAACCTCTAGCCACAATCTTAAGAAGCCAATTTGGCAAGAGTACAATAAGTACATCCAAATGTGATACCTCCCATTGTCCAACACCAAAAAAATATACTTCAAGAAATACCTTCATCATTTAAAATGCAAGAGTACTATAAGTACATCCAAATGTGATACCTCCCGTTGTCTAACACCAAAAAAACATACTTCAAGAAATACCTTCATCATTTAAAATCACCGCAAATTTTCAAGAGCAAACAATGATTGAGTGGTGAAGATTTTCACAAAACAACCAATGAGGGTTGAGACATTTCATGCTTTAGGGATGTTCACTCAAGGTGAGTCTAGTGTTATGTAGAAGATATCCTATTGTCTCAACTTTAAAAATTTGCAAAATATTATTTGAGCATGGGAAAATTATGAAAACACTTGAGTTGCATTTCTCTTGAATTTGCTAAAAACCTCATTGATTTTTTTTGTCATTCTACTATTGAGATAGTGGAACCAAAAAAAGTGTTACTTTTAGGTGTTCGTACCTCTATTAACGCGGAAGGGAGGGAGGGAATCTTGTTGAGTGGCCTTGGGCCTTAAAAGATCTTGAAACTAACAATGAGTGGAAGGTGTTATTAAATCATTCCTTTACTTAATTGCAATTGGTTAGTTTTTTATTCTCTAAATTTCAGTTCTATGACTATGTTATGTGATAGTTTCAAAGGACTAGGGAGCTTCTACGTACTCTTTGAAAATTCATAATAATTACATGTCTTGTCCAATTTTATTTTTTATTTTTTTAATTCATGATTTTCAATTGTTAATACCATAAAAAAAAAAATCTTGGAAAAGGTTCCTCCAACTATGCCGAATTGCAATGAGACTCATCAATTGGCTAATAGATGTGGTAAGATTCACGACTGGTATCGTTTCTACATATATTCTGGACAAATGCATGATGTAGGGCACAGTAAAAAATATTAATAACATTCTCCAAAATGCCTATGCCAACTTCTCCAAATTGTTGGTTGTTAAAATGGTTTACTTTTTTGTTGCCCCAAATGCCAATCTCCCAAAGTATGGGATGTCATAGTCCTTTTTTTCAAAATCAATTAACTTTGTATAGGACAATTCCCGATGAAGAGAGCATTGCTCGGCAAAAAACAGATGACAAAGAGTCTACAGAGTGCAATTTGGATGAAGAATCCGTAATCCACAATTACACGTGGAATCCCGCATAATTGCACTTGAAACCCTAATTATGCCAAATAATCCGCCCACAAAATGAACGTAAAAAGTGCTAGTGGATGGTTCAAGTATAGGGCAATGCCCATAGAGGAGGGCATTGCACCAAGTAATCGGTCGACAAGAAGGGCAGAGCCCAACAAGGAGATCCGATTATTTGGCACAATGTTCGACGATAAGGGTCATTGCTCGACATAAACTGGTGCAGGAAATCAACAAAATTGGATGAAGTCGATGACAATTTGCTATTGGATGTAAAATCCGTAATGCCCAATTATGGAGACAACACCGCAAAATCAAGCATTATGGAGCAGAATTGGTTTGAAGAATATACAGGACCTTACTTGTGAGTGATTTACGTTTCAAATTTGTAATCATAATTAATTGGAACCTAAAATAAAACATATGAAAATATCATCATCTCAATTTTACACAATGCCTGTGAGAAGCAATAAGGTAAAACAACCCATCATTGTCAAATGACCCATGATGGACACCTAGGGAATGACCCCAAGGCAGTTATTTTCATTGTGAGAGATTTTGGGCCACAATCAGTGTCTAACCTGACACTAATGGAGTGATTAGTAACCTCATTAGGAACAACTTGCTTTTTCTGTATAAATCATTGTAGAAAGTGACTTTTTTTAAGGCCTTCCACATTAGAAAATTTTGTGACTGATTTAAGTGAGTTAGGTCAGCATTATGGATACAGTTTTTGTGGTTATGGAATCTACAGAATCTTTTGGAGTTGAACCTTCAAAAATTTATCGCTAATTCATACTGTATCAAAAAAATAAAATTTAAACTATTGTCTCTATTTTTCACACTTGTCTTTATGTGGGGAAAATTTTAAAAATTTCAGCAATGACATGAGGGCAAACTCCTAATTTTGACCGTGATGGGCTGTTTTATCTTAATCAATCAAGGCATGGCATTCTTAATTGTGTGGAGGTTTCGTCTGCATTCCTTTACTCATACTTCTTTGACTTTTTCAACACAAGTTAGCAATCCATTTGAACATGATGGCTTAGTGTAGGTTGTGGATATATCTATAGAAAGAACCTTATGTGGAACTCCATCCCATATAAGGTGGAACTCCAATAAGGTATAATGCATACCATATATATGTGGAACTCCATCCTACTAAAAAACTCCAATCGGATATAATGCAAGTATTACTAAACAACTCCATTTATAATTTTGATTGTTGAACAAGCAATGTGGAATGCAAATCAACTTCCCTTTCAATCAATTCCAAAAATTGTATACTACTTGCTCAACAATCAATGATCAAAATCAATAAATGGAGCCTTTATAGTGGTAAATGCACTATTTATGATGTAGAATTTTTTAGTAGGGCGGCGGGAATATATACAATGAATATATTTCAAAAGAATTCAAATAAATATTTGAATATGGTTCTTATTATTAAATTGCTTTAGCTTTTGTTGGTGTTCTTAGATTCCAACACATTCTAGCATGTGTTTTTTAATCACTTGATTTAGTTAAAATAAAATATGTAAACACCTACTAGATTGAGTTAATTGACATTGTGTCTAGAAAATTATCCCAAATAATTTCTGTCTTCAACTAAAACTTTGTGTATTTCTTTCTGTGTCTTTTTTGTACATGATTTGATCTTCTTTTTACGACCTTATTGTCTTATTGTTAGGGACTTGAGGATTTATTGGAGAAAATAACACATTTGTTTTTTATAGAGTCTACCTCCTAATGGAGGTACTAAAGATGGAATTTGCCATCTAGGTCTATGACGCTTAGATAGTTGACCCATCCCCAACAAGCACTTTATTTATGCTAGTATTTTAGATTTGAATTGAACTTCTTCTTATCAATTTCTTTTTGCTTTTTGCTTAATACATGCTTATCTTTGGTTTTAAAAATATATCTAAAGTTGAAAAGTTTAGCCACATAGTTACATCCCTACTTAAAGCTTCAAATCACCCTCCAAACTCTATATTATTGGTCAAGTCAATTTATACAACACAACTAATTAACAAGTTGTTACCTCAAGACAAATGAACCCCTTGACATTGAATTTGTTTTATGGGAGGTCTCTAAGTCTCATAGAAAAAAATTTACATATGAGAATTACTTCACATTTTACAATTTATAAATCGAAAAAGTGCATAGTTTTTAGATGCTTAAAAGGTTAAATATTCCTACCATTTATTCTACATATGAACTATGAAGGATGAAAATCATTTATTCATTTATTCATTTTCAATACAAAAAGTGGATATTTTGAAAGTAACATTAAGGTTGACAAAGCTTCATCTAATTTTTGGATAGAAGGACCTTGCATGAGGCAGTCATATCTCTTTTTAAGATACAGGGAGGGGTACCCTATCTTTTGATGAAGTGTCCCAAGGAAAATATTTATGGGTTTTAACTTATCCCTTAAAGGACCTTCTGGTGACCGTGGAAATCATTCCTTTGGTTACAATGTTAATCATTGGCTTAAAAAAATGTAAAAGCACTTATTGGAAGTCAAACTATTGTAGAAGATCTCCCCTTTTCACAACCAAATTCCAAGGATGAATAGTTGTACTTCTATCCTACATAGAAAGATCCTTTGTCATCCATCAGACAAAAAAATTGTCTGCGTCGGCGTTTAAGGATTAAGGTAGTTGCACCTAATTGCAATCTATTTTTAACCTCTAAAATCCCATGACTTTTTTTTCATCAAAAAATTCTCAAAATTGCCGTTTCTGTTGTAAAGTGCAACACTTTCATTTTCTTTTTCATTTTTTTCATTTTTTTTCATATCTAACTATAGAATCTCTCATAAGAAAGTGTAGAAGAAAATTCAAAAAATTTGACTATCAATGTAAATAACAAGATAATTATGTATGTTCAAATTTAAGAAAACAATTTTTAAGTACCTTGTAAGACTAGATTATAAGGCTTATAATCTTATAAGTAACTTGTAAGACTTAGAATCTTCTTAACTAAGAACTTTTGCACTACAAATTAAAAAAAAATTATGTTGAAGAATTTATTCAAGAGTAGGAAAAATATTCAAAAAACGCTTGATTTTCATTCTTTAAAAAATTGAAAAGCAAAAGTAAGTAAAAAATGGAAGTAAAAATCTAATTGTTAATTGGTTTAAGATAGAATTGAAACACACTACCGTCAACTTGGCTATTAGGGTTTGCAAAAATTAAATATTAAAACAAAATTTGATTTTTTTTTATTACTTTGATAGGGAATTAGAAACAAAAAAATAATGTGGCAAATGCTAATTGGCAGAAAATCAATTACATGCAAATCTCATAATGGGCCAAATAGTCTGCATAAAAATCTCAAAATAATAAATTTACCACTTTCTTAATGTTCCTATAATAAAGGCACCAAATTCTTGAATTTTTCATTAAAAAACATTGAAAATTTGATTAATTCTAAAGCAATTGTCAAAATTCTCTCTTAACCCCTCAAGTCCCAACCAACGGTGCTAGTATGTGAGCCCAGAATGCGAGCTTGTAAGCATTGAGCCTACAATATAGGTACCTAAAATATAGATACCACACACTATAGAAGGTGTATGTATCATAAACACCTATAATATGGGTATTTGTAACATATATTACCTATAATTGTAGATAGTTTCTATAGTATATACACCTATAATATAGATGTATATTATTCTAGGCTCATGGGCTCACACTCCTATGCTCACATAATAGCAACCTTCAAGTCCCAACAACATTTTGACAATGGAAGTTTTCAATGAATTGTCCCACTTGGATATTTTTTGCACATAATTGTGCTAGAAATTTGTAATTTTAATTGTACAAAAGTAAAGACTATTTTGTCTAGTATGAATTAAATTAATTTTGAAAATATTGATTATTGGATTTTTAGATTATAAGAGTTTTAGATGATTTTTCCTATTGGCAAAAAATGCATTTTCTGGGGGAAAATTATTATAAGAAGATGAATAATGCTATTTTTAACCCCTCCAAAAAAACATACTAAAATTTAAGGCAAATTTTGTATTTTTTAATTAAAAAAAATGAGAAATAAAAAATCTCCCAATTTTAAACACATTTTCTAATAGAAGGACTAGAAATCCAAAATTGACCAAGTTGGATCCTACAAAAAATTTAAAAATTTATATATCCGCCAATTTTTGAAAAATAATAATTTATATTATTAGCACATTGTTTAGAAAATCTTCCCAAAATTTGCTAATTAATTTTGTGTTCTTAATCACACCAGAGTGATTCTGAGTGAACCTTGTATTTTCTAAATTACTAAAAATACAAATTTGAATTTTTTTCTTCTAAATCTAGTTTATCTATGCAAATTAAAGACTTGAGATGATCAAGAATTTTTTTTTCCATCCCCAATATTCTTTTCATTGTAAGAGAATTATATTTGCTCTTTTTTCTTACAAGACTACATTTTCAAAATAATTTCTTAAATACTTCTCACATTTGAAATTTTGAAAACCGGAAAATTGAACAAGTATGTTAGCTTGTTAATTGTTCCTCTACAAGATCCTAGTTTACAAAATATTAAAATTTGTTTCACTCTACCAAAAATTTGCCATTGAAAATTTGAAGTAGACACATTCTGTCTTTTTGGTACTTGAGTTGTTAATTTTAATTAATTACATTCAACATGAGATGACAACCTTGATAGCTAGATACAGGAATCCCAATATTGAGATTATTTTAGAAATAAAAAATGAACTATTCGGAACGCTTTTTTTCTTGAAATTGTGAAATTGAGTTTTAAACAAATCTAATAAATTTTTTTTTCAAGAAGATGCTATAATTGCTTGTAAAACAAGAAGCTCTATAACTTTCACATCCCTAACCCAAATGGAAAGAAAAAAATCTAAAATGTTCAATACCCTGTTGTGATCTTTTCACAAGTTAGAACCTAAAGTTGATTGTAGATAAATCTATTTTCCATTTTTAATAATATATAGTGTATTCAAATGGTGTTAAAAAAGCATATGCTTGCAGAGTTTGGAATTTTCTTTTCTCACAACAAGACTCGGCAGAAATTTACACAGTTCAGTAATAGAAACCATCCCTAAATGTTTATGGAGAAGATAGTAGATGTAATTATCTTAAAAATTTGTGGGCTCAACCAACAAAAGTTCATGTCTAAGGTGCATATAACTAAGGTTTCATCAATATTCAGTGCCGCTCTTATCAAGTTTCTCACATTATGATTTATTAATGTATTAATTACAATTTACAACAATTTTTGGGCTTGGTACATTCCAAAATCAAATGAACAGGATGAGATTGTCAACTTTAGTTTATAGGTTGACATGAGGTATACATACCCAAACTCTCCCTAGTCCAATTACAGTGTTTGGCCCTCTAATATAGTGAAAGTTGTAAAGGGTTGCATTATGACTTTTTCAATGTGGAATTGGAGTTGAAAGGGTTGGAATTGGGTTGAAAAGTTATAGTTTTATACTTCACTATTAAATTTAGACATATGGCAAAAGGTTCATTCATTCTTCCACGATTTGAAGGAATGCTTTTGGATTACCATTGCAAACATTTAGGGAGTCCAAAGAACCACTTTAGAATCCAAATGGACAAAAAATAGTCCCCCCCAGGGCATTAGAAAAAGACTCATTATAGGTACTATCAGTTAGAAAAATATTTTGGAAGTGATATACAAATACAAGTTGTAGACTTTGAATTGTAGATTCCATCCATACGGATAGATTCACCAATGCTATCATCAATATTTTTTTTATAAATTTTGAAAGAAATTTTGTTAGAATTCCTTCTAAATTGATTACAAGCAAAATATTACTAATTTTTTTAGTGAATTTTGTTGGAATAGATTTGAAATGAGATTATCTTGACATAGTGATTTTTTGAGAGTTTTATATTCCGTAAATCTATAACTTCATTTTTGCAAATCTAACTTTGAACTAAAGTCAATGCTATTTTGGCTTGGTCAATCACTTGACATATTTTCACATTTGTAATTTTAGAAAAATATATGTACTCTAGTAGCTCCAAATCCAACCGTTAGATAGGACAACAATTGCATAAAATATCTCTACAAATTAGGATGACTTTCATCCAAGAAATAAGGAGATAGAAACTTTGAATTTCAATCTATTCATTGTCCAAAAATTAGACGTTGGAGCACTTAGGAGTTAACACCTAATTGCCCAAGGCATGAAATTTGGGTGCCAACAAAACTTCGTAGTTAGATAAAACCTTACCACACTACAAGTTTTAGTAGTTTTTTTTTGACAAATTCTTCTTGAAGTTTAAAGTAGCATCAAAAATTCAATCATGAAAATAAATGATTATGATTTTTTTATTAAGATTTTGTGCAAAGGTGTCCATTGCAAATCTAGATTTTCTAATGTTGAGGGCTCTTGAAAATGAGCCTCAAATACAATACATCTTGGAGAAAAATCACATTAGAGATTCATTTAAAAAAATTGTAGAGTAGATTTTCAGAAGCCATAAATTGATTGGGATTATGCATGTTATATCTTTTAACCTCATATTTTTTTGGTGGTCTCAATTTTAGATTTGACATGAACGTCTCAATCCTTTTCTAAATTTCTACACATTTTTGCTTATATCTTTGCACAAAAACATCATTTATCAAAATTTCATGAATTTGGTCATTAAGGAGGGTTGTCTTTTCTAGATTCAAGTATTACATTGGATGAATGAGAATTTAGTTGGACAAAACCGTGCCTCAAAGCCCTCTATTTCATCATCCAAAATATGAACGTCAGAGCACTTCAGGTTTAAAAGACTTCAAATTACTTTCATAGTTTTAATACCCTCATGATCAAATAGTATAATCTTTCAATCTATAAGTGGATATTGTTGTGTTCTCTTTCCCCACTATAACATGTCTAGTTTGAATTTGTACAGTTCCAATTCAAAAAAAATGGATGAAACTTATCAAAATCTTGGCTTTTAGTTCAATTTAGAGCCAATCCATTTAGGGGTTAGAAAACTTTGATTTGCCGTTCTAGTGCAAAAGTAAATCTTGAATCCGAAATCCGATCAAAGTAAGTATACGACTAAAGGACGACAATGGGTCATCCTACCTTACCAATAAAAAACACTTACGAACTCCACGTCATAGATAGGAATTATGTAGCCTTAACATGTAATGTAACACTATGGTGTTAGCAAAGGAAGGTGACAATACAGACTGCATCCAGATATGCACCAGATATCCTGATATCGCATCCCACATTTCTGAAAACACAGCTACTCATCCTTTTGCAAAGAAAATTTTCATTTATGCCTAAAAAACAAACACAAAAAACAGCTACTCACTCATTTCAGACTCCTCTTCCGACTCATCCTCAGACGTGGATATGTCATCAGAATCGGTTATGTCCTCAGCAGCTGGCTCTGCCATTTTGGTTCCATTTGAATCTTTCTTCTGTTTCATTTTCTTCGCTGTACTACTCCTCACCGCTTTACTCCTGGTCCTCTTCCGCTCCAACTGCTCAGATCTATCAAAAAGCACATCCTCCTTCGTTGCAACCTGCATATCTCCAGCTGCCGTGAGGTATGCTTGGTCTGTATCAAATCCAGTTGAAGCCTTATCGTAGGCCTTGGATGTATCTATGAAGAACAGAGATGTATCAGGGTCTTGAGTCTCTTCCAAATCCTCCAGCCTCTCGATCTTCGGTTGTTTTATATATGACTTCTCCAACACAATATTGAAGTCAGCATTGCTAGCATTCAAAAGCCAATCCAGTAGAGTCTGTGGCTTTTCAAGAACTTCTGTGCTGATCAATAGTCTCAAGGAGCTTCTATCGCCCAGCCATTCTCCTAGTGATGCTGGAGCACCCCGTCTGTGCAGACCTGCGAGTAAATCCGAAGCTCGAAGGTATTCGTTCCTGGACCGAAACTCGGCAGCCAATTGGCGGGCAATAATTACTCTCTTCAGAAATAAAACACTCTCCTTTCCTGCAGTATCCCCAGCAGACAAAGCATCGCTTACATCGAAGATCTCGGAATTCGGCACCGTGATCACTGCCATCTCACTGAGCACATTACGCAACAGAATCTCCTCCTTGTCTTCCAATGTATCGCCAAGCTTTAAAGGGGCATCTAGAAGCATGTCTAAGATGATACCTGAGCTACCTAGAAACTTAGAATACAAAATGACGTCGTGCTTCAACTTTCTCTCGAGTTCCTCCTTGTTTGAAGAGGCTCGGCTCTGTAAAATTTCCACGACCAGTCTAAGCAAGGCCACTTCTGTCTCAACGATTTCCCCGAGGTGACGGACAGACTCAATGGAGTTTAGAAATCCATCGACCTTCAACTGAGTTGCAAACGGAAATAGAGAGAAGAAGTCTGACTCTTCAGATAGCCAGATGTCCAGACCTAGATTGACAGAAGGCGCCTTAAAGAGGCCATGGGTTACCGGTGCCTCTCTGTGGTGGCACAAACTGATGAATCCAGAGAGCTCAAAAAGGACCTTTCTCCACTTTTTCTTCTGACTAAGGCCTGCATCCTTCGCTAATGAGGAGACGACCATCTGAACAATTGGAGCAGCTGCAGCAATGGCTGTTGGTCCAGCGCAAAAGCCAGCGGTCATAAACTTCAAGGAGTGCAAAAGTTTCTGGGCTACCGAGATGACAGAATCTGAACTTCCATCTCTATCTAAACTACACTTGTGGAAAGAAAGAAAGGACCATACAAGAGCAAGAGGCGAGTTGCTTCGAGATTGTAGGAGCCGCACTGTGGCATCCCGCCATTCGCTGCCCGCAATCCCTCGTTTGGCTGCGGACACCACTGCTTCAACTGCGCGGGAGTATGCCAAACTGCTCAACAGCGGACCTTGTGCAACTTTCAATAAAGAGGCAGGGGCTTGGCCTAGGGCATCCTTGGACGCCATCCCGATCCCCACCATCTCCCCGAAATACTATTCAATACCTATTACGAGAGACCTAAACGATACAAACCGAACCCTGCACAAAAAAAGCACATTAGGTCAAGAGCTGTAGAAAAAACTCCAGCTAGCGAATGCACAATGAACTCTCAACCTTGACGGAGGAACTAAAGGCTGGGACCGCGAAGTAGGCCCGTGCCGGAAAATTGTCTGCAATCCAAAAACTGACCTGTAATCAGTCGAGCTGCTGCAAGGTGCAGTTGCAATCAAACATTTTCATCATCCAAAGAGCCGCGCAAACTCTCCAGGTCCGCAATTGAGACATGGCAGACACTGCGAGTTGTAGAACAGTAGAATCTTTTCCATCAACGCCTGATTGTCTGCTCTAAGGGTTGCATTCAAAAGGCTTACCAAAATCATATGTCTTCCGAGGAGAGCCAAGAAGGGCAGACAGGGTCCCGAGCTCGTTAAACCCTGCACCTGCTACAAAACCCTAAACTTCTAAGAAGATGCTCGAAAACCCTAAACCTCCGCTCCATGGTGCTCACGGAAAAACAACACCCAAGCATCTCAAAAAGTGATGGGTTTAGGGTTTACCCTCGGTTGCCGAGGGTTTACTTGGCTTAGGGCCTCCTTCCATATGAACATCAGGCGGGTGAAGCCCACCGATAGTAAGTCAAATGGGGAGTTCCGTTTTTCTGGAACTCCCATCTGATCAACTATTGATGGGCTTCACTCGTCCGATGCTCACATGGAGCCCGCCCTTAGTGTGGTAGGAAGTCCATTGTGGAACAACGTTTGGGCAGGTTTTTGGAACTACTCTGGTAATTTGACTCCTCTTTGTAGAAGGAGTTTTTTTTTTTCTAAGGGCACTGATTGCATCTTCTCCTAATCAAAATTTCCCATCATTTTCTCTAGTATCAAATACTTCAATTGACAAAGGTTACAATCTTCTTCTTTCAAAGACATGTGAGTTTTGAAACTAAAGTGCAAATTTCATGACATTGAACAAACGAAAGAATAGGATTTGGTCGCTATAGCAATCAAAGTAATATCCGCCTTTGTCCTGTCCAAGAACTCCATGCCCTTCAATGGCCAACCCTAAAGTGATATATGACTTGTCTAAGAACAAATCCGCTTCTAGCAACTGGGATATTAGCCTCGGATTCAAAATTGTAAACAGCTAAAAAGCTAACAATTTCATAAAAATAGCGGCTATATATTGCATAACAAGGAGATGTTGTGATGCTATAATAATGCTGATCTTATTAGCATAAGAGATGTTTAGCCAAGGTTAATCCTGGGCTTATGTATAAAGGAGCAGAGGCTCAATCCAACTTGATAGTTGACTACCAGATGAATATCATCCAAATGAATGGAACTCTAACTATTCTCGTTTACTTCTAACCCCCCCTTAATCGAGTGTCTGGGATGTCATTCTTATTTTGATCTCATGCAATTCGTGAGTGTAAGGGAGATATGGCGTGAGTAGAATTGCGAAAGATCCAATTGTTGCAAGAGAGTATTGGCGGGGCGTTGCTTGCAGGCTTGGCAAGTTTGATACTGTGGTTGGACTATGTATTTGTGGCGCAATTGGTGAAGTGGTGTTGCAATGCGGTTGACGCCATTGTTGTGGAACAGCTAGACGAGTACGAGTGTTGTCATGGGCACAATGAGGCTGAGGCGCAGGAGTCTCCAACAGCCGTTAAGTTTGGAGTGGGGAATGAAGCGCGTTGTCTAGAGATGAACATTGGTTATGCCTGAGGTGCTCTGTCGAAGCAGAAGTTCTACTCTGTGAAGCATGGTTGCACACCTGGCTTATATTTTTTGTGGGAGGATTGCTTCCGAGAGGTGCCAAATGTCAAGCACAAGAGCTTTAGTTCCTTAGTATAGGTTGAGAACTACTTATTCAAGCTGTAGTTTCTCTAGGGATTTGCTAATTAGAGTTTGTCTAGAGAATGAAGCTTATTAGTTTATTTTGAAGCTGGCAAGACTATGCATTCCTAGGATAGCTCTATGTTGCTGAAATTTCAGTTTCTCTAGTGGTTTTGTAAGAGCATTGGCTGGTTGATCTTGAGTATGAATATACTGTAACCTAATTTTCCACCCTAAGATTCTTTCTCTTATAAAGTGATAATGAATCTCAATGTGCTTTAACCTTGCATGAAAAATAGGATTGGATGAAAGTTTCATAGCACCTCACTACAAGAAAACAGTGTCCGAATTGACACATCCTAATTGACTAAAATGTCCGAATTGACAGAAAATTGACAAAATAATGTCCAAATTGACAAAAAAATGTCCGAATTGACACTGCTCCCTTGTAGTGCCTTGATTGTTATAGTATAGTGTGATACTAGAATGTTGAGCTGGAGAACTGGTGACGTCAAGCGAATATGTGGGGGCGGCTACAACTCTTGGAGAAGGCGGTATAGCCATATGGCCTCTTGAGCTCCGTCATTTAAAGCCTAATATTTTGATTCAATCAATGAGCAAGAGACGATGACACTATAAAAAAGCTATTTTTTTTTTTATGTCGGAGCAAAAAACATGCAATGTCCAAAGCCAAATATACTATGTCCGCGGAGACATCAAGATGTTAAAGAGAAGGATTGCGATTTCAGAAGATTTTTAAAGATGTTCCAGATGATAGTGGCAAATTTGAATGAAAACAAGTTGGTGTTACCATTGACATCGGGATTTTTGATGACATTTTTAAGGACCCATTAATGTCCAGCGAGCCGTTCGGAAAAACATAGACTGTCACGTCAGCTTTAAGAAAAAAATTTCACGGAGGATAAATCTGTGAAAATTATTTTTTTCTTGGATAAAGATTTAACCAAGGTTAAAAAGAAAGGAATCAGGTAGCCATCGGGCAGCTTTGGGGGAAAAGAAGATGACATGGCATGTCATGTGTAAATAAGTTGGCGTGGCATAAAATTATGTTGATGTAGCATGCCACGTTAGCATAGTGGGGCTATCTCTTTGCGTTTTCTACTTTTATATTGGAGATGTCTAAGTAGACGTAGAGATGTCACTAAAGACATCTTATGAAACATTGAGATGTTTTCTTGGAGATTTTTATAGACTTCTAGATGTTTTAGGAAACATAGTCACAATCAGTATGATGTCTATAGAGACATCATCAAAGCGACCTTTGAGACATGCAAAAAACATCCCGTGTTGGACGTCTGTGAGCTGCTCCACAAAAATTTAAATCCAGCGTTTTCAATGTCCCATATAGTTTGTCTTCCCCCCTACCTTTTCACTTGTATAAAGAGTTTGTCTTTGCATTATCTACACTTATATTGGAGATGTCTAAGTAGACGTAGAGATGTCACTAGAGACATCTTATAAAATGTTGAGATGTTTTCTTGGACGTTTTTGTAGACATTTAGATGTTTTAGGAAACATAATCGTGCAGTCGGTATAACGTCTATGGAAAAGTCATCAGAGCGGCCTTTGATGCATGCAAAAAACGTCCTACTGGACATCTATGTGATGCTCCACAAAAATTTAAATCCAACATTTTTAGTGTCCCATGTAGTTTGTCTTCTCCCTACCACTCCTCTTGTATAAAGAGCTTGTCTTCTTCCTTCCATAAACACACATCAAGTGACTTTTGAAGCCATGTGACATAATTGCCAATTATGATGTATTTTGTACCGCATATTGTGTATGGTATATCATGTATGATGTATAATATATGGTATATTATGTATGATGTGTAATGTATGGTATATTGTGTATGACATGTTATATTGGACATTATGACATGCATGTGGACGTCATATGAGATATGTGAAATTGTCCATATTAACATCATGCCAAATAGTGCATTCCATGACATGAATGTCTAACGTGACATAATTTTGTTCTTCTAAATCATACCAAACATTGCCAGAGGTATTCATGATGGAAAGTAGATGTTTACATTGATGTCACATAAAATCTAGACATTTATGGTGATGTCTCAAAATATGTCTATGAAAACATCTGGGTGTCTGAGTTGATGTCTCAGAAAACGTACAGATGTCTAAGTTGACGTCTTCAAAGACAACAAGAAAATTCTTAGGCAACAAAAAAATATGCTGACGTGGCATGCCACATCATCCTTGCTAGATACCAAGTCACTTTTCCTGCCGCCACGTCATGTACCACCTCATGGATGAAAAAAATTCCTACATGGCTACCCGTGTCCCCTTGGCGCTTAGGTGGCAGCCACATGGCGGCCTTTGAGGACCCCGTTGACCCATATTTTTTGGACGTTCGGTCCCCAGCATGCTGATATCCTACGTTAAATCTAATGTCATTTGCGAGTCTTAAGCAACGTGAAATTTTGGACGTCCGCATAGACATTTCAAAACACCACACAGGACATTAGCACGTAGAATCCAGGGATAAAAAAAACACGGGTTTCTTATAGTGTCATGAGTTGTTTTTTTGATTGCCAAATGGTAGGGCCTCCAGCTAGGGTAAAGATGGATGCCCCCATGGAGTGTCGGGTTTTTGAGCAAGAGTCCCAATCTGCATTTGTATATCCCAAAATTGTAAACAATGCTTGAGAATGATACATGATGTCGTGATCGATTGTACCCTACAGGTAATGGAAGAGATTCTTGGTGGCATTGAGTTTAGCTTGTTGGGGATTCGTCATGTAGTTGCTCAAGCAACTAACAACATTGGTGATGTGAACCTCATGACAGTTAGAAAGATGAGCTTTCCAACCAATCAACAATAGTAATTAGAGTCTATGTATGGTGAATTCATGTTGATAATCAGGAGCTTCCTTTAGGAAGAGGGATCAGAGCTGGCTTGCAATCAGCCATGCCAAATTCTGTGAGTATGGATTTTGCGTAGTTCCGTTGATGAAGAAATATGCCCAAAATCACTTATTCGAAGGAGATGCCCAAGTAGCATTTGATTTTCCCAAGATCAATCATATTGAATTCCGCATGCAGGAACTGTTTTAACTAGGAGACGAGACGGTCAGAGCTCCTTGTAATAAATAGGTCATCGCTGTAGAGCATCATGATAAGTGTTTCACCCTTGTGATGCATGTAATACATGTTGGGGTTGATTTGCTACGATGTAGGCCCAAGCGTTGGAGAGCTTCATTGATTTGGTCTTCCTACATACGTGGACTCTGTTTGAGACCATAGAGTGATTTGTTAAGATGACACACAAGGTTTTCCTTTCCATGAGCTCAAAAACTGAGGGGGGGGGGGGTCATGTAAACTATTTCTTTGAGTAATCTATGTAGGAAGGCGGCTCGAACGTCCATGTGATGAATGTCTTATCTCTTAGCAACTGCTAGTACAATGACGGTGCAGATGGCGGCCCATTTGATGACCAACGCAAATAATTCATGCCATTTTTGTCAAACTTTGTTAAAGAACTTAGGTCATCCTAGTTGGCCTTCCTAATCTCCTTATTGCATAGTCTTTGATAGATTTTGCTCATTTTTATAATAGCCAAGTGCATGTTTTCATCTAAGATGTTCCGAATAGCCACCGGTAGAATCTAAATAACAACAACAGAAGCTGAATTAGTCATAGGCAAGTGCAATACTTATGAGACAATTCTCTGGAACATGCTCCAAAGCTAGTGATTCTACGCGCCACTTGTAGCACTATTGTACAGAACTTGAGGGGGGGAATGCGAGCGTGTCAATATCAAAAAGAATAGTAGAGTCTCCAATAGGGCATCCTACGCTACATTCTATGAAACAAAGTCATGTCCTTTACGATGTTGTCTTGCACCTATCCGGTCTACAAAGATAGTTTAAAGGCTAACGTCTGTTACCTCTTCCTCCTCCTATCATAACTTGTCTACTCCTACAAGTAACCAAGAATCAAAGAATCTTCTATATACGATGAAATCTTGGCAAATCGATTTTGCTTTTGACATCCTGGCATATTTTCGACCCAAGATCACAATCCGGCGGTCGCAGATTCTTCCATTGGCCCATCTTAAGAAAGCAATTCTTGCAGGCTAACACTTGGGGTTTTTACTATTTTGTCAATGGAATGCGGAACTGAAACCTCTTTGAAAAAATCATTCTACGGGCTCATCTAGACTTTCTTCGGACTGATTTAATCAAGTAGAGCCACATGCATGATAATTTAAGCTGTTTTGGATAAGAATCCTCAAACCTTTGAACTCCCACTATTTTTTGGAGATCTAACCTATTTACAAGTGGAATTTAGGGATATTTTAGAGATAAAAATTTATTATTGACCAAATGCTACATTGGTGTATAACAAACCTAATTTGATCTTGCACTCTTTTGGGGGCTTCTTGCGTATTTTTATAACTTAAACTGCGAAGTTCTGAAAAAAACAAAACTCTATATCCTAAGTGACAAATTAGAAGTTCACATCACTCTTTCTGAATCTTCCATAAAATATTCTTCCTTCAACGCTTAAGCAAAGGCTTGCCAATTGTCTCCATCCCTCTTTTGCAACTCCCTCACTTGTCTACGAATCTCCAGAATCACAGTGAGCTCAAAGCTTGCAACCATTTCCTCCTCTGAAATCCTATTTAGCTCCAGTTCTTGTGCATAAAATCAAATGTGCCTTGACACATTATGTCCTCAAAACTTATCCATGCGATTAACGATAGAATTGCAAAGCCTTGGTTGCCAATTTTTTCCTTCATTGCTCACCTTGTTGTTGCTTCATTAGTAAGTTGAATGCCTCAAACATCCTCATCATGTCATCATCCAACATGCCAAGCAAGCCAACCTTTGGTCCATCATGATCTCCTAGTTCACATGAAATGCAAAATATATGAAGAGCCCTTGATAAGTTCTTTCATAGTTGGAACTTTGCAGATTTAAGCCGGCATCTGTAGATTTCAAATCCGTTTTGCAATGCTTAACCTTCAAAAATTTTATAATTGGACTTCCAAAGTCTTGATCTCCACTTTCAGCAATAGCTTGACCTTCTTCCCCATGCTTTTTTAGATGCCAAAGCAAAATTGTATACTTTGCTTCCATACCTTCATCACAATCTTCACAATAGAACCATTTTCCCTCCAGAGTCCAATCCATGCCATTCTTATTAAACTTTTTCAAAGAGCTTTGAATCAAACATTGGTTGATATGTCTACTACTGTTGCTTGAGGTTTATATGATGTATAGCAACGTTGACGTTGTAGTAATCACACTGCGGTTGAAGTGGCCTTGATTGGTGTGATTACTGCAACGTTGATGTAGCCATACATCCTATAAACCTCAAGCAATACTACAACTATAGTAGACATATCAACCAATGTTTGATTCAAAGTTCTTTAACAAAGTTTGACAAAGATGGCATGAATTGGACTCTAGAGGGAAAGCAATTCTATTGTAAAGATTGTGAGGAAAGTATGGAAGCAAAGTATACAACTTTGCTTCGGCATCTAAAAAAGCATAGCGAAAAAGGTCAAGCTATTGCTAATTGTGGAGATCAAGACTTTGATAGTCCAGTTATAAAATTTTTTAAGGTTAAGCTCTGCAAAACAGATTTGAAATCTACAGATGCCAACTTAAACCTATAGATTTTTAAATTGGATTCACCAAAGATGTCGTGAAGTTTTGCGAACGGTTCAAAAAAGCACCAAGCTCCTAGCTATAGTAGATGTTTGTAAAATGGTAGAAACACTACAAGAGAGCAGTGTTAATTCGGACATTTTTTTGTCAATTTTTTGTCAATTCGGACATTATTTTGTCAATTTTTTGTCAATTCGGACATTTTTTTGACAGGATTTTGTCAATTTGGACATTTTAGTCAATTAGGACGTGTCAATTCGGACACTGTTTTCTTGTAGTGAAAGAACTATACTAACTAAAAAGCTTGATTCTAACACCTAATCTAGCAAAAAGAAATCTAGTTTTTAACAATAAAGTGAACTGTCGTACGCGTAATCTAGGCGTAAGTATCCTTAACACAAAAATGTTCTAAGATAACAAGAAATATTGTCCCAGGGAATTTTCAGATTGTATGTAGCATATTCTAGCTATCCGGCTTTTTTTTCTTTCTTTTTTCTCATCAACTCATCGTTTTCTAGATGCTTTCACAATCCGGAACGCAAACCCGGAACCTAACCTATCCGGAATCTGGTTTACGTCTCTTCTTCCAATCCGGTTTTCGATACCTCTGTTTTACCTTCAGAGGATCCACTAGTTGATCCTTTGAGGGGTAGGGACTTCACCACTCTGGTTCTCCTACAATTCTAACAAACACAAATAACAACACCCAAGTATTCAAGATGTTGCAGCAAGACGGAAAGATCCAGATCCTCACAACCTCCGGATGGTGATTCCGAACAGTGGGCCACTCAGGAATATTTCACCCTCACTTACTACAACAACAGATCTCAGAGCCCGGAACAAATACGGGGGTGTAATCTTTCTAGATATTAGATGAATTCTGAGGTTGGCAGATCTTCCGGACAGGTGGGGGCTTCCTTGGGCGGGCGCTTACCTCCGCACGGGTTGACAACCGGACTCACTTCCCCGCTACTCTATGATCCGAACTACTCTTCTAGTAATTTAAAGACACTGTGCGCAACTCCTAAGTCAACAATCCAACAATATTACAATAGTACATTCTCGACTCAGACCGTATTATCCTAAATCCGGATTCCTCCTTACCCGTCCTTTCCTTCCAACACCCAGAATACAGATCAACACAATCCGGATACACCGATAGAGCCAAAATGCATACTCGAGGGCTCAGATTTCGAAAAAAGAATGAAATGCAATTGAATATCAACTAGGAGGGAATGAGGAGCAACTAACTTGCCCGCCCTTAAAAACGCAAAACCAAACCAAAGTCAACAGCCTAAAAGCCAAAAAAAGGGCTCCCCACAGACCGGAGCAATCACACACACACCAAGGAAATCTTGAATAAACTGGAAAGTCCTTATCCCTAAATTTCCGGAAAATGGGCCTATGCTTAGAATCCGGTTCCGGAACTTAACTATCTAAATTCTAACCCACCTTTTATAAGTAGTTTCCTTCTAACTACTTGTCCACCCGGGATTTCTTTGAACTCCCGGCTCCCTGTTTGGCTGCCTGCTTACCGGAACTCTTCGCTGGCGTCATTTTGGTGGCTCAGGGCGGGTTTTGACGGGTCGCAAGAGACGTATCCTCCTCCTCCGTATCCTCCTCCTCCGTATCCTCCTCAGACTCTGATCCTGACTCGAACTCACCAAATTCGA
Organism: Neckera pumila; assembly: GCA_963969595.1. NCBI lineage: Eukaryota > Viridiplantae > Streptophyta > Bryopsida > Hypnales > Neckeraceae > Neckera > Neckera pumila. The sequence goes on from OZ018408.1 coordinate 19,124,848, forward strand.
ATTCTTCAATCTGTTGTCTCACCGGCTTCTTACCTTCCGGTTTCCACTTCTCAAATTTCCGGAGTTTCAGTTGCTTCTCAGGCTCCACAATCTCGAGTTCTTCATCCGGATCCGTGACCTCGGCCTCCACTATTTCCGTCCTCTTTTTCAACCGGATTTTCCGCTTAGTTTCCGGTTTCACCTCTGGAGTCGGATCTCCCAAGTCAATCAAATCTCTACCCCGTGCTGGTGACGGCTGCCACATGTGTGGAAATCCCTCCGGATGTTCTCTTGCCGGATTTACCGTCCCCAAACCCTTTAACAAATTTCTCCGGATCGGCAACCTCTGCTCAACCTTTCCGGTCTCCCTCGGAGACTGTGAGGAAGGTACAAAAGGGCTTACCGTTCCCCACTTCTGGAATTGACTCAAGGAAGGTGCTTTAGGTATTTTAAACAAGGATTTTAAACCTGAATCTTCTTGTGCTCCGGAAGTTTCGGCTCCGTGTTTGCCCGGGGACTCCATGAAGATATTCGGAAGTGGCCCAAAGTCGTCCTTGGCCACATCCAGATGACCCAGCAGCTGCCGCATCTCGTCCAAAACAATCTTCATCTTAGCCTTGTAGTCGACCAGGACTTGCAGCACCTTTGATCCTGTAACAATGCCATTACTCTCGAGTTTCTTCGTGTAAAGAGCGGACCGGATAATCTGATGTTCAGGTTCTTCTACCAACACCCTCAAATCCCTAACTAACTTCAGGGATTCCGTCTCTTTCTTCCGAGCTGAGAACAACTGACCCTCCGTCCAGTGGAACTTGTTCTTGTAGTGCTCCCGTTCCTCCTTAAGCAGATCGATCTGCTTGTTCTTCTCTTGGAGTAATGCCGGATCTGGTCTTCTTTGGATCTCGTTGAAGATCTGGTCCGTCTCCACATTCAACTCCTTGGCGACGCCCATGATCACTTCTGCCATCTTGGTGTGCAACTTCCGACACTGCACCATCCATCGGGTTCCGGCTTTATAGAAGTCGAGTTCATCGGAAGTTTCCGAAAGCGGTTGGGTCAGATACGGATTCGGTTCCGGCACATCTAGACTCGTTCTTCGTGCGTCCAGATTGGTGGTCTTTTGTCTTTTTTTCTTCTCCAGAGGCTTTGATTCCGGATCCTCCTCTTCTTCTTCTTCTTCCTCTTGCGGCGTTTCTTCCGTCGGCTTCAACTCTTCCGTGAATCCGTATTTCAGGATCTACATTCCGGTCTCATAGGCTACTTGTTCCTGCGGGGTCATAAAATCAAAATAATGGTACATATGGAACAAGTAGGTGCTGAGCAGACTTTGCTTGGCCTTGTCGAGTTTTCCCGCCATCTTTTTCACCTTCCGGTGGATTATGGTCGCCCAGTTCACGACCCGGCCTTCGATTGCTCCGAAAATCGTATTCGCCACCGTAACTGATATAAACTAACCCGGATTTCTTTTACTTTCTTCCAATAAGGGTGGTAAGAACCAATAAAGATGGTGTAACATGCTTATCTTTTAACTAGTAAACAGCCCACATCACAACAACATACATACCACTCTTTTTTTTAGTCTGAGCAAGCGACGTTTTCCTATGGATTTTGGACAATTGATATGGATGTGCAATGGCACATAAACATAGCAGGAGACCAAAGGTCAAACAAGGTAGTTAGTTATTTCTCTAGAAATAAACAATGTGATAAATTGTCTTTCTAATACTAATAAGGAAGCTTTGAGCATGGTAGTTTACTAGGCAATTCAAAAAAATCATGCATGCATTTTATGTAAGCAATCCTAAACACGGTAATGATGTCAAGCTCAACATCAGGAACTACTAACTTTGTCCTCCAATGAATGTCTGGAAGACACTCGTACTCCTCAAGGAGACATAGAGGTGGACAACTTACTCTATCCTCCTAACGTCCTACCAGATGTCTATATATTGCCTTACAAAAACAAAATTTTTGCGTTTTAATTATCCCATATGGTTTTTCTTCCCTCCTACCACCCCACCTGCATAAAGAACTCGTCTTTTCCTCTCTATATATCAAGTGACTTTTCAAGCCACATGACATAATTGTCCAATATGGTATATTTTACATAGCATATTATGTATGGCATATTATGTATGGCGTATTATATATTATGTGTTTATGTATAGGATATTGTATATAGTGCAATATGTATTGTGTATCATGTATGGTGTATGGCAAGTTGTATTGGACATTATGAAATGCACATGTACATTATGTAGGACACGTATGATTGTGCATATTAACATCATACTAAACATTGCAAGAGGTATTCATTGTGAAATGTAGAGCCTACATTCACGTTGCAAGACATATAGACGTTTAAGTTGATGTCTCAAAAAATGGCTAGACGTCTGAGGTGACATCTCAAAATATGTCTCAAAAAATGTCTGGACAATTGATTGGAAAATATAAAATTTGGACATCATGAAAAACATCTTTGGCTGCAACTTAGAAGTCTAATATGTCTACGATGACAATTGTTATGTTAAAATAGACATCTCAGATGACGGTATATGTTATAAAATGCACGTCTAAGTGAGCGCCACATGCGCAGAAGTGAGCATCACAAAAAGCATGTATTTGTCCTTCTTGACGTCTTTTAATACGTTCATACATTGACGTTGATGTCATTTAGAACATCACTGAAATTCTTTGATGACAGTAGAGGTTGCTTCTGAAAATGCCACGTTAGCAGCTCTGGATGCCACGTCATCCTATTTGGCCTCCACGTCAGATGCCACGTTACGGATGGATAACAGATGAAAAATCCTCCATGTTGGCTGCCCGTGCTCACGTAGCGCTCACATGGTAGCCACATGGTGGCTTTTGAGGACTCCGTTGACCCATGTTTTTTGTGATGTCTGGTGGAAAACATATGATGTCCGAACAGATTTTGATGTTTTTGGCACGTCTGCATGGACGCAATTTTTTTGAACGTCCACGTAGATGTTGTAAAAAGTCTTAGGGATTCTTCTTAGGGCTTTTGGAGGAGAAAGAGGGGGCCTCCTCAGGGGTTCTAAGTTTGCGGGCCTTAATAGGGCATCGATTTTGAATCTTGGGGATTTTGGTCCTTGTTACCATGCTACAAATGCCCTCTAGAAGAGTGCAATTTTTCCTTTCTGCCACTCCATTTTGGTGAGAGGAATGATCAGCGGTGAGCTGTCTGGTAATCCCATGAGTGTTATAGCAGATAAGGAAGTCTGTGGAGCCCATTGTGGAGATATACTCACCCCTACTATTGATGCATAGTGTGCCTATTCGGAGAGTGGAGGTTTCAATAAGGACTCTAAATTGTTTAAATGAGTCTAAGTTTGTGATTTTGCTGAGAGAAGTATAACCAAGTCTTCCTAGAGAAGTCATCTATGAAGGTAAGAATATATCTACTTCTGTTTCGAGAGGATATGGGTATAGGACCTTATAAGTCACTATAGATCAGTTGAAGAGATCTATTGGTGTGGGTGCTACGTGTCTTGGGAAAATGGTTGCTAGGAAGTTTTTCTAACATGCAAAAGGGACATACATGTTTGATGAGAGGAATAGATGGGACCCCTGCTACAAGGTGACGAGAAGTCATATGGTAGAGACTCTAACTACTCTCATTTGCTTCCAACACTATATATCCACCTTTTATCTTTGCACATTGGTTGGATATACATCCTACTAATTTTTTGTCCGGTTTTGGATCTTCCATTTTCACACTTCAATTGATTATTTTTCCAAAGGCACGGATTAACTAATGAACTAACCAGCACTTGTCCTCAAACATTGGCACATAGTTCCACTTATTGGATATTTTCCAATGATTTAGGTCAACTCATTTTTGGAAAGAAAAGACACAATATAGGTGGTCAAAGCAAAATCACATAGCTTTCTATTGTGGATCGATCCTAAAGGGAGGACTATCTTGCCTATTTGGAAACTACTATGGATCTCTTAGTTTGCTATATGATTCCATTAGCAATCCAAAAGTATACCTTGAGATTGTGGAGTAAGGAATGAACTTTTTGCCATGTGAAGAACTCATGTAGTGATGGTTATTGAACTCAAATCCAATTCTTCAAACCCCAATTCCACATTGTAAGCAATTTCTACTAGAGTTGAGATGCATGATCAGTTTTAAATGACCATTCGGATTGAATGAAAAACATTGCATGCGTTGCTTTCAAATCTCTTGTTTGAACAAATAAAAAATTTCTATACGAACACTTTAATACTGCTATAGTAGTTTCATGGGGCTCTTAGTTATTGTCCATTAAGCATTGAATTGCCAGCTTCTTTTATGATTTTTTTCTCCTTACAAAGCAAAAAGTCCCTATTCTTTAGGTTTACACGTATTACACATGTATTACACAAGCGTTACATATGTTGGTCAAAAGATCAATTAATTAAATTGAAAATCCACAAATGACCTATTCAAATTGATTCAAAAAAACACATGAGATCAACATTGAACACCTTGGTCCTTTAAAGGTTAAGAGACCTCTTCATTGTTATTGTTATTGTGGTATTAAAAGAATATGACATTTACAAATATGAACCTGTCTTTACTGCATATGCCCGCCTCATAACTATGTACTTCATTTGAGTTGTAAAGACCATGGTTTTATTTCTCCTAGATAAATTTGGCATCTTCCTATCTAAATTTGATAAAAATATAAGATATCTGATTCATTTAGCACAATAGATCCTAGAAAGTTAAGCAACCCATGCTTGTTCTTATATTTTACAAGCCCAAGTTTCACATTTAAAGCAAACAATGACTTACTATTTTGTGTGTTTGTGCTTGGTCTTAGAGGATAGTGTTCTTTTTGCCGGTGTAATTATACACGTGAGATTTCGTCGAAGTGTGACGGCAAGTTCCTCCAAATATTCCCCTATCATTTTCTAACTAGGAAGGCTTTCCTCCATACAAAAAATGTTGTCAAAGGGATGGAAGTACAATCTAAAAGCTAATGATAAGGCTTAGCAAGGAGGTGGGGGTGATGCTCAAAGTGATCCTACAACATTTCCTTTGCTCTTCATTTGTAGCAATAGTTATAAAACTGCGCATTCAATCTCAGATTGACACTCGGATTGAAACTTGATAAACTAAAATAAAAAATATTCATTTCAATCCCTCCCACCCGTTGTGAAGTAGCAGGCTTTTCAAGTGTTCCAAACATGACCTTAAACCATCTTTGTGAGATGTCTCCAACTTTACACATGGTGCAATATGGTTGTAAAATAATAGAGCCTGTAGTAAATGGTTTAGGTCTTTGTTAACCCAACAAGGACATTGAGGCTAAAAAATGTCCAATGGATGACTTTCAAAACTATTGTAGAGATAAAGAATGCACCTACTAGACTATGGGTTCAAAAATCAAATCATTTTTGGTTAACTACCATAATACCTTTCAATTTTGGCAAAAATTAATTGTTTTTCAAGCATAAGAGGGGATTTCAGGGTGTTGGGAGACTGCGAGTTCCCCTGCATTCTCAGACTGTGGGAACGCAGCTGCAAGAACTGGTTGACGTGGCACGGCGACTGCCACGTCATTTTTGAAAAAAAAAAATTTTTTTGCTTAAAATGGTATTTTGATAAAAAAAAAAAAAAAATTCTTAAAAAAAAAAAATTCTGACAGGCCCGTACCGTCGTTCACTGAATCTAGGCAGAATGGAGAACGGGCTTGAAACGGTCTCCCAAGGCCCCTGAAACCCCTCTTATGATATTGTAATTTCAGGAAATTATAATGATAAATGTTGAAAATCTTAAAAATTGACAATGTTGATTGCCAAAATCAACAAAAATATGCCATTTTTAGGATTTAGAAATCTTGCCAAATTTAGCAAGAATTAAATGACCAAGTTGTTTTAAAAAAAAAAAATTCCAATGTTAATAAGAAGGTTTAATGTAAAGTCCAAAGACCATCTTCCGTCAAGAAATCTTCTCATAGAAACATGATGGAATTTCTTCATTGAAATTTAGTGAGAATGGAGGATGGAGAGGTTGTTTTTATAATGAAATCCATTGTCTCTCATGAATGCTCAAAGGATATGGGACAATTTGAAGATGAGAGCTTGACCTCTGATTGTTAAAAAGCAATAAATTGTGTTCAAAGTAGAATTTTAGACCTCATTTTGGCATAGTAAAATAACATTTTAGAAAAAACTTTGATCTTGAAAAAGTTGAGAAATAAACCTAACTTTCATCTTCAAAAAATCCGTTTGTGATTATAAGCCTCTAAACAAAATTTATGGACAAAATTCAAAGGGGATACTTGAAAATGTCAAAGAAAATGTTCCTTCCAACTCTTCCTTGAAATTTATTTATAACTTTCCTTAGGAAAAATTTCAGCCCTCCGGAAGGCCACGAGTTTGGCATCCGCCCGGTGCAATTATGGAAAAAAATAAAAATAAAAAATTATTTTTTAATATTTAAAAATTGGACGCTAATCAGCTGATGTGGCACTAGTAGCGCCACATCAAAAAAAAATTTAAATATTTTTTTAATATATATATATATATATATATATATTTTTTTTTTTTCAAAAAAAACATATTTTTTTATTCATTCTGAAATTGCACCAAAGGGGTTCCATAAATCAATTCCTTAGCGGCCTTCTGGAGGGCTGAAATTTTTCCTAATGTGATTGGAGGCTTGAAATTTCAAAAGGATTTCAAGAAATAAAATCTAGTTAGATTTTCTACATTAAATTAGTTTCAAGTTTTTTGTAAAAAGGTATTTAACTATGCCTAAATGAGGTCTAGAATTCTATTTTGAACACAATTTATATTTTTGATTTAACTATGAGTAGTTGAGCTCCTACAAATCCTTACTATTTATATGTCCTATATGGGTTGTTGTAGAAGGTTTTTAGAGTTCGAACTCTAGGAGGTAAATTATTTCTAATCAAAATTCCTATAAAATCCAAAGGAGCCCAATTGCATGATTTAAAGTTTGATTAACCCTTCCATTATATCAATAGTTTACAGGTTATAGCACCGCTTATCAAATTCCAATCGTTGACGTCTTTAATCTTCACTCTAGGAGTCTTGCATTAGGAAGAATTGGAGCCCTCTAAGGGGCTGTGAGTGAGGGGAACGAGGGAACAGCAACTGATTTTTTTTTTTTTTTCAAAAAAAAAAAAAAAAAAAAAATCCCCCTCTAGCGAACGGGAGAGCCTGGACAGCGCCCAACACTGGCACCGAACCTTATTTTAATATTTAAAAAAACATAAAAATAGTTAATTTAAATTTTTTTTTTTTTTTTTTTTTTTTTTTGGAATCTGATGTGGCACCATGGCGACCACATCAGCTTCCTAATTTGAGAATTAGTTTATTTTAATTATTAAATTATTATTTTAGTTATTAAATTATTATTTTAATTATTAAATTATTATTTTAATTATTAAATTATTATTTTAATTATTAAATTATTATTTTAATTATTAAATTATTATTTTAATTATTAAATTATTATTTTAATTATTAAATTATTATTTTAATTATTAAATTATTATTTTAATTATTAAATTATTATTTTAATTATTATTTTAATATTTTTTATTTTTTATATTATTATTTTATTATTAATTTGTATTATTTTAATTATTTTAATTATAATTATAATATAATATTAATATTGTATTATTATTATGAATTTTTAAATTTTTTTTAAATGAACCCCGCTGTTCAAAAACAGAGGCGTTCCCCTCAAAGGGGCTGCACCTCCCCGAGGGGAACTCCTCAAAGGGAAGCAGCCCCTTTGAGGGTTGCCATTTTTCCTAATGGTTTATCCTCCAGTAGAGCTTCTTCTTCACCGATAGTTTCTTCTTCTCCTCGCTATACTCCAACCGCAATTCCGATTGGTTCTCACCAATTCGACTTGAGCATTCGATTACACTCCAATCGGTTTTACAACAATATTTACATTTGTCTCTCAGCACACTGGATTCACTTTTATTCATGTTTCTTATTTATTCTCCAATTGTTATTCATTATTTATTATTTCACTTCGTATAGTTTCTCTCTTATTTATTTTATACTTAATCCCATTGGATTCATTTACACAATTTATCTAATCACTGTTGTTTTGTTTTCGTAAATTCAACACTCAATTGTATCAAACATTATTTTCAATTTAAGGTATAACTTTCAGTCTCTCCACATTCTCCTGTCCAATTGTGATTAATTCCCAGTTAGACTCATCCGACAATCGCTACACAGTTGTAATTCAAACTCCAATTAATCCACTCCAGTTTTACAGACTTCCCTATCGGTAATTCTTTTACACACAGCACGCAATATTACTCCCGATTGATCACAGATTCCATTATACACAAGCACTAATCAATTTCAAATGCAAGCACATCCACAGTTTCCATTTAATTTCCTCAAACCCACATCCAATTGTCAAACACACACACAAAACATACACATACACAGTTACACACACAATTGCAAAACATCTTGCTATATTCAAAAGACAAAATCTCAAACAAACAATCACAATTGTTTTACTTCCTACGCTCAAAAGGAGTGCCTGCTTTGCTCGAAGGTCAACTGCTCTCACCGATCGGAAATCACAGCCTAAGTACCCAACCAAAGCCATAACTACCCAATCGGTTCTAACCCTTAAGATCCCGATTCAACTAATTCCATTCCCAATTGGTAACTATCACTACTAATCAGTAACAAGGCTTTACCAATTGACAAAATGCCCAAGTTAACAGCCCAATCAACCAATTGGCCAAAAAGAAAACATGAAATCTGACTACAGTTGTCTTACTTCTTACCATCCAATTTGTATAAAGAGCTTGTCTTTCTTAATCTCACACATATTAATAAGTTGCTTTGGAGTTAGATGCCGAATATTTGATTCATTCAAAATCTGGGATGATGAAAATTGCAGTAATTATTTTTTTTATTGCCAAAGTTAAAAAGTAAAATTTTATTAAATATTTGACAGAGGTGCCTAAATTGAACAAGTACTAGAGTATCTTGGTGATCAATCTCAAACTTTTAGGATTAAGATGGGTTAAGATCAAACATGAACAAGTAGAACACTTCAACATTCTTTAAGTCTTGCCTTTGAAAATTCACAAAAAATACAAAAAATCTCCAAAAAATACAATTCTTTTTATTTCATGTACATGCAATTTTCATTTGCTTACAAGCAAAAAGTAATCCCTAATTGTTATATTTATTCTATCTAAGCACATTACCTTAAGTAAAAACCTTAAGTGAAAGGTTTTAGATCTTATACCTTGGGTCAAAGAGGTTAGCAGGTAACTAGAGGAAGTCAATATAGCTAAGGTCAGATCACCTATACCTAATCTCTTAAGCAATTGTGGCACAGATGGTGAGCAGTTGATTATGCTGGAGATTTTTCCTACGCAAGGAGATAGAAAATACTGAGATTGCAAAATTTTCTTAATTTTTTTGCAAAACCAAAATTTTTGTGAATTTTGGGAGCCAAAAAGTGTTCCAAATTAGTAACCAATCTCTAGAGTCTTCCAATTCTGATCACTCAAAAACTAACTTCTTATTTTCTTCTTTCGTACTACTTTTTGCATACTTTAGGACATGTGTCACGGTCTTATTAGTTCCAACCTTAAAAAACAATAAAAAGCACGTTCTAAGCCTTGATTGGAAATTCTCTGGTTGGGAATGGGTTGGTCCGACCTTAGGGTTTTCTGCATGGTGTTGTTGCATTGGTTTTGCAGTGGAGCTCAGAGCTTTGCCGTGGTTTGCCGAACTGCTCAATTGGTCGCCTTCGGCAAGACCATTCGGAGCGTGCTTTCAGAGCGCTGAATCGGGCGCTTGAGCGGGACTATCGTTGTCACTCCACTGCATGGAGTGCGGGAAGGGTTTCAGCTTTGGAATTGGGCAGATTGTGGTGTGAATGTGGAGCTTGGAGGAGCTGGAGGCTTGATCGTTTTGGATTTTGGAGGCTGTGAGAGAGCGGTGCTGTGGAGTTAGAGAACGATAGATCTGGTGAGAATTTGGCACGGATAGTTTCCTTGATGATTTAGGGTTTGAGAGGGATGCGAAAGGAGGTTAATTGGTTTCGGTTAAAGTCTGAGGGTCAGATTTGCTTAACCGCGAGGTTACTTCCTTTGCTGAGGGACTTGCTGAGGAAAAATTGGAGTTGTTGAACATGAGGGAAAGGAAAAGAGAAAGGCTGCTGCAGGTTGTTTGGTTCATGAGAAGCGGAAAGGGAGTAGTGGAGAGAGAGTGCATCTTCTTCGTTGTCCCGTAGAAGATTGCTGCTGTGATTTGATAGTTGTTAATCCTCTTGTGTCAATCATCTCCTGGGAGAGTGGTAAGGATGCAGCTGACGCCGAGTGAGGATCTTTCAGGCAGATCATCTTCTTGTTTTTCAGCTGGTGATTCTCAAGGAGCTTTAGGATTTTTTTGTTCTGCGTTCTTTTTGAGAATTTTAAGCTCTTGTCTTTGCCCAGATCCATGATTTGAACCACATGATTTAAATGCGAAAGCATTGAAGGCTGCACGATCTCTCTGTCCACACATGGCGCCAGTTCGCGAAGAATCCACTTCACGACAACGGTGACGAAGGAGAATTTTCAGGGTTGTTAGGTTTCATGGCGACAATTAGTCCTCAAGCTTGTTTTCTAAGGCGCATGCTGGACTTTCTTCGATGCCAGCGGTCTGGAGCGTGCTGTTCGAGATCCGAGTTTGGAGCTACAAGTGGTTTTGGAATTTGACTTCTGTCAAGTGGTGCATACAAGTCTGTATAGAGTATTTTCCCCCGGAATCAGTGTTTTCGCAGCTCCATTGTGAGATGCAGTGGAGCTGATTCCTTTTCTGATAAGCTCTCACCAAGCTCGGTGTCAGCCTCTCGGTGATGATTCTTCAACCTCATTCCGGTGGCCTTCACTCCCACCAGATTAGGGTTAGTCGTCTACTGTTGACATAGTGCGCAAGGGCCAGCACTGTGTAGATTGCCGAAGCTTGTGTAGCGCCACTGAAGTTTTAGAGCAAATGTGAGGGTTTGTGTAGATCTCGTGTAGGGATCTTCCACGCAACATGCAATCCCAACAACATACCTCAATGTTTAAGATCCCTTATTGTCCATTAAGTCGATCAAAGCATAGAAACAACCTTAGGGTTTGCCACAATTAGGTCATTTTGCATAGAGTACTATGTCTGGTCGGCTGCAATTCCCCGGAACGCCTCGCCACAGGAAGCGAATGAACACTCGCAGGTTGGTCTGCCTGAGCCTGGTCGTTCTCCTTTGTGTTCTCGCGGGCTACCTCATCGCGCCTAACAAGCATCCCGGTTTCAAATACCAAGTGCCAGTTGCATCAGGCCCGGGTCGGAATTTGAATCCATTGTCTTCCCAACCTGATGAGACCATAGTTGATGATGCCAATTATAATACCATAGTTGATGATGCTAATGCTACCCGGAAGACGGAAGCTGAACTGCGGCAGTCAGAGTTTTGCACCAACCATTGCAACAGTACGGAGATCTACGGGAGGCTGTGGTATGCGGGACGCATTCGAGAAAACGCTCGCATGTTTCAGGGGGGTAATGATGATGCAGACGTTGATGATCCGTATCGAGAGTCGATTGAGACCAATGTCGTCACCAAGGATTTTCGTTTGGTGATCAAGGTTCTGGCTTTCAACAGGTTGGAGTCTTTATCTCGATGTCTTCTCTCGTTAGCCAAGGCAGACTATGGAGGTGACAATGTAAACATTCAGATTTTTATTGACCATTTTCGGTACGACGAGATTAGGGGAAATGAAAGCTCGGAGAATAGTAGTAGTGTGTCCTCTGATTCAAGGGAGGAAACGTCAACAACTTCAGTGGAGGGTAAGATGAAACGGATGTTGTGGGGTCTTTTTAGAAGAGACCAACCGGTTATGCTAGACAATGTCCCAATCGTTGCAAACCCGGCCGATGTTCCAGCAAACGGTACTGGAAACGAGGATGAAGTCAACGAAGAGAGAGAGGCTGGGCAGGAGATGATTGACAGGTTAATGGAAGGACCTGAAGAGCAAGGAGATGATCCTGCAATGAGTCCTGTTGGAGTGCAACATGAGGGACAAAGAGACTTGAACGACGATTTGGTGAGGAGGACATTCGAAATGAAATCTTTAGATGAGCAGCTGGAAGATGCGCACGAGATTCTCAAGTTTGTGGATAATTTTTGGTGGAGTCATGGCAAGAAGGAGATTCATTACAGAAGTCAGAACGTAGGGTTACAGGCGCAGTGGATAGAGTCATGGTGGCCAGCGGATCTAGACGAATTTGCGTTCATAGTGGAAGACGACATGGAGCTTTCAAATCTTTATTACCGGTTTTTACGTACAGTGATTGCAACATACTACTACAACCCAGAGCAGTACGATCCCTCTGTGTATGGCGTCTCCCTGCAACGTCCCAGATTTGTACCTGGGAAAGGAGGCTTACCTTTCAATGTCAATAGCACGAAGAATCTGTTCATGTATCCACTGGTTGGGACGTGGGGCCAACTGTTGTTTCCAAGACAGTGGAAGGAGTTTCGGTTATGGTATGATAAGCACAAGAGTAAAGGGGAGAGGCCGATTCTGGAAGGGATGGTGACAAATTCCTGGTATAAGAAACTAGGGGAGAGCATATGGACTCCATGGTTCGTGAAATTCACGCACTCTCGAGGCTACTTCAATCTCTACACGAACTTCGTCGAGGAGCGAGCACTGAGCGTTTCACACCGCGAACCGGGCTCAAATTACAGGAAAGCTGTTGGGCCGGACTCTCAACTCATCGATACAAAGAGTGAGGGGAACGACACCATGCTGTGGGTAATGTCCCCTTCCAAATCCTTACCTCAATTTGATTTCTGCTTTCGAGACGTGAAAATATGGGAGCCCGCTAGAGCTTTACCGGACCTCAATCCCATGCTGGCATCCATGGAGGTGAAGAACTCCGTCTTGCTAGTGAATCTCATTGACGTGCACAGCACGCTGGTTCGCAACTGGCTGTGTCTCATGGAAAGGTTGGGGTTGCGAAAGTTTGTCCTCTTGGGAGATGACAATGAGTTGACTAACGACCTCGCTAGACGAGGCTACGCAACAGTCTCAACGGAGCTTTTCACTGAAGAGGAGACAGCAGAGAGTCGTCTTAGAAGAGATATGGTTGCTGCGCAAGCTGTGCACGAGATTCTTAACCTTGGTTATAGTGTGTGGTTAACCAGGGCTGACACCGTGTGGGTGCACAATCCTTTTGATACTGTGGTGGACACCCCGGTGGACATTATGGGGTCGCAACCACTAGATAGTTTCCATCCAGCCCTTCTGTACATACAAGCCTCCCAAGGCAGTTTATGGAGTAAGTGGGTTGGGAACATGTCAGTCATCGCTAGAGATGTGAGCAGTAGACACAGCAGTGTGTGGCTTGGTCTCCAGGACTTCGTCACTTCAAATAAGAACGGTCAGTACGAACCCTTGCCGAGGAGCCTCTCAGGTCATTTTAGGGATTTAGGATCAAACACCATAGCTTCCGGCAAGAAGGTCATTTTGCTCAATGGCTTACAGGGTCGGAACCTGCCATTGGTTGTCCACGCATTGAAGGCAGCAGGTCTGTGGACTATCGACCAAGATTTGGCATGTACACGAGTATACTGTTAGCTTCAAGGTTAGGGGTAAGATTAGGTTACTGTTACCGTACTTGATTAGTGCTACCGGTGTATTGTCCAAGGGTGTGCCCCTTTTGCTAACTTACCAACGATAGTCTACAGTTTTAGGACCAGTGACGCATAACCATTTTTTCTTCAGTGCTCATTGAACCATTGAAGCCTAATCAGTAATCACCCATACAAGCTGATATACGGTAATATTATGGGAAGATTCCTTTGCACACACTATGTTATGCACGTGGACCTCCGGAAGATTGATGTATCGCCTCATGTCCTCCTGATCCACCGCTTTGTAGTTTTTGCTTTGCTGGGATTCAATTTTGCATCTGAGCTTCTTGTGAACTCTAGGTTAGTCACTCGTGCTTTAACTGTTGTTATTGCAAAACAAATAGACAAATGAATATTATTCCTATTTTGGAAGCATATCTGCCTGATAGTGTGCTTGCCAGCACTGTGCATGAGCACCAATTACTAAATTCTACTCCATACTGGGGGAGGCAAATAAAACTGCACAAAGGTATGGACACCCGTAATCAACATTGCCCAAACTGCGGTTCCTAAAAGCATTTGGACCTATAAGCAACACTTTTTCCAAGAGATTACACAAGATGTACACAATCAAGTCCAAGAGAACCTTGAGGAAGTACTTTGAAAATTTATGATTCATTCACATACTGTCTAAGTAATGCATGCTAAAGTGTGTTGGAATTGTTTTTCAATTGCCAATGAGATTTAATAAAAATAATATATGTTTTCAAATAGTAACTATGCTCAAGTGTAATTAGTAATGATTACAATATATACATATTTTTTAATTCATTCAATGTTTCTCCATTGGTCTCAAGATAAATAGGAAAGACTCCAATTTCTTTGGAGGCATCCCAAATTGAATAAGCACTTGGATTTGCAAGTTGAAGCTAGTCTTCTAGGATATTAAAAATTGTATGAACTTGAGTTTGTAGAAGTTCAATTAGTCACAAGTAATGAGATGGGCTTCATTGAATTTACTACATATATTTCCTTGTATGAGGGCCAAAAAAAATATACCATGAAAACTTTGCGGGTTGAATATTTCATTAAATTTTGTGATAGCACATACAAGTTTTGATTCATACAAAATAAAAATCAAGACTATGATGTACTACGATATACAAATGAGGGGAAAAAAAATATATAAGATCAACCATTTTTAAAATAAATACATGCTTTACATATACTCCATATATACAATGGAAATTTGAATATAATGAATGTAATTATGAATATATGCTCATGATTGACCTATATTGTTTTATTTCTTGTTCACAAAATCATAAAGCACACATTCATCCAAAGACTTTAAGGAATTCCTAGAATTTGATCACATACACAACACGCATAATATATATAAATTTTAGGAGAAAAAGCACACCTACTTATCTCTACTCTCCATTTAGAACACTACAAGAAAAATGGGGCTTGAAGAGGGTTGCAAAATTGAACACCAGTGATGTCACATGCTGAATTTTTTTTTTAAATCTCCCATAAAATTTAATTTTTTAAATTATCTAATAATTGCAGTTCCTAATGGCTAAAATTTGACCACTTACATTAGAAAAATTCTAGCCCTCAAAGGGATTGTTAGAATCTGACTTTCGGCACCCTTGAGGTGCAATTACGGAACATTAAAAAAAATTAAAAAATTAAAAAAATTAGATTTTTTTGAAATATTTAAAAAAATTTGAAGTCTGATATGGCCCTAACATGGCACCCCTCATGCCATGTTGGATTCAAATTTTCAAAAAGAAAAAAAAGAAAGTATATATATATATATATATATATATATATATATATATATATATATATATATACATGTGTGTGTGTGTTTCCTCCTTATTGCACCGACTATCATGGCCCCTTTGAGGGCTAAAATTTTTTCTGATGGGATTGTCCTTCCTTGATTTTTCTTTGTTATTTTGGTATAGCAGTGACATTGTTGCTAGTTTAGAATTTGGGACATTCTTCATTCTCCATTTTTCTTGTAATGATAATACACCCTTTGTTTGCCTACTTAATTAAGTCAAAAATACATACAACCTGCCCAACTCCAGTAATGATATGAGAGATGAATAGACTTAGAAGATATCTCAAATTCTTCATTAGCATTTTATGCAAAATACAAATGTAACTTCCTACAAAATTGCAAGCCATTACTTTTCAAATGAACAAACATTAGATGCCAACCAATGCCTTCATGAATTTGTTTGTTGTTCAAGTTTTGTACACATGTTCAACTTGGACGTCTTCTTTAGGAGAAAAGTTATTGACTAGGACATTGTCACCATTAGAATTTACAAATCTTTATTTCTTGCCAAAGTCTTAAGCAATTTAGATTTTTCTTCCATTAGGTACTACTTCTCCTTCAAAATTTATTTGAAGGTGGATATATATTTTTTATGGTGCAATTACAGTGATTTTTGAACCTAAATGCATTCAAAGGTCAAAGGATATTGAGAAAAGGAATATAAAACAATATAAAATATTCTAAAAATACTCCATAAATATTGGATATTTCCACAAATATTTTCAAAAAGTTTTTTTTAAAGATACTAGTTGTAACTGGTCCATTATTTAAACATTCTGGAATCATTAGAAGAGATTGGAGGGCATTGGAGGGCTATTTTAGGCCCATTTTTCAATCTAGCCAGATCTATGAACAGTCGATACGGGCTGTCAAAATTTTTTTTTTAAATAAAATAAAAAATTCTCTCCCAAATATCATTTCAGGCCAAAAAAAATTTCCAAAAATGACGTGGTACTCTCTCAACCACATCTGCCAGTAGCTTTCCTGCATTCCCGCAGTCTGAAAATGCAGGATAACTTGCGGTCTCTTGGAGGCTTCAAATCTCTTCTTATGACAGCTTGTATCTTTGAACTCTTGTGTTTTTTAATTTGTGTCTTATTCTTCTGAATTCATTTCTAATATTTATATTGAAGTCGTGAACAAGTTATAAGATACTCTTTCTTTTCCTTAAAGTTTAAAATGACAAAACTTTGCCTTCGGAAAGGCCCCTAGAATTGAAGTTTGACCACATTAAATATTGAATCCCTACAGTTTTTTACTCTTAAATTCTAGGAGGATATGCTTCAAGAAGTTAAGCACTGGATCATAAGATTGAATTTATTAAAGAAATTTTTTCAAATGACAAGATTTTTGCCTTGCTTTGGATAAGAATTTGTCATGCACAAATACATCATGCCAAGATCATATCGAGCCAACATGTGGCGAGCATGAATAAACAACAATGATGATGCAAAAAAGACTCAATGTAAGTGCCTAAGCACCGTCATTATTACATCCAATCACATGAACAAAGTGAAACTCACCTTCAATCAACACTAGCCTGACAGGATGTGACTACACCTTGCATGGAACTCCATTGAGTGGTTTGCAAGACAATGTACAACCTTTAGTACAACACAAGGCTTGACAATGGCCAAAATACAATGGTACAAATGCAAAAATCACCTACAACACTACTAAATTTGACATTGATAACATCCATAGCAACCAAAAGAAATAAATGATAAATATATTGCATACATAGATGTATTAAGTGGCATAGCAATACCCCTTACTTGCCCCTTTTGCCAATGTCAAAGCTCCTTTCACACTAGCAAAAACAATCCCCCCTCTATGAGACCCTAAAAATACCAATTGTAAAAACCCGAAATAAAATTATAATGACTAACCACCCTTTAAGATACAACATAGACACAACCACTAACCAATAGAAACTTATTGTTACAGTAGTGGTGGACTCAAACACTAAAAATGGCACCATGTAGAGCAGACATCACATAATAAAATTCCTCTCTAATCCCTTTCAATCCATCTTTATGTTGCATACACCAATAAAAAGCAAGTGGACCTAGCTACACAACCTAATCCAATCACTATGTAAGCTAAAGTACTATTTCTACTTTGTCTTCCTCTCTACCTCCTAGAGTCCTACTTTCTCTATTCACTTCTAGTTCTTCATCCTTTCCTACTGCAACCTCTCAATCTTGTTTTGAATTCTTTTGCCCTCAAATTCAACAACCCTTTGGAAGTGACTACATTTGACAAGTGATAGGAGAAACAATTGAGATTTGTAATTAGTAAATTGCTAAACATAATTGAGAAGTGTAATAGAGAATTGTATGCCTGAAAATGAAGGGAATCAAAAGATTGGCAAGATAAAAAATTCCACAAGTGCGGCACACAATATTGTCATTGTTACAATGAGCATAAAGTTTTAATTGCAAATATCATCCCAAAAGTGGTCACAATTTCACCAATCCGCAAATGTTTTGATATGATGAATGTTGTCATAAATGGATGTCAATGAATGGATATTGATGGATGAATGTCGGGCACATTCAGTGACAAATATTATCAGCCTTTTGAGTCATCTAGCTCCGACCATCATTTTGTCTAGAAATTAGCCCTCCTTTGTCCAACAAAGTCATAACATTGTTGCAAGTCGAAAGTCATCCGTTGAAGCCAGTGGACGGTTGAGGCAAGCTTAGCCTAGTTGCAACTCCTCATCATGCTCATGAGGAGCCAAAGTAGTAGATCTCGACACCAGTATTACAAAAGTGACCTTTATTCCAACATGTCATATACAAATTTAGTTGTTGTTTGTTGGATGTGTATTCTTGAGCTTGCAAACATCCCAAAGATCCACAAGAGGTGCAAGTCAAGTTTATAGAAGTGTATAAATCAACTATTCAGTGGAACAAAGGAGTGTTGATGTGGCTAAATCCGGAAACAATTGAGGCTCAATTAGTGCGTTTTTTTTGTTTCTTGTGTTGGTTGTGTTTTGGTGTCGTTGTTGTAGGTGAATGTGTTGTGAGAGTTTATTTCTACACTAAATAGGGGTATTAAGGGGATCTATACTAATTGTTCAGCATTTGACATTATACAAATATTTATCTTTGCATGTTCACTTTTGTAGTTACCAGGTGTATTCCATGCAAGTACAACATTCATGCACATATATTCATTGGTTATCAGGTGTATTCCAAATACAACATTTATGCACACATGTTCACTAGTTACGAGGTGTATTGCAAGTACAACATTCATACACACATGTTCACTAGTTACATTCTGTATAAATGCATGCATTCATTGCAAGGTAATTTTTTCACAATAAATCCCTTGAATTTTTTGGTCCCCTTAATACTCCTATTTAAACAAAAAAAACAAAAACAAAAAAACAAAAAAAAACAAAAAAACAAAAACTTTTCTGGTACATCTCTAGAATGAGTACTTATCTAATCTTTTCTATCCCATCACATTGACATTTCTATGAAAACTTCTTTTCAAAGAAAGTGATTATTTTCAAGAGAAGTCTGGAACTAAATAAAATCAATCCCATGCTTTTGACAGTGATCACGTAGTAAGCAAATATGTAGACAACTTACTCATATGCCTTGTGTAAACATGTATAAATAAAATACCATGTATATGAGTAGAAGAAATCAACTATTAGAACCTCTTGAAAAGAAGTCTAATTTTTGTAACCAAAAGTACTCCATCTAATGCAAACATTTTTCTATGGATCATTGAGAAAGTAGGAAGATAATATTCTTGTGTAAAGAAAGCTCCCTAGCATTTTCGAGAGGAAGTGGTCCTCACCTGTACCCGTCCCAAAGACAAATCACAAAATGACGTCAGTGAGGTTGCATCAGGTGTCTGCAGACCACTACACTTGCTATCATTTTCACTTGAAAAAACTTGGAACTACACATTTACCTCAAAGTCCAGTTAACAAACACATACAAGCTCAAATTGTAAACCACAAACATAATCGAGACCTGACTGTGAGCAGAAGACTGTGAGGAAGCCATTTGATCAGAAACCCTTGTACGCAGCTTAATCGGTTCTTAAGCACTAGTCAGGGCAAGTATTCAATCAGCAACTTCTTGCAATGTAGGCAGTAGTTTTCTAAAGCAAACAGACTCTCTGTAATATAAGCTCAAGAATCACTCAGCTCAAAGTACCAGTGTAAGCTCAAGAGTCACTTAGCTCAAAGCACTAGTAGGATCAGTACAGTTTATATTGGAGAATGGTAAGAGACCAAATGAAGGGAGCCATCACTTAATTTACTCCAACTACCTCATTAAGTTAACTTTGTAATTGCCTGTATTCAAATGGAGGCTAATTACACACATTTCGAGATAGTTAGTCCCATGGCCATCATATACTGTACAACCCATTAGTCATATCACATGAACTTAGTAGTTGGCCAGCTTGGGGGCATAATTAGCTTCCTGTAACAAGTTTGGCCAAGTTCTAAAGTTTGCATCTCAACAGCCAAAGTGACTGTTATCTTGCCAGTATGAGATTAATTGTCCAAATAAGCTGCACATGTTTTAATCAATTAAAGAATAGCTTAAATACCTTGAGAGATAGTTAATCTATGTCTCAATGGTAGAAGATTTGGTATCATGATAGACAATCCAAATCATTAATTTAGTTTGATTCAAGCACCAAACTCTAAGATATGTGCCATAATCATTAAGGATATAGAAAAAATAGGAAAAGGAAATAGTATATCCTAATAGGAATTTACAATGTCTTCTAAGTCATGGTAACTCTTTTCTATATTAAATGTAAGTTTATAGGTTTTTGAATTTTTGTTTTAAAGCTTTGAAACTTTAAAGCAAAGATGTTTGAAGTTTTTCCTTTTCCTACCACATATACTATGACATGAATTGTAATAGCATAATATAGTATGTAAAGCCCTTATCTAGGTAATAGGCTTGAATTATGAATCTGGAAAAACAAAACAAAACAAAACAAAACAGACACAGAGAGAGAGACTGACTGAAGGTAATGGATGAATTAATTCTTGGGTTTAATTAGATTCAAATGACTTGGGCTGCAGCAAATGTTCCCTCATACTTGGGGGCATGGTGGGGATCACTTCTACGACGTTGCTGCAAATTTTAGCCAAATTCTACAATATATGGAGAGCATCAATGAGCTAACTTTGCCTTACTACAACACAACAAAAACGTTCCAAAAGATTATGAATGTGCTAAGGGGAGTCCAAAGATTTCAAAAGATTCCAAATAGATTCTCAAAGATTTCCAAAAGATTCCAAAAGATTCTAGATTTCCTAAAATTTTGTTGCTTTAGTCATTGCATATTCAAATCAATAGATAAAAAGCGATCATTTGTTGGCTTCAACAAAACAATCATTATAGTGCCCCAAATAACAAGAAATAGTTGATTTTCTGTTGATTTGTTCATGATTTTTCTAGTAATGTGCTGAACCAACCACATCCACTACAAAAACGTTGCAATAAATCATCCTAGAAATCAACTTCCAGAGGTCAATGCATGGTGAAGTTTTGCATCCAAACCCAATTTTTTCTTTGTTGATCTACTTTCTACCTAGTTTTTTGTTCTAAAATGACCATTGTATCTAGAAATTATCGCCAAATGTTGGATATTCCATTGGTTTTGGGTGATCTTCCCTTAACCCCTAAAAGCCCAAGGCACTAGAAGATATTTGAGGCCTCTAAGAGACTATGAGTTATCCTGTGTTTCCAGACTGCGGGAATGCAGGAAAGCTGCTAGTTGATGTGGTCGAGAGAGTGCCACGTCATTTTTGAAAAAAAACTAAAACTAAAACTAAAATGATACTCATATTTGGGAGAGAATTTTTCTTTTAAAAAAAAAAAAAAAAATCTAACAGCCCATACCGGCTATTAACAGATCTAGCCAGATTGGAAAATGGGCTTGAAATGGCCCGCCAATGCCCTCCAATCTCCTCTAATACCTTTTTCCCGCCAATTAACACTCAAAACTGTCGTTTCTATAGCAAAGAGTAAAAATTATTGAAATTTTTTTTTTACACATCTAACCATAAGATCTTATATCTAAACATTATGAAAATGTGTGGGAAAAATTTCAGAATTTTTGACTGCACATATTGCAAGATATCTATATTTAAAGTAAAAAATCAAGTTTTTCAGTACATTGTGGGATTAGATTATTTAACTTTGAACATTCTTAACTTTCATTTTTTGCATTATAGACTTTTGAGCTTTAAATTTTTATGGTGGAGGATTGAGTTGAGAATCTAGAAAAAAAAAAAAGATTCAAAAAAATTTAATTTTCATACTTTAAAAAATTGTTCAATACAATTAGGTACAAGATAGAAGGAAAATCTAAATTAACAATATCTCTAAATTGGGATTAAATTCACTAATCTCAATGGTGAGATGGTTCTAGCAAACTAAACCATGTGGAACTTTTTTTTTTAAATTTGTAAAAATTGCATTTAGACTTGAATCCTACAATTTATTTTTTTCAAGAAGATGCTCTAATTGCTCAAAAAACAAGATTGCCCATAACTTTCTCAAGTAACAAATCCAAATAGAATGTCTATATAGACAATAATATAATCTATGGAAAAATTAAAGTTTGAACTCAAATTTTTGAATTTTTTTTTGTTGCCCCTTCTCCCTTTTTTTGAGCTTATTTGGGCATAGCTTTTATTCCCAGGAATTGCTTGAAAAAAATTTATATTTCCATGAAGCTGATCAATTTTTCTATCTTTAAAAAATATTTCAAAAAATTTAGACAAAAATTCAGCCCGTAAGAACTTGCCTAGAATCCCATTTGTCTCCCAAAGGAACAATGGGCCTTTAGGGATTAATAGCCTATTGAAATGGTTAACTAACTAAAAGAAGAAAGGATAATGCATGAATAAGTGAAATAGTCAATTTATAGTTGTATTTTGTAACAAATATGCAACAATTTTTATTTCTCTGGACATGTAACATTGAGAATCCTTCTTGATAAGGTACCTAAGATATGTGCACCTAACAAATATACTCTCCTAATTTCACCATCTATCTACAACTGTCCAAGATTTCAAGCTTGAAATCATGGACCCTATAGATAGGTGGCAAAATTAGGAGAGTGTCTCTTTTCCGCGTTTCTTTTAGGTGCACATCTCACTCAAAATCCAAGGTGGGTCGTTGCAAGAATGACCTTGAGTTTCTGTTCCACTTTGGCCGTTTTCAGCCATTTTTTTGGGAGCACTATAAAAATAGAATTTTTTTTTTTAAATTATGAAAAGTATGAGAAATGTATAAACCTAGAAGAAGAAGGTACCCTATGAAGGAAAAGCAAAAAAAAATTCTCTAAATAGGAGAACTAGAAAAGTGCAAAATCACAAGAAATTACATATTTTGACATTTTAATTTATAAAAAATAGGAAAAATAATTTTTTTTAAAATTGATAAACGCCATTTGAGAAGACTTCATAGTGAAGAGATTCCACCAAAAAAATGATCCTAAAACCATCTTCAATGTTCAAAATTGCGTGTGCAAGAGAGCCCTCTTTGCATGGACCTAGAGGATATAAAATAAAATATTTTTTAATGCCCCTTGGTAGAATCATGGCTTCCTACTATGGGAATAGACCATAGAAATTTCAGCTCCAAGTCATTAAATTTGGGGACTCCTTATGTAATAAAAACTCCTAAAACTCAAAACGTGACATATTAGTTTAAATGATTTTTAAATATAAAATGATTTTTGAAAATTTCTGAAAAATATGAGATCTAATTAAATTCATAAAAAGATTCTCCTATAAAAGTTTCAAGTTTATGCGAGTGATGCTTCAAAAGTTATTGCAAAATGAAGCTTCAACACTGCATTTGTGACAATGTTTTAGTACTGGTCTTTCATGCAATCACCCAAGTACATGTTGTTGATGCATAGCTTCCATCCCAACGGTCCTAAGTGAATAAACAACTTCTCTTTACTTATGCTACAAGCATTACTAACCTTTTTATGATGGTGATGATTATGTTGATTTGCTACAAAAAATTTATCAGAAAAAAACCTTTTATTTACAACAATGATGAAATTTGATCATTCCTAGTAGACTATAATGTGTAATATTATGAAGGATTCAAGATTAAAATATATTTAAATAATACCAATCTTCACAACAAGATTAGAGTTTATTCTTGTCGAGACCATAATGAAAATGTATGGGAAACTTCTTTAGTCTTTGGGGCCATGTCAAGATTACAAGATAATGCATGAAGTTGGTTTTCTTTGAACCTACACAACTAGGTTGTAACACTAGTTAGTTGTTCTTGTTAATTTTTGGTTGATAATTGGTTGGTTAGTAGTAGATGCTAGGGTTAGGAGGGATACAGTTAGCCAACTAACCTACTAGGGGTGTGATTGGCTACTGAAATGCAAGGGCCGGTCCATTATCTCTCTCTTGATTCTTGGTGAATTTGAAGTGTGGAATGCACTTGGGTGCTAAGTTGTATGTTAGTTGGTGATCAATTATTGAACCGAACATTGATGTGAGGAGTTTTAAATTTGTATTTTGATAAAGCGTAAGATCAAAGTAAAATCTTGGATCTAGGTTTTTGATTGGTTGACCTATGATAGAACCAATTTTCAGATGTATGCCTATTACAGAGGAGGTATGAATTTTTGAATTGGAGATGTTTTGGGAATCTAAGGCAACCAAGAAGGATGTATTTTGGAGTGTCAATCTTATAGAGTTTTTATGATATTGCTATGAAACGTGCAGAGTACTCTCTGAATTTTATTTATTACCTTGTATACTAAAAACTTTGCTACAATGGATATGGGACCTATGAACTATCCCCTAAAGTCCCAAGGCCATTTTTCTATCAAAAACCACTCAAAACTGCCATTTTGGTTGCATTCACCAAAAAACACACAAAAAAAAAAATTTAGAATATAACCATAGGATCTTGTACTTCACTTGTCAAAGATCATGTGGTAAAAATTTCATGAAGTTTGCCCGTATAGATTGGAAGATATTAGCATTCAAAGTTGAAAAAAAAAGTTTTTTTGAACAATAGAATGCAAATTTAGATGACTTTGACCGCCATTTGTGGAATTTTTTTGCACTACAGACTTTGAATTTAAAAATTTTTATGTTGAAGATGTAAGTTGAAAGTCTACCAAAAAAATTTCAAAAAAAAAACACTTGATTTTCATTCTTTAAAAAATTGTTAAGTAGAAGTAGGTCTAAGATTGAAAAAGTAAGTTAATCACTAATAGCTCTTAGATGGGATTGAAATACAATAATCCCAATGGTGAGATTGTTTTAGCAAGCAAACAAAACATTCTCAAAAAGAAAATTGTAAATACTTGTAAAAATTGCATTCAGAAATGAATCCTACAAGTTATTTTATCAAGATGCTTAGATTGCCCAAAAAACAAGATTGTCCATAACTTGCTCATTACTAGTCCAAATAAAATTAATCAAAGCTTCAAATGTAGACAAAAATATAAAATTTCAGAGAAATTTTTTTTTTAATTTATTTTGACTTTTTGCCAAAAAGGTTTGTGCTGCTCTCCGAGTTCAGTTTGAGGCTTTTTGTGGTATAACTTTTGCTCCCAGACACCAAAAATAAAAATAAAAATAATATTTCCACAAAGCTAATCAATTTTTCTATCTTATGGAAAAGTTTCAAAAAGTTTCACTAAAAATTGAGCCCGTAGGTACCTCCCCAAAATCTGATTTGTCCCCCGAGGGGACAATGGGACTCTAGGGGTTATGCACAGTGTGTAGAGTCTATAACTTGGCAAAAATTTAGTAGTAGGGAAATGTCCACCAAAATTTAATAGTAGCTTAGATAGGTATGAAAACTGATATCTGAAGTTTTGAATAGTTGATCAACATTGTGACTAAGTTTAAGGACATTTGAAGTAACTATCAATCATTTACACTAAATCACAGCTAGCTAGGGCAATTTCTTGGTTATCTTTGAAAGGTTAGAAAGTCACTTTAACAGAAAATGTCCACAGAAGTTGAAAAATAAATTAGATTTGATTGAAAACTAATATGTGAATAGCTTACAAGATTATCAGATTATCAGATTATCAAGATTCTACATTTTGGCACAAGATGTGAACATGTGACCCCTTAGTGGAAATTAACTTTTTTTGATTGTATGCCCGAATCAAAAGTTATGCTACCTTAATCTTTTCAGGCAACATAAGTAGCTTTGGCCGCATGTGCAAAACTCATCTTCTACTTTTGAAATTTGGCAAGTATAAAACACACATAATACAAGATGTAAATGTCAAAACTAATCATTTGCAGTGTAAAATCTCACTCTAAGACAAATTAAAGTCTACTAGCCTTGTTGGACAAGGTTGGAAAAAAAAATTCTTCTAATTTCAAATGTAATAAAGTAAACTACCCTATGATAGGCAAATGACCTGTGACAAATACTTAGGGTATGACCCATTATAGTCTTGCATCAACCCATGACAAACTTTTTTCAATACATGAGATTTGGACTACATTAGGTTGAGTTAGTGGCCAAAAACAATGTCTTGG
Source organism: Neckera pumila (assembly GCA_963969595.1). NCBI lineage: Eukaryota > Viridiplantae > Streptophyta > Bryopsida > Hypnales > Neckeraceae > Neckera > Neckera pumila. Next base: position 19,150,888 of record OZ018408.1, read on the forward strand.
ATGATAGTGATGGAGTATTAGTGAGTGCAATAGGAAGATTCCACCTTTTTAGTGTAAATTCATTACAAGAAGTGACTTTTTTAGGCCCTCGTGTTGTGGCTATGTTAGGAAATATTGTAAATGCTTTAAATGACTAAAATGACCATTATAGATACAATTTTTGTTGGTTTTGGGGATTGTCTAGAAACTCTTTGGATCAATTGAACAGTACACTTCAAAAATTTATAACAAATTCATAATTGTCAAAAAAAATAAAATTTCAATTGTTTTCTCCATTTCTTACATTTGTCTTAACATTAAGACAAAAAGTTTAAATTTTCAAAAATGCCAACAAGACAAACCAACCGTTCTCCCTATCATAGGTTGATACAATATCCCATCGGTTTTATTCTTAAGACAATCTGTATGATCACGGTTCTCAAATTTTTTTTCCACAAATTCCACTAGTAGTCTAGTAAAAATGAAGAGTTCACTATTGGAAAACAGCTCTTTTTTCAATTTTTCCTCATTGCCCTAAAAAGTGCCAATTTCTCTCAATTTTTATCCAAAATGTGCCTCAGTCCTTTAGACATTACTTCCAACAGGATATGTAACGTAGGAGGTCTATCAAGCAATCGTGATCTCAAAATGTACTCTAACGCAGAGGTACATTTTGCTTTTCAATTCCACCAACAATGTACAAAGAGTACGTTTCAGGAGGTGGGACCCTCTGTGGCCAGTACGTTTGAAACTTCAGGTCTACCTTCACAAAGCTCCAAAAAACATGAAACGACTCCAAAAAAACATTAAACCCCAGTCCATTTGTTTTGCAAGGAAAACTTATTAGGAAAAATCTCAAGCAGCCTAACCCTCTCTCCCCGCCCTTGTTGGCGTTCACAAGCCTAACCTCTCCAAACTAATAATAAGCTCTTACACGAGCGCTGTATCGACCACCTACCTTATCATACAATACAATAGATCATTTTCAATTTCACTCAACAGATCATTTTCTATGAGCACTCCAAAGCACTGTTCGAACATTGCATTCAAACCCACCAGTGCATGTTGAAATAAGGAAAGGTCATACATCTCACAATCAGGAGAGAATCATAACACTCCAATCACGAAATGCATAGATTGCCATGGACTAAGAGAAGATTGAATGGGGAGAATTTTCCTGTTGCCATCATGTGAGTGCAAAATCACAGGTAGTGTTACAAGTAGCGTTACTATGTGTTCAAGAATGATTGAGCCAATATCAAATTCATCTGAATCAAATCAAGGTAATCACTTTGTCCCTCCGTCCGTCTCCGTCCTCCCAACTGGTATGTACATCGCTTCGGCCAAATCAGCAAGGTGCTTGCATGTCCGGAAAGAGCCGCCTTTAATTCCTGGCTTCCACCCATCAGGAAAAAGAACTAAAAAGAATAACTCGACTCCAGCCCTGTCGACCAAAATTTGGACCCGGACCTCTGACCTCTGTGTGCAGCCACGGCCTGGGTTCCAGCTGGGGCTGGAGCACATTCGATGCCTCTACTACACATGTTGAGGTTGCAAGGTTGACATTCATTAACAATCATACCAGCCAAAAATTATCATCCTCGCTCCACAAACTATGACCATAGCATCGATCACCGTGCTATTGCGTCATAGTGAATGGAGAGGAATTATGCATGATTCAACCGTGAATTCATTCGAAGGGGAGGGAGGAATTAGCCGGCAGAGGTTCCCTCGGAGGCCGTGCGGGGCGACTGAAACCGTTCTTCCGTGTGAAGCTCCTCCAGGGCTTGGATTATTGCAACCATTTCGGGGCGTTCGGATGGCGGAGGAGACACACATCGCATTGCCAATTGCAAAGCTGTCATCAGCTCCTCTTCTGTCGGTGCCGCCGCACCTTTCATGAGCTCTAAGTCGAACACCTCTGCTGTCCAATTCTCCTTCACTATGCCGGCCACGTAATCGGGCAGATCAAGTGCCCCGTCTGTGGTGCTCACGTCTTGAGGTGCCTTTCCTGTTCACAAAACCGAGTTCATCGTCATTAGAATCAAATGCCCATATCGTACCAGCTGGGTCCCGATATATTTTTTAAAATGACATAGTTCGACTGTACAACATGTGAGCTAGAGTAGCAAGCGTGCAGTACAGTACAGAATATTCTATTTTCGTTGTAGAGGTCATAATTAGGAGGCTTGAGTGTACAGAGTATGGAAACTCGCATGACCTAGATTCTTGCGGAAGGTACTGAACGCTACCAGCTGACAATAGCCATAGGAATCATTATGAAAACAAACAGAGGATAAGAACTAAGGAGCGCGATGTACCAGTAAGAAGCTCCAGCAAGACAATCCCGAAGCTGTAGACATCAGATTTCGTCGTGGCCTTCTTGAGCTTCGTCAGCTCTGGGGCACGGTAACCTAGAGACCCTGCAGTGGCCACCACATTGGCGTTGGCTGCCGGAGTCATGAGACGAGAGAGGCCGAAATCCGAAATGGAGGCCGTGATGGCGGGTCCTCTCGTATCCAGAAGTATGTTGGAGGCGGTCAGGTTGCCATGAACGATGTTTTCGTTTTGGTGCAGGTGGACAAGTCCACGAGCAGCTCCTTCGGCTATTCTGATCCTGGTGGCCCAATCTAGAGCTGTTTCTGGCCCCCTAGCTGCAACATCCCACACATCAGTCATTTAGGGATTGCCTCGCCAGACAAGAAAAATCAGCACGAGTGCATGACGAACATCATATTGGCCACATCGGAAGTTCATATTTCCCTTGAAGCCGTTCTACTTTTACTGCATTACAAACAGAGCTCAACACTCGCGAGGACTAATTACACACCACGTTAGAATAGATTGAAAACACAAGTGGCAGGGTCACTTACCATGAAGAAAGGCAGCCAAGCTTCCACCGGGCATGTAGTCATACACCAGAAGCTTCTCGTCCTTGGGTCCCCAGTAGTAAGCTCGCAACGCCAACAAATTGGGGTGCCGGATCTTGCCCAGCACATCCACCTCCTTTGTGAAGTCTTTCTGTGACTTGACAATGCCTTCACGCAACCGTTTCACGGCGATGTGGTTTCCATTCTCTAACGTAGCCTTGTACACAGTCCCATACGTGCTCTTTCCCAAAACCTCCGCCGTTGCACACAACAGATCATCGGCCGTGAACTGCAGCGGGCCTTCGAAGTGCACCAGCTTGCCTCCGACTTCCCCTTCTCTTTCCGGCGACCTCTCCGGCTTGTCCCCACCAGCCGCCGCTGCTCCTCTCCCTCGGCAACAGCAGCACAGCATGACGATCGTGGCCACTAACAAAATGGCACCGAGCGCACCACCCAGTGCGATGAACACGATGCTCAACGTGCTCAGTTTTTTCCCCGAGGGAGCGCCTGTAATCGTAGACTCCGGTGCAGGTGCAGGTGCAGGAGCCGGGGGAGGGCATGAAACTAAGCCCGGAATCATCCCGCACAAGCCAACATTCCCTGGTGAGAACGAACTGATGTTGAAAGCCGTTCGGAACGCTGGAACGGGACCACTGAGGTTGTTGTATGTGACGTTCAGCTTCGTGAGCGGAACACTTGCGAATCCAGTCGGGAATTGACCAGTCAAGTTGTTTATCGAGAGGTCTAAAGTGTCAAGAGAAGAGAGATTGGCATAAGACTGAGGAATGCTTCCCGACAGATCGTTGCTCGCCGCGGTCAGCACCTTCAAAGTGATCGCTTTTCCTAAGCCAGAGGGCAATGACCCAGTGAGTTCATTGTTGTTCACATGCAATTCCATGAGCCGCCCGGATGTCCAAGTCTCGGGAAGCGGCCCGGAGAGGCGGTTAAACCCTAAATCCAGATACTGACCACGATAGCCGCCGTATTCCGATGGAATCGAGCCCGTGAGGTTGTTCCCGCTCAAGTTGAGGATATTGAGATTGGGAGCGTTAGCGATATCATTCGGGAGAGCTCCTGAGAGATCATTGTTGCCGACGTCAAACGCTTGAAGCAGCGGCAAGACGCCGAACCCTGTCGGTATGGACCCCGTGAACCTGTTGTTGAACAATGCCACGCCTCGGAGCGTGGTGATAGTCGCGAGCGAGGCAGGTATGGCGCCCGAAATGTTGTTGTCGTGGAGATTAAGCTTCCGAAGACCCACGAGCTGCCCAACCTCAGGCGCAATTGACCCACCCAAGCGCTTCGCAGGGAGCGCAATGGAAATGATGAAGCCCTGGGCACATTTGATGCCCACCCAGGTGCCGTCGCAGGTCCCCACCCCGCTATCGTTCCAGCTCGCGAGGACATTGCGAGGGTCGTCTAACATTCGCTTGAACCGAAGAAGTGCCAGAACCTCCTGAGGAGACGCCGGGATGCCGTCCGTGTCCGGGAGGGTGTCTGGGTCCGGCGATGGCATGGGAGGATCTTGACTAACAACAATTTGAATATGCAGCAGCAGGAAGAACACCACCCACCTCCTCTTGGGAAACTCCATCAAATGCTAGGTCACCCTACACGCAGAGGTTATTCCTCCCGAAACGCTACATTCCAATATCAATGTCGCGCAACACCACAGCCTGCTCCCTGATCAATGGCGTCCCGCAAAAGTGACTGTAGCAGTGGTACTTTCGCACTTTGGCAGTGACTGACCCTGTACTGGAATCGGCGCGAGTATTCATACAGAAAAGCCGGACAGAGATAATGTAAACAACAAACTTCACACCCTAAACCCGCAAAACCGATACCTTAATGCGTCACCAAACAACACATCAATTTTATGAGCTACTTTGACCTTTCAACCCACTCCAAACAACGAGCAGCTGCCGATCCGACCCCTCTCCCTCGCACTCTACCTACCAAGACTGAGCAAGAAGCAATCGTAAACTACCAATGCGAGAAACAAACCGCGAGCTGCCGATCCGACCCCTCTCCCTCGCACTCTACCTACAAAGACTGAGCAAGAAGCAATCGTAAACTACCAATGCGAGACACAAACCGCGAGCTGCCTCCTCTTGGTGCGAACCAGCACAACAATGAAGCTCCTCAGAACAGCAACATTCTGACCCAACCCACATGACCAGCACCACTCCAGCCAGAGGAACCACGCGTGCGGCCACTCCGAAGATCGAGCTCCAGATCAACACTCAAATGGTTACTGTACCTCCTCTTGTCCCTCTGATTAAGCCCCTCGCTCGCTCTCTCTATCTCTCTCTGTCTCTCTCCTCACAATCAATCACCCAACGGTAAATTCCAAACCCCGAGTCGATCAACTACCAACTACAGCTAGCTAGCTCACAGGCAATGGCCGGTACGTTGAGTTAAGAGCAAAGGCAAGAAGCTGTGCAAGTTCTGTCACTAGTTTCACACACCCAGTCCTCACTCCTCAGTCCTCACAGGTTCCCACAGGTCCCCACAAGTCCCACTGTATGTTACCTTACCCAATCCCTCACAATCAAAAACAGGAAGAAAAAACCCGACTAGCTGCCTGGCCTGAGCTGGGGCAGAGGCGCGCCCTCCGATGCGAACAACGGCACGAAACCCGAAAGAGCTAAACGAGAACGCCAGAGGCGCTGGTACTAGGCTTACATTTGCTGCAGCCCCCGCCTGCGTTGATCTGAATGAGCTGCTGCAAGAAAAGGCGAAATACGGAAGCTGCTAGCAACGGATGGGTCAGTCATTACAACATCCGCCATCTCTCCCCGGCCATCACGCCCGTCACCAGCAGATGGCACCAGCAACGGGACCAGGGGAAGGGGAAGGGGAAGGGGACAGGGGACGGCGACGCTGGGCCGTTCGATCTCGGGCTAGAGAGTCGGTAGCCGTGCGATCGGGTCTGACGGGAGCAATAATGCGGGTCGACTGGCGGCGGGCCAAAGAGCCGTTTGGGGACCGGGTTGTGGGGTAACGGTTATATGTTAATGAATTCCGTTAGGGAGGTGGATGGAATCTGTTGGGGTATGGATGATTTCTGTTTTCCAGCGGGGATTGTGGTGCCATGCTGTCGGCTTGAGGTGTAAATGGAACTGGCTGGGGAAGGACGGACAGGCACTCATGCAACGTTCACCCTTGTTCGTTTTAAGCTTAATTTTTATGTGGAAATTGAATGCAATGGAATTCTGGGTTCAAGCATATTTACCCAGGGTAAATCATCATCATCACGTTATCTACTGAAAAAAGTGAGGAAGTCCACAGTGGAGTAAATTCTGTCACCGTGGCCTATTTAATTGGGCTCCAGAGGGCAGGGAATTGTCACAGCTTTTATTTGGGTTTCTTGAATTCCAAATTTTGGGGGTACTGTATTGATTTCAAATTACTCTAGAATGATTTACATCAATGGGGATTGTTGGATTATCAATCATTCAGCTCAACGAAGGTGATAAATATGTCATGCAATCAGTGGCCCCGAATTAATTATGAGGCATGAAGAAATACAATATTTGAGTGGTACAAAATAGGGGGTAATTTTTACATTTACCCTTAATGGGGGCAATACATGCATCAATCCTCCCCTGCCTATTTGGGAGGCGGGATGAACTGACCCTCTTGCTCGGCCATTTGGGAAAGCATGGAATCTTTTTAATTTTCCACTCATGATAAAATTTGAGAATTTTGAATTCCATTTTTTGCAATCAGATGCCCCAAATTAGCTACGAGAGACATACAAAGTAATTTAATCAGGCACAAAATAGGGTGTTTTTTTTTTTTACTTGCACCTTTGGAATGACTTAGAGCGGCCGAGCAAAGGGGCCAATTCACCCCGATCATTTGGAAGGGGGATGAGGTGGGACGATAAACCCGTTGCACAAAGTGGGACCAACACAGTGGATTACCCCAAGGGAACACCTAGGAATTTTTTATTTTCCACAAAAAAAAAATTTAGAAAATTTAGAATTCATATTTGAAATCAGAGACACCAAATTAGCCAGGACAAGTCTACAACATATACTAGACACGGCACAAAATAGTCTGTTTTCTTTTCTTTACTCTTATCCCAGAAACACAAAACTTACCTTGCTAGTTCCATTTCGTGGGATGGATTTAACACCCTATGGGGATGAAGGCTAAATAAAGGGGAGAGTAAATGTCCTTCACCCCTAAAGGACCATTGTCTCTTTGGGGGACAAATTAGATTTGGGACAGGTACCTACAGTCTCAATTTTTATCATGATTTTCTTAAACTTTATTTTTAAAGATAGAAGAACTTTCAATTTCTGTCATAGATAGCTTTTGGAGAATATAAATTTTTTTCAAATGGTGCCTGGTAGCAAAAGTTATGCCAAAATAAGCTCAATATAGGGGAGAAAAAAGAAAAAAGAATTTATAAATATTTGAATTTTTGTTTAATTGTTTTTCTTATAGACTATATTTTTGTCTACGTGGAAAGTTTTGATTCAATTCATTTGGATAAGTGATGTGAAAGTTGTAGAAAATCTTATTTTGGAAGCAATCATTGCAACTTTTTGAAAAAATAATGCGTTGAAATCGTTTTTGAATTGAATTTTTGTAATTTTTCAAAATAAAACGTTTTGCATGGTTTAGTTTGCTTTCTAGAACAATCAATCAGCACAAAGATTAGTGTTTTTCAATTCCATCTTAGAGATATTATTAATTTAGATTTTTCTTCTATCTTGTACCTATTTCTATTTAACTAGTATGTTAAGAATGAAAACCAAATTTGTTTGTTTTAAAAAAAGGTATTAAATCCTAGAGTCTCAACTCAATTCTTCACCTTAAAGATTTAAAACTCAAAATTTGTAGTGCAATAAATTTAAATTACAAAGTTTCAAAGTCAAATAATCTAGTCACACAAGGTGCAAAAAAACTTATTTTCTTCACTTTAATCCCTAAAGGTAAGACTATGTTTTCATTCAAATCGCTCCAAAATTGCCATTTCTAATACAAGTACCAAATTTTAGAAAAAAACATTTTTGGACAATTGTAACCACAGGATCTTGTATTGCACTTGTTTGAAAAGTTGTAGAAAAAATTTCAAAAACTTCCGCCATGTGGATTGCAAGATAATAGCGTTTCAATTGACAAAAATCCTTTTTTGGTTGTTGCAAAAATCCGGGTAGTTGCACTTCACAAGGTCACATTTGTATGAAAAAAATTCCAAATTATGTTTACTCTTTAGGCTAATTCTTCATGGCAAGTTGACTTCATGCATAAAAATTTCAAATCATTTGGAATTGGATAACATTTAGGAAACCAATAGTAAGTAGAAAGAAGTAGAGAATGATTCAAAATACAAAATGGTTAAAAATTTAGATATGGAATTGAAAAATGACCATCTCAACAGTTGTAATGGTGTAATAAACAATGTACACCTAATATTTTTTATTTTTTTTCAAAAATATTGAAAATTCAGTTAAATATAAGACTTCCAAGTTTATTTTAGAGTAGAGATTCTATAACTACCCTCAAATTAAGAACCCTCATAAATTTCTTCTCATTAATCAAAATGGAATGCTTCAAAGCTTCTCGCGTATATATAAATCTAATTAACCAATTTCAATTTTTATTCTTCTTAAAAGTGATTTTAAAGAAGCTTTTTGAACTGCCCGGGCTGCTCGCTGCCCAATGAAAATTACATATCATGCAATAACCTTTTAACCATCTAAGCAAAATAGTTGGACCTTAAAGATAATCCTTGGATACATCTTGTATGAAAATCTCAAAGAAAAAAATACAAACTGCGTTTGTAGTGAGCTGCCTAAAATCGCTATGTTGTCAAAAAACGGTATTTGGTCCTTTAGGGGTTAAATGCAAATATCTTGCAATTTGTGCGGTCAGAAATTTTAAAATTTATTCCTCACATACTTATGCTAGTTATATGTAAGTTTTATAGTTAGATGTGCAAACTAAATATTTTTTAAAGTTTTTTACTATTTGCAATACTGTAAGTGTAGGGCAGCTTTGCTATTTTTCCAAGTGAATAATTAATTAACTTGAAAATTTAATGTTTGCCATCTAAAGAATGAATATTAAGAAATTTGACTTTTTGGATAAATGAATAATTGTAGTTTAGCCTTTCATCTTACCTTTAATCCAAATTTCCTACCCAATAGAGTTTTGAGCTTTAAATGTTTATAGTGAAGAATTGAGTTGAGAATCTAGCAAAAGAAAAAAAATCAAGAAAACTTAATTTTCATTATTAAAAAATTGTTAAGTGGAAGTAGGTACGAGATAGAAGGAAATTTTAAAACATTCATGTATTTTAGATGGAATTAAAATGCACTAATCCCAATGCTGAGATTGTTCTAGCAAATAAACTAAACCATGTAAAAGAAATTTGAAAAATTTGAAAAATTGCATTAAAAAGTGAATCCTATAAGTTATTTTTTTCAAAAAGATGCTCTAACGGCCCAAAAAACAAGGATGTCCATAACTTTCTCATAACAAATCCAAATGAAATGACTCAAAGCTTTCTAGGTAGAAAAAAATATAATCTATGAGAAAAATATACTAAAAAAAAAATTGCAAATTTTTTTTGCTGCCCATGCTACCTCCCGTCCCTTGTTTTGAGCTTATTCGGTCGTAACTTTTGTTCCCGGGCACTGATTGTGAAAGAAAATTTATTCCCACGAAGCTAATTAGCTCTTCTACCTCCAAAGAAAAGTTTCAAAAATCAAGAAAAAATTTCAGCTCGTAGGTACCTGCCCCAAAACGCATATGTCCTCCAAAGGGACAATGGTCTTTTAGGAGTTAAGACAATGTTACATTTTTAAATCTTATACAATGTTACTTTGTAGTATAGGTACCTTGAAACTAATGATTGGAGTAAGTATGTCATATTTTAATGATTACAAGTAGGTTTCATCTCAAGAAATAATTTTTTTAACTTCACAAGAAAATTTCAATACTATTGTCAATATTAAGTAATAGGACCAAAAAGGTTAGCGTAAATAGAATTATAAATGTATGCCACAATCTTATAGTCAAAGAAATGTGGTAGCAATAAGAAATAGTGTATGTACAAATGATTTTATAATTAGAAAGTAATAATAGTTTTTCAATCTTAGAGACTACAATATTGATTGAATTGCAAGAGGGAAAAATATATGGTCAGACTCTTAGTAATATAATTCAAATGAAGCATACTTAGGCTCTGATTATACAATTGCAAGCGAGCCACTTATTTAACTAAATAATGACCAACTCGATCTTTTTAGGTGAAGATAATAATTCCAAGACTGTTGAAGATTACAAGAATTAAAATAATGGTCAACACCCAATTTTTGGAGGGATCATATTGTTGGAGTTTTTGTTCAAATTGAATGCATGATATACCATTGGAAAGCTCTTGACAATAACTTTTCAATGATATATTATAAAGCACTTATTAGCCGTCAGACGAGCAGCCAGACGGTTGGGCAAACGGGCGGATGGCTAGATTGACCTCAAATCTTTGGTGGGATCCCACCGCCAGAGTTTTTGTCCAAATTAGAGGCATGATATACCATTACAAAGTTCTAAGCAATACCTTTTCAATAATATATTATAAGGCATACATTAGACGTCAAAGGGTCGAATGGACAGTTGGGCGGTCGAGTAGACGGGCGGACAGGTGGGTCGATCCCAATCTTTGAGAGGGTTCCACCATCAAAAAATTTGTCCAAATTGGACGCATGATATCCCATTTGCGAGAGGTGAGCCGCGTGAAACCTTGAAATCTATAAAACAATTATATTGAAGAAGATAACCAAATACACCTTTATCGTCACTAGCACAAGCAATCTTTGATTGTGAGAAGATAATCCGAAAACTAAATACCTCAACGTACTCACAAAGGCTTATAGTAAAAATAAGTTGGACAATAGACACCAAGCAGAAGAGATGAAATAAAGCTTCAAAACTGAAACTCGGACAAGAATTGCTCAAAATATCCCATGAGGAAATGACATTTTACGTTAAAGTCCACTTGTTACAACAGGTATGCTTATAAAACAAAGCACAACCTCAAAACAAGCCATCAAAGCACTAGAACTCCAAGTTCAATGCTCACTCTATCGCACCCTAATGGACTGACTGATTTTAATGGCCGTTGTTCATGATCAAATCCTTGAGCTCAGAGTAATGAGCTTTGGCGTAATCCTTTTGCTCCTTTTGCTCCCTCCGTATATCCACTAGGAGCATCTCTTGCGTGGCAAGGCTCACTTCCAAACCCATCATCTTCCCCTCCAGTCCAGCAATTTTTCTTTCTACTGCAAGAATTTGTCCGGAAAGTTTTCTTTCTACTGCCGCCATCTGCTTCTTTGCTGCCCACTGATTCCCCCCGATCGTAAATGACGCGGCTCCAAAGCACACGCCGAGTAGCTTCAGCCAATCTCCGTGATAAGTCTGTCAAGTAAAGAAAACCAATTGGAAGCTTCAAGAAGATGCATTCAATTCACGTGCATGGTGACAAAGCTTTTTGTCACGATAGGCGTTGCGGCAGTGGCACCCAACGAGGAAAAGCGGTGGCATCCTACCGAGCCTGCCATTACAGCCAATTTAGCGGTCGATTGGGACATCGCAACAAGCAACAAGCAAGCATGAGAAAAGCACCAACTCCAATTAAAATTTGGAAAACTAAAACTCACCTAACTTCCAAACCCCATCAATGTCAATGCCTTCAGCGCCACTCCAAGAAGCCTTGAGAGCGACCCGGTTAAAACCATGATAGCTAAGAGGGGGTTGCTTGCGCTTGCAATCATAAAATGGAAGATATAAGAGAGATGGGAAGGCACAGAAATGCCAAACACCAACGAACAAGGGCCTCGCACATGGCAGATGATGAGGGCTGGCGCCGACCCCCAATGGAGAAGGACGGGTCCCCACTATTGACGCTCCAGCTGCCTTCCGGGCTGCTTCGCTTGCCCTATTTCAGATGACATGGTAAATTCATTTGCATTTGGCTGACATTTAGTTGAAATTCATTTGTGTTTGACATTGAAATCCATTTATTTAAGTTCATTTATTTTTTATTTTTTTAAGTTCGTTCATTTTATTTCATTTAAATTCATTTATGAATTAGAATTCATTTATTCATTTACATTCATTTATGGGTTGAAATTCATTTATTTATTTAAATTCATTCACTCATTTTAAATAAATGATTCATTCGCTCATTTTAAATAAATGATTCATTTAATCATTTAAGTCAAATGCATTTAATCCCTAAAGTCCCAAGGCCTTATTTCCATCATAAACCACTCAAAACTGTCATTTTTAGTGCAAAGTGCAAAAAAAAATTAATTTGCTTTTTTTGCATATCTAACCTTAGGATCTTGCGCTAGACTAATATATAAATGTGTGGAAGAAATTTCAAAGACTTTCACTGCATAGATTGCAAGATATTTGCATTTAAAGTGAAAAAAATAAGTGTTTTTGCACCTTATTGGACTAGATTTTTTGGCTTAGAATCTTTTTAATTTAAATTTTTTGGACTGCTAATTTTAAATTTCTAATTTTTTATGTTGAAGAGAAAAGGATTTTTTGTACCATAACTTTGGCTCCCTAGCACCGATTGAAATAAAAATATTATTCCCAAGAAGATAATGTATTTTCTTATCTTTACAAAAAGTTTCAAAAGTTCTTGATGAATATTGAGACCATAAGAGCCTGCCCAAAATCCATTTTGTCCCCTACAAAGCCAATGGGGCTTTAGGGATTAAATTCATTCATTAAAATTCATTCAACTTTATTAACTCATTTCATTCAACTTCATTTAACTTCATTCAACTTCATTTAACTTCATTCAAGTTCATTTGAATTCATTCGAATTCATTTGACTTCATTCAACTTCATTCAACTTCATTTCAATTAAATTAAACTCATTTAACTCATTTAAACTCATTTAACTCATTTAAACTCATTTTTTCATTTAAATTCATTTTTTCATTTAAATTCGTTTTTTCATTTAAATTCATTTTTTCATTTAAATTCGTTTTTTCATTTAAATTCATTTTTTCATTTAAATTCATTTGTTCATTTCAATTCATTTGTTAATTTAAATTCATTTGTTCATTTAAAATCAGTCATTCATTCATTTAAATTCTTCATTCATTCATTTAAACTATTCATTCATTCATTTAAATTATTCATTCATTCATTTAAATAAATGAATGAATGAATTTAAATTAAATTCTATCCCATTTGCATAAATTTAATGAAGAATTGAGTCAAAAGTTATGTAGGGCAAAGTTTTACATAACAAGTGTTCTCATAATAGAGAAGAGTCCGTAAGGGCTAGGCCTGACGGGGAAGGTTGGCCAAACCGGTTTGGCCTGAACTAGCATTAGAAAAAAATTCAGCCCTCTAGAAGGCCGCTAAGGAATTGATTTATGGGACCCCTTTGGTGCAATTTCAAAATGAATAAAAGAATATTTCTTTTTGAAAAAAAATTTAAAAAAAAATTAGAAAAATAAAAATCTGATAAGGCATTACTAGTGCCACGTTAGCATCCAATTTTTAAATATTAAAAAATAATTTTTTATTTTTTATTTTTTCTATAATTGTACCAGCGGGTGTCAAACTCGCGGCCCTCTGGAGGGCTAAATTTTTCCTAATGCTTCATCCGCCCTTATTTGAGGTCCCACACAGCCTCTTGAGGGCTCAAGTGCAAGGCCCTGGACCATTAGGGGAGGTAACACATTCCTGATCAACGCCCCATTATAGATATGTAGGTTGTTCTCTTTCCATGCAAGAAGAGATGAACAGTGATTAACTATGGCATGGTTTTAAAGGCGGTTGTGGCACATTAGGATTGTCTCCAAGGCTCTCAATATTACAACCAACCCTTGGTGGATTTTGTAACTAGTCCTTGATTGGAAATAGAAAAGTCTACATGACCATAATAGGTCAAACAAAATCTTCAACTAAAAAATTCATAGTAAATATGATTTGAGAAATAAAGATCTAGAAAAATATAGAGACCTTCCAAACTCTATTTCTAGACACAAGAAAATTTGCCCATAAAGAAACCCGCCCTGCAAATTCGCATAACTCTTCAAGTGATCGGAAATTAATTGCCTATCCTACCAGAAGAATAAAAAAGCGGAGTCCATATATCTTTTCTAAAGTAAATAACATCTCCTTCTCTTTAATAACTAAATCGAAGTGCCTCCAAATAGCCATACCAAAGTAAAGTGTAGAAATCTAGGTCGATCTAAAAGTAGACCCACTGCAACACGGGGAAGCAATACTTCAAATGTTCTACACCATGGGATCCTTTGTTGACTAATGCTTTGATCTTTAAACATATTATTGCACTTATCAGTCCAGATGTGCCATAATAAAAAAAATGCATAAGATTTCATGGTTGATGTTGATAAATAAACTTGCTAACTTTGCCTTTATTAGCTGATAAATCAAATTCTAACAAATCCATTTGCAAAGAATCAACAGAGGACTCATCAAAATTAACTGCTAATAAGTTGATCTTGCGCCACAAGTCCCAGGTGACCAGGCAGTCCCAAAAGAGATGAGAGATGGTTTTAAGAGAATCTGGACACTTTGCGCATTCTATGTCTATGTTGGGTATTTTCCAGAATAACCACTCGCCAGTAATGATCCCTCAGTTTAAAATTTGCCAAATAAATGTGGTTTGTTTCTTAGGGCGAGCATTGTGCCACAACAATTGCAAAGCTTAATTGATTTTTGGAGCTGAGTAACCTTGATTAGTTTTTAAATAAGAATGGGCCTTTCAGCCTTCTTCTACAATCCTTGAATATATCCCTTCTAGAAGTGTATCCAAAAAGGGCGTTTCCTTGATCCTATCAATCTTCTTCCAGCGTCAATCAGCAAGGTCCCAGACCAAATTTTCTACTATCATTTCTTGCTCAATCCACGCCAAACTAGGTCGATCTGGCACTTTTTTAGGATTATACACCTTGAAAGCAACCCACACCACTCCAAAACTCGAGAGAGAGAGCGAGTCACCTCCCATCTCTTTGAAACTTGAGAGCAATCAAAACTCATAATAGTGTGACCGTGAGGCTCTCCCAGGTAAATACCAATGTTATTAGTTTATTGATAGTGGATAGTAGGGAAATTAAACAAAGAAAATATTGAATGAATGATTTGCAAGCAAAATTTAAAAAATAGAAATAGAGATGTAAATATATAAAATAAAAATTTCAATTGGACCCTACCTTTGTTCTATATAGTAAATACTTAAATTCAATAATTTTTATAAAAATAAGAATAATGGTTTGTCTATTTTGTTAATTTTTTTACACTCCCAATAGTGAATTCCTTAGCATAAACTCATTTGATTTTAAAATTTGTGATAATAAAAAATGAAAGTTTCTTGGATTCAAATATATTTATATAACTTTCACATACTAGTCTAATACAAGGTCCTACGCTTTGAACTTGAATACATTACAAATAATTGAGCTCTAATGCATCATAGTAAGATAATCTTGAGGTTTTAAACAAAAGTTTGGTTCCAAAATCTAAAAGTTTCAAAATACATTATACCAAGAGATCCGTTTTTATTACATATTTTTCTATCATGGATCCAAACTAAATTCAAATTTTGTTTCCACCTTGATGAGGATTATCTCTACTAGAAAGTATAATGTGCACAAAACCAATGCAAATAATTTGTGTTGGATGAGAATTTAATGTTTGAATCATCCAATAGTTGTTTGAAAACATCTATCAAATTCAAATGGTTTGCATTGGCATTCTCAGGTTCATACAAACACAAATTTAATTGAATTATGCTACATATAATAATTATGGTCATAAAGCATTTTTTGTAAAGAATCATAGTACTATTTGTCTATGTCAATTGCTCTATGCATATATTATTTTGAGCATTACAATCTATGTATTAAACTTTTGAACCATTGAAATATTTCAAGGAAAAAGTATGAACTTTTAAAATCCTTCTATTAGAGAAGCTTTTATTGTAAATGAAACACTTTTTTTAATCTTTAGATAGTTGTTTGGTTGTACATCATAATATTGTCCACTTTTGAAATATATATTTAAAACCTAAGTATGCTTTAAATTTAAGCAAATTTTCAATTTTTTTTCAAAATTATAGAGTAATCTTTAATCACAACACGGAATAGTCTAAATGACAAATTATTCCAAAAATCGTCCAAATTCAAAAATTCAATTTAATAAATTTAATAGAAATTCAATGACAACTTTAAAAAGAAGGTTATAAACTAATTCCCATAGATCACACCTATGTTGTTGGATTTACCATTAGACTTGTCAATGTTTAAATCCTTAAAAAATCCCAAATTAAAATTCTGAATCTTGATTTGACTACTAACTAAGGTGGTTTCACAAAAAAATTCCTTCAAGTTTCGAATTCTCAATTTTAATAATGATGGATTTGAAAAGATTTTTATTCAATCTTTTATTTAAAATCATTCTTGAAGGCCCTATTTTATCAAAAGGAAAAACAATATTTGAGTTGATATATATTTTTCATTTTTATAATGTAGAAGTATATATTTTGAGAAGAATTTTGGGGATCTATACTA
Organism: Neckera pumila; assembly: GCA_963969595.1. Lineage (NCBI taxonomy): Eukaryota > Viridiplantae > Streptophyta > Bryopsida > Hypnales > Neckeraceae > Neckera > Neckera pumila. The sequence goes on from OZ018408.1 coordinate 19,167,326, forward strand.
AACAAATGATAATGAAATAATTATGCAAGAAACTAAAAGTATTTGGATGGATGAGAAATGAATAGATAATTCTATAGAACATGTTTATATTCATTCATTGGTCAAAATTTCAACTCTACATCTTCAAGGGATTCAAAAAATTCTATAAATTGACTAAATGGCAATATGACATTGGTAAAACAAGTCATGCTTTTTTATATTATAATAAACAAACAATTTTTAAAAATAAAAAATAATAATAATAATAATAATAATTAATATAGGTCAACTTTGTTGCACAAGTCACTCACACCTATGTGAGGTCCCGATTCGTCACTCGGGACTCACTATTTTCTTTTTTTTGTTTATAGTAAGTTTGAACATACTTTTAGTTGCAAAAAATCCCAAAAAGAGTGTAAGATCAAAATAGGTGTATCATATATAAATATAGCATTTGGTCCCTTATCAGTAAGTTGCCCTCAACTAAACCCAATTCCCATTTGTAAATAAGTATAAATCGGGATTTCACGTGATTAGACAGGTTTATAGTAAATAGGGCTAGAATCGCCAGAACCATAGTGTAGGTGGCTTTTTAGGTCTAAATTTGGTCTGAGGGAATACCTTTGAGGTCATATGTCTATTTCCGACAATAGGTTTCACTTTCCCCATTTTATCAAAGAAATAGCAAAAATCCCAATTGTTAGGCCTGCAAGAGTTATAATTGCAAGATGAACAACTGGGAGGAATCTAGGGATGCAATATGTCGTTTTTGGGTGGAAATCATGTTTGGAGACCAACGGCAAAATCGGTTTGCCAAGATTCCCCCCGACGCAAAAGATTTCCTAGCTACCAATTTCACAAGGAGAAGACAAGATTTGATTCTTCTATGACCTTTGTGCAAAGTAAGAATATGAGCTTGCATATGTACTATGGAATTCCATGAGAGATTCCATAAAAAAATTCGGAATTTTCTGACTTACAGAAAATGCCTTTCCGGATGGTCAACTGCTAAAATCTTGGATGGAAATTTCTTGTAAATCATCCAGATTGCGGTAAAATCTCATTAAAAATTAGATTAGCTTGTTTTATGCTAATAAGATGCTCCAACAGGTTTAAAGACATTTTGATAGTCAGAAGTGCCCAAACCGGCGGTTGCTCACACAAGTGGTCAAAATGTAGCATAACACACAACAACACCATTGCCACATGGCGCACAAAACAAACAAGGGACCACATTGTAGATCAAACAACGGAGGAGTTGCGGATGGTAATGCTTCATGACTCCAAGTATAATCCACTGAGATAGTGGTCAAATGCGACATGGTTCTTTACATGAAATGAAACCATGAGAATTTTGTTTTTTTGAAAAATTACAGAAATAACATTCAGAAATGAATCCTACAAGTTATTTTATTCAAGAAGATGCTATGATTGCCCAAAAAACAAGAATGTCCATAACTTTCTCATAACAAATCCAAATGAAATGAATCAAAGCTTTCTAGATAGAAAAAAACACAATCTATGAGAAACATATATATATTAAAAATTCAATTTAAAAAAAAAAAAATTTGCTACCCGGGCTGCCTGTTGTCTTATGTTTTGAACTTATTTGGTCATAACTATTGTTCCCGGGTACCAATTGTGAAAAAAATCATATTCCCACAAAGCTTATTCTAATCTAATTTTCAGAAGTGTATTGTATCTGAAGTTTGTGTATTTACACATTTGGCTCTTGCATGGACAAAACTACATGTACAGTTAATATGAAGAAGTTTGAGTAGGTTGCTACATAAAAGGCGAGACACTGCTACTAGAGATAGAACCTCTCATAACTTATCTACACTGAATAGGGGTATTAAGGGGACCAAATAATTGAAGGGACCTTTCATTAGAAACTGTACATATTTGAGACAAGATGTACAGCCCACAATAGATATTTATATAGTGTGGGATGTCGATTAATTAGTATGGGTCCCCTTAATATCCCTATTTAGTGTACATATTTACTTAGTGTGTTAAGTAAAAACTCTAATAGCTTAAGAAAAAGACCAAAGAGAGGGGGATTTCAAGGAGGCATATTTTACAAACCTTAAATCAGAAAGCAACAAGAAGCAAGTAGCAAGCATGACTCCAGGACAAGAAATGGCCTAGAATAGCTTCAGTGAGAACAAAGTGACTAATTCACTAGAGCTCCACAAAATATCTTTAAAGGACACAAAGTTAAGTAAAATAATCCTAAGCTGTGATTGGTTGCTTTTATGATGAGAATTATCATATCACCTATATAAAATGATATGCCCAAGGAGGTGTGAAATTTCCTAATGTAAGAGAAGTGGCACCCATTGTTTGTCTTCATCAGTTTCCAAAGGCACCCAACCAAGGTTGTCTTGGAATTTTTCTAGTTGTCCTCTGTTCCTTGGCCCTGCATAATTTGTCCCAAGTACTCACACATTCAATACCTTGCTACCCTCCAGAAAATGCTCTGAACACGTAGAGTATTACCATTGCAAAAATTGGGAGCCCAAGTATCAAAATTATTGTGGTTTTTGTCAAAAGAGTGAAATTTGAACCGCTCAAACTATTGCATGTTCATTTCATTTTTTTAACTACAAAACTATGATATTTTTCTTGAATGATACAAAGTGTGATTTCAAAATTCATAATGACGGTTGAAATTTCCAAAAGTTGGACACAAGGTGCCAAACTAACTTTCTTGAAATAGTTAATCATGAAACATACAAGCGCCCTTGTTGGAGTTTGAATTGCTTTCTTTAATTCTCAAAAATCCATGACTCGAATGACCTTTTAGAATTTCCGCTACGTAAAACCAATGCATAAGTTCACTTTGGACATTCATGAGATTACAAAGCAACACTTATGCCTTGTCAAGACATCAAGTTACAAAAAAATCTCACAGTTTGGATGATCTTTTGTTGTATTTTTGTTGAACATCTCTACAAATCCTAGTTTTTAAAACGTTTCGGCAGTTGTATGTCACAATGTTCATGCTCTGAACCGTAGAAAGTGTCCTCATACAGTTTCAAGTCTAGGTTTTTTGGTTCAATTCTACGGTTATGCCTACACAATCAGCCATTACGCATTTTTCATTGTAAATTTTTTTATTCATCTAAGTTCTGTGCAAATGGGTCAATTTTGCAAAAAAGCATGATGAGTTCAGAAAGTCGTGCACATGTGGGACAAAACATGCAATTCTCATATGGCTTAGGGTTTAGGACCTATGTCGGCTGGCAACCGACATTGTGGTTTCATAAGAGATTCCACAAACTGCTAGGATGTATTGGCTACATAAACTTATATAATAATAATTTTAATATAGTTCTTTCCAAAGAGAAGTATAGTCTTTCAATTTTTTTATAAAAATGCTTGTGTCCTACAAATTGAGCATAGTATATAATGTGTTGGAAAATGAGTTGAGAATATATGAAAAAATGATAAAGTTATAATTATATTCAAATTTTTATATTCAATATATAATTTTTTTAAATGATAAAATTATAAAAGAATAGTTTGAAAACTTGATATAAAATTGAAAAAATGTTAGTTCCAGTGGTGAGCCAATTTCTCAAGCTTCAAAATAATGTTCGTAATTTTTAATTTTTTTTTAAGTTTGAAAATTGAATTAAAAAAAAATCATTGACCAAAAAACAAAACTCTCATTTTAAATTCCATCTCCTTGATTGGAATTTAAATTGGTTTTAGAGATATCAATTTATCCGACCTAATTGACTTTATCTAGAAAAATGCTACGAGCTACATGCTTAGACATTAGATGATATTTGGAGGTCTTGGAGGGCCGTTTCAGGCTTGTTCCCTAATCTGCCCAGATTCAGTGAACCTTGGTACGGGGGTGTCAGAAATTAAAAATAAATAAATAAAATAAATAAATAAATAAATAAAAATATCATTTTAAGCATTATTATTATTATCATTATTATTATTATTATTATTTTCAAAAAATGATGTGGCAGTCGCTTGACCACGTCAGCCAGCTGCTGCTGCTGCGTTCCCGTAGTCTGGGAACGCAGCAGACAGCAGTGGAACTCGGAGCGCTCTAAGACCCCCGGATCTCATCTAATGAATCAAAATCTAAGAAAAACTTTGATTTTGCAATAGATATCAAAATAATACTACAAGTATAAAACAAAGCTTTATATGTAAAGCATGATGATTAGAAGTTAATTTTAAAAATTTATGCATAGATTCAAAAGCATTAGCTACTTAAAACTTGGCCAAAGTAGGCCATAGTTGTTACATTGGACAAGTTACTATTCATAACTTGTCTTGTAGGACGTCCTTGCTGATCTGATGAAGGCGTTCATGGACTCTCAGAAGACAATTGTATTCATTCCCGAGTTTGTCCAAGAGGTTGCAGATTTTAAATCATATGTTAAGGATTTTCACCACGATGGAGTCAATACGTCCACATTATTAGTTATTATAATATAGTTAATAATTATACACTATGACGTATACAATGTTATACACGTATTGATATAACGTTATTAATACATGTTAATATTAATATGACATATTATTAACATATTAACATATTAATAATATTAATTGTACACATTAATAACATGTACACACACTCTGGTATATATATCATAATATATTATGTAATATTATTAGTATACATATAATATACGTCACATAGTAACGTATATATTATATATAATAGGTTATTATTATAACGTAATGTATATAATATAGTTAGTATAGCTATAGTGTTATCTATTAATGTAATATACGTTAATATTGTATGTTATGTAAATGATATATAGAATTTATACTAATTATATATATATATATATATATATATATATATATATATATATATATATATATATATATAATATAACTAACTATATAGTATAATACCTACTGTATTATACTAGGTTATAACTACTAGTGAACATTATAATACATTACATATTATAGTGTTATATATATATATAGTATATAATTAACTATATATAATTAATTAGTATATATTACGTATTATGTTATATTAACGTTATATATTATAGTATATATATAATGTTATATCATAATTACATATTATGTATACGTTATACGTTATATATATGACGTCATTATTATAATATATACATATTACTATATGTTTACAACATAATGTACCATAATACGTTAACCATATATACTTATTAATAATTATGTAGTTATAATATTACGTTATTAATGTGTGTATACGTGAATGTATATAATATACATATTATGTACGTCGTTATACATATTACTTGTTATAAATGTGGTTATATTATTCTCATGTATATATATAATTTTTTTTATTATGACATTAAATATATCAGCATTTATAGTAATATATAATTATTATAATGTTGATTTTGTATTTTACCCTCTATTTTAAGATTGCTCAATAGTCATGCAAGTCCCAACTCAATGCCATTTATAATTTGTGAAATCATTCCTTTTCCTATTTATTTTGCTTGATTAGCAAAACACTTCTATTCCAATTCAATGCCATTTATTTTTTGTATATTATTCCCTTCCCTTCTTAGTTTTTTTTGGCTTCATTAGGAAAATTGTTCCATCCCAACTCTCTCCCTTGTATATATTTGATACCTCCGTGGTTAATAGTACTCTCTTTCATCTTGCATACTTTGGCTTTACAATCTTATGTAGTTTTGTTTTGTTTCCTGTTCTCAACACGTTATCAACACGCTCTTTGATCATTTGTATCTTGAGCTTTGCAGGAGAATAGCTTGAACCACTTCTTGCGGAGGAGCTCTAAGAGACTCTATGCAAATTTCTGAGCCTGCTAATAAGAACTTTGCCAAATCAAAACAGTTTTCATCTTCAACAAACAATTGACAAGATGAATTCTTGGTTGTGGTTCTAGATCTTGCAGCAACTTGGCAATGAATCCAACGGTGTGGTTCAAGTCCGTAGGTGTAGACAATTTGATTTTCCGATTTTTAATCTAATAGTCTTTCTACGTATGAATGTGGAAGTTTTCTTAACCTGTTTCCACTAGCCTAAGACGAATCGTACTAATTTCCAAATATATAGTCAAATAGAGCTACTAGAATGCAACCGGTTTGAATTGATAAGATTTAAAACGGAACTTTGCCTTTTCAAATTTCAATTTGAACGGGTGCTTCTTCCTAAAAGTATATAGGCAATTTTCTTTTCTTTTTGTAGCTCTCAAATGGAGCATTTAAATTTTCTCTTCATGCAATTTTAGACTTGTGAACTCCTTCATAATATTTTCAATACATATTATTTTTGCAAATCGGCTTTGTGTTGGAGTACTGGATTCTCTAGTTGGTTTGTATATTCTTGTGATCAATTTGATAGTGAACAGTTCGACTTGGCGCTGCAGCAGTGAATGCGTTCGTCATCAACAACTCGATTAGGGAGTACCTTGCTTATGTTTGTACAAATTGAGTTGATATTTTTGTTCCGTCGTCTTGTGTGTATATGGTTGGATTCTAGTTGTGCAGATTGGTGGGAACTGAAATTAAAGAGCTAATTCAAATTGACTGAATCAAAATTAGTTTGTAACTTACAGGTGTGTCAATGTCAATTTGGTGAGTTTGTGAGTGTTCTTAACCTCGTCCAGTTGGAGTTCGTGTTCTAGTGATGTGAGAAATTGAATTACCAATTTGCAAATTATCAATCTCCTAACTCGATTGGATGACTCAAAATCGATTCTACTTTAGTCGAGTTGTCCGGGTGATTGTAGTTGCAAATTCTTCGAGTATCAAAGTCATTGTATAACTGAATGATAAAATTGTTAGTTCATTTCAAATTGACTTGGAAGTTGTAAGATGAATATTTGAATGCTGCAAGAGGACTAGTTTGGTGAAGAGTGGATTAAATCAAATTGATAATGAAAATATACCAACCATCTCTGATGTTGAGATTATTATTTAATTCTCACAGATAAATTAAGTGAGAGAACTAAGTCTGGCTAATAAGTGATTAAGAGCAAACAGATTTGATTAATGAACTATGTATTGATTCATTAAAAAGCTGGAAATTGAAATTACGCTAAGTAATTGAAGGAGTGAGTAATTTTGCTAATAAATCTAAATTACAAATCAATTTGTTTATTGAGAATATTGCTCGTACTTGAATTATCTTGGTGGCTAAAGTAATCAGTGACTGATTGTGCTTATATTTTATAAATTTTCTTAGTCTTGCTGGTTGTACTAATCTTGTCGATGTTGTGTGTTAAACTGGATGCACTGTCTAGTTGTTTTGAGGGTAGTTGGGAAAATTGATAAATCACATCAACTCATTGTAAGCTCTTTCTGCAAACTGGATTCATCAATTTGATCTCATGAAGCTAGTTTTCGAAACTGGTACAGTGGTGAGGACTGATAAGTTACTGGGCAAATAAATTGTACTTGTTTGGTATTCCTAAAAAAATTAGATCATATAAATTAGATTATTTCTCTGAGAGTGAGAGAATTATGATAAGTTGAAGGAGTGAACCAATTAAAGGTAATCAGACAATTCAATTAAGGCTGTTGCTGGAAGCTAAAATACCAATGAGATGGCTGGATGAAGAACTGACGAATGGAAGAAAAAAATGAACAGGGAGAATCTTAACAGACCATACTTTTGCATTAGGTAGTGACAATTTGACGTAGTGAGAAATTTGATTGAGCATCCTAAGTAGTAATTAGAATAGTAATTGGTAACTAGAGACAATTTGCCAATTGGTAAAAAAAAACTTTATGGTAATTAAAGAATTATTATTACTATATAATATCTTATACTATTACGTGATAGGGCATTGCATTGCATGATCAATTTGCGGGCTTAACCTGTTGATTTGCCAAAAACCTCTCTCTCTCTACTAGGCAGGACTGTGACGTCATACATGGTCAATAGCATTATGGGATGGACTGATTAAATTTGGAAATAAGAATGTTTCCCTTTGTTGTTGTATATTTATTATAAATCCCCTAAAAGAAGTCAAATTCTACTAAAACTACAAAACAAAGTGACTTTAGACACGTGAACATTAGACGTATAGACCTTTTCCCCATTATAAGCCCCCTATACCTTGTGGTCCTTGGGTTTTGAGAAAATAAAACCTAGATTATAGTAGGAAATATATCTAATCCGTAATGCGGAAATCAAATGTCTCCATGTCCATGGGCAATCATGCTTGTGACAGCAATGGGCAACTTCATATAAGGTTCTGTCATTGAGTTGGGATGGAACAATTTTCCTAATGAAGCAAAAAAAATTAAGAAGGGAAGGGAATAATATACAAAAAATAAATGGCATTGAGTTGGAATGGAAGTATTTTGCTAATCAAGCAAAATAAATAGGAAAAAGAATGATTTCACAAATTATAAATGGCATTGAGGTGGGATGAAGGAGTCTTGCTAATTAATAAAAAAAAATTTGGAGAAGGAAATGATTCCACCTTAAATGAATGCATTGAGTTGGAATGGAACAATTTTGCTAATCAAGCAAAAAAAATTAGGAAGGAAACGATCCAACAAAAAAAGAATGACATTGAGTTGGGATAGAAGAGTTTTGCTAATTAAGCAAAAAAAATTATGAAAGGGAATGATCCACCAAGAAAAGAATGGCATTGAGTTGGAATAGAAGTGCTTTGAAATTAAAGCAGAAAAAAAAAAGGAAAGGGAATGACTCCAACAAAAAATTTAATTACAGGTTAGAAAGATTGACTCTAACCCTAAACCCTAACCTTTAAAGTTGATTTAGGGTATATGATATAGGATTTAGGGTTTACAATTGGGATAGGAGCAAAGCAAAAAAAATGAGAAAGGTAAATGGAGATCATTAAGTTGGGATGGAGATAGGTATATAATCCAAAAGAAAATGGTTACCAATTTTTTTATAATGACAAGGAAGAGAGAATTAAAAGACTCCAAATCAATAACACAAATTCTCAATAGGTTGGATTAAGATCTTCTAAGCCATTTGGAGAGGGTTGCAATGGACTCTAAACTGTAGGAATTGGATTTCATATGACCAAGTTATGAATTTTTGAATTTTCAGGATTTTTTGCGGTAATCAAATGTGCCAATTTACCTGCAACCAGTGATGTCCAGTGTGTGCTCCATTTCCTCGGGATGTGGCGGGGTAAAGTCCACCGAGCTTGCATAGGAGGCAGTAGTAGTTGTTGCAGTCTCTCGAAGAGTTGCATTCCGAGCACTTGCCTTCGTAGGTTTTGGCGTCAATCAGGTAGTTGGTTTCCACGAAGCGCATCCATATCTCATAATCATTGCTTTGCGACATGATGGAATAGAAATTCAGGTGGGAAATTGTACAAATGGGTAGAAAAGTATCGTCAACAGTACCTGCGAAAGGAAATTAATCATAATTGATATTAACAAGGGTATGCAAATGAATGTAGCTGCGGTAATTCTTTAACAAAAGTTTAAGAGACAGTCAAGCAAACTCGTTTGATCTTTGTTGCCTCCATGCTGTGTATGTGCTTGACTTGCTGCTTTTGCTGCATGGTGTGACTTTTCCATCCCTTGGCAGCTCTAGACTGCCAAGCTCCCATATTTTCCATGAACCATGCCCTTTGCCTCACAATTACATGCTGCAAAATTAGTGAATAAGATGCCATCTTTGCCGGATTTGGGATGCCTAAAGACCCTGAGGTGGCGCCCACCACCATTGCTTGCTCGTCCAGCATGCCCTCAAATTGTCACAAACTGGATTTGATGCAGACCGGCAAAACCCAACAAAACCCAGTAAACTCAGTAGATGAAAAGAAGTAAGCAAACTCTGAGATACATCACAGAGAACAAAAAAGTTGAAACAAAAAACGAGATGCAGTGAAGCACTACCAAAAAAGAGCAATGTTGAAAAATCAGGCACAGTTGGAAAAAAAAGCTACAGTCTACAAATTTTTGGGAAGTCATAGAAGTATAGAAGTTGCACAACTCCAAAAATCCAAAATGGCCAATACTTGATTCGCCATTGAATAGCTGCCACTTGAACTTTCAAACAAAAACATTGTAGCCACACAAAAAATCCAGTAAACCACCATTCTAAACCACCCATCCTATCTTCAACGCTCATAAACTTCACATCTTCCACATGATTCTGCTCTCAATGCTTTGCCACCACAACCCTCAACCAAAAAAATTAAAGATTTGTAGTTTTGCACTCTCCAGGGACCTAAACAACTAACTTCTCATTTGGCAAAAAGAAGTGGTGCATGCCTACATGGTTGCAAGATCTGGGGCAAACTAGTTTGTTTCTACAATTGCAATGTAGGCGACATTTGCAAGTTGTAGGGAAAAATACAAAACTTGTAAAATACTATAAAATACTATAAACTGTATATATAAACCGACCTATTTATGTATGGTTAGCCCGTAAACTAAATTACGTGACGCTATGTATTAACTCATGTATTAGAATGTGTACATGTTTATGTATGTACCATGTAACATAAACATAATATAGTATAACATATACGTGTTTAAATTAATGTACTAACGTATAACATAACATTATACAATGTTACTTATCATATATTATATTTACGTATGTTATGTAATATTATATTTATATGTTAACGTTATACTATGTTGGTTAACGTGGTAATATTAACGTTATACGTATTAATACAACATTACTATATATGTACACATATGTACACGTTATGTTACATAATAGTTAATATGCGTAGTTACATGTATTTGGTTATATGTTTACGTTTAGAATCATATATATGTAATTTCTATATAAGATCTTATTCGGGATTTTCTATTGTTTCAATTGGTTGTTTTTTTATAAGTAGTGATGTTTAGTTTCTCCCCTAATACATGCAACATGTTCCTACTTCCGCTATGCTTCCTAGGATGTCAGTCCGGGTTAATGTTGGCAGCAATAGTTTGAGGGCAAACTCTTAATTCTTGATATTTCTTCATTGTAAGTAGATTTTTCTATTTGACCTTCACATTGTTACTAATTTTGCACATTTGATCATGAAGGTATTTTTTTTTCCAAAATCTAATTAAAATGAAGAAATATCAATTTTTCAAAATTTGAACATTGTCAATCCAACTTTTAAAACCGTTGTGAAGGAATTCCAAAAAAATTTGGAGACGCTTCTTAAAGGAGAAATGTGCATATGAATGTTTCCTACATATCTATGCAATCAAAATAAAAAATTCATCACTATTGATTTTCAATCAATTATCAAGTAGAACTACGAATTTTAAATGAAATAATTCACAAAAAATGGAATTTTGCTTTTTTGAAATCCAAATTTGATATGTTTTTTTGTTAATGCATAAAAATTGGATGTTTATAATGCAAGACAAAAAATGACATTTATATTCTATATTATAGGGAAAAAAATTGAATGGCTGAAGAGGGTGGATGATTGAGAGTTGCCTGGTACTGTACAACATCAATAAAGTTACACAAAAAAAATCAGATGAAAGTAATCTGCTCTCAAGGAGCACAAAGCTTGGTTGACATGCAAAATGTGCCCATGTAATTAGGAAGTATCACAATACACTGCAGGATAAATTGCAGTGTACAAAAGTCCATGTACAAGCCAAGTATGCGTTTCTATAGCAACAAATAAGCCAACCTCTGCCATTTGACAATAGCATAGTAGTTGATGAAAAGAAACGAGTACTGCAGGAACAATCCAAGCTCCAGAAATCCAAGAAAACACCTTTTCAACCATTAACCCCTAAAGGACCGAGTTGATTTTCCTACCAAAACCCATTCAAAACTGTCATTTCTATTGCAAAGAGAAAAGAGTTTAAAAAATTGTTTTTTTTTGCATATCCAACCATAAGATCTTGTACTTGACTAGTATATGAATACGTAGAAGAAATTTCAGAAACTTTGACCACGTAGATTGCAAGATATATGCATTTAAAGTGAAGAAAACAACTTTTTTTCCACCTTGCTTCACTAGATTTTTTGGCTTTGAATCTTTTTAGTTCAAATTTTTTTGCACTACTGATTTCGATTTTCTACTTATTTATGTTAAGTAGTTGAGTTGAGAATCTACCAAAAAAATTTAGGAAAAAAATCACTTAATTTTTCACTCATTAAAAAATTGTTAAGTAGAAGTGGGTTCAAGATTGAAGAAAAAACTAAATTGTTAATAGCTTTTAGATGGAATTGAATCACAATAATCCCAATAGTGAGATTGTTCTAGCAAGAAAATTTAACCCTATCTAACAAATTTTTTTGAAAATTTTCTAAAAATTGCATTCAAAAATGAATTCTACAACTTATTTTTTCAAGAAGATGCTTAGATTGCCCAAAAAACTAAGATTGTCCATAACTTTCTCATTATTAGTCCAAATTGAATGAAACAAAGCTTCACATGTAGACAAAAATATAATCTTTGAGTCAAAAATTTGAAAAAAAATTATTTTGACTTTTTGTGATTTTTTTTGGGCTGCCCGCAAAATTCCATTTTTACTTATTGTGCCATAACTTTTGCTCCCGGGTATCAATTAAAATAAAAATTATATATCCACAAAGATCTCGCAAAAGCACACAACCTCAAAAAATCCCAAAAAATATTACTAAAAATTGAGATCGTAGGAACCTGCCTGGACCCAAATTGTCCCCCGAGGGGACAACCGGTCCTTTAGGGGTTAAGTGATTTCTTTTATCCACAACAAAACGTCCTTCCAACTGAATGGAGTGGATTAATAATCAAACCAAACAGACTTTAGGACACACCATGACCACTCAGATATAAGCCTTTGAGCTCTTCCACTCCATTAACCCTTGAACGTCGAGGCGAACGTTCTGCGTCTGATGAATGACAAGAGAATCTCTTGTGTAGGACAGAAATGCAATTATTCATCCTTCAAATTTTGTTGTGAAAAGGAAGGTCCTTTACAGTAGTTTGACTTCCAATGAGTACTTTTTCATTTTTTTAAGCCAATTGTTCCCACGGTTTTGCAAAAGGGTGATTTCCACAGCCACCGGCCCGGCATTCAAGGGTTAACCGAGGAAAAGATTGTGCTGCAGAAATGTCGCTACCAAGCAATCTAAGTTCCTGAATGAACCTGCTGGCACAATTTCACCCATCTCATTCTCGGATTAGAAAGCTCATCTTCTTAAAATACTGCTCAGGGTAATCAATATAAAGATCCTGACACCACATTAGAAGTATGGTAAACTAGGCCCCTCAGGCTTACATTAAGCATGCTAAGTCATCCTGCTACCCCTTGTATTGGACCTTCACCACCAGAATCGCTTGCAGACAGTCACTTTTACCATCGAAATGGAACTTACAAACATTTGTCTCAGACAACTCTTAATCCATTGTACCCAATCAACGGCAGTAAGGTAAACCAGCCCATTGTGGTCAAAATTAGGAGTCTACCCTCATGTCGTTGCTGAAAATTTTCAAATGTTTTTCCACACGAAGACAAGTGTGAGAGAGAGTGAGGACATTTGAAATTACATTTTTTGGACCAAGTACGTGTTAGTTCTGAATTTCTGAAGTGATCTGTCCAAAAGAGTCAGTAGACTACCCCATAACCAACAAAAAGTGTATCCAATATGCTCTTCTTAATCACCTAAAGTGGTCACAATAATTTCTAATGTAGAAGGCCATAAAAAGTCACTTCCTACAATGATTTACACTGAAAAAGCAGGTGTTCCTAATGAGGTCACTAATCACTCCATTGGTGTCAGGTTAGACATTGATTGTGGCCAAAAAAACTGTCATGGGGTCATTAGGTGTCCACTATGGGTCATCTGACCACAATGGGCTCGTCTACCTTATATGCCACGATCGATTTGGGGTGGAATGGGTTTAATCTCCGTGCCCTATTCTTGATCTTCTTAAATTGCTCTTAAATTGATATGCAGTTGCACTCCCACGGGAAAAAATTGTTATGTAGGAATGGATATATGCATAGAGTCTCTTGTTGTATATAACATTTGTTGGCATGATTTTGTTATTTGAAATAGCAATTTTTTCGGAAGTACAAATTGATAATTTGCTTACAAAAATTATACTACTTTCACTCAATTACATATATATATAATTGTTTAAAAATGAAAAATAATTCTTAAAAATAAATCTCTATTGATAGTTTATTTTTCTTGAATATTGATGCAATGGTCATCAAAATGTATTCTTGTAGTCATGTATATTTTCCTAACTTCTTTTGAATATCGGGTCATTCAATATGAGTGCCAAGTTCAAAACATATGGCTTCAAAGATTGAAGTCAAATGGACTATAAACTCTATCCTTATATTGTACAATTTTCAATAGTTGAATCTATGAAGGTAAACTTTCCTTTTCATGCATTGTGAAATTTTTTGCCACTTGTGGTCAATGTCTTACATTTAAACTTAATTTTTTTATATAAAAACTACTAGTACCATAGCACAATTTTAGTCAACCATCCTTCATTGTAGATTTTTTTGACTATGTCCACTTGGTCATCCACATGAAATTATTTGTCCACATCTATATTCATCATACTATGAAGAATTCATAACAAATACAAATGGAATGAATCTAAGCTTTTTATATAGACAAAAATACAATCTATCAAAAAAAAATTTAATTCAGCATAACTTTGCTCTTCAAAACGCAAATATTAATATAAAATAAATATAACAAATATAAAAACACGTTTATAGTTACGTGTTAATAACATAAATATATTACTTATATAAGGCGATAACCGACAATGTTATAACGTATGTTATACATAACATAACTATGTAATAAGTAACATAACTTACATATTATGTGTTTCTAATACGTGTAATGTTATATACATAACATACATATATGTATAACATGTAACGTTATGATAACATTATACATTAATTTATAACATATACGTATATATATAATATTATATTAACATGACTATATAAGATATTAACATATTAATATATACAATATAGCTATACGTCATTATATAACGTTATAATAACCTTATAAATACATTTATATAGTATGTTACTATTAACAATACCTATATTATAATATATATATATATATATATATATATATATATATATATATATATATATATATATATATATATATATATATATACATATAACATTATAACATAATACATACAATAATTATATACAACATATATATGTATAACATTATTACATATTATACATATAACATATACGTATATAGAATATGTATTAATACATTAATATTATAGTATACGTATATTATATATTATATAGGTAACTATATTATAACATATACGGTACTAATTAACGTATCGTAGTTATAATATGTCGTAACGTATGTAATTACATTATACATATGTTAATAACATTGTATATAATATCATATTATATGCTAATATATATAATAACAATAACGTCATATATACAATAATAATAACATCATATATATTATTATATACTAATAATGTTTATGTATTTTATGTTAGTGTTAACTTATATGATTATTATACATATATATGTTATTACACACGTAATATTACGTTAATAATATTATACAATGTAACGTATAATATGCATACTTACATTACACAGTAATGTAAGTAACAATAAACATATGTTTGTACGTTATATATTATATGTTATATACGTATGTTATAATATATACATATGTACCTATATAGAAACTTACGTACGCGTTATATTACGTACGTATTAATTATATATAATGTGGTATAGCGTTATGTCTATACGTATACATATTATATAGGATATAATATGTGATACTTATTTAGGGTTTTTAATATTTTTATTTCATGTGTGTTGAGGTTTGAAATTGTGTTGAGAGCTGAAATTGTAATTATTTGGCTATGGTTTTCAATAGGAAGTTGAAGGTTGTCTTTGCAACAAAGTGAATCACTTTTTCGCCGAAGCAAATTCAAGGATTCAGCTGTGAACGCGAATTCTGAGCATCTCTTGCCAATCTCTACTTGAATTTCAGGTATTCAGGCCTTTTCTCTTGTTCATCCTGATGTTCCTTGTTCCTTCACTTAGAAAAAACCTGAATTCAAAGTGTATGCAATCTAGACCTGCTTTAGGTGACAATTTCCCCATTCCAACAACAAAATTGTAGAACTCCACTTGTTAGCGTGCAGGTGTCACTTTCTCAAGACGGGCTAACGGAGGAATTTGTAGCCGCCGGATTGTGATCTTGATTCGAAAGCATGTTCAGGGGTTAGAAACGAAATCCATTCGCCAAGATTCCCCCACATGTGAAAGATTCCCTGACTGCCGATAAATGCAAGGGGTTGGGATTTTGCCCCCCCTTGCCAAAAGATGTTAGTGAAGGCATAAACTGATAGATCTCTTGAAGAACTCCATGAGAGGTTCCCCGAGAAGTTTCTGAATTTTCTGAATTGTGGAGATACCTTTTCCGGACGGTCAACCGCCTCAAGGCCTAACGGAAAATTCCTGGTAATTACCTCGGGCGCAATAAAATCTCACTAAAATTTAGTATAGAGTCTTTTATGCTAATAATGCGCCCCGACAAGTTTCGTGGCATTCTGATAGCGGGAGACAGCCGTATAATTTCCTAGTGGGTGTCTACAATGTCAAATCCAGTTGTGCCTTCCAAGCAACAGATCTTTGTTGTTTTGCCTACTTTGAATCTCCCTAATAGCAAATGACTAACAATTCAATATAAACTAGTAACTATGACCCGGTTTCTCATATAAAAGGAAGTATCTCCCGATGTACTGATGTAGAGCAAATCTGTGGTTGCTTCAACGAGTTTGCAACACAAGGCAATTCCAAGCAAGTTAAAATAATTAAAAACAAGCACCAAAAACGGAATAATAGTGTGAGGCAAAGAACCACCTTCTTAGGAAACTTTTAACGAGTCGTGGAAGCTTCAAAGCAGTCACCAAAATCGATATGCAGGATCTTCCCACTGCAATGGCACCATCATTACAACATTAATTGTCGAGTGTAACCCCGCCACATCCATAAGATCTTGCATATAATTGAAGGCTCCAACAAGCTTTCTAAATGAATCTGAACAAATACTAGCCCATTCGCTCTTGAAAAAGATAAGACAGGACAGTAGGACAATTGTACCTGTGACGGTCCAACATCAGATTGTTTGGATGTCTATCTCCAAGCCCAAAAAGATAACCGACTTGCCAATAAATCAAAACTACAATGTGAAGCTGCATCGAGAAAAAATCAATTTGGCCCCAAGTGCAGACCTTGGTGCATCATATCAACTAGCATGACGAAGAAGCTTTACTCCATTCACAAGGTCAAACAACCACAACAAAATATCATATTGCAATTGTAATCTGATTATAAGATCTGACTTATTAATAAGAAAGTATAGACCATGCTCATGACGGCCAAATTGCAAGTGCAATTTGTCCGGTAGTCTAGCCACACCTCAGAGCTCCGGCTTTACAACCACAGAACCTAGCACAAACACTGTCGCACCAAAATCTTGAGAAGGATGGATACATAAGAGAATTCAAACAAAATTTATTACAAGAAAAAATCCAAAATCCAAATCATATATATACAGTAAAATAGGAACACTCAAGCCAGAAAAAAGTAAAACCAAGAAAAGGTAGTAAGAAAGAAGAGAAAGCGATACCTTTGCAAGATCGTTTCCAGAAGAGTTTTCCAAACCGTGCTCAAATACTTCAACCTGAGCGTAAGCCTTTCACAGTCAGGAGCCAAAGCCAGAATCGTTCGGTGTTCCATGCTGACAGCCATCTGCATGGTTTACAGAAACTTAGATATAAGATTCGAGGACCGAAAGCAACTTTCGAAGTTAAATTGCAGACTGAAAAATTCCAAGCTAAGCAATGAGATTACGTGCGGACCATTAAAAACATCACAAATATCAAAAACTCGCAAAAACAATAAATCTGCTACAAACCTTGCGAGCTTCACGGTATTTGCGGATGAGATGATGAAGTGTGCAGCAATTTGGTACCCAAACAATGAGACCGCTGTTGGGTGAAAGAGGGAAAACCGCATAATTATTGCTGATTTGGTAAATGTTTCTCTTTAGTGAGTCAAGAATTTCCAAACAATGTGTTGATCAATCCAAAGAACCGTGGAGGTCAACCAAGGAAATCACTACCACTTCAAAGCAAGGAGAGGACGTGATAGTCAAAAGGCTCCAACGAAAAAACCACGAGGTGGTGAGAAGATGAGAGCTATTCCAAGCATCAATATGAGATCCAAGGCAGCAGTCAGAACGCCATACTTGCATGACACGCTCATGCTGACGCAAGTCCTTGTGTCCTTTGATAATTTATCCCATCTTCACCATTGAATGCATTGATAGTCAATGTCCTTGGCCTCCATTTTGAAGAGATGACAACAAGCTGGGAGGGAGAACCCTACAATCTTGACAATGGGTGCAGCTGTTGCATACCAAACACATACGGTCATCAGTATTTACGAACATTTGTCGAGACATTGCAACGGAAGCCCCTACATCGCAACTCACCAACAGTTGAACATTAAATTCCATAATGATTTAGCTCAGATAAAGCGACGGAAGACAGAGAATGATTGTATGCACCATCGAGGATGACAACTCAAACGATCATGAAGCAGAGATCGATTCATTCCATTTGGATTAGTGATGGAAAAGTTATGGAATTTCTTTTTTTGTGGGTAGTAATAGAAACTTTTTGAGAAAATAACATTTTGAATTTGTTTCCAAACTCATTTCTTACAATTTTCAAAGAAAAAATGTTCTATAGGATACAATATGCTTGCTAGAACAATCTCATCATTGGAAATATTGCATTTCAATTCCATCTTAGAGCTATTAATGATTTGTTTTTTTCTTCAAGCTCGTACCAGTTTCTACTTCACAATTTTTTAATGAATAAGAATCCAATTTTTTTTGGATTTTAATCTTAGAATTTCAATTCAAGTATTTAACATATTAAAAGTTTAAAATAAAAAATTTTAGTATAAAATTTCTATGTTACAAAGAATCAAAGGCAAATACTCATTTTTTACTTTAAACACAATTATCTTGCAATTGACCAAGAATCTATCCCTAATAACATTTTTCTTTTCAACCATATATTAGAAAGAGTAATATTTTCTGGTTCATTCATTACATGCCTCATAAGACTATTGTTGACTTTGATGGTATTTTCATCAAATATTTTCTAATTAATTGGTTGAAAAATTTATTTAGCTATTTTAGGAACAAATCCATTCTTGTTCTTTTCTTTTTGAAGTTATTGTTTCTTTGCAACTATGTCCTTCCTTCTAAGGAATCAACACAAATTGCAGGTAGGATGTCCCGACCATGTAGGACTGCACGT
The DNA here is from genome assembly GCA_963969595.1 of Neckera pumila. NCBI lineage: Eukaryota > Viridiplantae > Streptophyta > Bryopsida > Hypnales > Neckeraceae > Neckera > Neckera pumila. The sequence continues at coordinate 19,186,617 of OZ018408.1, forward strand.
TTGGCAGCGTTCCCATGCAGTCGGGACCTATAGTAAGTTATGAGAGTATGACTGATCTATCTCCTCTTCTCCAGATTTTTTTCTTTTTTAATTTCATTCCATTTCATGTTTTAAGGCTTTAGGGTTTAAGACCCAGGAAAGGAACCTAGAACAACCCCCCTCTTTTGCTCGAGGATGGTCATAGAAGTTTAATAGTTGTATTTAACATTACTAGAACGCATTCTAATTCTATTATTTTGGCCTTTTCTTGGTTTGAAAAGAATAATTGAGATGGATGCTTTTAGTCACCACTGTGTTTCAACTTTAAAAACTCATAATTATTTCTAGACCCTGTCAGAAAAAGCTAAAAAAGGGTAAATGACTGCATCGTTTTTGGAAACACTATGACTATGCAGACCCTCTATTCCTCAATCAACCTCTTTTTTTCTAGCAAAACAACCCGATGCAAAACAATTCATTTATCTTGCACAAATTGTAAATTGAATTTTTTTATGTTGAAGGTTAAGGAAAAACATTTCAACCATTGCACCTTGATTCCAGTTCCTTTTTTGTTGCTTGTCCTCGCCTATCTTGAGTTATTGTGGCATAAATTTTTCCTCCGGGCACTGATTGAAATAAAAATTATATTTCTAGAAAGCTCATTAGTTTTCCTATCTTGAAAAGTGTTTCAAAAATCTTGCCAAAAATTGAGATCATAGGTACCTATCTAAAGTCCCAAGAATCACCCCACAAATCCCCTGAGGATAATTTTGGGACTTTAGAGGGTAAATATGCAAAAAAACATTATTTATTCCTTAACTTTTCTTTCTACACTTTAGAGAATAGTGATTTGAAAAGTTTTTTTGGTTAATTCGTAGAGTCCCAAGACCCTTTCCATCCAAAACCACTCAAAACTCCCTTTTTTATTGCAAGAGCAAAATAATTTACTCATTCCTTTTTTGCATATCTAACCATACAATAATGCAGTAGACTAATATAATAATGTCATGAAGAAATTTCAAAAACTTTCACCATCTTTTTCCTTAGATTTGGGTTTTTCCTCAAAGAAGCACAAAAATGCCTCGACTACATTAATACAGTACTGTTAACATTTAACTTTGTTACTCTCTAGTTCTGAAATTTCAGTGTTCTGTCATACCACAAAAGAAGAACAGCAATCCAGTTCCTTGATAGCACTGTTGACACTGTCGTTAGTGCTCAAGATTAATTATTTTTTAAGATTTAGATTCTATATAATTTCAAAAATATTTAAGAATTTTTATCTTGTAACATTCCATATCATAACATCATATTTTTTTTCTTTCTAATTTGTATTAAATATTATAAAAAAATTATATCTACAAATTTATAATTCTATTATTATTGTTATTTTTTCATATCAATTAGCTTATTTTAAACCCTAAAGGACCAAACAACAATTTTGACAACATATTTATTTTTGGCAACTCACTACAAACAAACAAAAATTCTTTGAATCTTTCATACAACATGTGCCAAAAGAATTGATTTTAAGGCCCAATAATTTTCATAATTTTTCATTACATAATTAAAAGAATTGTACAATATATATTTTTTTATGAACTACAAGCAGTCCAACAAATTCAAATAAATTCAATTAAAAATCACTTCTTTTTAGAATAAAAATTTAAAATTGTTTTTTTAGATTTATAATATACGCAAAAAGTTTTGAATCATTCCATTTTGATTAATCTTTGAAAAGCGCAAATCCCCATGATCAAGTTTCAATACATGAAATGCATAATTTGAAACAATAAGAGATTGAAAATACTAATTATATGATTATAAGTCATAGTGATTTACATATGTAGTACTTCCTAATAATCTCATCTAAACAAAATTCATGTTCCATCCATTGCATCAATATTTTTTAAAATTTTATAAGCAATGTAAAATAGTAAAATAGTAAAATAAATAAAAAATAAAAAATAAAAAATAAAAAATAAAAAATAAAAAATAAAAAATAAAAAGAAATAAATATATATATATATTATATATATATTTCTTTTTTCTTTTTTCTTTTTTACCTTGAATTCTTGGTTTCAACTCCTAAGTCTTCACAAAAGTCTATTGCTGATTCAATCAAATAACATATATATAGAGGAAAAAGGTTCTTTTATCCTTATATTCATAACTTTTATCCTCTTATTTGATGTAGAATTTTTATGTGAACATTGACTACTAAGGTACATTTGACACATGATTTAATCTTCCATAAATGGAACCAGCGTTCGGGAAGATTTTGGAGCTCTACCAGTAGATATCCTCCTTCTACAATAACGGTCCATTTTTTTTAAGGGCACCGGTTTCATCCTTTTAACTCTGAATTTTTCCGGTTTTTTGCCCCCCATATCAGTTTGTAACCGGCCTATTTCCTTCCAAGTGAAAATTTGAAAAGTAAAAATCCTCTAATGTCAAAAAATTGCTGGTTTACAATCTAAAAAAGACTTTACATTCTTGGTAGGAATTGAACCTGGCATAGCCTTTCACCAACTGAAAGCCAAGAATCCTCTCAATCCATGCAATATGGAGTTAAGGATGGTTATTGAAAAGGTTGCAGAAATCAAAGTTTAGGGTTCAGAATTTTCACCTTCTTCAAAAGGGTCCTCTATTGCCCCTGTTAAATACTTCTCAGGATTAGTAAATAAATATCTAAACTTTCTAGCATTCTTCCATATGATGATGGCATCCATTAAAATGGGCTCAAAGTCTTGGGCTGGTCCTTCTATGTTCACATGCATGACACTATCCAAATGTGTTGTTGTCATGCGATTTTGAAATTTCTGCTTGATGCCATTCTGCACAGAAAATGCTCTCTCACATGTCGCTATACTCACACATTGACATCTTGCAATTTCAGCAAGTGTCAAAAGGTTAGGATACTTTAGTTTCAAAGATGCACTCCAAGCAATAAAAGCCTATAAATCCCCAAAAGTCCTTTCTATCCATTCAGTGGTTCCTTGCAGCTTGAAAGCAAAGAATTCTTGCTTACAAGCTGCAGCATTCACCAAGGGAGGGAAAATTGTCCCTCCCTTATGTTTTTCTTCTCCATATTGCCTCAAAAGCAAATCTAACTGTACCACCCCCCAAGATGCTAAACCAAGTTGCCTTTGAGGCATATGAATTGGGTTCAGAATTTTAAAAGCATCAATAATGTCATTATCAATAAATCTGGCCTCTAAGGCTACACAAACAGATTCAGCATACATTTTTTGGAAAGAAAGGGCTGCCTCTAAATCCAAACCACTAGGATCTTTAACCATGTCTATGGTATGGAATTTGGACCCCCTAATTTCGCTTGACAAGCGACAAAGATAACTACTAGGGGGGCCAAATTCTGGGATGATGTGAAATCCTGTAGTAGGGTTGAAGGTATTCTGGTTCAGATCACAAGAGTCAATAAGAAAGTATATTCTTATAGTGGCAATTTCAGTTTTGGCTATAGACCCTATACAAGATATATCCACAAGTTTGTTTTAAAAAATCTTTGACAATTTTGCAAGCATTTGGAGGATATCAGCCAAGAAATAGAGGATGTAGATGAATTTAAATTCCCTCAATTTGGCATACAAAAAAGGTGTTGATCTATCATCTCTTGATGCCGGAGTATCACGCATATAAGCTAGGACAGATTCTAAAGAATCACAAAGACAACTTATTGCTTGAAACCTAGAGAGCCAATGGATTTTATAATACCTTTTCAGTGTTTTCTGGGCATCATTCAGTTCATTTTGAAGTGCTTGTAAAGCTACCTTACGTTTTGATGATTTCTTGAAATGACCAGCCAATGAATTGACCACAGAATCAACATCAGTAGAGATTTTTTTGCAAGATTCAATTTTAGCAGCCTGTAATGCAGCCAAATTGGTCCTATGTGCAATACAATGAGTAGAGGTAAGAAAAGGGTTCACCTTTTTTAGAAGAGCTGCAACTCCTGAGTTCTTTCCAACCATAGTGGCTGCCCCATCTAACCCAAAACCTACACATTTACTCATATCCAGCCCCCAAATCTTCACTGCATCCATTAGAGAATCAAAAATCACTTTGGAGTCCTTTTTTCCATCCACAATGAACAACAAACCCAAGAAACATGTCAAAGGTAAACCTCCTTCTAAAAAAGTAGCAAAGACAGCAAGGTGACCCTTAACTGAAATATCAGTTGATTCATCAATCATGAGACCAAAGAATTTTGAGTCTCTAACTCGAGCTCTAACTCTATCTAAAACTTTTCTTTGAACAACATTTGAGATAGCAAAAACCATATCAGCACATACTTTTTCATCATGGTAGAGTTTTTCAGTCATAAGAGCATTATAAGAAACAAGTAAATGACACAAACTAGGAAACTTGTGAAAAGGGACTGTTTCTTTCCCCATGAAGTAGGCAGCCCTGAAAAGAGACATTAGAGCCACATTACAAGTTCGATTTGCATGTGCTATAACTTTTTGTAAAGTTTTTTGACCCCTATGCTTAGCCCATGCTAATTTCCTATGTTCAACTGTTTTTGCATGATCTTGTAAGGCTGAAATTTTAACATTTGTAGAACCTTCATTAGCATATGCAAATTTGCCACCCCCTTCTTTACATACCTTGCAAAAAATCTTCCCCAACTCCTTATCAAAGACTACCCAATCAAATAGATCATACCAAGCATCCTTCCATTCATCATTAGCTTTTTGTATGGGATTGAGTTCTTTAGTAGGTGTTTGGGTTGAAGAAGAAGAACCACCATATGGTTGTGTATCCATGGACTCTCTACCAGCCCCAATCCTAAAAAACATGCCCCTCATGGTTCTTTGACGCTTAGCCATTATACAACAACAAAACTTAGAAAGAAAGGGCAGAAAACTTAATTGATGCTCACAGTTCAGTGAGACGGAGGGAGCAACAACGCTGGATAAAATAACCACCAAGATCACGAACACCAACGTCAGCAGCAGTCAACAGTCAACACCACCAATAGCACGCCACCACCAAGGCACCAACAACAAGGCACGATTGCACAGATCCAGGCGCCCAGCACAACAACGTGGGAGCCAGTAGCAGCCTACAAGAAATCGAGAACAGAGCAGCGTAGGACCAGCTAGCAGAGAGGAGCAGCGTAGCCGCATAGGTCAACACAAGAGGCGCAAAGTAAGGAGGCACAGAGCAAGGAGGCGTAACTGCGGGAGCGGAAGAGCCGACGGGAGCAGAGGAGCCGAGGGCGGGAGGCGGCCAGGCAGGGAGAGGAGGGCGACTAGGCAGGAGGCGGAGGAGGTAGTGCGGGAGGCAACGAGAGGCCAGGCGGGAGGCGGAGAAGGTAGTGCAGGAGGCGGCCAGGTGGGAGCGGAGGAGCCAAGGATGGCAACGATCGGCGGGGCGGCAGGTAGGTCGGGTAGGTTTAGGGTTTTTTTTTTTTATAACTTTTACTTATTAAAAAAAATTCAAACGGCCCTCCCACCCCTCTTCCTTGGGTGCTCCCCTACGGCCAACTGTCCCTGTCTCCAGCTGGTCCCACTGATCCCCTTACGCAATATCCGGCTTCTTTATTCCAATACCTGACCTATCCTAACCCCGGGTATGTGCCACTTACGGTACATGTATAGCAGCTAAAATCCTCCTTTTTACAAAACAAACCGGTTAAAATCCACCCTATTATAAATTGAGGCGGGTAAATTATCCCCCAAATTTTTATGTACACCGGTTGATTGCCTATCTTATCAATTTTTCCTCCGGTTTTCTATCCTTCACTTTCAAAGCTCAACCGGTTTTTTGACCATTTCAACCGGCTAACTTTGTATTAGCCGTTGGTTCTTCTCGGACATTGAACGGAACAAGTTATCCAAATCTTAATTACCCAACAAATACTCCTTTTTACATACATACTAAGCCAGAGGATTACAAATGTTGAGATTTTGCATATCCCTGCTACACTCATCAACAACTTGTCAGAAGTTCCACTGGGTTTTGTCTCTACATTTGTTGGTATTATAATATTGACAGTTAGTTTGGGGCTTGTGCCTTAACTACGTGTTTGAAGCCATTCATCAAAGCTTTTTTTTTTTTTTTTTTAGATTTTGATTTCTAGGATTAATTCCTAGATTTTGTAAAAAATCTAACTGCTAAGGTATTATTTGTATATTGCTGCTTAACATATAAACTATTATAGTACATATGTGGTTTATATATATAAATGATAAATTGCCTAAAAGTATGCAAACACCATTTAATTGGTGACTTGCTTATACTTGACACCAAAAAAGTGATGTATACTGCCGCCTCACATTCTAGATATAGAACTAAATAAACCAATTGAGATCCGTCTCAAAATTCCTGACACAACAAACAATTTGATGGGCTGGATAACCACCTGGCAAGCTCTGAGCACTTGATAAATTAAAAATTATTTGACGGCCTTTGGGCTCGGGCCTTAAATGACGATGGTTAAAAGCAGTCCTTAATGGGCTATTTGGTAAACTAATTTAATATGAAGGCTTGGATGTTAACTCGCCTCTGCATGCAAACCTGTCTATGTCGAGACTGAGACACGGGTGGTTAGGTGCTGCAAAAATTCATTTTGAGCTTTTGTTTTGTTATTTGCACAATTCGGGTGATACCAACTTCGGATGCAAGAAGAACTTATCAGTTGTGAGGTTTACGAAAATGGTGTTAGGACTGCAAAACAGTGGACAACAGGTGTTACTTTTAGTCCTTAGCAGTGTAATTCCAATTCTCTGTGATTGAAACTATTTTAGTTTTTAGGATGGATTGAGCATTTTCTTGGGTGAACAAACAATAACAAATTGTGGTAGCGTGAAGACACCTTGTGTACGTCAACTAGCATACTAACTATTTACTTGGTTGATATGGGCACAGATGAGGATTACCACCCCCGGGATTTTTTTCAAAAATTTCAAAGGTTGTCCAAAATTTGCAGGCTATATTTGTGGTGTATGTCGTACGCGCAGTCCAGGCGTAAGTATCCTTAACACAAAAATGTGCCAAGATAACACGAAATATTGTTCCAGGGAATTCTAGGTGTTACTGCAAACTAAAGAGTTCCGGATCTCTTCAAAAACACACCCAAGCAATCCGTCTCAACAATTCACTCTTTTCCGGTTACTACTACTTTCCGGAATCCAATCTGGAATCCTTCCTTATCCGGATTCTGGTTTTGTCTAGTCACACTCTAGTTTTATATACCCCTGTTTCACCCTCAGGGGGTCTGCTGTTCATCTTTTAGAGGGGTAGGGACTTCACCACTCATAACCTTCACTCTCTCCGCAATTAATTCTAGTACTTTGCATATTTTTTCTTATGTTCAAGTTCTTCTGAAAGTGATGGTTATTTTGTATAAAATATTGCACTTTGCATCCATAAAAAGTGTACATCTGGCATATTATTCAATGGACATGGTCTTCAAATTACACAAAGTCAATTTTTAATTGCATTCACTAATTCCCTTCAAATAGTACACGGCGCCCTCAAGTACAAGTTCTAATATTTCAAGGGCCCAAAAATCCTCTAATAATGGTTGAGTGTACATAAGATAGATCTCCCCCACCAAATGCACAACTGCCCCAATCCGCCATCATCACTATTGGTACATCTCCAAAATCAATATGCACCTTTGTAGAAGAAAGGATTTTAGAACCTCTACCAAAAGGAACTTTGACCTTTTCATAACTTTTACATATAGTATCCAATGTTGTGTTCTTTGGTGTATTTGAACCTCCTTTCACTTGCCAACAAGAAAAATATGAAAAATTTGACCAATATAATAATAATAACTAGGCACAGTAGTAGAAAGAGGCGTTTGTGGGAGTGCCCACCTTTAGATACCGTGACTCCCCTTAACCCTTCAAGGCCCAAGGCCTTTTTGGGTTTAAAAACATCATTACCTTTGAAGTGATATAGTTCAAAATGTTAGTAAGGTATAAAAATCTCAACCATACAATCTTGTAGTGTACATGTTGTAGATGACGTGAATCAAATTTGGAGTCATTTGACCGTCTAGATTGCAAGATTACAATGCTTTAGTGTAGAAAAAAGATGCTAAATTTTTTCCTAGAAACACATTTGGAGGTGAAATTTGAATTCTAAACCTCCTCAAATGAAAAAGAATTAAACTACAAAGTGATTCAAAATCAACATACAAACACATTGGTGAAAAAAACCATCATTGAATTGACTTATTATGTTTGCAGAATGGCTTTCAAATGAAAAAAAATAGCAAGAAAAGTTGCAAAAAAACACATCTAAAGCTAAACCTCCTTCTACTAAAATGCTTCTCAGTCACTCATATTTTTTTGGATTGATATGAAATTTTAGTCACAAAAATTGGACTAGTGTGCGCAACTTTTCCAAAAATCTTTCTTGGAAACAGACACTGTATGAAGAAGAAACAAGCTGCAGAAGTTCATTGTAATCCAAAAATGTTGGGATTTTGAACTTTGAATTGCTCCCAAACATTCAAAACAACTTGGGTTGACATGAAATTCTTTCCACAATAACAAGACTTCAAGGCAAACATAGTAAAACAAATTTTATTGAAAATAAACATTGGATGAAGGAGATACAAGCCCCCAAAGTTGCAGCCATCAATAGCAGTTTGGTGAACTCAACTTGAACATCGTAACTTTGATTGGCTTACAAAAAACCAATACATCTTGGATTGATTTGAAAATTTTGCCGCACAAACTAGGAAAGAGAGCGCAAATTTTCCAACAATTTTTATTGAATTTGGCCATAAGATGCAAAAGTTACAACAGTTTGAATTGGACTTGAAACTCTGTGAAGCCTTTTTTGGCCCCTTGAGCCTGTGAGGGGTTAATGTGAAATACCCTCAGTGTGACATTTGGCAAGTGCTTTCTACATTTGAAGCACTTGTGTGTTGCACACACGCCGCATGCAAATTTTCTGTCATCACAGGATTTGGTAACTCCTACTGTCGGTTACACTAACGAATGAATCACCGTTTGGTGCACGGCATTCTCTACATTCATCCACTTGTCCTGCCTGAGTATTGAGTGGAGCTCTCAGATTTCATCCATGAACCACACAACACCCATCCAATGCAGACTGGCCTTTCTATGTCGGTCAACTATGCAACACTGTAGTTCTTATCCACCGCTTCTAATGCGACGAACCCTAACATCAAGTGAAAAATTTGCAGTACTTTGTGATATGCTCAATTCAAAGACTCGAATTTCTGCGTTTGTGCAGCAACTGCCCACAAGTCGATTCATTTACCCAGCTTTGATAACTCTTGCTGCATCTGTGAGGTGAGTCCCTCGTCCTTAATGCGATACAATTCCAGCTGCATTTGCGAATTCCACCCAACTTGCAGCAAAAAAAATTTGAAGCATGATTGGGATTCTCGTCGTAGCTGTTCCAATGTTTATTGAGCTTGGTCCGTTGTAATTCAGTAACAATATTATAACCCATTTGGATGGGTCTTTGAGATTCTTCCTTACGAGGGAGTATTCGAATTTATCGCCCAGTTTGTGCTCTTTTCTACAGAGAGCAGCTCATTGAACTACTGATGCAGGAGGAATTGAGGTTGAAGGAGTTTTGAATTGGCTCGGAGCTTGAAAGAGCAGGAAGGATGGCTTGCTTGATGGCTGGTGCGGGGATGGTAGGCGTCTTGACGCCATCCCAGCTGAGCAGCCGCTCTTCCTTTTGTTCGCAGTCGAGTGGATTTTTAGGAACTGGCGCGCCCGTTTCTGTTGCTCCAAAGCGTCACATTGTTCGGGCAGGAGGTATGAAATTGCTCTGATGTACTTCTGGCGGTGTGAGGTTTTGATTTCATTTGAGCTCTGTTTTGTCTTTCCACTGAGTATTCATTTTGCTACGAAACTAACTCTGGCTCTGAACGTGGAATAGCTGTCTCTTAAAATAATCTTGTCCCAAGCAACATCTGTCAGTTTTCCGGACAAATTATTTCCGAGGCAATGGGTCTTAGCAGTTAATGCTTCACAAAGGACCTCCATTAGGTTGACAAAGTTCTCAAAGTTGAGTTTAAGGGTAATGGATTCATATAGTTCTCTGTTCAGTTATGATTTTTAGGTAAGGTTAGCGTACTAACTTGATGTTACATTGGCAACTATTAAGCTAACAGTCATTCAGCATGAATTTGACCTTAATTTTATATCATTTAAACATTGACGTAATGTTCTATTGAGTTAAGATTAACTTATCAGCAGCAGCTTTTTGTGAATCCAATCTTCTGAGATGTGTACCTTCAGACTGTGACTGGTGATGATGTTGCCTACTCAATCGTATGGATGCCCAGGGAATCGATATTATAGAGCTCAATCTGCGTATTAGTTTGGCATGACCTAGCATTAGGGCATTTCCTTAGACTGTAATTCTGTATTGATCAATATTTCAATGTTCATATCGCTTGTTCTGCTTGTTCAACCCGTAGAGAGTTTTCATTAGGAATTGGGCGTAAGCTTATACTGTAATTTTTTTTGTATTCTTGGGTTTTGCGATTTAGAAATCGATTTGCAACACAAGGTCTGTCCTTTTACGGATTGGTTCCTGAAGTTTGGGTTGGCTGTAATAGCAGGACAGCCATCTGATAAGTCTCTGGAAGTTATGCGCAAATTTTCGGAACAGTATGCAAGGAAATCAGACACTTTCTTCTGCGTGGACAAGGGTGTCACTGCCGTTGTCGTCAAGGTGGGGGGACCTCTTGATATTTCTCTTACTATGATTCCATTAACTGGCGTTTACGTTTGGATTTAGAACCCTTCCTTTTTAGTGGGGATTGCTACGAGACCTCGTGTGATGTTCGTATTGTATTATTGTATTTCTTGATTTCGCTCAGGCACTGAAATGGGTGGTTGTTTCGCAGGGCTTGGCAGAGCATAAAGATACTTTAGGCGCGCCTCTTTGTCCGTGCAGGTATGTAGTTTTTTTGCCGGAGTGCCCTCAAATTTATTTATTTGTTTATTTATTTCTCCATTGACCTTGCAGATATTGGCCTTTGAGGTTCCATTCTTCAAATTGTAAAAGGATGATGTAGTTGATCTAGGCAGGATTGTTTTATTCTTTCGAAATTGCATTTTCTCACACTTTTATTGATTGCTTAGGCATTACGACGACAAGGTGGCTGAAGTTCAGCAAGGCTTTTGGAACTGTCCTTGCGTACCTATGCGTGAGAGGAAGGAGTGCCATTGCATGTTGTTCTTAACGTCTGATAATGACTTTGCAGGACAAGATCAGGTATATTTCTGTGCACTTGACCATGAGTTGCCTTACCTCTCCAGTCTTGAAAAAATTATTTCAAAATTTCTTATTATCAAAGCAGTGAAATTTTGTTGAGTTTTAACCAAGTCAAAACTTAGAAATGCTTATGTGTTGCTTACCTAGAATTCCAGTGTTTTGAAACTTGAAAAATACCGGTATGTTGCAAACGTGTTTGCTTCAAAAATGTTGGTGAAATTTTGAATGGAACATGTAGAATAGGACAAAGGACGGAGTGTAAAGTTTGTGGACAGTGATGCCAGTGGTATTGTTGTAGGTCCGTGCACTGTGATTGAAGTTTACATGCGCTTCTCACCTCTTTCTCACTTACTCTATTTTTGTGGTGATTTTGGTGTCAGAAAATTACGTTGGACGAGCTTACAGAGTTAACGAAAAATGCTTGAAATGTTTCCGAAAGTGACATTTGTACCATGGTTTTCCTGTATTGGCTTCTGTGAATTGTAGTGGACCACGTTTCTTGCTGCCGTAATGTGGCACAAGGTGATGGTCTTATAAGCTATCACTAGCTTCTGTATTTATACTTTCAGAGTGTAAAGTTTGCGTTGGAATGTAGCATGTATCGTAGTTTAGTCCCTCGAGGGCCACGAGAACCGCACTTGTACTTTTTCCATAAGGAGATCAACTGCTCTCATTAACTTATATAGTGTAAACTCTCGTGCAATCAATCATTTTTGACTTTTTGAGTCCTGTAAATGCTCTTCAATTTGCGTTCTCTGTAGAAAAATCTTTTCAGGAGCTATAAAACAAGCAGCTACTCGACAATAAGTTCTGGCACACTGTTGCATTTTCTCACTTTTTCAGTACCTTCCAACATATCAGTGAAATACTCAAACGTCCTCACCTCCACTGTAGCTTTTGTTAATGCAAGGCTCCTTCCCATTGATCCAGAGCCTCTGAAAGATTGGAAAATTTGAGGAGCATTGATCTGGACAAGATGGGAAGATCAAATTATCTGAAATCATAGCCAAAGATGAACACAAGATTTTACCTCGAATGTGTTCTCCAGCTTGGTTATTAGTAAGTTTTAGAATACAAGAATTGCAGTGATTTCATAACAATAATAACCAATGGTGGGAAAAACATGTGCCCTCACATTTCCAAGAACACAGGAGTAGGAAAACAATTTGTATTGTAGAATTTAATTCAATATTTACCTAAGTATTATTGGGAAAAGCATATTCCATTTCCTATTTTGGCCTTGGGATGTGCATTCTACCCTTTTTGTCACCTTAAAGCAGTGGGACCGCTCATTTGTTCCAAAACAAAATAACAAAATGAACGAAGCCTTGATTGATATCCACATTCAGTCGATATCCTTGAAGTTGGTTTCCAGAGCATCTGCACGGATATCAACGAGAATAGACACCATTATCCTACGAGTATTGTATTATTATTAGTGTTGCGTCTACTGTAGTACTGTTCTTTCCATCTCTGTCAGAAATTAGGGTTTTATGTGGCGATGGAGATCAAAGCTTAACTTACGAATAGAGCCCGGTCGACAGCCAAACGCTTTGGATTTGTTTCAATCGCGATTGATCAAGCATGGCCAGTGACAGTTGCGCATGCGGCAACATCGCCGAACAATTAAACCAACCTGTGACACTGCAGTCGGATTGTCTGGAAACTGACGAAGAGTCGCTCCGACGCAACAAGGCCTTGCAAGCGACAGGCGCACAGTTGATCGAAGGCGATGGAGTCCGAGGAATTCGCGTCGGCGGATGGTCCATCTTGACGCGCAAGAAACCGATCCTCAAAATGGGGCCTCGCGAGAAGTGAGTGATTCGAAATTCGAATTCGAGTTGATCAGAGCAGGATTTAGGGTTTTCTCTTTCATGGAGGAGAGTTTGTGATAGTCGGAAGAAATTGGTGCATAGTCATTTGGAATGTGCCGTCTCGAGAAGTGAGTGATTCGAAATTCGAATTCATATTGTCCAGAGGTTTAGGTTTTTTTTCTTTCTTGGGTGATAATCGGAAGAAATTGATTCGTAGTCATTTGGAATGTGACTTAGGTGTAGTTTAAGGCAACCAATCCTAATAGCGACACTTTTCTGATTCCACAAGTTAACCGAGGGTGTGGGCAGTTTTTATGATCGATGCATTAGCAAATGAATGAGATGCAGGTTGTTTTGTATTGTTTTGATATTTCAATAATATTGTACCGATTTTAATCTTGAAATTGTAGGGGACACAATGTTGATTTTATACGACCCCTTAATTGGAGCTCAAAATGCTTCAATTCCAGTGTTTTTTCAAAGAACTCTTTGAGTTCTATTGATTACTTTTGAATGCTTGTGACAGTTTCCCGTTTAATGATATATCTAGGTGCTGCATTGCGGATGTTGTTTCTTTTCGGTATATTTACCTTATGTTTAAGTAGTGTTGGAAAATGATAATGAGTGGGACAGAGTGGTGGTATAGGTTTGAGAAAATGCTGGGAACAATTCACTTACCGGAGATGGTATTTGGCGACAATGCCCTGGAAATTTCCCATGAAGCCACTGGCATTAAGATCCACTTCAATGCGTTGGATGCTCTGCGAAGGTGGCGGCAAGAGAGCCTCCCCCCTGTTCAGATTCCTGCTGCTGCAAAATGGAAGTTTCGCACGTACGGTTTTGTGGTCTCCCACTTCACTCGTTAAATTTATTAACTTGACTTATTGCCGCTAGGTCTTCGTTTAGATGGAATTGGTATTTTAAAAGGCCATAGTAGGTGATCATCAGGTGGTAACGGGATTGTATTTTGGTTATTTTGCTTAACAGGATTCAGTGATGATTCGGTTAGTCATTGAGGAGTGCTTTCACGGTTACGAATGTGCTGTGTAAACTCTTTCACAGGAACGTAACTTATACGTAGGAGCATGTCATAAACTTCGTCTTGAGGTTAAGAAATTTGCTTAGATCTTGAGTGGATGCTATGTTAACTACACTCAAAAGCGACACTTTGCGCTGAGCATAGTTACTATTCTTAGGAATGCCAGATTTTAAAGATTCGTGTTAGCTTATCGAAGAGGATTCCAACGCGCCTGAGAATGAATTATTTGGATAATGTATCCAAAAGTTATGAAAATTTGAAGTTTTGTCTGTAAATGACGAGTTTTGATGTTGAGGTGTGTACGTTCTCGTGATCTATACGTACTCATTGTGCAAGATTTTGGATTGTAACATTTAGGTAGGTGTCGCAATTAGGTTTCTCTACGTTGTCAAAGTCTCACGATTGGCACTTGCCTGTCTTGGTGCAGGAAGCCAGATGAACAAGTGGTATTAGACTATGACTACACATTCACAACACCGTATGCTGGAAGCCAGTGTGTTGATAACAGAGAGGTTTGTGTCTCGTTATTCTATACATGTGGTTATCTGGTCAATATTTCCAATAATGCAATACAGCAATCTTTCTGCTCTTTTAAGGGTTCCGTGATTGTTATGTGCTAGTTTTGCTCGACTCTGCACCACGTGATGCTTTAGCTGTAAGTGATGACATTATGCCCCGTACCACGTGTTCGGCCTCAGAACGGTCGGGAATGGAATCAGACTACGTGATTTCAGCTCGTAAGTCCTCAGTTCTTGCATTAACGCAAAGGTAAACCTTTAGCACGTAAACAAAATTTTGTCAAGATGAGGGAAAATTATCTTGATGTGAGAGCTTTTCTGATTTGAATGAATAGGGCGCTGTGGAAAGAGCAGTGCAGTGGGTGGAAAGCCAAGAAGGGATTGACATGGCCGCGCTTCAAGCAAGGGATCCAATTCTGTTTTATGACGAGGTAATTAGGTCAATGTTTGCTCTTAAAAGTAAAAAGTGTCGACTTGCATACTTGCTTATATTGTTGTAGATACCTCCCTACAGGCAGATTCACTGTATACCCAAGTGAGTATGATTTGAATAAAACTGTAATGCAACAGATTCAAATCTGCGTAGGAGCTGCCGTTCATTGTCAACTCTTTAGGTTTATTACTTCCTGACATACTCGTTTCCTTAGATGCTGTGGCTGACGTTAGATAGATACTTGCTCCATAAATTTAGGCATTTGTGTCGAGCATATGTCCATCATGTCTGTGCGTATTCTCAAGAGGGCTTGGCGCGATGGTTGCTTTGAGTTAAAACGTTTGACATATGGTTTTCTGCTTTTGATTATCTCATGGTCATGCAGGTGGTGTTGTATGAGGACGAGTTGGCTGATAGTGGGATATCTCTTTTAACTGCTAAAGTGGTATGCAGTCGATTCTATTCCCGTTTTTTAGGCGACAATGTCTTTTAGTTGATTTTTGTAAGGTGTTTGAATTAAATGTGGTGTGCTTACAGCTGTGAAGATATTGTTTCCTTAACTCATGTTTGGCTATCTGTCACAGAGAGTAATGCCGACCTGCTGGTTTCTCTTGCTGCGCTTTTGGGTAAGCCTCGTCCTTGTAGTTTTCCCAAGCGACACTGAAAGCATTTTATCAGCTCTATAACAAAGTTTATTGCCTTGCTCATCCTTTCATAATTTTAGCAAGAACCTCAACCTAGTAGGAAACAAGGTTTCATGACTCTGCTGTGGTCATTTCTATCTCTTATTCACGACTCTTATTCACGACTGTAAGACATAAGACCTATATGAGGTTTTGGTTCACTTTTGCATGGAATGATTATTATTATCTGGGGGCAGATGCGGGTGGATGGAGTTCTCATGAGACTCAGAGACACGCGGATATTTTGTCGAATCCAAGGTGGTTCTACTGCTCCTGTGATTATAAGGGAGCGCAACATCAAAGAGGATACTTTCGTGGCTTTGGCTTCTGTATGTGCCAATCCTATTAACCCTCTCGTTGTTTTCATGTTCTACTTCCGTCCTTTGGTAAGTCCCAAGTGTCCTAAGTGTCGGACACTTGAAGGTTGGGGCAGGTTCCTATGATCAATTTTTTATTTGATTTTTAAATTTTTTTGAAGATAGAAAAACATGTTACAAATATAATTTTTATTTCAATTAGTACCCAGGAGCAAAAGTTATGTGACCCTAGGCTCAAAAAGCAGTGTGCAAGGCAGCATTCCCCCCCACACAAACTTGAAATAGAGTTAAAAAAAATTGTTTCTCATAGAATATATTTTTCTTGACATGAAATGCTTTGATTCATTCCGTTTGGCTTAGTTATGTGAAAGTTATGGAGCTTCTTGTTTTGTAGGGAATCATTACATCTTCTTGAGAAAATAGTGTATTTAGATTTGTTTTTGAATTCAATTTTGACAATTTTCCAAAAAACTAGTTCCACAAGGTTCAATTTGCTTGCTAGAGCAATCTCACCATTGGGATTAGTGTGTTTCAATTCCATCATAGAGCTACTAATGATTTAGATTTTCATTCTATCTTGTACCTACTTCTACTTAACAATTTTTTAGAGAATGCAAATCAAGCTTTTTTTGGAATTTTTTTCCTAGACTCTCAAACTCAATTCTTCAACATCAAAAATTAGAATTTCAAAATCTGTAGTACAAAAATTAAGCTAAGACAATTCAAAGTCTTATAATCTAGTCACACAAAGAACCAAAAATCTTGTTTCCTTCACTTCAAATGCAAATATCTTGCAATCTACAAGGTCAAAGTTTTTGAAATGTCCACACATTCTCTTACTAGTTTAGTGCAATATCCTACAATCATAGGAGCAAAAAATATCTGTTTTTTGTGATCTTTGCAATTAGAAATGGTCAAGTATTTTTTGATAAAATAGAGGCATTGGGACTTTAGGGGTTAAATCGCAACTGTCAGGGTTGATTTCGTAATTTATCTCTAGTGTGAAATGTACTTTTTCTTGCATGAGATTTGTGAATTGTGCTGCAGAAAGGTTGTCCAAAAGATTCTGCCATGTACAACGACCCAACTGTGGCAGGGGAAAGACTGTCACTGAAACACTATTTTTGTGAAAAGTTGACACTGAAGGTCACCACCAAGTAGCTCTTTACTTGTAATGCTATACAAAGACTCACAATTCATTATGGAGTTGATTGAAATGATCCCTTACTTTAAGCCTGAAAGGTCGGAGGAGCCCAAAAGTGGCGTATGAATGGCCAAACAGTTCTTGCTCATGTTCATAGTGGTAAGTGGATGATTTCTCATCTAGTTCTTTTTATGTACAATTTTGCTTATGGTATCTGCTCAGAAATTAAGACATATTAGTTATTTTTTTGATTTCACAAAACGGAATACCTTAGTGGTGTATTTTAGAACTTCTGAAAATTTGCTTCAGAAACTTGATTTTGACATTCAGAAGTGGTCTTTCGATTTTGAGGAAATATAACAAAATGAAGCTTCTCAAGCTTCTACAAGCTTTAAAATTTCAAAAATTTAGTAAATAAGTAATTTAATGCAATTTGAAGTTAAGAGCCTCCAATTTCTTTCTAAAGACAGAAAGATACAAAAATTTGGTGTGCACTATAGTGTGCTACATAGTATATACGTATTGTGAAATTCTGATTTTTAAGTGTACTTAGCATTTGCTATGAATTTTTATTTACTTTTTCATAGCTAATGTCGCTAACAATGTTGGAGGTACCTCCCTTCATGTTCAAAAATGTTAAGATATAGTGGCCAAATGGAGCCCACATACAGTGAAGGTTCTTAAGCTCTAGCAAACTAGTGTAACATAAGCTGTTCATGTTTATGTTTACTAAAATTCTAATTCGAAATCAAAACATCAGGCACATTCCCAAGCAGTATTTTAAAATCGCAAAATGTTCTATTTCAAGATAAAAGTACACAAAATCTCCAAAACATACCCGTCAAAAACCGATTATTATCTGGTTTGGCTCACAGGGTACTATGAATTCTACACTCAGACAGAAAAATAGTGAGCATCATTGGTCTACTCCGAAAGATTGTCAACAAGCTTCGCCATTGCTGCAGTAATCCTTCAAGCACAAGGTCGTGCAATTCTAGCAATACTCGCAATTGATGCAGAAGTTGAAAATCTAGTACGAGAAACGTTATCTATTGCTTGAAGAATTGCATGCAATTGATGGAGAATTTGAAACTCTACAGTCAATTCTTTCAACTTGAAGCAACAAGAGTGCAAGTAACAGGAGTGGACACGACGTTCCACACAAGCTCAAAGTCTTTCCCCGCCGACAACCGCAACCCCGAAATCTCCAACATCGCAGCAGTTGCATTGAAATCCAGCTTCACACTCTCCGACGCAGCATCTCCATCAATCACCACTGAGGAGGGCTTCTTCTCCACTCCCAGAACGTTAATCTTGTGCACATACAAGCTCTGCGCCTCCGCCCACTCGCCGAATGTGACATTGCTGCGAATGTAACCTCCGGTTGCCGTGAGCTCCCCTTCCAGTTTCAGGTACGTGGAGTTTCTGGGTCGAACAGTCATGTCGATGTCGTCATCGTTGTCGAGGAAAAGCTCCCCGGACGCCGAGGAGTTTCCGTTTTCGAATGCGACTAAGAATGTGATAGGACTCTGGCGCACCAAGGTCGTGGTGTTAGCGTATTCTTGCATTGGCATGACGGAGCCACCGCGAATGTGCACGTTGATGGAGTCCCAGGGCGCATCAAGGACGAAGTGAGAGCCTGAAGAGGTGATGCGGGAGTAATCGAAGATGCTATACCACGTGCCTTTAGGAAAATATGCTTTCACGGAGGTTTGGCCACCACGGAGCACAGGAGAGACGAGTAATGTGTCGCCGAGGAGGAATTGGTCGCTGATGTCGAGTGTGATGGGATCGGTTGGGAAGACGAAGAAGAGCGCGCGGGCGACGGGGGTTCCCGTCATGTGCGCTTCGTGCAGAAGGGTGTACAGGAAGGGGAGGAGCTTGTAGCGGACCAAGAGGTTTTTCTTGGCGGAGTGCGTGACGGATTTCCAGAGGTAAAGCTCTTGAGGGCCGAAGTGCTGGTCTGAGTGGTCGCGAGCGAACGGGTAGAAGGCGCCGAGTTGGATCCATCGGTTGCAAAGCTCCTCCCATGTGGATGGCCAGAAGCCGCAGATGTCCGCTCCCACCATCGGGATGCCGAACAGGCCGGAGTTGAGGATGCTCGCGATGGAGTAACGGAGGTCTTTCCAGGACGCGCCGTTGTCGCCGGACCAGTGCGCTGTGAACGGGCCGGTGCCGGGAAACAACGAGCGCGACATCACAAATGGTCGTTTCTTCGTTACCTGCAGGATTCCATTTCCAGAAATCAGTACCCAGTTCATTGATATTCGGCAATTGATTTACACTCTGCTTGCTGTTAAAACACCGTTCAGAGGAAATTGGACTGTTTGATAGATTCTTAGCTTTTAGTGTTCGCAGTTTCTCCCAATCTGTGCACGGGATGGTCTACATCTTTCATAGCTTTCAACTAGCGATCATCTGTCCGGACACCCTATGTAAGTTTCTTCTAAACAAGGATCTGACCTATGTGAACATGATGAGAATTCATTCTAAATTCTTTTCCATTGTTGTCGAGAGAAAATGGAACCGAGCACAAGTCGTTTTTGTAAGCTTTGGGAGTGATATTAAATTGGTTATGAATATCCAAAGTTATCTTTCACAAAAGTTATCCTCTGACCGCATGCTTATTCCGACCTTACTGACTCCTTAACGCTTATCCTGATAAGCTTAAACACTTTCCACAAATGAATGACATCAAGTGAAATTATAGCTACATGGTATAAGATGGAATAAAGACATCTACCTGAGTCCATTTTCAGCTATATTCTTCGACAATTGATCAACACTCTCTGCTGCAAGACGTTATTGGACATTTGGACAGATTCTTACGGTTTGCCTCAACTCCATCTCTCTCAATTTTACTTGTTTACCACTTTCCGATTCATTCTTCGGCAATTAATGGACACAATGTTTGCTATTGCCAGACGCAATTAGTCAGACTCATATGGTTTTCCATTTCTTCACGAGATTGTTTATTTACCTCCGCCAGGCCTTTGCACGTAGCGACGGTCTGCACCGACCCGTAGATGTTATGCACGTCGTAGTGTTTGGCGTCGTTGTAGTGACGAGCCGACAAGGCGATAGTCTTCTCGAAAAGCTCCTTGTCCCAGTGTGTGTTGATGTGGTAGGGAGGCCGGTCCCAGCGCGACACATTGGTGTTGTCGCACACCATGCAACACCAGTCAAGCGCTTCCGGGCACACGACGTCGGGAGGGTAATAGCAATTCGGCCCCGAGCAGAAATTGGACGGCTCATTCATGTCCAGCCACAATCCATCGAACGGCATTTCTTTGTAGAAATCGGAGATCTCCTTGGCCCACCATTTCTGGGCATTTGGGTGGAGGAAGTCCGGGAAGTGCACCGCCCCCGGCCACACTTGCCCTAAGTAGTCCTCTCCATTCTCCATCTTCACGAACACGTCCAGCTCCTTGCCGCGCACATACGGAGGGTAGCTCTCGTCAACTTTGATTCCTGAAGGCATCAGTGAGTCCGTCAATGTAGGTTCGTGAGTCCGTGAACAAAGCACACTGATAGGATTAGATTGAATGCAGCCATTACATGAAGAATCAACGTGAATTTGAACAATTAGGTCAAGCGCACCTGGATCGAGAATCATCATGAACTTCTGGTTATTGGCGTGCAGAGTGTCGATGAACTTGCGAAGCTTCACTGGCGGGTACGTGTCGGGATCCACGGTGAAGTCCATGTAGCGGTCCATGTAGTCAATGTCGGACCACATGGCTTCCAGAGGGAGACCCACTTCTCTATACCTCGTCACCACCGTTTCTATCTCTTTCAGAGTCTTGTAGCCATAGCGAGACTGGTGAAACCCTGCATGCATCAATGGCTCTAGGTTAAGGTCGACTTTGAATTTCTTCACCAATTTCTACAAGAACAATCTGACTACAGCGACTCGATTGTGGTAGCAAGCGATCTATATTTCCAGTCGTTTTGAGTAGATCGTCTAGAGACTATCATTTGCTCAATTTCATTCTTGCTGACCAGCACACGCAAAGTTCTTCACTGACTCTGTTGATGTAAAATTTTCTCCCTCAGAATTACATCTTGCAGAATATGATCAATCGATTTGGGCATTTTGAAACCAGAAGTCCTCTGTCTTCCAGGGTTTAAGCTCGATCGTCCTCACCAATTTGAATCTTATTAAAACGACTCGGTTGTGTGATCTTACCGAGAGTCCAGTACGGCATGGGCGCAGGGCGGCCAACGAACTGCGTGTACTGATCCATGACATCTCGAGGCGACGGCCCCGCGAAGAAGTAGAGGTCCAAAACCCCTCCAATGATTCGAAACGATAGCGCTTCGTCTCCATAAACGCAGTCCATGCCATTGCTATTAATAAGTTGCACACCATGCACCAAACCTCCCTTCCTGACGTCTATGTAGAAAGGGTAACTCCCGTACAAGTCGATGTCCTCATTGTAGCTGCCGATGTCGGTGGCCCACAACGTATACTTGTGGCCCTTGGCAAGACGAATCCCCCCAGGGTGCGTGCCTTCTCCGAGCCCATAGATCGCGGAGTCTGGAGGTAACCAAGTGGAGAGTTCGATGTACTGGTCCTTGAACACGAGGTTGTTGAATGAGGGAATGGCGTCCTTGGACGAGCTCGGCGTGCTGTTGAACAAAACCTCCCCGTTGGATCTCCTCGTGATGGCGAATCCGAATGGGTCGATGGTGTAGGAAAATTCCAGTGGATGATTTGTGTTTTGGGCTGGGATGGTCGGTTTCGAAATCGGAAGCTTGAGCTTGCGACATGCCGCTTTGGAGGATTCGTCCGAGTACGAGGAGTTGCGGAGCGTGTTGAGCTCTTGCGCTGTCGCCCTCGGAATTAGGTCAGATGGCACTTCCCATCGTGGCGAGTTTTGGTCTGTGAGGTGAACGCGGATCCTGTCTTGGTTGTCATACCTGCAAGATCACGCCACGAATGAGCAAATTTGAGACATGACTGTTTTTAGAACAGCTGCAAGACTGGTACTATGTAAACACTCAAACGGCTTATATCTTACCACCTTGGGTCCCAACATTTCTCACGATGACATTGTTTGAATGCGACAAGTGTGCAGGATATTCTCGAATGCTATTTTAGAGAAGACCGCAGTAAACAGGATTGAGTGTAGAACGATTCTATCAAAAGAATTAGTGAAACCTCGTTTGAAGTTGCGAAATCCTGTTGTGGAATGTGCGTCAATTTACCTGGCGGTGAGTTGCAGGTGCTCGATGTCAGGGCCGTACACATCCGTTTGCTTGATGAGGTCAAGGTCGGCGAGGATGGCATCGCCATTCAGCACTTGGTTGATGCAGACGACGCGGTAGCCGTACCCGACTTGATTCTCTTCCACCTCTGTAGGCCACCAGCTGAACCCCACGAGCACGAGGAGCAGCAAGCCCATGGTCACCAGCAAGGTGGTGACCCGGTACTTCCGCATACAAGCCATGATCATATCGATTGAATGAGAGATTCGTGCAAGAATAGCACTCAAATCCTGAAGAGAAGAATCCTCAGTAGTGCAAACCTTCACTCACGCGAGGTCATATTGCTTTGCACAGCAATCGCTTTGTAGATACCCAGTGACCTAGTCTCACATAAATGTCTAGTTTTCCAGTTTGCAAGCTGGTGCACATGCACGGGGCATCTCACATGAAAGGAATGAGAGTCACAGGCGCAGTGAGACTAGCAAAGCGATTAGTAAGCGCGAGAGAGGAGCTTGTCACCACCAACATCGATCACCAAGCTGCAATCTTGAAGATCAAAGAATGCTGGCCATGTCACCGATGGAGCTCGGAATTAAATTGAATTTGACAGCTTACGTGCGCCCCCGCACTCCTCGCACTTGAGTACTCTACAGATAATACAAGAGGAAAGGCTTCCAGACATCGCGCAACGCAAGCACTAATCTTCCATTGCTGGAAATGAAAGCTAAGTGCCAGTCCACACCTTTCGAGGACCCAAGCGAAACGGAGCTGGGAACTGGATTCAGCTGACTTGTCAGAATGCATCACCACAGAATGAAAAGTCTCCGTAATAAATATCTCATGTCCAAGCGAATTTTGTCTCCCTCCTGGAACGTACTAACCGGGTAATTTGATGAGCGGCTTCCGTGCGCTCATGCAAGAATCATACTGTTCTAATTCCAGCGTCCCTCAGAACATGCGGTGAGCAGTCTCTCGAATTCTCCGTCCGCCGGTTGATGCGATCGAGCTTATAGTTGTACGACGAGCCACTTGCGGAGGTAAAGCCCAGGGTGAATGTAAAAAAAAGGACCCCCTATTTTTGTGCCGTCTTTGTTCAATTGTTAACACCTCTCGTAGCTAATTTGGGGCCTCTGGTTGCAAATATGAACTCAGAATTTGCAAAAAAATTCATGCATAGCAAATAAATCGTTCCTGCGTTTTCCCCAGAGTAAAACCGCGGGAGGGAGGAAAACGGCGTCCGCAGGAGGCTCGTCATACAACTATAAGCCGGCATCGACCGATTGATGCAACGTTGGAGCTTGGTTTGAATGAACTTTGGCCAAGGTGGGTGGTCCCCAGAGCTCACGGTGTCGCGGAGAACTCGACGCATGTACAGAGCGTGATGTGGGTGGGTCCCCAGAGCTCCAGTGGCAAAGGAAGGACTGAAGCTCTTGTAATATGATGCTCTACTCTAATTTCATCCTGGAAATGTGTGCTTAGTGGCCAGTGGACAAGCCCCATTTGCCGCAGTAAATCAAGGGCTACCGAAGGAATCATGTAAGCTTACTGGTGAGTGATGGCTTTCGATCTTGCAAACTCAAGATGGCTTAATTTTGCTCTAGAATGGTACGGAGTATAACAGAATGTATGGGGCTCATGTTCAAGATACTAATGCTTTTGAGTTTTGAGGCAGCCACTGGAAACGCGAGAAGCACTTTGTTTGGGTCCAGTCAGAGGACCTCGTAGATGCGCTTTAGTTGTAGCGTAGCTGATGCTCCAGGTGTCTCCCATGCAGCTCTTCCCTCAACGGAGCAGCCTCCTCCGTCCATACGGTCTAGAATCATTCCCCTATTGGACTACAGTTCTGCAGCAGCAGTGCTCCTGGAATGTGCAGTGAGCCCCTGCTTCGCGCCGTACTAGGAGGTCAACGAGCGGTGTGCGAGACAGACGCAGGGAAATTAGACCTCGCTTTTCCCTGCGTCCTTGTTTTTTTCTGGGTTCGTATTCATTGTCACAAGCCAAAGTTATTTCAGCTCTGCGCCACACTTTCCTTTCCAGCATTCGCGCTTGTGACGACAGTTTCAACCCCAAGCGTACCGGCATTCAAGGTAACACTCAGCAACACATAACATTGCATAACGAGGCAATAGTCTTCCCCATGCTGGGTAGGTATTATGCTTTGCTAGATACGTGGGAGGGACTTAACAAGTAATGCAAGGATTGGGGTTGGCTGAAGAGCTATAGAAGACAATTTCGTTCACTATCGAGATCCCGCCCTTTTCAAAGATGCAAAAGGGAATCCAACCTCGTTGGTAAATATTGTTATGCAACTAAAGGACTTCACCTACTCCGTTTTCTTATTTTAATGACGCTTTTCCTCCCTTGCTTTCTTACTCAAAATGTAAATATTCTTTAAAAGCAAAGGTGATCATTCTTTAATGCAAATAACTAACATTCTAATGGCAAAGGTGAATGATTGCCCAAATATTGAAATTTGGATACTCTACCTTATAGGCCAAGTTGATTATGACTGAGAATAAAATGCAAAACAAACCACAAATTCTATAGAATGGAGGTAGCACGTCAAAGTACACAAGTACAAAGTGCCTTTACAAAAAGGGTTTTAAGATATATATATACAAAGGAGATAAGGTAGAACAAACCTTTGTCATTGTTCACCTAAAAGACTCTCACACTTGTTGACTATTCATCTACAGTGTTTGGAGAGTGTCTAATAATATTTTATAATAAATACAACACATGTTGAAAAATAATGGTGAAAATCCAAAAGGATACACTACTAGAATGGCACAAGTTCAATGTTTTCTTCCACTATAGCCAAGACCTCCTTCCCAATTCATGCTCACTAGTATGTCTTGTGTTGTTGCCATACCCATTGAAATGTCATTTGTATTTTCCATATGTCACTTTTTTAAGAAATAAAATTTTGAATTTAGTTTTCTAGATTTATATACATGTGGAGAGCTTTGAATCATTCCATTTTGATTAATGAGATAAAAGCTATGAAGAGTTTTAATTTGTAGGCAGTTATGGAATTTATATTCAAAATAAACTTAGACGGCCTTTATTTAACTCAATTTTCAATATTCTTGAATAAAAATAAACCATAGGATGTAGATTGTTTATTACAACATTTCAACCACTGGGATTGGCATTTTGCAATACTATAATTAAATTCTCAACAATTTAGTATTTAAATCATTCTCTACTTCTTTGTACTTACTTATTTTTCAAGTATGAATATGAAATTTTTTTTGTTGAAATTTTTTATATATATTCCCAACTTATTTCTTCAACGTATTATGGAGAAAAACAAGTTGTAGGATCTACACATTTTCATGTCAAAAGTTTGAAAGATCAAATCTAACCATTTGGAAAGAATTGATTGCAAGAAATACTTGTCAATTTCTTTGCATTTTGATTTGAAATGATATAACTTTTGATTTATGAATCTAATGCCAAAAACAAAATAATTCTCTTAGATATTTTGGTGAAATTTGTATCCCTTATTTTTCAAAATAATTTAAGAAAAAAATTATATTTAAAAGTCAATTTTGTTAATTTGTCACACTTTGACGTTTAGGGTTTTTTTAATCATTTGAGCGGTATAAATTAATGATTTTCAATTGAAGTTTTTGTAATATATTTCTATAGTAGTCAAACATGTTCCTACTAAAGGATATTTAAAGACACATTATTTTATGTCCTCCACATTCATGCAAATAGGCCTCCTTTGCACTCACACTTTTAAACATTAGAGATGGTTTTGATCTAATTTTTTTGGTTAAATCTAACCACCAAAAAGTCCTTCCAAATGGACAATATTTAGTTTTTTGGAAAACGAAAAATTCCTATTTTTTACAAATTAAAACGTCAAAGTATGTATTTTCTTTGCCAGAATTCTATGTCCAAGAATGTGTCCCAAAACTCAATTTTAGGACCCTTAAAACTCAATTTTCAATATTTTTGAAAAAATAAATATGTTGGGTGTAGATTGTATATTAAAACATTACAACCATTGGGATTGGCATTTTTCAATTCCATTACTAAATTCTTGACAATTTAGTATTTTGAACCATTCTCTATTTTTTTCAATTTATTATTTTTTTCCTATATGTTGTACAATTCCAAATGTCATGAAAATTTTCAAGCATGTAGCCAACCTGCCTTGAAGAGTAACCACCATTTTGGACATTTTTCATACAAATGTGGCCAAGTGAAGTGCACATTAGAGGAAATATCAGCCCTCCGGATGACAAACCAA
The DNA here is from genome assembly GCA_963969595.1 of Neckera pumila. Taxonomy (NCBI): domain Eukaryota; kingdom Viridiplantae; phylum Streptophyta; class Bryopsida; order Hypnales; family Neckeraceae; genus Neckera; species Neckera pumila. Next base: position 19,213,269 of record OZ018408.1, read on the forward strand.
GCTATTAACCCCTAAATGCCCGAGGCACCCATATGTGGTGTTTACAAAACTTTGAAGTTAAATAAAACCTAATCAAGTTGATATATTTAGTAGGTTATATTTTTAAAAAGTTATTCTTGAAGTCTAGTTTTAGCATCAAAAATCCGATCTTGAAAATAAATGATAGTGATTTTTCTATTCATGATTTTGTACAAGGGTACCCAATGCAATCTTGACTTCTCGTAGTGTTGAGAGCTCTTGGAAATTAGCCTCAAATACACTAGATCTTAGAGGAAAATTTGCATTCAAAATTCATTCAAAAAAATTATAGAGCAGATTTTAAGAAGTTGTACATTGATTGGAGTTATACAAGTTAGGCTCTTTAACCTCAATTTTTTGGTCACCAACTTTTTAGATTTGACTTGTGAAAAGAGGGTTGAAAGACTTTACATCACTTTTGCAGTTTTAACACCCTTATGGTCAATCATTATAATCTTTTCCTCCATAAGTGATATAGTTGTGTTTTCTTTTCCTATGAGATCTCTTACATGTCTAGTTTGAGTTTGTACGGTTACAATTCAAAAAAAATTGATACAACTTATCAAAATGTTGGCATTTTGTTCAAGTTAGAGTAAATTCCAAGAAACTCAAAACAAGTCTTGGGCATTTAGGGGTTAAAAAGCTTGGTCTGTCACTCCAATTGACTGTCTAGTTTTTCTCTAATGATTGCCTAGTTTTTTGGAAGGCCAGAAAAAATATTTTTGTTAATTTAAATGCTACTATTTTGGAATCTACCACTAGAAGGAAATGAGGGGTTTTGCAACTACACTATGCAACTAGTTTTTAGTTGCATAAGACACTTGTGCCTAGTTTACGACTGGTGATACTTTGGAAATCGATTTCTTGGTAGACTTGTAGTTGCTATGGACACCATCTCATATGCAACTTGTTTGCAACTTGTAGATTTTAGAATATAAATTTCATTGATTTGTAGATTTCAAAATTTCAAAATTATTTTTTTTCTAGATTTTCGAATTTCAGATCTACCTTTCTTCTTGATTTTAGAATTTTAAATATATCTTTTTTCTAGTTTCAAAATTTTAGACCTATCTTATTCCTCGATTTCAAAAATTTGAATATTGGTATTTAATAGATTTCATTGGTTAGGAAATTTTATAATTTCATAGATTTTAAAATTTCTTGGATTTTAAATTTTTTCTGATTTCTCTAGACTATAGAAATCTACAAATTATAGAAATTGATATTCAGTAAAAATCTACAATTTATAGAAATCTTAGAATTAAATCAAAAAAATTAATTGCATAAGACTACACAACTTACTAGTCTTATATGTCCAATCTGATGGTAGTCTTTACAATTGATATGGGACAATTGATATAAGACAAATGGGAATGAACTTTGGAAGCAACTAAAAAACAGCTAGAAAACAACTAGAAAACAACTAAGAAACAACTAGTATACAACTTAAAAGCAACTAAGAAACGACTAGTTTCACACTTAGAAAATTCAATTTTTTTGTTGATTTGGTAACATTCATTTGGTTCACTTTTCTATTGCATTCTTCTTCCAATCAACAAATCACTCTCCAAATCAATAGAAAGTGAATCAAATCTATGCAACCAAATCAACAAAAAAGCTAAATTTCTATTAGTGTAAAAAATGACTAAAAAACAACTAGTGTATGACTAGAAAGTGACTAGAAAGCGACTAGTAAAGAACTTTGGTCATTTTACAATTGCAATCTTTTTCTAGTTGTTTTCTAGTCATTTTTTGCAACTATAGATTGACTTCCTTGCGACTAAAACAATGTATCAATGATGTAAAACAACAACATAAAACAATAAAGTTAGATTTGGTGCTAATAGAGAGGATTACAATCGTAAGATAGTTGTATAGGACACTAGTTGCATAATAGTCGATTGTGCCGGACACGTTTTTCTTCTAGTGCACACGGTGAAAATTTCAGATATTTTTTTCACACCTTCTCAAACCAGTGTACTACAAGATCCTACAAACATATGGGTCTAAAATTTTTTTTTTTCTAAAGTTTGGTACTTATACTAGAAATGGCAGTTTTGGAGCAATTTTGGTAGAAAGATAGTAAAAAACTTTTAGGAGTTAATAGTTGTTTGTTCTAGTTTGGTATTGATGCTTTTGTTATTGAACTCAAGATGTGGGGATTTGTACAAAAATGATAAGAGAGCATCGGAGCATCTATGATACCTTATTCAACTTCAAATTCACAATTAGACTTGAGATGTTCACCACTCCCTTCAAGAACGATAATGAAGATGAAGCAGAACAACCCTATGCCATCAATCACCAAATTCTGACATCAATTAGACCCCCATTTGTATCAATCACCCACCTATTACCACAATATTAAAGTCGGTAAAAGTTTGAATTTGGTTGTGTTGCAGTCAATGTGGAGATTGACAATCATATGAGGAAACACTAAGGATATACGTGGAGACAATATCACCAATTGTTGGTCCAGATATAACCATACTGATGAATGCAATCCTCTTGTTTAAAAACCTAGACTTCGGTGTCGGCAAAAAGCAAAATTGCAGATGACTACTGGCATACAGATATCTTCAAGTAATGTCATCCTTTGCATCATAGGAATTAGATTTTCAGACTTTCAGACTCAAATAAACAAGATCAGACTTGGTTTCAGCAAGATTCTAATTTAGCCTACAATCTTAGTCTTCCATACTCTTCGAACAGTCTAGCAATTTTCATTGTTGACTTAATGCAGCAGATTTATTCTTACTAACTTAGAGCAGTCAAATGAGCATCAGTATATACCTCATGAGCATATGCAGTAGCAGTCGCGATGAATCCTCCTGTATTTTCGTTGAAGATGGTGTCATTGAGACGACAGATTGCCTTAACCGGTTGCAAGCAAATCTAAGTGCCAGACTTTTGCAACCCTTGCAAAGGCACGCCGAAGTCATATGAAAGCCTCCCATACTCCTGAAATCAATCTATTTTCTGTGTGCCATGTCCAAGAGAGGTGCTACAAAATTCAAGGGAACGGGAAGGATCGAATTTCTAAATTGAACATCATTCACTCTTCCATGCTCATTTATGTCGTGAGAACACTTTCAAGTCTGCAGGTAGTGAAACCAGTTGTTGCAGTGTCACATGGAAGTCAAAGCATTGTTGAACGCCCATACTTTTCCCCATAGTTGCAGTGGCTGGCAGTAGCTACACTTGCCTATGTTGGCTGAGTTTTAACACTTTCATTTTTGAACTCAAGGTGTAAGGATCTGTGCCAAAGAAAACTCAAGATGTCAAAGAATTAGAGCATATTGAATACCTGGATTCTTCCTTGAATTAGCAGTTGGTTCAAGGTCCTCCTTTCAAGAATACGTCTTGTACATCTAGCAAAAATTGCTGCACATAATTCTGAATCCTTCTTAGAACTGGCTGCTAATGAATGTTAAATTTCCACTTTTATCAAAAATTTCCGTACTGAGCAAACTGACACACTAGAGCGTTCGGTGAATTCGAACCATCAATCCCTAAACCCCATAACTGAACTCAGCAAGTTTAGACAATTTGCGATGGTAATATGAACCCCATCTAAATATATACGTGTTGAGATAAGATAGGATAAGATAAGATGACGATCCCAGTCAACCAATTAACTTAGGTTAAGTGTATTTATGTTAAAGTAAAAGTAGTACTCCCTCTATTTTTAGTGGTACTACGGAGGCTATGATCCTCCATATATATATGTGATAAGATAACCCTCATAATACATAAGTTTGCTCTCTTCATCACAACACGTTATCAGCACGATCTTATCACTACTTATTTTTTTTTTTTTCTATTACTTTGTTTTTTTGCTTTTAGCTGCCATGTCTACACCAGATGCAAAGCACCCTCGAGAAACTAGCTCCCAAGTGCAACCTCTTTTGTTCGATGCTTTAGAGGCAGATGGTAGTAATTTTATGGAGTGGAGCATCAACATCAAGACATATTTTTATGCGGAGGAATTGGACAACGCGCTAAACACTAAACCTGAGGAGGACTTTCCAACATCATCAAAGTGGAAAGCTCTGCTTATTCTTCGCCGCCACCTCGACATCTCTCTCCGACAACAATACATCCAAGTTGACAACCCTGCGGACTTGTGGAGCCAACTCCATGATCGATTTCATCATGAGCAAATCATCTTCCTTCCTCAAGCTCGCAATGATTGGATTACTCTTCGTGTTCTTGATTTTCCTGATTTTCTTTCATTTAATGCCGAATTGCACCGCATAACTGCATAGCTATGTCTTTGTGGTGATAAAGTCACAGAGAAAGAGTTGATAGACAAAACCCTATCCACTTTTCCTCCTGCTTTTGCCCTTTTAGCCCAACAATATAGAAATATGAAGTTCAAGAAACACTCTTGACTAATGTCTTATCTCTTACTTGCTGAAAAGCAGCACCAGTTTTTACTTAAAAACATGGAAGCAAAACCCCCTTGGGAGACTCACACTTTGGAGATCTCGAGACGGCAGCCATACGGCATGAGGCAGAAGCAACAACACTCACCAAATCGGCACAACCCGAAAGATAAGTCTAATTCTTCTAGCCCCTCCTCTGATAGAGTCTCACGGTCTCGATTCTCAGATCGCTCTTCTCATCATGATTCTCGCTCTTCTTGTCCGTTTGATAGAACTTTCAGTAAAAAGTCATCTTTTCCTAGTGACAAGCGTACTTGTCACAAGTGCGGCCGTCAAGGACATATTGCCCGAGATTGCCGCACTCCTGCGTACTTCGTTAGTATGTATGAAGAGCTAGAGAGGCTTAGAAATGAAAAGAGAGAGGCTCATACGCTAGACGCCCCTTCTTCTTCCGATATAAATACCGAAAATTATATGGTACTTATCTCTGAAGAACTACCTCCCACAGACATACTAACGAAGTACGCAGGAGTGCGGCAATCTTGGGCAATATGTCCTTGACGGCCGCACTTGTGACAAGTACGCTTGTCACTAGGAAAAGATGACTTTTTACTGAAAGTTCTATCAAACGGACAAGAAGAGCGAGAATCATGATGAGAAGAGCGATCTGAGAATCGAGACCGTGAGACTCTATCAGAGGAGGGGCTAGAAGAATTAGACTTATCTTTCGGGTTGTGCCGATTTGGTGAGTGTTGTTGCTTCTGCCTCATGCCGTATGGCTGCCGTCTCGAGATCTCCAAAGTGTGAGTCTCCCAAAGGGGTTTTGCTTCCATGTTTTTAAGTAAAAACTGGTGCTGCTTTTCAGCAAGTAAGAGATAAGACATTAGTCAAGAGTGTTTCTTGAACTTCATATTTCTATATTGTTGGGCTAAAAGGGCAAAAGCAGGAGGAAAAGTGGATAGGGTTTTGTCTATCAACTCTTTCTCTGTGACTTTATCACCACAAAGACATAGCTATGCAGTTATGCGGTGCAATTCGGCATTAAATGAAAGAAAATCAGGAAAATCAAGAACACGAAGAGTAATCCAATCATTGCGAGCTTGAGGAAGGAAGATGATTTGCTCATGATGAAATCGATCATGGAGTTGGCTCCACAAGTCCGCAGGGTTGTCAACTTGGATGTATTGTTGTCGGAGAGAGATGTCGAGGTGGCGGCGAAGAATAAGCAGAGCTTTCCACTTTGATGATGTTGGAAAGTCCTCCTCAGGTTTAGTGTTTAGCGCGTTGTCCAATTCCTCCGCATAAAAATATGTCTTGATGTTGATGCTCCACTCCATAAAATTACTACCATCTGCCTCTAAAGCATCGAACAAAAGAGGTTGCACTTGGGAGCTAGTTTCTCGAGGGTGCTTTGCATCTGGTGTAGACATGGCAGCTAAAAGCAAAAAAACAAAGTAATAGAAAAAAAAAATAAGTAGAGACAAGATCGTGCTGATAACGTGTATAGCTCTTGTAAATATAGCTCTCATAGACAGTGCCACGACGCATACAATTCTAAAAGATCCAAAATACTTTGCATTTATTGGACATGATGTAGCTGCCTGGCGAACTTGTGACATCATCACAATTGCTGGAAGTTGGAACTTTCAGTTCCGAGAGGGCCAGGCAACTATAGTATTGCCTGGGAGGACCCCCCTCTTGTGTGAAAAAGCAATGTATTCCCCTGATGCCCCCCGGAGCCTGATCAACTACCGGGACTTACGGGCCAATGGGATGGATGTCTCCACTGTGCTGGATGACCATGAAGAGGTATTGGAACTCAGGCAAGGAAGGCGATGCCTTGCCACTGCAAAAGCAGGAGTTACCGGCCTATACGAGATATTAATAAGCCCTCCTAAGGAGTCAGCTTTCCACTTCTCTACTTTGGTAGGAGATGATGAAGAGTACCGGGAACTCAGGCAAGGCCGACAGTCCCTTGCCACTGCAAAAGCAAGAGTCGATGGACTATGTGATAGCAACCCACGGGGCTCTACTTTGATACTCCTCTTTCCAACTAAGACTGGATTGTGGCATAGTCGGTTGGGCCATCCAAGCACCACTATGTTCAGGAGGATGTTACCTTTGTTGGAAGGACACAATTTGTGCACAAATGATGCTGACAAGGTCGGGAGCTGCGCGGCATGTTCACAAGGAAAGTTTATTAAGCGCCCTTCACAATGGAAGCTACCAATGGAACTCCCCCTATGTTACAACGCCTACAAGGTGATATATGCGGACCTATTACTCCGTCTTTTGGACCATTTCAATATTTTCTTGTGCTTGTTGATGCTTCCGGCAAACACTCGGAGGTGTCTCCGCTCAACACCCGAAACATGGTATTCCCCAAGCTTTTGACCATGCTTATTAAGTTTCGGACTCATCATCTGGACTATCTTGTGAAGAGTTTAAGGATGGACAATGCCCAAGAATTTTGATCTCACACTTTTGAGGATTATTGTGTTGCTACCAGGATTTCACTTACATACTCTGTACAGTATGAGCATTCCCAAAACGGATTGGCGGAGGCGTATATAAAAAAGATCCAGCTCATCACCCGGCCTTTATTAATCCATGCAAAGTTGCCTAGCACGATGTGGGGGCATGGAGTTCTCCATGCAGCAATACTACTCAAGTTCCGTCCTACCTTGCTCAATACTTACTCTTCTCTTGAGCTAATATCTGGACAAGTCCCCAATGTTTCCTACCTTCGTGTCTTTGGCTGTAGAGTATGGATTCCCGTTGCTGAACCTCATACGAAAACGATGAGTAGTCACCGTCAAGAAGGGATCTATATTGGTTTTGATTCCCCTAGCATCATTCGGTATGTTTCACCCTCATCGGGTACTCTACTTCATGCTCCATTTGCCAATTGTCATTTTGAAGAGAATACTTTTCCTAGTTTGCGGAATGCCAAATCCCCTGCTTTAGATTTTTGGGCACCTGAAACCATCATTAACAACCCTAACCCCCGCACAGCCTTAGCTGAGTCCGAGGTCAAGAAACTATTCATTTACAGTCCCTTGCAGACAAACTACCAGACGGCTTTAGTGATGGCCCCTGCATTACTAGAACCCCCCTCCCTGGCACAGGGCTTACCCCCATTAGTTTCATCCCTTCTAAATATAAGTCGGACCCTATTACTTCTAAACCCGAACGCCCCCGTCTTAATCATGTCAGCCTACATAGTGATGTACCTTTTTCACCTGATACTGATTCACAGCTTTCTTGTTTCCCTGAAGATGGTCCATCTGTGGCCGCCTTCATTGTCGTACGCGCAATCTAGGCGTAAGTATCCTTAACACAAAAATGTGCCAAATTAACACGAAATATCGTCCCAGGGAATTTCCGGATTCTATGTAGTATGTTCTAGCTATCTGGCTTTTCTATCTTTCTTTCTTCTCACGTACTTACTCTTTTCCAGCTTCCTTCACAATCCGGATCATAAACTATCCGGAATCCGGTTTACGTCTCTGCTTCCAATCCGGTTTTCTATACCTCTGTTTTACCTTCAAAGGGTCCACTGTTGGTCTTGTAGAGGGGTAAGGACTCACCACTCGTTGTTCTCCTACAATTCTAACAAACACAAATAAAAACACTCAAGTACTCAAAAGGTTGCAGCAAGACGAGAAGATCCGGATCCTCACAGCTTCCGGATGGTAAATCTGGAAAGCAGGTCACTCAGGAATACTTCACTCTCCCTAACTACAACGACAGATCTCAGAGTCAAGTATAAGTATGGGGGTGTGATCTTTCTAGAGGTTAGATGAATTCTAAGGTTGGCAGATCTTCCGGACAGGTGGGAACTTCCTTGGACGGGCGCTTACCTCCGCACGGCTTGACAACCGGACTCGCTTCCCCGCTACTCAGATCCAGACTACTCTTGTAGTAATTTAAAGACACAATGCTCAGCTCCTAAGTCCACAATCTAACAACATTACAATAGCACAATCCCAACTTAGACCGTATTCTCCTAAACCCGGATTCCTCCTCACCCGTCCTTTCCTTTCAACAGTCAGACCATTGGTCAACCCAATCCGGATACACTGATAGAATGAAAATGCATATCCGAAAGCTTAGATATTGAAAAGGGAATGAAATACAATTGAAATTCAACTAGGAGGGAATGAGAGGCAACTAACTTGCCCGCCCTTAAAAACCCAAAACAAAACCAAAGTCAACAACCTAAAAACAACAAAAGGCAGCCCACAAACCAGGGCAACCTCACACACACACCAAGGAAATCCTGATTTAATCGGAAAGTCCTTATCCCTAAACTTCCGGAACCTGGGCCCACGCTAGGGTTCCGGTTCCGGAACTAACTAACTAAATTCTAATCCACTACTACAAGTAGTCCCCTTTGAACTACTTGGTCATCCGAGACTTCTTTGAACTCCCAGCTCCCTGCTTGGTTGTCGGTTTACCAGAACCCTTGGCTGGCGTCATCTTGGCAGCTCAAGGCGGATTCTGCCGGGTCGTTGGAGACATCTCTTCCTCATCTGTATCCTCCTCAGACTCAGTAGCGGATTCAAACTCACCGGATTCAGAGTCTTCAATCTTCTGCTTTGCTGGCTTTTTACCTTCTGGCTTCCGCTTCTCCGACTTCCGGAGTTTCAGTTGCTTCTCAGGTTCCACCATCTCCAGTTCTTCATCCGGATCCGAGAATTCGACCTCCACTATTTCCGACCTTGTGTTCCTCCGGGTTTCCGACTTGAGTTCCGGTCTCGCCTCTGGAGCCGGATCTCCCAGATCGATCAATTGTGTCCCCCGTGCTGGTGATGGCTCCGCCATGTGAGGGAATTTCTCCGGGTGCTCCCTTGCCGGATTTATCGTCCCCATACCTTCTAAGAGGTCTCTCCGGATTGGCAATCTCTGCCCTATCTTTCCGGATCCCGCCGGAGACTGTGAGGAAGGACTAAAAGTATTCACTGTTCCCCACTTCTGGAAATGACCCGAGGAAGGTACCTGGGGCAACTTGAACAGAGACTTCAAGCCTGAATCTTCTTTTGTTCCGGAAGTTCCGGCCCCGTACTTGGCTGGCGACTCCATGAAGATATCCGAAAATGGCCCAAACTCGTCCTTGACCACATCCAGAGGACTCAGCAACTGCCGCATCTCGTCCAAAACGGTCTTCATCTTGGCCTCGTAATCGACCAGGACTTGCAAAACTCGAGATCCGGTGACAATGCCGTCGTTCTCGAGTTTCTTTGTGTAGAGCGCGGACCGGATGACCAGATGTTCCGGTTGTTCTACCAACCCCTTCAAATCCCTGACGAGCTTCAGGGCATCCGTCTTCTTCTTCCGGGCTGAGATCGACTATCCCTCCGTCCAGTAGAACTTGTTCTTGTAGTGGTCCCGTTCCGCTTTAAGCAGTGCGATCTCCTTGTCCTTCTCTTGGAGTAGTGCCGGATCAGGTCTCTTCCAGAGTTCGTTGAAGACCTGATCCGTCTCGACATTTAACTTGCTAGCGACACCCGTGATCACCCCTGCCATCTCAGCGTGCATCTTCCGGCACTGCACCATCCATCGAGCTCCGATCTCATAGAAGTCCGAGACATCGGAAAGTTCCGGCGATGGCTGGGTCAGGGCCGGATTTGATTCCGGTACATCCACACTCACTCTTCGTGAGTCCGGATTGGTTACCTTATGTCGCTTCTTCTTCTCCAGCGGCTTCGGTTCCGGATCCTCCTCCTCTTCTTCTTCTTCTTCTTCTGCTGCTTCTCCCGTCGGCTTCAACTCCTCCGTGAATCCGTACTTCAGGATCTGCATTCCGGTCTCATAAGCAATTTGTTCCGGCGGGGTCATGTAATCATAATGATGATACATGTGGAACAAGTACGTGCTGAGCGGACTCTGCTTGGCCTTCTCGACTGCTAGCGCCATCTTCTTGACCTTCTGGTGAATTAGGCCTGCCCAGTTCACGACCCGGCCTTCGAGTGCTCCGAAAATCGTATTCACGACTGTGACCGTAACTCTCGTTGGTTTTTCCGGATATACTATAGGAATCAAGAAATTCAGTAACCTCCTATGACGCTCATTGATACAGTCACTAACGGAGAAACCCTCCTTGTGGTGCGGTGGTTTCTTGAACTTTCCTTCATGAAACTTATCCGTCCGGGTTGCGCTTCCGGATCCGGACTGCGTCAACCCGTAAGTTTCCGCCTACATCCCTTCCGTCCAAGATGACAACCGACCCCTTGGCGTTGGCTCGAACTGGTTCGGCGCCCCCAAGACTAACTCACAAAGAAAATCCTCGCTCCTCACCGTCCAGGGTTTCTGGATGAACCCAATACACCCTAGTTTTGACAGATCTTCCTCTAACTCTAAACGTTTATCGGGATCAAATGGAATGATCGAGTACAAGAGTTTGACAGAAGGAACCCTCATCTGCCCCTGCGCCGACGTTTCCGCCATTGAACTATAATCCGGTGCAATCAGCACCCTCCTTTCCTTCTCTCCCTATCCGGCCTAACTCACCACTCTTTCACTCTTCTAAGAGAAAATGCGCTCCAAAACCTGCAAGCACACACCTCCTCAAGCGGAAGAAAGAGGGAGAAGAATGAGAAGATCGTCCGCTTAAGTACTCGGCCAGTGACCGACACCCGTTGGTTCGGTCATTTAATGCGCCGCCTTTTTCAAACGGATCCCTAGTTTTCGTAGGCCGGACCCCTAGTTCGTAGGTTGCCGGAATCCGGATCTGATTCCGGTTTTCGGATTCTGGTAAAAGTCCGTTTCTTACTTCTTCTACAAGTTTTTGTGAGCCGGAACTTTCTGACTAACTAGTTTCTACTAAATGTTCCGGTTCACGATTCCACCACTACAAAATTTTGAAAATATTTACGGAACTGATCTTAAACTAATCCAGATTTCTAAATAATGACATTGTGTGCTCCCACATTCATTATCCGGATCCTTAGTGCTGATCCTGACCCACTCACGTTAGATGAAGCAAAATCCAGCCCCAATGGCCGCAATGGCAAGTTGCTCTCAGTGCTGAGTATTCTTCTCTTAGAAAACATCAAGTCTTTGGTCCTTTATTGACCAATCTTCCTACTAAGCCTATAGGATACAAGTTGATTTTTACCCGAAAGTGAAATACCCAAGAGCAAGTAGTCTGGTTCAAAGTACGATTAGTGGCTCAAGGATTCAATCAGCGTCTCGACATTGATTTTGCCTTTACCTATTCTCCTGTTATGGATGCCACTACCTTTAGATATCTACTTGGCCTAGCTATACAACATTCTTTGGAAACCACACTTTTAGATGTCGTGACAGCCTACCTTTATGGAAATTTAGATGCCAAAATCCACATCAAGCCTCCTCCTAATTTCCTACCTATGCCCCCTCCGACTGATACTCCAGGCAAGTATTCTGGTCTTAAACTACAACGGGCCCTTTATGGATTAAAACAAGCAGGTCGCATGTGGTATCAACATTTGAGGAATTTTTTGCTTTGCCACAAGTTCCGGCACAACCCTACCCTTTCGTTTATATTTACTTTGAAGGAAGCTCACAGATTTGTGATAATTGCCGTATATGTTGATGATCTCAACCTTGTAGGTACACCCCCCGCTTGTCGTCAAATGGTGAATTTGCTAACAACCCAGTTTGAAATGAAACTACTCGGCCGCACCTCTTTCTGTCTTGGATTGCAGATTACACACTTGCCCGATGGAAGTATATTTCTACATCAGACTGCGTATACTCAACGGTTGCTTAAGAATTTTAATATGGACCAGGCAAATCCTTTATCTATTCCCATGATTGGCCGCAACAAGACCTATGATGACCCATACCGACCTTGCGAGGAGGAGGAGGAGGAATATGACAAGCAACGATACTTCACAGCGGTCGGAGCTTTACTATACCTATCTACTTATACTCGGCCGGATATATCATTTGCAACAAGCGTGCTAGCTCGGCATAGAAGCCTACATTGCGACATTGGAATCGAATCAAGCATCTTTTTAGATACCTCCGTGGAACTGAAGACTTAGGACTACATTATACAAAGAATGGAGCATCAGATTTAGTCGGATATGCAGATGCTGGTTTCAAGTCAGACGAAAACACCGGCAAGTCTTAGACAGGTTATATCTTCTTACGAAACAACGCACCAATATCATGGAAGTCTGTCAAACAGACAGTGACTGCCACATCAACCAACCATGCGGAGTTAATAGCATTTCATGAAGCGACAAGAGAAGTAGTTTGGTTGCGGACAATCGACAAGATCATTTCACATCAATGTGAACTCAACCACGACACACAACCGACAGTGATATTTGAAGATAATGCAGCATGCGTGGCACAAATAATTGGCGGATTCATCAAGGCTGATCGAACAAAACACATCAGTCCACAAATCTTTGGATTTACTCAAGACCTTATCAAGTCAGGACAAATTGAAGTGAAGAAAATTCAATCCTCCCACAACATTGCCGACTTTCTTACAAAGGCACTTCCTGCCTACGTCCACAAACGATTGGTTCAAGAAGCCAACATACAATCTCTTCAAGATCTTCTTTTACAATAGGTTACGCTCTTTTTCTTTCTGTGAATTTTCCTTATAAAGGTTTTTATCACAGTTAAGTTTTTTAACGAGGTAACTTGGGATCGAGGAGGAGTGTTGAGATAAGATAGGATAAGATAAGATGACGATCCTAGTCAACCAATTAACTTAGGTTAAGTGTATTTATATTAAAGTAAAAGTAGTACTCCCTCTATTTTTAGTGATACTACGGAGGCTATGATCCTCCATATATATATGTGATAAGATAACCCTCATAATACATAAGTTATATCTCTCTTGTTTGCTCTCTTCATCACAACAATACGGATTGGATCTAGCTTTCCATGTAATAAGCACATTTCTGAAGCCTCGTCAGCCTCATAATCAATGACTTCAATCAGGATGCAATCCAACTGCAGCTGAGTTCATGGATGAAGTCATTGATTATCAGGCTTCAAGAGAACAAAGGAAGCAACCATTTTCAGTGGAAGAACAGAACGATGGGACTAGACTAAGATTGGCATGCCCACATTCAGCATTTTTGAGAGATTAGTGAACCACAAAATTATAGTATAAACTATCAGTACGAAACGTCACCAACGAATGAGAACCGTTTGTTTCCCCATTTTGTGCATTCTGCTCCGCGCCGCTTGCATGTGACATGAAAATGTGGAGAAAAGGCTCGCCCTTTCCAACTTCTGGTTTGGAAATCCAGCTCAAATTTCGGAGATACAGACACACCGGATTCAGGTCTGGTCAAATCGTTGCGGATTATCTTAAAAAAAAGAGTCAAAACAAAGGTACGGACGAACTATTGAATCTCTACTTCAGCCAACCCTTAAATTCACTACCCAGTCAAAGCCTGAGAAAAAACCCATCCCATACCCAGTTGCTGTCAGGAATTTGAACCCGGCCGTGACAAAATTTTGCGTGTCGTTGTGAATTTCTGGTGGCCAAAGAATTGGTTACCAGTGTCAATTACGAGTCTACAAGGGACTGTTTAGTTCAACCACTAAACGGAACAACACTGAAGCGCATTGAAGGAAGAAAAAACGTACCCTGGTACATTTCTGAGAAGATGACTCACCTCTTTTAGGGATTTGAAAAAGTGGGAAGCAGAAGTCACACTCCCGGTTTTCGATGATCTTTCATCAGCAATTAGATCTTCAAAGTACCAGGGCAGCCAGGGACGTTTTACTTACTTCTCAACAGTTTGCGATCTTCCGCTTCACATCGACTCTGCATCAATTACAGAGAATTAACCCACGAAAGAAGGAATTAGGGTTCAGGGCATTCGTGACTTGGAGTTTCTAAACAATTCCCAATTCAGCGACCGCAATTAGGACTCGTTTTCGGTTGCGAGAGCGTCCAGGTCGGTCCCCCTCAACAGAATCATCCAATGTCACACCAATTAGTGAGGAATTAGGGTGAGGGTTTCCAAGGCGTTCGCTAAGTAATGCTCTAAATCGTGTACTGTACAATTCAGTTGGGTTTTTGTTTCGGTAGAAGCCCTTGCAAGGCGCTGAAACACGATCGGCACCCATTTGGAGAGTCATTCCATCGTCAAGGACAAGAAAGCTACAGTACAGACAAGTGAGACAAGTGAGAATCGGACGAACACAGACTGAGCACGCAAGTATAGAATCTATCTGACTGAATGTCAGAAAGATTCTCCACGAGTGGCGCCATTTGCGCTCTATGATTGAAACCTGAACAGAGAAAAAACACGGTGACTGGAAGCGCCTCCTCGCAACGTTCCGCTACTACTGTATGACACGCACAGGACTGAAAATTTGCCTTCAATTGGTAAAGAGGGGCAGAAACAACGATCGTGAATTCTCCTCAGCACGAATGTGAGTGGCGTCACCAACTTAGCTTAGCGTCTCGTCCATTGTCCTTCAATCAGCTGCAGCAAAGACCTTTTTCATAGCAATATTCTCTAATATCACATCCTCTGTTCTCTCACCTGGCGGTAGGTGTCCAGTTTCAAAAGCTCCCTCTCTGCCCCCCTATCCATACCTTAAGTTTGGCTTGTTTGTTTTGTTTTGTTTTGTTTTGTTTTGTTTTGTTTGTTGAGATCTCCTGGATCGTGCATCCCACAGCTGGCCGGGTACCGTCGGAAAGCTCTCGGCAAGGAGGGGTGCACGTGCTTTGTTTTGTGGCCTTTGTAACTACGGTGCGAAAGTTATTGAATTTTGAAGATTTAATGAATCAAGAAATTTGAAAATTGCTTGTATTTTTATTTTGACTGTGGCAACGGCATAGGGTACACTTCGTTTCGTGGCGTTCTAACCTATGGTGTGAAAGTGATGGAATTTTGAGTTATTTTTAATCTAAAAATTAGAAAATTATTTTTACTTTTATGATGAAATGGTCCAGATACTTTTTTTTCCTGGCGATTTGTTGCTTTAATTTGTCAAAAAATTCTAACCTCTCCAGACCAATCTTTCTATAAATGTGCCAACAATGTGAGGGCATGTAAGAGTCTATTGTTCCAAAAAAAAATAACTACCATAGGTGGACAGGAGTTCTTTATTTGTATATTAGTGTGCCTTGTGCCGTTGCCACAACCATTTCATCCATCACGATCTAGTTCACGTTTTCATTTGTAGCCTTTCTCAAATAGATAGATAGAAACTCCGGTATTCAAAGAAGGCCGGCGTGAAAAAAGTGTCTGTTCGTAATGTCAATGAGCCAATGTCCATCGGATCAAGGGCCATTGATGCAAAATTACTTTTCCCTTTCAAGAATAGACACTTTAGTACCAATAACCAGATAAAGTAACCAAGATTAAGGTTGTTGGGTAAATATGGATTATAAGTGTAAAGTGTAGTAGTGGAGGGTCACCAAGTCATGAGTTTAGAGGTTGATTGGAAAAAAACTAAATATCATGACTATGTGGTCTGGGTTCAATTTCCATCAGGCCCGTTTGAGCAGTAGTGTGATAGACATGGCTTGGTGCTGCTAGTGAATGATCGTTAGGCAGGAAAGTTATACCAACCAACCGGTTGCATCCCCTAATCTGAGATATTAAGTGCTTGCACCCGATTGTAACACAAATAAATAGTGATCTTCATCACTATCTTTTGATTCTTTTTCTCTTTTTTTTTAATATTTTGTTGTGTTTTGTATATTTCCAAATACAATTTGAACTGATTCCATCAACCCAAAGTTGCTTCTGGTTCTAAGTGTTGGCTCCTCAACGTCGGACGTAAACCACTCCTGGTTCCCGTCCCGTTCAATCGGCGGGAAGCTTCTGTGTCGTAATCCCCCATTACGCAGGCAAAACCGCTTAATCGGAGATTACGGATTTTTCATCCGGCTCATTGTTTCATTCAATTTTATCTCCTCTTTCAGTCGTGATTTACGTCGGGCAATACCCTTATCGTCGGGCGTTGCCCTATACGTAATCACGTGCTGGTTAATTGAGACCGGATTCTGTGTGCGGCTTGGTCCCAAGTAAGTTAAGTTAGTGAGCTCACTGAGGCTAGCTGCTGCTTGGAGAGCAGTGGCATTATTAGAAATACTGTGTGCTCAATAATGCAAAAATGGGGGGAGGATTTGAGCGCCCAATGGACACCAAAATCAAGCGCCGGAAGTGGCCGATGATTGCAGTGTTTCGGACTTCGGAGGGAGGGAGGGAGAGAGAGAGAGAGGAAGGCAGGATGCAGACAGAAACGGCAGGAGTTGAGATCTGCCTGTGCAAACCAGTTGTACTCCTTCTGTTTCTTAAAAAGACTTTCTTTGTATTTTACAAAAGAAACATGGGTCTTTTAAAGAAGCAGAAGGAATGTTAATTACGGAAGTTCTAGGTGATGGAAAAGAAAAGCCATGTTATGAAAAATAACATGTCAAACCAAACATTAGAGGGGATTCGGGGGCCTTGGAGGGCCATTTCAAGTCCGTTCCCCATTCTAGCCCGATTCTATAAACAGTGGTATGGGCTATCAAAAAATATTTATTTATTTACGCTTGTTTTTTTTGTTTTTGTTTTCAAATATTTTTTTAAGCAAATTATTTATTTATTTTCAAAAATGACGTGACAGTTGTTGTGCCACATCAGCCAGCTACTACAACTACGTTGCCGCAGTCTGGGAATTCATGGGAACTCGCAGCCCTCCGAGGCCCCCGAGGCCCCTGTAATGGGAGAGGCAATGGATGCTATTTCTCATAATGAGCCTATCGGCTTTTGCAATACCGGACATAACCTCAATCATAATGGATGGTTGGATCTCGATCAATCAAAGAGACGTCTGTTGTTCAAAATTTGAATGTTAACTAGTCCTTAAGGGATGTCATAATTAAATTGCGGGTAGTAGAATTGTGGGCAACAATGTTTGGAGAGAACCACCAGTTAGCTCATTGTTAGCTGGTAAAAATGGGAAAGAAATTTGTTGTGCAATTTGAAAACATCGGAATAAACCTAGTGAAAAAATCTATAAAATTCCTCTTTAGAGAAAAAAATTAAAAAAAAACTTGAAAAACTCGCTCAATATGCATGTGAGAAAATTTGGATTCTCTAGAGCGCTGCGAAATACCAAAAGCGATCTAGGATTGCATTTGTTTCACTTGCACAAGAATTTTTCCCCTAGTATTGCTCATCATTGGTACACCAAAGTGTCATTGGTACAAAGGTGCAACCAAGTGTCAAAGCATTGGTACACAAAGATTAGTATTCAACTGGAGGAGGATTGTGGAAATTATTGTTCAAAAGAGAATAGAAAACTAAGATGTGGGTGAATGCAAGAAACACTTGTACTATTTTATGTCACACCTTCAAATCGTAAGTCGTTGTGTGGTATAAGTTTTTAGGAAATGATGCAAACAACTTGAAACTTATATCAAAGTTGGACGTACACATCCCCAACGCATTGCATTTTTTTGAATTTCTCCAAAATTAATTGTGGAGGAGAAAGCGAATTTCAAAAAATGTCACAAATTCAATTTTGGAGTTTTTTAGTACTATGGAGTACCCATTCTGAAGTCATTGAAGTTGTAACGTGGCATGCTTGTTTATATGATTGCCTTCCAACTTTTTCAAGCGAGGGATTTTGAAAACATTGCTTCTAGTGCCGCTTGGAAGGCCCTAAAGTGTGATGACTTCAGTTGTAAATTTTGAAGAACTCTAAAAACAAATTCAGTTTTTGATTGTGCGGATGCCCTCTTGAATGACTTAGAAGAAATGGCCATTTTTTTCCTTAATTTTCTTAAGTCTATAGTATTTATGAAAAATGGAAAACCAGAACTGCCATTTTTTATGAATTATGGCAGTCTGTGGTTGAAAGTAGTACTCCAACGTGGTAAGTAACGATACATAGTATTGGTGGGGGCCCACTTTGGATGGAAATCACCCGGAAACCGAGGCGGTCAAATTGTCAGTTGTCTTTGTGAACAAATGAGAAGCAAACACATGTTGCCCAGGCATTGCATCCAACATTAAATCAAAGGGCCAGATTTCCTCTGTTGTGAAGTTCCTAGTACTCACAGTACTCGTAGTACACATAGTATTGGAAGAGAAAAAAAAAAAAACGCAACAAATAGTACAAGTATTTCTTGCATTCACCCATGTATTCTTTGTCAGTCCTGATATTCATAAAAAGTGAACCTATTTCTTTGTTAAAAATTCCTTCCTTAAAGTAACTCAGTAGGGTTGCAAAAATAGCTTGACTTGTCAAACCTCGGGAACCCTTTGGAGAACCCAAATTTTTTCTAATAGAAATTAAAGGAATATAGATGATAAAACTAAAAAAATATTGCAAATGTTGGTGGGCAATTGGTGAAGGATTTGACATGATAAGGATCATTTTTAGATAGCATGCTCTTGGTCGCAGTTTGATTTTGTATCAATTTTGAATGCAACTCGTAGCCACACTCTAAAACCATTCTAACTTTAGTTGAACACGATTACTACTACTTAGAGTATTTACTTAGAGCATCCCCACCCGGCTTGCAAAATGCAAGCTAGGTTGCAAGCCTGGCAGTCCATTTTGCAAGCTGAGGAAGAAGGGTCGCCCCACCCACGGCCTCTTAAGAGGCCATTGCCATCCAATGAGCTACGTCCACATTCACGGATCATGTCCTTGTCTTTTGGGAAAGTGGAAAAGGCGCTTGTCTCATGCGGTTTGCAAGCCGGTTTGCAAGCCACCCTTTGGCTTGCAAAAGAGCCCGGTTTTGCAAGCCACCGGAGACTTTTGGCTTGGCCTCTTAACAAGTTCATCCATTATGCAAGACGGGTGGGGCAATTTTGCAAGCCTCTCTTAACAAGTCATCCAATATGCAAGACGGGTGGGGATGCTCTTAGTATTTGCCTGCTGTAGCTAAATTTTGTTGGATCTTGTTCAGAATTGAAAGACAATACCAATGCATCACAGCAAGGCTATTCTAAATTTTCCAAAGTGCTAATTACAGTTGCACCCACACTTATTTTCAGGGGACGGTTGCAATAAGCTGTGGTGACGATTCTCGTGGATTCCCACAGCTAGCATCGATCATGATTCTGAATCTCACAGTCAACTCCCTTGTCCAATAGATGCATTTTCAACTCTTCTCAAGTCAACGGTTTGTCACCCTAAGCCAGAACTGTACTGGTAGGCTTGAGTGAGTGGAGATGAAATCCTGCATAATGAAAGTTAATGAAAGTCATTTGGAGTCGTTGACGACAATTGAGAATCAATCAGCTTCCAATACGCCAACAGAAGAAATTATCGACAGGTTGGCCGAAGAAATGGCCGAGCTGGGTCAACGGAGAAACCAAAGCATTGTCTAAGTATGTGGAAGTACTTTGAAATGTAACTTATGTATGAACGCCGTAATCATCATATCACATTATTGTAAACTTGTAATGCGCAATGCTTTGTAATTGCACAGTCTTGATGTTGTGTACAGATTTGATTGGACAACTTCTTCTTCATGTCAAGTTGTGAACACGTGTAAGAATGCACTAAGTTAGAAGCTCACTTGTTTCCTTGAACCACTCGAATTAGAGAGGATCTTTTAAGGCAATGGTATAATTTTCCATTTGTTCAAAAAAAATAATTAAAGTAGAGAGAGTGGATGCCTTTCCAAGAATGTGATTGATCGAACTCAACTTTCAGTTTGTAATGCGCGCTACTATGATTGATCCTATTAGTGCAAGTGACACTTAAATTATTGACCGTTGTGGGATTCACAGGAAAACTGTGAAGCTATTAAAGAATGACATTTGCAGTAGCCGTGTCAGTGGATCTCACACTAATGATATGCTGCTGACTAATTCAAATGAATACTTCTAATAAGGTTGCAAAGTTACTCCAGATCGATACTTGTAATTCCTAAGTCACCACTGCAAACTTCGATCATTCAACCAAAAGGCAGGTACTAGAAGCAAACCAGAAAAATCTCTGCAACACGACTTCATGCCAACCTTCAGATTTGATGTCTGGCACCCCTGTACGTACGAACGTGGAAGGTTGCTTCAGTTCTGGAGATTGATGAGTCATCTCTGTAACTTCTTCAATGAGAATGTTCGCTTCCAACTTAGCTTCAACGCATGTTCATTTATCTGGTGCCGAAAATTCGTTCACGAGTGTAGCAGTAAGCTTGAATTTGTGCTCTTTCATAGGAACAGCTAAGACTGGAAGTACTAATGAAATCCCAGACTCTTAGTACGTTCACACAAAAAATGGGTCAGGTCAGCAATTTTCGCACGCAACTGAGCCTTGGAAAACTTAACTTTATTAGATTAATTATTAAAGAATCGTCAATTCTGGTACCCATGCAGATGAAACTTTGAACATTCTTTGCCACTGGAATCAAATTAAATCCGTGCGTGATTCAGGAGCCTGGAAAGATCCGTGGATCGGGGAAGAATAGTTTTCTCTGGTGTAAAATTGATTTCTCGGCTCAGGTGCTCGATCTTTCATTCCCAGAAAATAGTGTAGCTAGCCTGCAAACTAAGGAATCATGTTACTTGGTAATGAATATTTAGTACGAAATGGAAAAATTAATCATAAATTAGATACCTCGAAAGGCTGGAGATTGTTTGAGTGACGCTTGAGTAAATCAATTATTCTTACAATATGGATCGAACCGCCCGCCATAGCTAAGTTAGGGGATTCTAGTTTTCATGATAGTATGCAAACGAAAGCCTAGCCGGAATCAATGTGCAAGACAACCCAGTTGAACTCATTAACGTTTCAACATCGTAACGATACTATGAACAAACTAATTTACGTTTAAAAATCTTAACGAATACTAAGTTAGATCAATGTTCATCGTACTCGTTAAGATGACCCTTTTCAAAAGCTCCGAAATTGCTATATTCAAGTGCACCGCGTTTGAAGATGGGCATCTGTAAAAAGTGCCAAGTTCCTACTATAACTTGTTCATTATTTTTTACGAATACGATGAAATGACATGCGCACCACTTGGCAGTAATCAAAGCAAACTTACAGAGAAAAGGGTTCACTGCTTCACATGCACAGCTAAGCTACAGTATCTCCATAACTGGTAGTCATCCCATCATTGAGCCGTGCAGGGCGTGCTTGAATTCCAGCGACTGGGCCATACCATGCCCAAGCACGAAGCAACATGCCGGTCCCTGCACCAAACTCCATAGCCCCAGTCGCTCTGCACGGAAAAGTTAGTCAACGTGAACATATTTACTAGTACATATATATATATATATATATATATATATATATATTTTATTTATTTATTTATTTATTTATTTATTTATTTATTTATTTATTTATTTATTTATTTATTTATTTATTTATTTATTTTTTTGAAACACATGGACAATTTTCATTGATGAGGGGAAACAGTACACAGAACCAGAGGGAGAACCCTTGGCGGCAATATTTTCATTTTCTAAAACCAATTTCAACACCTACCTTTTTTCTTTCCTATTTTTTATTTTTTTTTGGTAAAAACCAGAGGCAAGAGAAGCAAAGAAGGACCAAAAAGGCAGGAAGAAGAGGAGGCTCTAGACAGAGCCAAGTACCCAAAGCAAAGGCAAAAAGCCTCCGACACCTCCCAGCCGTAAGAGCCAACCTCACTTAGTTAAAACCCTTCAACTTAGGATGACTCAAAGTCCAAGCCATCTGAAGATGAGATCTCTTGCCAAAAAAATCCGTTTGCAACCACGTATTATCGAACCGCCTGAGGAAAATGCCTGCTTTGTCAGGGTATAGCACACAAAGTTTAGTGGTCTTAAACCCTGCCACACGAGTATGATCAACAAAGGCTTCCCATAGCATGAGTTCCAGCTTCTAGGAAGGCTAGGTGTTGTTATTGAAGCAAATAGCATTCCGGTCAAGCCACGATGTCCAGATGACTGAGCCTCTAAAGAGAGACCATATTGTGGATCCTTTTTTCAACCTCCTGGGAAGCTTTGATTCAAGAATGCATTGCTCCCAAGTAAGAGAAGGCCAGCTATCCGCCATTGTGGGAACTTGAAGGGCCAAACAGAGAACAAAAAGGGCAAAGTTCCACGCATGCCTGGTCTTGGAACAATGATGGAATCTATGAAGAATAGTCTCATCAAGGTCGTCCTGGCAACTAAGGCAAACAGTAGAAATACTGGGATTAGCTACTTTCCGCCAATAGTGAACCGCAACTGCACAGTGATAAACTGACCAGAGGAAGCCAGCTTCTTTTTGAGGCTGAGATTTTATGCCACACTTCATGTCTTCATTCCATCGAGGTTGATACCCCACTACCATTTCACCATGCCATTTCTCATGGATGGGCTTAGCAAAAGACAAATGTCCAGAAGCATTTGGACCATTCATAAATCGTACTACTTTAACTAAGAGTTCAATTCTGGAAAGGATAAGCTTAGCTGTGACAAAATGCAACTCTTGTGCTTCACGGCCTCTCCAGCACGCCAAAGAAATAGAAGGATTTTTTACTCCTTGCAGGTACAATTTTTTAGAAACTTTGCGCACGTCATGCAACAGATGTAGCTTTCCATCTCGATTCCGCTGCAATGGCATCCGTATTTAATTTCAGTGAACCTCTTCTCTACCCTGCCTTGTCGAGCAGGGTGCGAGGAAAATAATATCTAAACATGGATGCCGAAAATTCTGGGAAATTATTTTTCCAAAAAACCAAAAATATACGGTGAAAAATGGAATATTGGTTTATATTATAGTTATTAGCTTCTGTGGAACCTTATTTTTAGAAAAAAATAATTGTTCGGCAGAAAGGTGCCGACCCTGACCTTGCTGTATACTTCTCGTTTTGGAACATTTGGAAAGTTCTACTTTTGGAGCTTCGGGAACTGAATGTCCAAATTATTTGCGCTACATGCAGCATGTTATCTTAACAAATATAGTCAATTTTGTGACCAGGACAGCAAGATATCTGCGGGATAATTTCAATTGGCTAAACGAAATTCAGTTCTCAAACCACGGAAGTCAGATCCAATGAAATTGGAGACCATGAAAATAATGCTCTTCAGTTACGTACAAATAATTATTTTCTTACCGTTCCAGAGAAAGAAAGTTGCTTCCAGGGAAGACCAGATCGAAGTCGCCGTACTGGGAAGCTCTTCCACGTTCACGTTTTTGGGGTATGGTCAATCGGTAACGGCAACACTAACAGTCTGTAGCCCTAACTCAACATCCCACCAGCTGGGTGCTTTCCACATCACAAGAAAGTCTTGCAAACCTGGAAGCTTAAATTGAAATTGAGGAATAAATAAAATTAGTGATCGCATGTTTCACCCTTTTTTTTTTTTTTTACAAATGAGAAAACCCACTGCATTAAAAAAGTAAAATTTTCACCTTTTTCTAGCAACATTTCTGAAAGCTATTCAGCTTGTACTGTCGCCCCTGCTTGAGGAATCGAGGATTGTCAAGAATGCCACTCACAAATATGCTTTCAGAATCCCCTTCCATCAATAAAGTCCGACCGACGATTGCAAAGAATGTTCACCGATCCACTGTCTCCTCATCTTCTGGAATACACATCGTCCGGTAGCTACATCCGAGGCCACATCCGAATAATCAAAAGCACATCCTTGCATACTAACGTGCTCAACGGGAAGAAAATGAATACCTTCAATCCAGCAGCTAGAGAATATCTTCCAACATGAACGTATTTGCGGGTGTCCTCAGGGGGAATCTGCCGGTGTCCTCACCGTCACTTCCTTCGGATAAGGCCTCTCAATTATGCAAAAGAGAAAGCTTCGTTCACGCAGTCAAACAGCACTGATTATGCAGCTTGTGTTGAGGACTTTGCGGTCTCGAAACCAGTCCAAACTCTGGGCCCACAACCTCTAGACCAAGTTGACACGAATTTATATATACAGAGAGAGAGAGAGAGAGCTTTCACAACACTTCATCTCAGAGCAAAGTACCAGTCCGAGAACCAGTCCGGGAACCAGCTAGTTCTCAACTGAAGCGTACTCTCTGACAACAGCTTTTGATAAACCTCAGCTGGTGGTTTGAGAGTGTCTTAGTAGTGCAACATCATGGTTCCCCGAGTAGCTCTGCTTTGCTGTGTAACAGTTCTGGTGTTGCAAATACTGGGTCATGTAGCGAACGCAGCCGACGATCCCGTCAAGAAATCCTACCGGGATGCGACGGAGGCTGATTACTGGAACTGGGTGTCCATGGTGGAAACTAATCATCAGACAGCGGCTGTGACCACGGAGTCGGAAGTAAGCACGGAGGCGAGTTCGAGCGGCACCACTTTGTATGTGGGGAGTGGAGGCTACAAGAAAGTGCAGGATGCTGTGGATGCTGCGCCGTCTGGTGGGGGTCGCACCATTATCGAAATCGCTGCCGGAAACTATTGGTAACGACATCCAGCCCAGCCTTCGTTTTAATTTGTTTCCACCATGAACATTAAATCCTCCCGGGATTCTTTACAATAGCGTGCGTACGTGCTTCATAGTGCTGAAATTGTGGCTTTCAAGTGACTGTCGAAATCGAGCTTCTGGAAATTGCAAACTTGATTATGTAGTCAGACTGAAGCTGCGCTTATTTTAGTCATCGAATCCGCCATATATTTTCACGTGGAGTCCAGTTGTTTAGAGAAGTCTTCTCACATGTATTCGTGGAATGCTATATACTGTGTAGAGAATTACCCAATCCTTGCACAAATTCGGAGATCATGGTTTGGTTGTAGCAGAGTTCATGAATGCTAGCTTCAATCTCTGAAGTTCACCATCGATCGGTTGATCTCTTTCTGGGAGTATCAAGCTAGATGGTTCAATTTTTCGTGGTGCGATTAGCTGGGCTCTTGATTAGAATGAATGCTATAAAATGCTGAGCTCAAGGTCTGCGCGCGTTCGAGAGCCGTAGCAACATTGTCACCCAGGACTAATGTAGAGTTCAAGCTGATGAATGGAGGTGGGTATGGCCCAATTTTCAGGGGACACGTGACGGTGCCCAAGGGGAAGGTGATCACGTTTCAAGGAGTGGGCACTCCAGTGCTGGATTACGATGACACGGCCAATTCCGCAGGAAGCACTTCCAAGAGTGCAACCGTCGTCATTCTGGCGGATTACTTTATCGCCAGGGGCGTGACTTTCAAGGTACAACAGAATTCAGGCCAGCGTCCCAGTTATGATTCATGCATTTAGATTTAATTCAAAACTTGAAGTTCAACTAGTTAGTACGTAGTGCAAGCTAGCACCGACTTTTGACTGGTTCAATTTCGTATGCAGAACTCCGCTCCGGCTCCTACTGGGGGTGCTGTTGGCGCGCAAGCAGTGGCCCTTCGGATTTCGGGTGACAAGGGAGCTTTTTTCAACTGCAACTTTTATGGGGCCCAAGACACGCTCTACGATCAGAAGGGACGGCACTACTTCAAAAACTGCTTCATCCAAGGTAGAATTTAATCCAGAGAGTCTAATTTCAAAGAGAGTATTTTCCCTTGTTCTCCTTACGGGAATATTTGAAGTTTCCCAGTGCAAATTATTAGGGAAAATCAGGGATAGCGGAGAATCGGTGGCACCAATTTCCCTGTTAGCGACACTGAGAACCGGGGATGACTGTCCGGGATCCAGAGTCCGTAGTATAATGATCTCCCTGTTTTTCATCAGCCAGCTACCTAAATAATTCAGCTCAATTTTCTAACTACGTTGCTAAATATCTGATTTGAATGATTCAATTGTGGAATTGAATGACAGGCAGTATTGATTTCATTTGTGGAGATGGACAATCGATCTACCAGGTTCGCCCCGGCCCTGCCACTACTAGCCCATTTCAATTGATTGCAAGATGTTGGTTCAATCTATTGATTTTTTGATCCTATTCTTATCTTGTATACTCCAATTTATGAGTTCACTATGCAGCTAATGTTTGAAGTTCGGTGTTGAGCTGCATTAATTAAAATTTAATATTCTGTCTGTGTGATGGAATGACTTGCTGCAGAGCTGTCACCTGAACTCCGTATCTAAGCCCGGAAGTGGCTCGCTAACAGCACAGAAGAGAACAGGCGACGAGAACACCGGATACTCCTTTGTGGGTTGCACAATCACAGGCAATGGACCCGTGTACTTAGGCCGTGCTTGGGGTCCCAATTCCCGAACAGTCTTCATCTACTGCAACATTGCGGACATGATCATACCTGCAGGCTGGTACAATTGGGGCGAGAGCAGCCGAGAAAAGTAAGTTTGACTGATCTACAATTCCACGATCATAGCCCTCCATCAAAATTTGCAGACTTTGACGTTCAAGGAAATACTTACCAAATCGATGATCACATATATTAGTTGAAATGGAGAATTTTCGAGATCGGTCAGTTTCCAAGCGCCAGTTCAAACATCCGTTATCTATTGACACTAAATTCATTACATTTACAGAATTCACGACATTGTCAGCTTTCCTGGTGGTTGTCCGGAACTTTAACTTGCTGTACTCCAGTCCTCGTTTTTTGAGCTTCGTGCAGTTGAACGTCACAATTGTCTCTGTTTGTACGTAACAGAATTTAAAGCCAATCCTAGTTCTTAAAACTCCAGATGTACATCTGAAAGTTACAATTTCGGCGTTATGAAAGATTCCAGTTTATCTTCTATGACCATTAGTGAAATGTCCGGGCAGTACCCTTCTCAAGCTAACCCTCCAAGGTAAAAATCTCGTCTTCATTGATAATTGTATAACCCATTAATTTAACCTTCATGAATGCAGGACGGTGTTTTATGGGCAGTACAAGTGCACAGGAGCCGGTGCCGACGAAAGCAAACGCGTCAGCTGGTCGAAGGAGCTCACGGCTTCTCAAGCGGAAGCCCTGTCGTCCATGAGCTTTATCGATGGCAGCAGCTGGGTTCCCTCAAGCTAAAAGCCCAACCTCCACAGCCCAGCCAATTCAACCCAGCTTGCTTCAATTCCCGCTTGCTTAAGCTCTAAGCGACTGAAATCATCAATGTCTTTAATCAGGGATTTTATTCATTAGTTTGTCTTCATTTTATCATAAACCTTTTCTGGAAGCTGCCGCAAGGTGCTTCAAATGAAATTGTCTCAACTTTAGTTTAGTTCGATCCAGATCTATGAAAGCAACTACAAAGTGTTGCTTCGTGTAGACCTGACGTGAGAATCGGTAATAATTGAGGCCGAAGTAAGAGTGGCCTCGATCTGTAGCATTCATTTTCTGAGAGATCAGTGTAATTCATAGATCGTCATGTACACTGGAAGTTTTGGAGTGATTGATGGACTTAGATCGATGGGAGGATATTTCATACTGGGATTATTGGTTGGGTTGCAATATCTAATTGCATCAAATTCAGATTCTTCAATAAAAATCTTAGGCCTTCCAAGGAATTCAGTCGGCTGATTGTGCTACCAGTACTTCAATTTATGGATTTTATTTTCAGTTTTCCAGGGGAGTCGGTGTATCTTGTGACCTTGACTGCCTGCTCTGATGAAGCTGTTTACAATAGAAATATGTAGATGGAGATGATGGATAAAAGAGTGCAGTCGCTTAAACAAGGACTATTCTACCAAATGTATGTACCTCATTTAAGTGTGTGATACATCCTACTTTAGGAGCAATTTAGGTGGACTTTGGCAATTTCATGCATTTTTTAAAAACAATTATTTTGTATAATATTCCAATCACTTTTTTCAAACATTTCAACTGAGTGCAAAATTACCACAAATAAAAAATTCTTGCTTAACCCCTAAAGGACCAACATGCGTTTTTTGGCCGTATAGAAATTTTGGGCAGGTACGTGTGACTAGAGATATCCATATTTGAGGCTGAAATTTTAATAGAAGGTGGGGGCGAGGAATACCTTCATGTGTACCAAGTTTCATGACATTTTGAAATACGAGTCAAAAGTTGTGACCTAATATGTTACTTTTTTTCGTAACCGGGCAGTTTGGGCAGATCAGAAAAAATCATTTTTTCCGGAATTTTTTAAAAAAAATTGGTTCTCTACATTTATATATACTTAAAAAGCTTTGAGTCACTCCATTTCAATCAATGAGTCAAAAGTTATGAGAGTTTTTGGTTTGCGGGCAATTATGGATTCTCTACTCTAAAAAAAACTTTAAAGTCGATTATTTAACTCAATTTTCAATATTTTGGGAAAGAAATAAAATCTTAGGATGTAGATTGATTATTACAACATTACAACCGTTGGGATTGGCATTTTAAAATTCCATGATTAAATTTTTTTAAATTTAGTATTTTGAGTCATTTTCTACTTCTTTCTACTTACTATTTTTTTCCTATATGTTGTACAATTCCAAATGATGTGAAATTTTTCATGCATATAGACAACTTGTTTAGGAAACTGAATTCAAAGAAGCACCACCTTTATCGGCATTTTTTCATTGAAAAGTGAGCTTGCAAAGTGCAGCTGCCCGGTTTTTCGCAGGATTGAAAAAATGGTTTTCAAGACTTTGAATGCTTATATCTTATGATCCACATGGTGGAATTTTCTGAAATTTTTACCACATGTTTTCAAAATATCATACTACAAGATCCTACGGTTACATGTGTCAAAAATTGTTTTTTTCCAAAAATTTGGTAGTTGTAATAGAAATGGCAGTTTTGGAGCGTTTTTGGTGATTACATAGTCATGAAACTTTAGGGGTTAAGCGACTGCATTCTTATATATTTGCTTCCGGCAACTTCAGTAGTTATGTTACTCATGGAGGGGCATCGCGGTCCATTCATTTGTCAGATGCAATGAAAATGAGGATATTGTAAATGCTAATTTTCATAGGCAAAATTTAGGAAGACTGCAAAATTTTAAAAAGAATTTTTTTAAATTCTTTTCTGGTTAGAAATTTCATATTTTTATAGCCGAATCAGAATGATTTTTTGCATCAATTTGAACCATGAAGTTGGATTTTTGTTCAATTGCCCTATAAATGGCGATCAAGAGTGTCGAGGATTCATGAAGAAAGCTCTGCAAGAGGTTGGGGAAGAGCTGGACATTGAAAAACTTGAACCTTTAGTTGCAAGTATGCCTGCAAGACTTACCGCAGTGATTGAAGCCAAGGGAGGACCAACACTGACAATGGTAGAGTTGATGCAAAGGTGCTTCTTAAAAATGTTCAAAGTCAAAGAATATAGTCCCGCAATGTGCTGAAAAACTTGTTTTTTTCACTTCAAACGTAGATATCTTGCAATCTGTGCGGTCAAAAATCCTGAAATTTTTTTCACACGTTCTCATACTAGTTAGGTATAAGATCCTACGGTTAGATGTGCAAAAAAACAATTTTTAAATTTTTGTATTCTTTGCTCTAGAAATGGCAATTTTCAAAGTTTTTCGGCAGAAAAAAGGCCATGGTCCTTTAGGGGTTAAATGGTTGCTTTAAGAGCGTACGACCTTAGTAGAACCACCCATTCCTAACCAAGAAGCTATATCCAACCCGCTATAGGGTGTAGTTATTTCCAACCAAGGTTGGAACAGATTTCCAATCCAAACTTGGAATGTTTTTGTTTTTTCCTTTACAGTTGGGACTAATAAAGTCCCGGTTATGCAACTCATGTATTAAATGCAGGGATCATCGACATTAGAACGGCTTAGAGAATGGCTTTTGGTAAAATTTATACTTTCTATGTCCCAAAATGATTTTCCCATTGGACAAAATGTTTTGGATGAAGGCTCAAAATAACTTTTTTTAGAATTGGTTTCTCATTTAAGTAGAGTTTGATGCACTCCTATTGTCCTAGAAACTTTGAGTTTCAAAGCCCTTTTTAAAGTGTAGTTTTGGAGTACTAAAAAGTGGAATTTTGGGGGCATTTTAAGGAGTACTAGTTAGTGGGCACTTAAATAATTGTTGAGAGTCAAATCATCATTTTGTGGGCGGTTAATATGGATCCAAATGGGCAACATTCAAAGAAATACAAAAAATAAGAACAAACAGTCTTGATTGACCCTTTCAATCATTTCATTTGTCTTTTGATTGATGATTGCATGGAATGGAGTGGGAACTACTACTTAGAGTTGTTTTCTTGGTTCTAGATAGAAATCAAAAGTCAAATTCAATCGATTTGTAACATCACAAAGTGCAATAGGAAGATCATTTTGGGACAATAAATTAAGGCGAAGAAGAAGATTATTTTGGGATGGAAAGAATATCAAATTAAAAAGACCAAAAATTAAGTGAAAACCAAATTAAAAGAAAATTCAATATAGAAAATGTTGGATTGTATATATTAGAAAGAAACTCACAATATATATGAAGAATTGAAACACCTATGCATAGTTTTTTTTAAATCTATAAAAGAAGTTCCTTCCAATTAAAATTAAATTTTTATTACAAATCTCAAATAATTAGGTAGCTTGTCCCATGATACATGTATTAAAAAAACAGCTATATAAATAGTTTTTTAATGCTATTATTGTCCTCAAAGAATACTCATTTAATATATTTAGTTTCATTTTTGGATTCCTTGTTAAAAGGGCTACAAGAATTTTCTATATTAAAACAAATTATCTCCCTTGGTATTGGACTAAAATGCAATACATGTGATTATAATCAGGGCTATATAACATGGGAGTTGCATATTTAGGATAAAGTTATGACACATGTCTCAAAGTAGTGAGCAAGAAAGTAGGACGTAGTGAGTGGAAGAATAGTTCTTGAATGATCAGAATTGGAAAAGTCTATACATTGGATGGATTCAAGCCATACATCTATCCATTGGTATGGATTCAAGCCAACTTTTGACTTCCAAAACTCCTAGAAATTTGACTTTAAGGAAAAAAATCACGAAAAATTGGCAATACCTCTCATTAATTATTTGTTCGTTAAGTATTGGTCTATTTTTTCCTTTGGTGTTAGTGTAAAGCAAAGTAAACTTATGTGGTCAAGACCCAGGGGACATGGTATTGAAAACATTTACAATACCAATGCATTAGAAGGTCCTTCAAACATTTACAATTTCATACACTTGCCCTTGTTTTTAATTTATAGTTTTGAATAGTTTCCTAATTACTGACCTGAAAAAATTGTTTCAATGCTCTTCCTTCTACTAGTATAGCATTGCTATGAAGTCATTTTTTCACTGTAATAATCTCTACATCTACTTGTTGTAAAGTAGGAGGTCCATAAAGCACCCATTTAAGAGTTGGTTTGCAATTTGGAGGAGTTGGTTTGCAATTTGGAGGAGTTGGTTTGCAATTTGGAGGAGGTATGACATCTTGAATATTTTTCAATAAATTTTCATTGAAAGACAAATAGAATTGGCATTTTAACCAAGTTTTTTGTATTTTTTGGAGCTTCATGGAATTAGTTACAAAATTTTGAAGTTGAAACACAATGGTCACCAAAAGTGTCCACCTCTTTAAATATACACTAATTGTATATTGTTGATGCAATGAAAAAGCAAAATGTACCTCTACATTAGAGGTTGCTCTTTGAACCTAGACACTTTTAGAATCCAAGCGCTTTATGGTCACTCTACATTACACTACAAACAATAGAAGAAGGCCTACTACACTAATAATAAAATTTAATGTTATGGTACCTATAGTGTTAATTTCCCTATCATAAAAATCACTCTAATTCTCATTTTGTTGATCATTAGTGTTCATAGTGGATACTAATTTAGTAAAAGGCGAACCATCTCTAATTTAGTTTATTTAGTGGACATTTAGTGATAGTAACATTACCAAATTGTCCACTAAATGTTGTTGCCAATTACTGTTTATGTTCATAATTAGTGTTGCAAACACTAAATTTCATTATTAGTGTTCATTCCTTCTATTATTTAAACAATAAAGCCAACAAATGTAACAATAAAATTTCATAACTACTTACAGTATGTGATCTCTTCTTCATTCATAGGAACGGATGGTTTAAACAGTTACAATAATCACAGCAGCATACCTCACAAAAGTACAGTACAAAAAGGCCTTGAAACTGTTTAATGTTTCACTGAAAGTAAATTTTTTCTCAGATACATATCACTCTTTACAGACTTAACGAAAACTCATTCTGAGCCTGTATTCCAATCCTGAAATAATAGCCCACTCACACTCATTAAAACGAATCCCTGACTACTTCCCAGGATCTAGAAACTCTTCGAAGGGAATTAAAAGCTGTTTTCAATCCCTACGTTTCTCCAGCAAGTTGTGGTAAACTATTAAGCAGTATGCGCAAGCGTGGCACCCTGTTGCACCTCCGAAAGTCATGTAACTTGTGAGATACAACCATTAATGTTATTATTAATGGCCACATTGATTGATGGTGAAAAATCTAAATGGAGGTGAGCCCACACGCAATCCTATTTGAGACTTCAAATTGAGGCATGATATCCGTTGGATATTGAACGGGAAGGATGCTCTCAAAACAAGGGCTCAAGAATATGTGTCAGCAGCAATGTAGGTCATCTCCTTAAAAGATGGATGGGACCTGCTGCTCTGAGCTGTTACTACATTTGAGGTAGCAACAATGAATCTGAAAAGCAGATACTTGATACAACTAACCTAATTAAAGAAATAGGGTGCTCGTAAAACCTCGTTCAGATCTAGGTCACCTCTGGTAGGTACGTCAGGAAATTTCAGGTGAGGAAATCGCTCCTGAAAACTCTTCAACAGCTGATCCCACAAAAAAAGCAAAAAAACACACATCAGAATTGTAACGAAACAGCTGAGACGGTAGTATCAAAGAAAAATAAAATATATAAACGAGGTGTCAATTTCATGCATAGAAAACATTTATTCCATGTAATACACAAGATAAATTCCAGCTAAGATTTCATCTGACAAGACTACACAATGAGTACATCAACACACTTCACTCACATTCTCAAGAACTGGTTGCTCGTACAGCTCCACAAACTTTTCACGAAGTAAACAGTTCATTTTCTCTGCATCTCCTGCGTGTGTCCAATATGAATCATGTACACCTGCAGTTAAATGAACAAGGAACTTGTAAGGTTGTAGATTGACAAATGGTACAGGACAAACAAGTAGTGCTCGACTGTGGAAATAAATAAAAGTGCTACGGTGGTTAATAAGACTCATATAGAGCATGTTTCAGTGCAGACATGTGTCAGAATAGCATGATAAAAGATCTATACCTGCAAAAATAAGGCCGTTTGCTTTACAAGCCAGAGCAGTCATCATCATATGTGTGCTATCAAGCGAATGTACAAAATTTGGAGGAAAAGCACTTTTCTGCCGCTGTACTAAAACAGGCTGATCAGCACCCAAGTTACGTAGAGCAAGAATTTGCAATGAAGTCTTAACCTGTACACAATCCACAACCAAGATCAGTATGAAAAAAGCTGATCTTCGACTATACTCTCGTTGGGTTTATAGCTTGGCAACCCGCCGCAAGGGATCCCTACCAGAGTTTTCCAGTATACCCCACTCAAAAGATGCAGCACTGCAGAAATATAAAAGCAATATAACAATTGGAAAATTTTCATAAGGAGAAATCATACCAAATGTCTGCCAGGCTTGCGATAAGGCTGCACAACTGGAAGCCCAAGAGGAGTGGTCCATTTCACAGTTTCTCCATTTGAAGCAATAATCTGTTCATTATAACAAATAAATTCGTGTGATGATATTTGAAATAACATGAAACACGAACTTGAAAAATTATCGAACTACTGGAGAAATTGTGGCGAAAGAGAATTTGAGGTGAGCAATACTGGAAATAATGAAAAATACACCTCTAAATATCTGCTAGACTGCCGTTAACTGCCGAGCTTCAAGCAAGTAATCTGACCTTAGCACAATCTCCAAGCCAGCTCATGATGCAACGGGCTTCTTTGAACATTTCTCCTAATGCGTTTAACGTCGTCTGCATCCGTAAGAAATGAACAGACAGTTTAGTCCCAATTAACAGTAAAATGCTGGCGAAAACTAAAAAATTTATAAGTTGAACTGCTAGGGTCCGTAGAAGCCAAGAAGGCCTTCGAGATCGATGGAACTCAAGTTCCGGCAATGACGCAAAATATGTACTCACCTTGGCAGCATAACACGCAGCCCTATACATTTCTGTCTGCTCTTGAATAGTCCCACGTTCCTTCAATCTATTGAAAATTTGCATACGAGCACCAACAAAAGTAACTCCATACACTGATGTCATGACTGTCTGTTTGACAAGCTTCCTATCAATCTGCACAGATAAGATACGCAGAGGTCAGAAGTGGATGAAGACATCCTTATTTCAAGAAAACAGGGGTCTAATAATAATCATATCAAAAAAAGCAGAATTGAACAAATAAAGAATCGTGTGGTGCATACTTCGGGGAGCAAAATCTTGGCATTAGCAGCACTGCGATTAGTTTTTGGATCTTTCAAAGCATCCTTCTCCATGATTGCACGAACCCTGTCAAATAGTGAACACTCTTTAGGATACAACAAAAAATTTCAGTTCAAACAGAAACTTTAGTATCCAACACAGCATCGGCACATGTGATCACTGATTATGCTGCTACAATACTGAAGATTAAACTGAACCATCATGATTAGAGAATAACAAAAGCTTCAACTTCACAAGAAAGCACATGGATATAACAGTACCTGACAGCTATGCCTGAATACACGTCTGCTGGCTTATCCCCAGCGATTAAATTCACAGATTCCGCTCCAACCTACTCAAAACAGGGTGGTGTGTCAATAACAGACATCGAACAGACACTTCCGCAGCATTGCCTAGCATTAAGAATAATACCAAAAACCAAAACCAAAAAAGAAGAGGAGGAATGCTTTGTCGGGACTCAAGTAGAAAACTACTTAAAGAAAGCTTCATTGAAAGCTCAGATACTCACCCAATCTCGTCCTAGTGCCGCATAATGTTGCAAGCCATTGCATGAGCCATCCTGTAAAACAATTACACCCAAATATGGTCTTCTTAGCAATAGATACTCATCAAATATGCTCAATCTGCACATAATAAGAATATTCCAAAATGCTCCGAAATGGTGTCCAGAGTTGGACTGTAGGGATCATTGCAATCAGAAGGAATTAGTCAAACGATCTTGCAGAAAAAGACCCACCTGATGCACGGGCAAGTACGAGAGAAATGTCTCTGGGTTACCAGACATGATAGCGTTCCGAATATCTAGACATGTTGCCAAGCACTGAAAAGGGTCCTCGGCTTCTAGCCACCATCGACCTCCTTCCAAAGGTTTCTCAGCAGAGTCGAACACTTTTTCTATAATCTCGTCCACCCAAGCAACTCGCGCATCAAATGACATCTTCCC
The DNA here is from genome assembly GCA_963969595.1 of Neckera pumila. Taxonomy (NCBI): domain Eukaryota; kingdom Viridiplantae; phylum Streptophyta; class Bryopsida; order Hypnales; family Neckeraceae; genus Neckera; species Neckera pumila. The sequence continues at coordinate 19,248,837 of OZ018408.1, forward strand.
TACTTTCCCACCGTACAGATTCGCAAGATGAACTTTGAGCCACCGCAGTCCAGTAGGTCCCAGCGGTCGACCTTCGGCAAACTGCAGTATGCCCCGGCACATATCTGATCCCAGATGATTCAAATGCGGATGGATTGGGTAAGCTCTTCCTCGAAAATCCAAATTATGAGGGTAGAAGAATCCCTCTTCATCTCTTAACTTACGAGCTGCCTGCAGAAGAAGAAATTCCAGAATGATATCAGGTGCAAGAACATCATTTGCATTACTAGTAAAAAATCCTCCATTCGATATTTTTAAGAGCTTGCACACCAAGTGAACATTCCCAGCAGAAGGAAAAAAACTGAACATTCGCAAAGAAGTGGCATTTGCTGTGGCGGTTTACCGCTAGCTTGAGTTCAGTGTCGCATCGCATAGAATGACGTTCACTATTTATTCGCTTGACTGCAGCAGAATGTCGTCTATAATTCCGTAAAACCTCTGGATCATCTGAATCAGGTTTATCAGGAAGTGGAACCTGAAACCATGAAAACGCAAAATGAACCATCAACACGGTGGACAAGTTGTACGAAGTAAGTCACTTTGCAAAATCGAAATTCAATAAAGCAGAACTTTTTAAATTTCCACTTTCAGCAACTGAACGTGGTCACACTCAACAGCAGTTGCTCTGTTTGAAAATTTATTAATCTTACATCATCCTGATCCACAAGATCTGCTAGACGCCCACCATCGGCCCATATCTTCTCCAACACGTCTAGTACGACAGTGTTCAAATTCCATTGAGTTGAGCCCAGTGCATCCAAAGCCTGGAAATGACAAATTACTGATTTAAAAAAATATCATCAATACTGATCTCACCGGCAGATACGTAGCTGAACCAATCAAAAGGTAAAGTCAATGCAAATGATCAAAATAAGTCGAAACAAGTGACACATGGCAAACTTAGGAAGCGAAAAAAATAGAAGAGTTTGACCATAGCAGACACACCTCAACAATCTTAGACATATTTTCCTTGGGCGTAGCACTGATAGTATCACGCAGCTCCTTTGCCCCATGTGTGCGCATGATGGTGGACTTCAGATGTAAATATCCACCGTCACAAAACCTACACTTAAAAAGCACCTCTTGAACACATAGAGACCCTAACAGAGAATGACAGTAGCAAATCAAGGTAATCCTTTACTTGTATTTGATGAGAATATATAAAACATCTGAAAAAATCACCCTAGAATATGTTTAAATTTGAATCCAATCGACGGAAGAACACTGAAGCGAAAACGATTGTGTACCCGGTCCATGGACGAGGCTTCACCAACATTGGCATGTACGGCATCACCATGTGCTGCACCTGAAATCAAAATTACAAGACATTAGAGCAGATCTTTGCAAGAACCAGCTATTCGAGAAGAAATAAAATAAATAACAAGAACATCTGGTAAGGCAAATAACTGATTGGTAAGTCCCTTCATCAAACAATTAAAAAAAGTCTGAGGTTAATAGCCAACTCACCGACTTGTCCAACGCATTCATTACAGCAGAATCGCACTCGATAACACCGTATATTCGATTCTTACTGCACAAAGTACGCAAAAAGAAAGACACAGGACATAAAGAACTGTCACCAAAACGAATAACGAAGGAGCCCTTAAGAGAGTCGGCATCCACTATGTGGATTATGAATGTTTTCAAGAGCTTACTACCGGCGCTACAGAGAACAGATGAAGTACATCCAAGTATGTTGAAAATGCAATCGTTGTGTATTTTTTCAACAATGCAATTGGTGCTTTATAATTATTGTGCAAGGTTCAAAATCAATTCATGTAGGGATGGAAAGAATAAGGAAAACTTGCAAAAATGAGGATATGATGTATTGATTCCACTCATATCAAAATTTTATTTTGACAAAACCATTCAGAATCTACATCTGCCTTCCCACCGGGACTCTTGAGGGTTAATGATCCACAGCTCAAGCGAAGGACCATCAATAATGCTGAAAATAGGGACTTAGATGGTAACACAGCGTACAGCTTACTTGTGTTTGTTCTTTATGGGGTAGTTTCTCAAAGTGTGTTTGAACGCGGGGCGCAGTTCAGTCATATCTTGGGCAGATTGATCAGCAGGTGGGCGCATAACAGACGTTTCTAACATAAGTTCAAGTAATCTACTTCCAACCTGCAAAGATAATTCCAAAAGTTAAAGTACTCCATCTTCAAATATACTCCATCTTAGACTGAACATGCTACTCAAATAATGCAAAGATCTACTTTCATATGCAATAGACATCCGCGTCTGTACCTTGACTTGAATAGCAGGTCCCCAAGGCTCGTCACCAGTAGCTTGCTGCACTAATTTTCCAACCAAACGCAGCTTCTGTTGTTTCACGAACTTCTTGACCTTTTCCTTGACCATCTTCAATTTTAGATCAGCAGCTTCTATAACAGACTCAGCTTCCGAGGCAGACCTCTCATTCGCGGAAGTTGTGTCATTGTTCCCAAGAGAAACCACACCTATCTTGTTTCTCCAATTCTTCTTCCCTTTCCCTTTTGAATGCAGGAGTTTATAAATACCGACCTGTCAAAGAGGGAACTTAAACCATTCAGGACTCCCTCAAGCATCTATACAAATCACACTTAAGATGCCTAAAGAGCGCTAGAATCAACCGTCTGAGGTAAGAATTAAGGAAGGACCTCTTGCTCCACAGCTTCTCCAATTTGCAGAGCGGCATGGAGAACTTTCACACACCCATGTTCCTGATCGCTCATAAGGAGACTCATTAGCCGATGCATGGTGATGACAGCTAGCATATCAGCTGGAAGCTTTGCCAAGAACGGGCCATAAACGGCACGATGTTCTCGGAAGTTACGATCGTCGTAATCTTTTTGTTCTTGCGCAATAGCATCCCTGCAATCCGGTGATGAGAATTAATGCATCGTCAAACTAGGTATACATGATGTTCACACGGCAGCTTGTACACTGTGAAGTTACGATATGCAAGATTATGCAATTTGGCAGGGGTATACTTAGGTCAGGGATAAAATTCATTGAAGAAATTTCACAGCGTTTATGTACCTCAAAGGCTCGAACCAGCCCAGGAGTAATGACCGAGTAGCTGGCAAGTTCGGCGCTAAATTCTTCTTGCACATCTCGGCAACGAGCTCTTTGTACTCTGCCGCCGCTTGATGCCATGCTTCAGTCTCAATCTTAAATTGCCGCATGTGCAATTCCCTCTGCTTCCGCTTGTCCTTTCTGCGCTCTTGGGCACGCATTTTGGCTGCACCTACCTCGTCAATAGAAGAAGGGTCAGGATACACCTCGGGTTCACAGTCTGCTTCATCTTCTTCAACTTCATCCTCCATCGCTGCTTCCGCGGCACTCGCAAAGGCACGGCTGTAATCAAGGGCCGGATTATTCGACTTGAGTTGGTGTCCAACATCCTGGTTTGGCACACCCTGCAAAAATAGCCAAGGAAGATTCACCACGTTGTACAGAGCAGCATCCAGCGTCTGATCAACACTCGATTCAGTCGAAGATCCGAAGAAACTAGCCCTAGGGGCATTATCCCTCAAGGGCCATCGGGGTTCGCCATTTACGTCCTTATCAACTGCCCTGTCGAGGGCCTGACCCGCAGCTGCCGCCGCCGATCCGGAAGTCCATCGAAAAGACGACGATTGCGACCAAAACGGCGACGAGGAAGAACCCTCAAACCCCAAACCTCGCGTGGGATTCGTTCTAGACAGCTGCCGCACGGCCGCCCTCCACATTCCGCCCCTCACTGCACCACCACCACCGCCTCGGCGAGATGTCGATGCCAGATCCTTCCGTTGACGCAATCCAGAGAATGTAACATCTGAGATACCCCTTCCTAATCCCAAAGCACCCTCGCAAATTTCAAGCGCAACCATACATTAAAGACCCAATTCACCAACACCACTTCCACCGAATCCACCGCCGCCTCGGAAATGCCTCCCTTCCAAAACCAGAATTTTTTTTTTAAAAAGGCTTCAGAGTTCACAATTCCCTGCACAATATCAAGCCTGTGAACGACGACGACCAGGCCGCTCCGCTCCCGAATCCGGAACAACGCAAGCCGCAGTTGCATGAAGGCCGCATTTGCAGCTGAAGGTTTTGGCAGAGAAGCAGCAATCGGGAAACTAGGGTTTAAGGGCTTCATATATGTCAGTGTGAATGGGACTTTAGGGCTTCAGACAAGACGGACAAATGTGAACTGAATGAATATTCTGCCGAGCTGGACAAATAAATCCGCCGAGCTGGACAGATCGCATGCCAGAGTGGACCCATTGTTTTCTGCCACGATGGAAGGATATTCTACCTAGCTGGACAATTGCGTGATGCTGCAACAGTTCTCAAGGCAAAGCTCCGAGATAAGGTAACACGCTCTGAAATCGCACAGGCTTTAAAACTGCCCACCCATCCTTAAATGTACATTGTATGTACATGTTGTTTTCTCATAGCCTTCAGCAATGTATAAATAGTGTACATTTTTGGAGGTGGGCAATTTTAGAGCCCTATGCCATTTCAACTTCAATTTTTAGAACTTATTCACAAAGCTCCAAAAAATATGAAACGACTTAGGTTCGATGCCAATTCCACTTGTCTTTCAACGAAAATTTACTGAAAATTATTCCAAGAAGCTTTGCCTCCCCAAAATTCAGTTTCAACTCTTAAGTGGCCAATTTCTGGACATGTTACCTTAGTAAGGTAAATAGCCCATTGTAGTCAGAATTAGGAATTTGGCTTCATGTTGGTACTAGAATTTTTCAATTTTTTTCCCACATAAGGTAGAAGCACCCAAAACCATCAACATTAAGCAATTCAGCACAGTTGGAGGCAACTTTCCTAAATATGATATTTTTGTAGTATTAGCAAGTGAAGATCATGAATATTAAAAAAAAAATGATTTTTTGGGTTGTAATATGTAGTTTCTATGATTTTTCAAAGTGGCGGCTCCCTAGACCACTGAAATTATCACATAGGTGGATCCAAAATTGAAATCAACAAAAATCAGAAGTTAGCAAATGAGTGTTAGATATGTGTCCTTCAAATGCGTTAGCAAATCAAAGCCAAGCATTTTTAAGGACACATAAATGAGAAGTCTAGGGACAGATTTAGTGACAGTCTAACGTATTGGAATAGGAGTAGGGACACTAATGGGTGATTCTATTTTAAAGAAAATGGTGAAAAATAGTGAGAGCAATTGAAAATATATTTTTTATGACAGAGTACAAATTTGCAATGAATTTTTGAAGTGTTCACTGCATCATGGTCCAAAAGAGTCTGTAGATTACCCTAGAATCAACAAAATTTGAATTGATGAAGCTCATTTTGTTCACCTAAAGCAGTCATAATATTTTATAACACGGAAGGCCCAAAAGTCAATACCTACAATGAATCCACACTAAAAAGTTGGAAATTCCTAATGAGGTTACTAATTGAAGGGGTCAATTCACCCTAGCCATCAATCCTCCCTGGCAAAACATTACTTTTGTAGACACTAATTCTAAGTAGTATAGCTTGGATAAATTAAGGTACTATTAGGACATATCAAAATAATATTATATTTCTGTGAAAATGTATACAAAAGTATTATAACTTGTACTAATTTTAAATAGTGTGACTTGGATAAATTAGGCACTATTAGGACATAAGGTACACCAGTCTATTACCATCAACTTTCTAATTCCGTCAGCCTATGCTTGGCCCCAATTCCATCCAGCCCATTATGCAAGTCCGTTCATTTTTTTGACAATTTCAATGCATTAATGTTAAAAGAGACAATGTATCAATCTTTCTTTGGTGAACACTTGAGTGCCAATGGCTATGTGGGAGAGTGGTAATGGATTGTTTATAGAATGTTTTTGTTTCCATTCTACGAGCGGTTTTGTAATTTCAAGGCAGCTCACTTCAGAAATTCATAGAAATTACAATTCTGATCAGAAAATTATAATTCCACTTGGGTTTGACTCATGAAACAAGCGCACACCTCTGAAAAATATGTTCCCTTCTTAGAGATGTCTCTAAGATAAGGTAGGGGGTTGTAAAAGCGACCTGTCTCTAAGAGCAATCTGGTACATTTTGCCTCTAACATGTATCAAAAGTGTATGTTTCAGGAGGGGGTTGCTTTTTAGAAACCAGTGTGTTTTCAAATTCAAAAATTCATAACTAATTCCATGAAGGTCCAAAAAATATGAAACAACTTAGGTTAGATGCCAATTCCATTTTTCTTACCACAAAAATTTATTGAAAATTATTTTAAGAGTTTAACTTCCCCAAAAATGCAAATCAGCTCTTAAAGGGTCGCTTTTACAGCCCCCTACCTTAGAGCATCCCCACCAATCTGTTCTCTATCCCTAAACTTGAAGTCTCAAAGCAGTCAACCTTGACTTTATGCACATGAGACCTCGCGAGTTCTGTAAATGAGCCTCTGGATACAGGATTCGGTGAGAGTTTTACAGAATTCTGTATAATTTACGGATACAGAATTTAGAAAAAGCTTGGTGCTGTGAACTTTCTGCATCCCTATCTGCATCCCAGGTCCTCTTCCCTAAACTTTTAGGGAAACGGAACTCCCTGGTGGGGATGCTCTTAGTCAGATTGCAAGTCATGGTAATAGGCTTGTCTACCTTATCTGAGTTTCATCCTCGCGGACGGAGTTCATCGATGAAGTGGTTTCATCCGTCCGAAGAGGTGGTGCCGCTTGTGATTCCACACGGAATTGTCGTCGTCCACTGGCCAGTCACATTTTTCCAGGCCATTGCTTGCTCGCCGATTGTCACTTGAGCTTCGCTTTTTCCTTTCGATCTCGCCACTTCTCGTTTTGTGAGGGCTTCGTTTCGAAGATTGACCGAGGAATCGCAAAACCCGATCTCCTTTGGCTCCTCGAGGCCTTCCATTCGAAGTTTCTGCGGACTTGAAGACCAAGGATGATTTGTTGGAGAGCTTTTTTGTGTAAGTTTTCGAATCTTTTCCCTTGTAGAGGACTGATGCGCCGAGATTTTGACGCTTATGAGATTGCAATTCAGTAGTGTTGGGTTCCAAACAGAGTGTGTGATTTTCTCCCGTGCCCTGTTCTTACGAGTCGTTGGAATATTCGATCTTCGTTGAGAGTTTCTATGGGTTTAGGTCACTTTGTCGAGACCTTGCCTCACCATGGATCGCACCTGCGGGATTTCGCCGTATTGGTGACAATGCCTGCGGTGTTTGCGACAATGGTTGTTGAGCCTTAAACCCTAATTTCCCGATCATTGGCGTTATTTGCTAAACCCTCAGCCGCAAGTGGAGCCTTCGTGAACTTGCGACCTTGCGGATCCGAGAGCGGCGGACGTCTTTCGCGATCACTGGATTGATCGCGAGAGAATGAATGTGGAAATCTTTGTGTCTTTTTATGAAATATTTTTTTGGAAGGGAGTAGTTCCCCAGGCGATTCGGGGTTAAGGCTCAGATGTTATGGCTTGAATGAGGATGTGAGTGCACTCATTCTGTCATTCATGATGTGTTCGTATACCTTAGTCCATGAAATTTGAGAATTGTCTTAATATTAGGTCACAATTAGTTGTGAATTTTTCCCAGTGGTACGTCGAAATGTATTTGACTGTATCTTACTGTTAGGAATTCTTTCTTATATTGCGTGATGTAATTCCAGAGCTCTCAAGTTACAACATGAATAATACTGCAATTCACGAATCACACAGTGACATTGAAGAGCTTTTTGGTGACGAAGAAGGTGAGCGGCCATGCTACTTATCAGATGAGGTGCAGGCTGAGAATGCGAATAAATCGCTTGCTGTCAGCAATTCGGATACGGAAGTTGCCAACACAAAGAAGCTCTCAAATCTGGATATAAGCAGCAGCAGCAGCAGCAGTACACAGGAGGACGGCCAGGTGCATGAGAGCGGCCCAACCCATGAAATCAGTGAAGTAATCCCTGGAAATCTCGAAGGGACACAGGAAGGTAAAGAGCAGTTTCAGCCCCTTTCTATTGAGATGTCTGTAAGAACTTAAGATAGCGGATGCTATTTGCGACACTTTAAGCATTTCAATACATGTAGGAGTACGGTTTTCGGGAGATCACTGCAGAGCCAAGTCATGGTTACACCACTTGCTAACTGAAGGCCAAGCAAGTCTATTAATAGATAATTTAACAGGTCACTATAGGAGACGGGATCAGGGCCTTAATAGTTTTTGTATCCTCTACCTTACAGCGAGAACAACTTATGTTAAGGGTCATTTAGTATCACAAGCGTTGATAAAGATTGGCATATATCCTAACTGGGACTCCATCGTACTGTCCAAAAATTGAAGATTCTTTGTGGAGGTATTGAATCAATGTGGGTTTTGACTTTGTTAGGTGGTAGCGATAACGATACGAATGCCTTGGAGGGAAGAGATGAAGACGTCACTGCAATTTCGGCGTCTTCTAGGACCGGTGTAGGACTGGCTAGTGGGGTTTTGGTTACCGATGGAGATGCATTGTCTGAAGACGGTATTCAAGAGACCCCTGTAAGTCCAAGCAGTAGCCGCGAAGGAACCAGTGGGTACTTAGCAGGCAGTGGCAGCAGCACCACCAGCTTCCACAGCGCAATTGGAGCGGATGAAAGTGCCGATCGAATTCGGAGTCAGGAGTCGGTGCAGCTCGCGAGGCAAACTTGGGTTCCTGGAAAACGCCATCCAGAAGAGGTCTCTGTTTGCTTATTTGCGCATGGTTGTAGAGCGATTCTCACAGGGAGACGACTTTACGAGATTCAGTTCGAATTTTGACAAAATGGCACAATACCTGTGAAGATCTCGTGGTTGAGAACCGTTTAGTGGAGTGTCGAGGAACTTACATTTCGAGATCCGTTCTCTAAGTACGCTTGAAAGAACCATATCTAGATGTGCAATTGCATAGATACTGAATATGGAAGTCTTGTCCACTTTTTGCAGGATGACACATCACTTTCATGGCGAAAACACAAAAAACATTTCTTCATCCTCAGCAATGCAGGGAAGCCGATTTATTCCAGGTTCGTTAACATTTGAGATATGAACTTCTGTAAGAAATCTGTCCCCTGAGGTCACGCAGTGTAAATGATGCATGTTATCACCCAGGCAGAGACCGGAATACACCTTCTGTTTGGTTCTTTTGTGGTCGCTGCTTGTACTACTTCTCAGCGTCAATTCGGTTTGATGTTCCTGTCTCATATACTTTAGTTATGAGCAGATATGGAGATGAGCACAAACTTGCAGGTTTCTCAGCGACTTTGCAAGCTATCATGTCTTTTGTTGAAAATAGGTATGTCTTGAAATCATCCTGGAGAAGCAATCAGTTATTATGGTTACAGTTACTAGTCATTGGGGTTGGCATTATTTAATCAAAATCTGATGACTTCACGAGGGGTTGACTTAAATATCAATGGATCGGTGAAGAGGGTGCTGTTTATGAAGGTGTTACTAACTTGGTGTCTGTTGGGAACGTGCCACTGAAGTGGAGACACAATTCGGTTTGTCAAAGCTGGAGATCATCAGGTATGATATTTATCTTCTTTGAGATGCCCAAACCATCTGATCTGCACATCTCAGTCGTGAAGTTCCACCCTCTTTAGTCCTATGAATGATGTAGACCATCACAACCTTGTAATTTATAGAATTACCAAACAGTCCGTGTCAGTTGTCTGACAAAGTTCTCAGTACAGATCGTTCACGATATTCCTAAGGTATTCTCATGATGATGCAAATTGCTGCAGATAGTCTTTCTGGTGAAGGGCCCACTGTATCTGGTGGCAATTAGTGCGACTGAAGAGCCAGATCAAGTTATTAGGTGGCAGCTGGAACTGTTACACGCACAGGTTTGCCTCTACTTTGGCGGTTAAAGTGTTTTTTCTGTTTTTTGAGGCATTTAAAGCCATTTTTTCTGGCATGTGGAAAATGACCATTTTTCTTACGCCTGTATGTGCAAGTCTGCTGCTTGTTTTTAATGCTGGTGTAATGCTGTTGCTCATTGATAGGCTCTTTTGACCAATTAACTTTCATAATCTTCGTTTTCGTGATGCAGCTCATTTTAATTTTGACCAAGGGAGTGGAGAAATGCTTCGTGAGAAACTCCAAGTTTGATATGCGCCCCCTGCTTGGTGGCACGGACATGGTCTTCTCTCATCTTATTCATGGATTCAGCTGGTATTTAACTCCACTTTCCAATGTTGCTTTGAAGTCTTTTACAGCAATTTTTATTTCCTTCAATCCATAGAGAAAAGTTCCTGTTTTGACTAGTTGAGTGATTTTGCAGGAATCCAGCCACTTTCCTACGCGCGTACACCTGCCTCCCTCTCCCTTATGCAATTCGACAGGCGGCTGGTGCTGCTCTTCAGGACATACCTAATTCTAGTCCGTTGTTCAGTCTTCTAATGTGTGGTTCTAAGGTGAGTTTTGCTTTTCAAATTTCAATATCTATGACTCCTTAATAATTTGTTATTGCGAGTTTTGAGCTGTTTTGAGCTGTGCTAAAACGGTTTCTAGATTCCACTGCCCTACAGTTTCCTCAGTAGTGTGGTGGGCTGTAGACTTACTTGTACAGAAGGTGTGAATGCTAGCATAGAACTCTCCGCCCTCAACTCCAATACTCAAAATTCTACTCGATGTTTTTCCTTAGGTCATAAGCCTTATGAGTCCTCGTAAAAGCTCATTGTCTCCAAACGACATCCTCCTCCTCTGCAACTACGTTTCCTCCTCTGACTCTTTCAGGTGAGGCTTGACGTTTCTGCCTTTTGTTTTTCTAATGTCTTGCATTCGTAGCTGCTTATTACTAACCTTCAGTTTCTTAGCTAGTTACTCCATAAGTTTTTATTTTATGAAGGTTTTAAAGATTCAAAGAGTAAGCATAACCAATAATTTTGCCGGATTTCCTGAATGATGTTATGCATCCAAAAGACAAAAAAATCTTTCTGAAATAGAGTCCAGTTAATATTGTCGGCAGGATTTAATGAATACGATTCGCTGTGTGCAGAACGACGGAGTCATTTTTCCCAGTGTGTCTACCAGGATATAACCCTACAGCATTTCTTTATGCATATGTGCAATACCTGGATGTAAGTTCCTTGAAGATCTAAAGATATTGAGTTCCTGTCTGGATCGTTTTTTGATATGAATTGATTATATACTTTTCCAAGTCATATAGTCACTGGAACTATTTGATACTGCTTTACTTCCTTTCACCTTGAAACTAGCTTCTTTACTTGCTTACCTTTTTTATTTGGCTCAGAGCGACACATGCCTGTTTCTTTTGACTGCCAATCCGGACGGATTTTTCCAACTGAAGGAGTTCAGGTATATCTTACAGGCATTTCTTGGTTCGAAACTACTGTTGTTGGCATCCAGTCTGCTTGTCAGAATATACCAGAGGTTGCTTTATGATCGTGGAGTTTTTTCATTACTGCCAATTTATCGAAGCTTAACGTGCCTCTTCAGGCCAGAGTGCTTGAATTTAATATTGAACAAGTATTCAAAGCCCTTACTCAACTCACGTGATCAAGTTTTGTGTTTTCAGAGGTCGGATTGAAACCATTTTGAGACAAACCAGTGTGTTAGCTGAGGTCACAAATGCTGTGCGACGTGGAGGCCTACGTGTAGAGCACTTACTTGAGTCGAAGGCAAGTTCTACTACGTTGGATTCCAAAACAAGTTCTATTTTTGGCTCCGACGGTGACCATGAGTTACATGGTCCAGCCGGAGTTACCAGGCAGGGTGCTGCAGGAACTGGAGGACCTGCAGGGCTGTGGCATTTTATTTATAGAAGCAGTTTTTTGGATCAGTATGTGGCTTCAGAGTTTTCTCCTCCACTACACATCCGAACTGCTCAGAAAAGGTACATCAATCTTTGTTAACCCTTAAGTGCTCAAACTAGAAATAGAAAGTCCATTTTGGAAGCTAATTTTCGATTGTAGTATTCAAGACAATCTTCTATTGTTCACAAATGTAGGACATATTTCTTTTTTCTATTGGTACATTCTGTTACCTTCCTTGAAGCTTCCTAAGTGATTTATTTCAAGTCCTTTAGATACAGTAGAACCTCCCTAATCCAATACTCTCTAAACCAATAAAGCGCTGTCAGGAAGTATTGATTGTGGGTCTTAACTGAACAACATGAACCAAATACGAACATCTCTAATGTAATAACCTCTCTAATGCAATTTGTCAGACTGGTCCCAACTCTATTACTTTAGACAGGTTCTACTGTATGGAAGCTGTCACTTTTGACCACTTGAGGACTTGGAGTTTAAGTAGAACCATCCATATACTGCTTCTATGTTGTGTAATTATTTGTTACCTCATGGAACTAACTTATACTGCTTGGGCATACAGATTATACAGGGCCTATCAAAAACTATATACGTCCATGCACGGTACCGGCTCTGCAGGACCACATAAAATGCAATACCGACGTGATGAACATCATGGTCTGTCTCTTTTCATTTTTAACTCATCTCTCCTGCAGTTATCGCTAATGAATGTTTCAAATTTTTATTGCTTGAGACAGACATAGCTGACGTATCTTGTGGGTTCTATCCAGTGTTGTTGTCCTGGAGAACCTCTGATTTTGAGTTCTATGCAGCTTTCGACCCATTGGCAGACAAGGTACATCTTGGATTATTGGTTGTTTGAGGGATTTGTGGGAGGGGGGGAGGGATTTGAGATGGATATTTAAAAAAATACGTATGGTTGTTTATTTGGTTGTTTATTTGGCTATGTGTTGTACTCATCATGCTCTGTTAATACTCTCATGGGGATGCCTCTGGTGGATTACCCAGTTAATTCACGCCTAATGGCTATAACGTCAGTAACTATATAACTTTGAAGTCCTGACATCTCAGCTTCTAGCGGACTCATCTTGTTCTGATCGACTGTCTTGATGGTGCAGAGCTCTTCTGTGGCTGTTTGTAATCGTGTTTGCCAATGGGTGCGAGATATGGAAAGTGATATCTTCTTGCTGGGAGCGACCCCTTTCAGTTGGTAAACCCTATCGCAGGCTGAAATGCTTTTACTGGTAGACTTGGTAGATGATACAAACGATTTTTTATTATTTACAGAGTCCAACAGGTTCATGTAGACAGCATATTTGCTGTAGACGTTAATTCTTATCAAGTAGTGATTGCACAATGCGTATGTACAATACCACTCAGTAAAAATTTGGAACTTTTCTTCTCCTTGTTGTCCATTTCATCTCATTGTTGTGTCAAAAGGTGCGCATTAAGATTCTTTAGACTGAAGCCGCGGATTCGAGCTGTTCAGGCAATTATTGGTTGACATTGTGATGGAAGGAGTGCTAAACTTGTTTCCAATCCGCGTGTTCGTTATCGATTGATTTGCGACACTCTTTTGAGTGGCTAAGATCCATGAACTGCTACTTTGTGGATCATGATTCCTCAGATGGTCATTTGGAGTATGATTTATGGTTACATCTTCTGGTGGCAAATTGCAAATCTTGAGAATCTTGTCATGTAAAGAGATGTGTCGATTCAAGCAGGTGCAATTGAGTCTGAACAGTCAGCTTTGGAGCTCATAAGACCAGCAATAACCTTAGCAGCTCGCAAGGGGACACAGTGCGTCAGGTATGTGGAATCGAACATTGTGTTTCGTTTTGATATCATGTAAGCTCATGTGTCGTCGTACTAGTCTGGCTAAATACGAGGTATCTTATCTTGGACACAGCTGGATTACAGTATGGTTTTTACATTAGTAGGGGATTTGACATCTTCTTCATAGTTGTCACGGCATTCTAGTATTTAATACGATTTAAGTAAAATAAACCTTATAATATTTTTGTGAGCTGCGTTGCACCTTTTTAGTTAAATGAATGTTGTGGCTGCAAATTCAACTATACGGCGACTTCGTCTTCTAGGATAATGTGCTGTTGGCATAGCTTACTCTCGATTTGGAATCGGGAGTGATCAAGAGCTCCGGATACGTAGTATGGAGTAATTGATTTGGTCCCAGGGTCTTTCTAAATGGAATGGATTGCTGTTGTTTTGGGACTGGTTCCATAATGCTTACATAATATCCTATTCTTTGCAGTTCTCTTCTTGCGATTTTGTTGAAATCATGTTTGCTGGTGAGAGCCTTTTGTACCGGGGAACGCCGTGTTGTATTTCACAATGCAGACCCTGCAGTTGTGTTCAAGAGGAAGATTCATTGGACGACCTCTGCCAGTGGTTTGGCGCTGACTTAAGGTAAGTGAGCTCATTGTGAACCAAATGGGAGCAAGCTCATTGTGGGCAATATCATATTAGTGGTGTACACCACCATAACGATTAGTGGTGTCTCCAATGGGCTTGCTCCCATTTGTGTCCGCAATGGGCTCATTTACCGTAGTTGCTAAGCGTGAGCTGTGTGCCTCATGTAAACAAAAGAGGTTTATAATATGAATTTTCCATGATAATTTGTACTATTGTATATTATTGAAGACGTTTGATATGAGCATGATTGCACTTCATGAACGCATGCCCTAGGCTCCAAGTTGAGGGTTTAACAAACCATCACCAATGGAAAATTTTAATTTTTTTGGTTTTAGTTTTCACTCATATAGGAATTTAATCCATCATCAATTCTACTTGTATTTGCTTATGTAATGCAATTACATAAATAAACCCATGTACGATTTTGGCCAATTTTCACATTATTTAACAATTGTTCATTTTGCTCATCATCAGTAGGATTGCAAAGAGAATGTAAATGTGATAAGTCAAATTTGTTATGGACTACATAAAATATAACAACATTTGAAAATTAGAAACTTTTTCCCAAATTCAATTCTAGAATGTCCTTTTCTAAAAAACTTGCTATGGATGGAATCTAACAAAGTCTTTTTACTAGTATTCTATGGAGTAAATTGCAATGATCTTCAATTATTTTGAAAGTATCAATCACTAGTCATGCTCTTTGAAGCTTGAAGAAACGACCTTATGTATTTGAATATTTATGGTTTGAAGTTATTGAAATCAACCATTCACCCTATGAGCATCCACCCTATGAGCATCCACCCTATGAGCATCCACCTTATGAGCATCCATTGGCTAAAAGTATTGACTTTCTTATTACTATGCGTTAAAAGTGAATAATTCATTTGACTTCAAAGAAAGAAGGAAATTATCAATGCCAATAGAATGAAAATACTATGCATGCATTTTTGAATGGTAAAAATGCATTAACATGCCTAAAGAATTAAACTTGTAATTACAACAATAATCTAAGTTGATGGTGCTATGTATCATTGGATTTGGCTTAATGTGAAGACAAGATTTGATCAATTCCAACAAATAAAATAATTATAGCTTTTAAAGTTTGCTATTTAAATTTTTTGAAAGTTCAAAAAATTGAATTTTGATTGTAATTTCAAGTTTAGGTACTTATAATATATCATTACTAATTTTTATGGAACAAATTATTTTCATCTACAATGATGCTATTCATTCTAAAATACTTTCATTGGATTTTTTTAGTAAATTTTGTACTTGACATGAATTATCTTTACAATCTCTTCAACCAAAGTGCTCTCCCAAATTTCTTCTCTAGTACTTCACTTCTAGTAACACCAAGGGTCATAATCTTTTAACCCCTAAAGGACGGAGCCCATGACCATGTAGTCAAATTTGCGTACGTTGAACGGACATTTGGTCCTTTAGGGGTTAACAATGCACATGTCCCACTCTTGTAATGCTAGGTTTCAATTCTAGTCATGGGTTCACTGTTTCCCATGACTTCCATTACTTAATTCAACAAAATATGAACCATATTATTTGATGACATAGGGTGGAATTTGCATACATTGATGTTCAAGCACTTGATGGTAGGACTGTTTCCCAACTCCCCATTAAGCCCAATCAATCTCATTTTGGGACTCGTCAATCAAGACTCATCCCATGGCCTAGTGTGGAGTAGGACACCATCCAACCAATATCAAAAAGTGCACAAACATTCCATAATAACATAAAAGTGGCGATAAGGCTCTAACATCAACTGCATACACCCATTATAACTAACTATGGTATCATCCAAGAGGGAGGAGGAAAAACACCCCTCATAGTACTCTCTGTGGGATTCAATAGACCCACCCTTTCCTAAAAGTCTCTAGGATATCCAAAACACATGCCCATCTTAGAAAACCACTTGATTCCAAGCCATTTAATCTCCAAAATCTAGCCCCAAAGGCCCTTCAATCTTCCTATCAAAATAACTTTTTGTTTTGGATTCCAAATCTAAAGTGCAGGCCCATTTTTTCATGTAATCTTTTCTTAGATCACCACGGACTATTCATTTCCCCAAAAGCAACAAGTATCGAGGAAGTTATGACCCTCCAAAGATCCCAATCCTTGGGAGGTGTAGTTCTTCGGAAATCTACTCTCTTTGGTTTCAACAGTATGTGGCATATCCTATTTGGACTAAGAAATCTTCCCAGAACCCCTACTCCTACGTCTCACACATTGGATTGTGGTCAGAACATTGCCAACTTTGAAGATCTATAACTTTTGACTACCAGCTTGGATCCTCGCGTTCTTACGACCCATGGATGCATCTTCTTACTAACTTTTCAAGCATGTGTATATGGCACGCCATCCAATTTTTCCCGACTAGAGTGCGAAAATGCTCTATCTACATGGAACTTCTCATTTCTCTCACATAGTCTCTTGCAAGGCTTGGGGAGTCACCCCCAATGTCCTTCTTGTTCACCAAGGCCATGTCACGAGCACACATTAGAGTAAGGGTCATGACACCTTTATTTGTATTGTTAGAAATACGTACCTCTACCTTAGACAATAAAAAATGAAAAGCTTAGGTGAGCCAAATATCGATTTTGTTTACACCTTAAGACAATTCTTCAAAAATTCATAACTTATTGATTTAATATCCAAATATTTCATACTAAATAATGTGCATTGGAATTTTTTTTACTTGCCAACAAGATCCCAATAAAAATGATTCATATTTAATAACAATAAGTATGCTCAGTTGCCAATAGTATCTATTATGGGTGCACTCACTCCATAATAGATCCAAAATTGCTAGTTAAAATGTAAAACGAATTCATTTTAACCCCTAAAGGACCAACATGCGTTTTTTGGCCGTATAGAAATTTTGGGCAGGTACGTGTGACTAGAGATATCCATATTTGAGGCTGAAATTTTAATAGAAGGTGGGGGTGAGGAATATCTTCATGTGTACCAAGTTTCATGACATTTCAAAATACGAGTCAAAAGTTGTAACCTAATATGTTACTTTTTTTTGTAACCGGGCAGTTTGGGCAGATCAGAAAAAATCATTTTTTCCGGAATTTTTTTTTGAAATTGGTTCTCTACATTTCTACATACTTAAAAAGCTTTGAGTCACTCCATTTCAATCAATGAGTCAAAAGTTATGAGGGTTTTTGGTTTGCGGGCAGTTATGGATTCTCTACTCTAAAAAAAACTTTAAAGTCGTTTATTTAACTCAATTTTCAATATTTTTGGAAAAAAATAAAATCCTAGGGTGTAGATTGATTATTACAACATTACAACCGTTGGGATTGGCATTTTTTAATTCTGTAATTAAATTTTTTTAAATTTAGTATTTTGAGTCATTTTCTACTTCTTTCTACTTACTATTTTTTTCCTATATGTTGTACAATTCCAAATGATGTGAAATTTTTCATGCATATAGACAACTTGTTTAGGAAACTGAATTCAAAGAAGCACCACCTTTAT
The DNA here is from genome assembly GCA_963969595.1 of Neckera pumila. NCBI lineage: Eukaryota > Viridiplantae > Streptophyta > Bryopsida > Hypnales > Neckeraceae > Neckera > Neckera pumila. Next base: position 19,266,557 of record OZ018408.1, read on the forward strand.
CGGCATTTTTTCATTGAAAAGTGAGCTTGCAAAGTGCAGCTGCCCGGTTTTTCGCAGGATTGAAAAAATGGTTTTCAAGACTTTGAATGCTTATATCTTATGATCCACATGGTGGAATTTTCTGAAATTTTTACCACATGTTTTCAAAATATCATACTACAAGATCCTACGGTTACATGTGTCAAAAATTGTTTTTTTCCAAAAATTTGGTAGTTGTATTAGAAATGGCAGTTTTGGAGCATTTTTGGTGATTACATAGTCATGAAACTTTAGGGGTTAAGTACTAATCCAATATGCATAAATTAAATTTGATAGTCAAGTTCAACATTCCTTGTTGAATAATCAATTAAGTTGATAAATGTGATTACTAAATGCCTAAAATTTAAAAAATCATTCTTTTTGTAAATACTTTTTTTTTTTGAAAAAATACTCAAAAAATTTTGTCATCTATTTAAGAAATATTTTTTATTAGGCATTGAGCACCAGGTATGATAGTTTAGACTATCTTTAGTCTTTGTATAGTATACAATCACTCTAATACTAGATCCCAAGTCAAGTAAGGAAGCCAAGATATTATTGACAGGGAAAGTGTTGAAGTCAGCCCAACCCACACATTATTGGAAACCCTAATTAGTAAAACATTGTTTTTATGTCTACAATGGCATAGCTGCAATGCGGGATCTCACTTGAGGTTGCGCAAGGATAATTAGGATGGAAAGGTGGTGGATAGAGCTCAATAAAGTACTCAATTGTGGCATTCAAGATTCAAAGTCTAATGACTAAAATTTTAGCATGATTATGTTGACCAAGGAATGTACAGTACTCCCTCTGTCTTGAAATGATTTTCCCATGACAAACTTTTCTTAAGATTAAGGCGAAATTTAAGAATTTGATAAATTAATGAATGTAGACATATATAGATTAATTCTTGATTTGCTCAACGGTTTGTAAAAATGGCAATATCAAGTTTAAAGCATGAACTATTTAAAGCGGGAATGTTGAGGTTGCAAGTTCACATCATAAATCACCCGCTAGCTTATGATTTCCCATTGAAAATGAATATTGAGCATAGCAACACATTGTTTTCCATTTTGTATTTGTACCATGTGAAGATTTTGTGAAGATAGAGTTTATAGTTAGATTTTTCTTGAGCAGCTTGTTGTAAGCAGCTTGTGAGCAGCTTGTTGTAAACAGCTTATGTAACTAAAATTGACTATTTCATGAATTGTGTCTTCGTGGATTTGACATTGACTATTTTGTGAATTGTGTCTTTGTCCAACTAAAACTCTTACTGTGACATACTAACGATTTCAGGAATTGCATCTTCATATAACTAAATTTGAAGTAGTGGACAATCATTTCTGGACATCTATTTTTGAAAAGATGGACAATCATTTTTAGACATCTATTTTTAGTAAAATGGACAATCACTATAGGACGGATGGAATAGCTTAGAAGTCACAATAAGAATTGTCAATCTGTCATGAAGGGCCTTAGAGTGATGTAACCACAAAAACAACGAGGAAGATGATGGTTGCAGAGGGACAAATTTCTGTTGTGAACTCTTATGACCCATCTCAAGCTTATTGTTGCCATGCCCTCGTAAAGGTTGGACTAAAGATGCTCTTGCAAAAAAAGCAACATGTTACAACTACAGTTGGTCCCCATAGCAACATATTTGTTTTTGGCAATCTATCATCCAGAAAACAACCTTGGAAAGGCCTTTCCGACAAGAACATAAGAAATTTGGAGGTTTTTTTACTACATGTCGCCAAATCCATCCAAGTGATGACTAGAGATTTGCCAAATTTTCTTATTATAGTGAACCATGAAATGCAAATAGAAAAATACAATTCACTTCAACACGCTCGCATATTAAAAATAAAAAATAAAAAGTACAATTCAAAATGGTATAAAATGGCGTCTCATAGAAATATCATGAGCGACATGGTAAAAAATTTACATGCTCCCTGGCCACTAAACCCTTAAACCCTCCATCGGGCGGCAGGTGGCCCTTTGGCCAGTGGCGAGTGTCGGTGCTCTCCCAGGCCGTCACTTGGCGAGCAGAACGCGACGGACGCGACGGATGCGGCGGCGAGAGGGGTTCGCCCTGTAGCGAGGGAGCCCAGGTCAAGGAGTCACTGGACGCCCCAGCCACGATTGCCGTGCCACTTCCAATTTTTCCAGCGGTGGGGCCTGCTCGCTGCTGCCCTCGTTCCGCGGTTCCGCCATCCCTGCCCTGCCTTCCAGCCACCACACCACCACCAATTTTTACATAGCTTCTCCCGTAACAAGAGTTGTCTGTCGCTCTCTCCACCAAGCCTCACTTCCCTTCTGCCTGCCACTGCTTTCGTGGTGCCACCTAGCCCTCCTGCATCACTTCAGCTTCCGCCCGTCTCCACTAATGTTCTCCACTTAGGGTTTCGCTTCCGTCGCTAATCGTTCATCTGCAGCAGCAGCTGCTTGCTCGGCGCTTCGGCTCCCCCGCCCGTCGGGAACGTCCTGCCTTTTTCTTTTCTTCCAGGTACGCCTTCGCGTTGCCTACTTATGGTCGGTGGGCGGTCACTTTTGCTTCCCGTGCGTTTTTATTGTTGGGCTTTCGTTGGGATTATTTTGGATTGCGGAATCGGAAGAGAGATGCGTGAGTTTTTTTCGTTTTTTTAGATTGATCGTGTTTTGCTTTCAGCTTCGATTTTGGGGAAACTCTGTGTGTGACTGACGATCTCAGTCAGCAAGTGAACTGTTCTGGAGCTGGCTCTACTGACGCGATATATTTTATTTTATTTTATTCTATTCTATTTTAATTCTTTTACTGGCGGGCTCGCTCGGAGTGAAGGTGGCGGTAGGGTTTGTGATCCTGTGCATTTAGGTGCGTGTATGGAGTTGGCAAGATTCTCCGCGGTGCTTTCGGGGGAGAGAGTCTCTCAGATTTAGTTCATGATATTTGTTTTATGGCCAGTAGATCGTAGCGTGCGATCAGAATCACCGGCTTGTTCGGGATAGTGTTTACTTTTTAAAATTAGGGTATTTTGGAAAGGGTTTTTAGTAATCTTTAGTTACTGTATTGAACATGTCAGATTTTTTGTGTGCGAGAAGTTTGGATAGTTCGTGAATTACTGTGTCGGTGGTGGTGGGTGGGTGGGTGGGAGGTGCTTTGTTTAGAGCGGGAGGTGATTCTAAGCTAGCCCTTGCTGCGATAGGCAGTCTATTTCATGAGTACTTTGAAAATTCTGAAGGACTTATAAGGTTTTGCGGACGGACAGTTTTATTACGCAATGCATGCGAAAGGTGTTAGTGCTGGTATTCAGTCGTTTGATTGCAATAGATGGTAGGATCGAATTGAGTTCGTCACTAATGGTTGCCTCGTGCGATATTTGGAGTATGTGTATTTTGCCTGGTTAGAAGCAACTGTGCGCTTAGTAAATGGAGTGTTATTGGTGTATATCTTGTGTAAGAAGCTTCTATGACGTTTGACCGCTTTTCAGTCTAGGATTTTGATATACTTCTCGGTTAAATGTATTTCGTGTTTTTTGTACGAAGTTAGAACAGGAAATTCTGCTAGCGTGATGGTACCATCTTGTCAGGCAGAGGCGTGATAAAAATTTGATTAGTAGCGGTGTGATTGTTCGTTTCTATCACAGACGTGAACGTATGTTTATGTGTGTGACGAACGTTTGTCGAGTCTGATGTGTGTGTTGATCTTGTGGAATTGTCTTTGTACAGACTAAACTTAAGGTGCATAACGAGTTCAATTGTAATGAAGACCAGAGTTCATTCGTTTTCAAATTGAAGGATGTCGAGGCGGAAAAGGTGGATTTAACCTATTGAGCCCCTGTTTGTGCAATGGCTTGGGAGGCTTTTACCTCGGCCATGACACCGTCGCAAGGGTATTGGGGTCCAATCACTGCGAGCACTGAGTGGTGTGAAAAGAATTATGAGGTCACACCTTATGTGGCTGAGTTTTACAACACCGTATCCAATATTCCGAGTATTATTCTTGCATTGATAGGTCTATATTACGCGATCAGCCAAAAATTCGAGCGGCGATTTAGTGTTCTTCACTTGTCGACCATTGCTCTGAGTATTGGCAGCAGCCTCTTCCACGCCACACTTAAACATGCGTAAGTACTCACATCCTTGCTGTAAGCTCGCAGACGAAGCTCTTCTCGAAAAACAATTCTACCGCAAGGAACGTTGATTTGAGTCTTGAGTTTTGTAGTTTTTATAGCGCTGAGCATGTTTTAGTATCTCATTTGTGGCTGCTTTGTTTGCATGACAGGCAACAGCAAAGTGATGAGACTCCTATGGTATGGGTGATGCTCCTCTACATATACGTACTTTATTCTCCGGATTGGCACTACCGGAGTACAATGCCTACAGTCCTGTTCCTGTATGGAACTATCTTTGCTATTCTGCACTCGCAGTTTAGGTTTGTTGTGGGATTCCAACTCCATTTCGTCTTGCTGGCGGTGTTATGCCTCCCAAGGATGTACAAGTATTACATCCACACAACAGATCCAGCAGTGAGGAATCTGGCTCACCGCTATATTTTGTTTCTTGTTCTGGGTGGCACCTGCTGGCTGGCGGATCGACATTTATGCAACCAGATTTCTAAACTTCGGGTCAATCCTCAAGGTCATGCATTGTGGCATTTGTTGATGGGGTTCAATTCATATCTGTTCAATACGTTTTTACAGTATTGCCGAGCCCAGCAGCTGAACTGGAACCCGAAGATGGAGTACTTGTTGGGGTTTTTGCCTTTTGTGAAGGTTCACAAGAGCAACACGGAACTCAAGGAGCAGTAGACCGACTAAATACGTATTCTTGGTGATGGCCTTGGTGTGCCCATGCTTGTTCTGGAAGTCAATGTATCGAAGCCAGCCTTTGTAATGTATCGTTTGTTTCTTAGGTTCTGTTTCTGTAGCTGGCAACATTTGGTACAATGGCAGTATTGGCAGGAGCCATTGGTTTTGTAGGGTTCCGGTGGGTAATAACACCAACGTTGGACTAGGAGGACAAGAACTCAGTAATAGCCGGTGCTCTTGGTTCCGAGTTCCTTGTCTTGTGAGTCGAGCTGTAGGTGCTGGCAAGAAGGTTGAGTGTAGCGCTCAAGCCCTCAATTTTCACACTCCTCGGAGAGTTCGTATTTGGGAGTCGACGAACGTTACAGAATCTACTTTCAGAGTTTTGAAATAAGGTGATTAGTTACTAGGGGCACTGCGGAGGTATTAGTAGTTGTGAAAGTTTGTGGATGCTCATCCCTTCCACTGGTTCCGTGGCAAGATTGTCACGCCTCTTCAGTTAGCGGTTGTTAGCTTCGACGTTTTCCCGTCGACTGTTGTCTATTCATCCTCTTATTAAATATTTTGTACATATAATGTACATTGGTTGCGCTCAACTCTGCATACCTCGTCTTTGGAGTACCCCTGACATTGCTCAATTTTGTTTCCGAGCTGTCACTGAACAGAGTACAGTAGTTGTCTTGTTGTATATTTCGAATGCTACTCATCACATACCTGTAATACAATCTATGCGTGGTTTCAAGCGGGAGTACATGCTGCAGCAAAAGAATGCTTGACCAGCTCCCAACGCCATGATTGCAACGCTTAACGCTTGCATGAGTCGAGGTTGCAGCCATATCTGGCTTTGTACATTCTCGCTCCTTCCAACATTTCTGCATGCCCTACCAACTTGCGTGCATTCTGTTAGGTAAGTACACCTATTTTCTATCCTTACACACAAGCACTTCCGAGAGATTCTTGCTCACGAGGTAGATGTAGACTACAAGAATGTGCCTGATCTGAATATGAGAGCATACATTCTAGCATAAAATATTGATATGGCTTGCAAGAATGCACATGATCTGAACATGAGTTTTTGGTACAACTGCAGTCATAGCTTTGAATATTATAGTTGATTCATATTGTGTCCAAAAATACATATCATAGTGTGTTGGTATCCTTTGTGTTCTCCTTCCAAGCCTCAACAAAACTCAATATAGGGTACAGTAGGAAGTCAGCTCAGATGTTTTTTCAGACCATAGACCATAATAGGTGTAGATACGTAGATATTACCTTCGACTTCGTGCCGCTGCAACTCACGCTCACAAGTACAAATATCACATGATTTAAGAAGCCGAACTGATTGAGAGGTACTGTTGTGAACAAGGCTAACTTGCGTTGTCGAGGACTGTGTATTATGGCGATGATCATACTTGCTCTTCATGTATTGAGTGCAGACTAGCTCCTAGGCAATAAATTTCAGGAGGTAGAGTCAGAACCTGAAGATAATCTGCTGGCAAGATGATGCGGAACAGTGGAAGCTCTATGCAATACATCTGCATCTACGCCACTGTCTGCGGAGTGACGTCCTTGCTTGCCTTATACGGCACCATGGAGCACATGAACGTCGCAAAATCTGCAAAGAGTCTGATCCAAAGCAG